>CM077643.1:267979418-269179418 GCA_039707465.1 Rhabdophis nuchalis | reverse complement strand
TGTATGTGGACGAGCAGACTTTGCATGGTATATATATATGTATGTATGTATATATATGTGTGTGTGTGTGTGAATGTGTGTGTGTGTATGTATGTATATATATATATATATATATATATACACATATACATATACATACATACATACATACATACATACATACATACATACATACATATATATATATATATATATATATATATATATGGTGCCATATTGAAAGGAATGTTGTGTGAAAATTTGGAAGAATTTCTGGTGGTTTGTGCCTAACACTGTGGGGCAAGGTGGGCTCCTGTCACTTGCCTCAGCTTCTCTCCACCTAACAGTTCAAAAGCATGTTCTATGAGAGTAGTTAGATGAGTAACACTTTAGTGGGAAGACAAGTGGGTGCTCCGTGTAGGCAGTCAGATTCCTGCCAGTTCTGAACTGTTCTTGATTGTGATGCCCATTTCTGAGGTGGCTCAGGGAAGGGAGGGAATCTTGGGTGATGCTGAAGGAAGAGCTCCTCACATTTCTCTATTGTGAAGTCAACTTGTCCTTTTGTGGTGCACTTTGGAAAGCACCCAACCATGTCCTACAACATGGCTGGTATCTTGCCAAGCCAAATTACTACTCTGCAACTGCATTGTAGTCTCTTGGCTACTGCAACAATGCCATACAATGAAAACCACAATAACAACAATCATCTAGATTCTAGAACATAGATAATAGATAATAATCTACCTATGATTGCTGGGGAATACTGAGAGTTGAAGCCCATGCATCTTCAAACTGCACAGATTGATAAACACTGAGATGTATGATAGCTTAAGTTGCCTGATTCGACAGATTTGCATAGTTTTTGAAGACAGCATATGACTGTGCTAATATAACATTTCCAAGGTTTGGAAAAAGGCAAGAGTAGCCTGGCCGATTTTGCTAGATGCTCATTTCCTGCATTCCTCTTTATTTTGCCCCTGCATTGAATTATTATTTGACATGTGATCATCTCTATGGAGAATCATCGCTTGTTAGATTGAACAGGTGAAAATACTCCAAGTGTTTTAAAGTTCAATTTTAAAGGCATTCACCTGGGTCTTTGTTATTCCTGCTCCTGACATTCAAACTAAGTCAAAGAGATCATAGATCCATTACTGCTTCATCTGTCTTTCAGGATTTGAAGGTACTTTCTGTGAAATTGACAATAATGAATGCATCTCCAACCCATGTAAGAATCAAGGTCATTGTGTGGATGGGGTAAACAGTTTCAGGTAAGGAAGAATCAGTGTCGGACTTGGCTTGGGAACTGTTTTAGAGGAAGATAATGAATTTATCTGGCGCAGATTTGGATCATCTGTGGGAGAAACCATTGCTTAAAGTTCCTCCAATTTCCAGGTGATAATTAAAATCTGTGCAACCGACTAATCAAGTATACTGCCAAAAAAGTTGTTTAAATTGCCCAGACTGTTTTTTTGTTTGAAGTGATACAGTATACAGAAAATATGAATGAAATCTTTCATTTTCCTTTCTTTTTGTTGCTTCTTCTGCTAAAGATTCTTTTCAGTTCACTAAATGCCATTCTTCTACCCAGGTGCTTTTGCAGAGATGGCTTTTTTGGGATACTGTGTGAAGGGGAGATTAATGAGTGCCTATCAAGTCCCTGTGCAAATGGCGGAACATGCATAGATCTTACAAACAGGTTTGTGGCTGGAATCAAGTTTTGCCCTTTCACTTTGCTGATATAGCATGTCAAGCAGTATTAGAGAAATTAGGTAGCCTATACTTTTTGAACAGAATAGACTCTGTGAAGGCGAACCTATGGCACACGTGCCACAGGTGGCATACAGAGCTCTCTCTGCGGGCACACGAGCTGTCGCCCCAGCTCAGCTCCACTGTGCATGTGCACGTGCCTCCCACCAACCAGCTGGTTTTTGGGTCTCTGCCATGCATGCATGCGGGGGGCACTTACAGGAGATGTGCGCACATGCGCAGGGGGATGGGAATCGTGTGCATGTGTGAGGTGGGGGAGCATGTGGGGGTCATGCACAAATTGCATTATGGGTGCGGACATGCATGTTGTCACACGCACTTTTGGCGTGCGATGACAAAAAGGTTAGCCATAGACCAAGCAATTATGGCTCATTTCTTAGGGTTTGCAGTGAACAAATATCAGAATAGTTATAAATACAGTTAGAGTAATATAATCATAGAATTATTGCAGGATAATTTCATTAACATTCATAAGCTATGAAAGTTAAAGGATGCCATCGTTCAGATGCCGTATAGCTGTGAGGATAAAAACAGAGCAAAGCGATTGCTTTCATGACATCTTTTATGTACTGACCAGTGGGTTTTATCAGCTCATTAATATTTCTGCTTATCAAAACTCTTTAATGTTGCAAAAAGACTGCTTTGACTCTTGTTCACAACTCTTAATTTCTATCACATCACCAGCCACAAGTTTTAACTAGTGGCATGATATAGTTCTGTGCTGATCATCCAACAGAATTAGGAAATTGAATTCAACATACATTGAATTCTCTTTTCTTTTTAATTCTGTATGATTGGGACAGGGGTGTGTTCCTGAGGGCTCGCAGGGGTTCGCGCGAGCCCTTTCGTCAAATTTCCGGATCCCAAGCGAGCCCTTTGGATCGTGGACCCGGAAGTATCTAAGGAACACGTGGCTCGCTCATGTATCCCTAGCAGGGAAAGTTTCAAGACCCAGGCGCTTTAGTTTTGAAGCTGCCAGGCCTGCTTTCCCTGTTGGCGCGTGGGGCGGGGGGGGGGGGTTCGCGCAGCCTAGCGCGCTCTTCCGCCCCGCCCCTAGCCGGAAGGCTTCAAAGGCCGAGCCCTTCAGCCAGCGCTCGGCCTTTAAAGCCCCTCTCTGTCTCTGTGTGTGTGTGTGTCACTCTCTGATTCCCCCCTCCCTCCCTGTCTCTCTCTGTGTCTGTGCCTTTCTCTGTCTGTCTGTCGTCATGCCCGCCCGCCCGCCCACCCGTCCCCCGCGGAGCCTCTTCATCCCAGGGCCGCTGTGCTCACTCACCTTAGTCTGCCCTCCCCGCCGCCTGGCCGCCTGCAGCTGAGAAGCGTGTGTGTGTGTGTGTGTGTGTGTGTGTGTGTGTGTGTGAACAGGAAAAGTTTTGCCGCGAGTGGCGGGGGGTGGGGTGGGGGTTTGCGCAGCTTAGCGCGCTCTTGTTCTGCTGCCCCTAGCCGGCAGGCTTTAAAGGCCGAGCGCTGGCTGAAGGGCTCGGCCTTTGAAGCCTGCCGGCTAGGGGCAGCAGAACAAGAGCGCGCTAGGCTGCGCGAACCCCCACCCCACCCCCCGCCACTCGCGGCAAAACTTTCCCTGTTCCCACACACACACACACGCTTCTTAGCTGCAGGCGGCCGGGCGGCGAGGAGGGCAGGCTAAGGTGAGTGAGCACAGCGGCCCCGGGATGAAGAGGCTCCGCGGGGGACGGGCGGGCGGGCGGGCACGACGACAGACAGACAGAGAGAGGCACAGACACAGAGAGAGACAGGGAGGGAGGGGGGAATCAGAGAGTGACAGACACACACACAGAGACAGAGAGGGAGGGAGGGAGAGGAAGAGAGAGACGCAGAAAGTGATTAAGTGCGTGAATGCGAGACAGACACACACACACAAACACAGAGTGATAGATGGGCGGATGAAGGGGAGAGAGACAGAGAGAGAAAGAAAGAAAGAGAAAGAAAGAAAGAAAAAAAGTGAGAGAGAAGAAAGAGAGAGAGAAAGACAGAGAAAGAGAGACAGAAAGGAAAGAGAGAGAAAAAGAGAGAAAGAAAAAGAGAAAGCGAGAAAGAAAAAAGTGAGAGAGAAGAGAGAGAGAAAGACAGAGAAAGAGAGACAGAAAGGAAAGAGAGAGAAAAAGAGAGAAAGAAAAAGAGAAAGCGAGAAAGAAAGAAAAAGAAAGAAAAAGAGGGAAAGAAAGAGAGAAAGAGAAAGAAAGAGAGAAAGAAAGAAAGAAAGAGAAAGAAAGAGAGAAAGAGAAAGAGGGAAAGAGAAATAGAAAGAAAGAGAGAGAGAAAGAGGGAAAGAGAGAGAGAATGAAAGAAAGAGAAAGAAAGAAAGAACGTATGACCACAATTGAGCCCAAAAGTTTAGTTGTTAACCAAGACCATTGTTAAGTGAGTTTCACATTTTCCAAGTTGGCCACTCCCACCCGGTCACATGGCTAGCAAGCCACTCCCATCCAGTCACATGGCCAGCAAGCCACTCCCACAAAGCAGGCCACACCCACAGAACCTGTTCCAAAAAATTTGAAACCCACCCCTGGATTGGGACTAGATGAAGTCACTTAAAAATGAGTGGATGGGTGCCAAATCAAGACTTATAGATATCAGAGGATAGGGGAAGGAGGAGTGTATTGGTAAGGCTGCTTCTAAGTTGTAGATTTGGAAGTCTCCAACCATCCTTTCCAGAGGCCCTTGGGTATACTCTATATGTCTAAGCTCTACCTCCTGCCTTGTGTTGGCTTCCTGGCACTATTTATCTTCCTATGGAGTGTTTTGTGGCATGCGAGACGTGTAAGGCACCCATCAGGCATATTGTTTTGCTGACAAATTAAGGAAAACATGAAAACAGAAAATGGACTAAAGTCTACTTAAAGTACCCCTTCCTGGTGTTCAGGTGTATGATTTGGGTAGTCAGTTCCTTTTGCTCTTCCTTTTGGGATTTCTTGGATTTAATCCAGCTTCTAGCTTTTCCTTCTCTCAGGGTAAGTGCAGGACCACACGGAGACTCAGAGAGGGGGAAAAACGGGCCTTTTGGAAGTTCCGGAAGGCCGGAAGTGGGCCCTTTTCCAGCCTCCGAAGAGCCTTCAGAGACCAGGGGAGGCAGTTTTCACTCTCCCAGAGGCTCAAGGAAAGCCTCTGGAGACTGGGTAGGGTGAAAATGCCCCCCCACTCCCTGCCATCGTGCAGGAGGCTAACTAGGCCACTCTCACCATGGCCAAACCGTTGCTGAAATTTTTGAAGCCCATCCCTGCTGGTATCCTACTTTCTACATAGACTTAGCATAACTGTGGCTGTTTGCCAGACATTTGGCAGGATATTTGAAGGCCTTTTCCTCAATTTGGCTCTCTCTCCTTTCAAAGATATTGCAGGAAGTATATTTCAGTATTTCCCCCAAAGTATATAGCAAACATTTAACTATACAGTATGCATATAGTATACTTTAACTTACCCAAAATAAGCCACCCCCACTCATACACAATTTGGAGCACTTAATTGTGAAATAATTTGAAGAAGAGCAAAACCAAAATAGTATCATATTCTGAGCTGTGAGTCAGATCAGTTTATCAGTCAGATAAATCATATCAGTTTACTGAAATGTCTAGAAATTCCCGAGAGCCACTGCATTCCTGCATCCGAGTAGAAATAAGTTGAACATATGGCAAATACTGTGAATTTGCTGATTTTGCCATCCTCTGAAATCTTCTTTTTCTCTAACACGATAGCTTCCTTTGCAACTGCCCCGTTGGCTTCTATGGGGCATTCTGTGAAGTGGATGTAAATGAGTGTGAAACGGTTCCTTGTTTGCATGGAGGAAGTTGCTTCAACAAGCCTGGAGGCTACCAGTGTATTTGTGATTCTGGTTTCACAGGTTAGCACATTTCTAAAATGTACTTTGTGGATGTAAACCAAATCCCATTATAATAACATGACTGTTTGATCATAAACAGCTGTTGTTTCATCCTGGATAAGCAAAAGAGGTCACTTACCTTTTGAAAGATAGATCAATAATTACCGTGGTGATTCCTAAATCTGCATCTTTGTTAAGCACCTCTGGATTTTACAGTACTTACTGCATTTCTGATTTATTGGTTCTTTACCAATCTAGGTACTTAGTTGAATTATATTCAAAGAGAGGTTACATAGACCAAAGCAAAAATCAATATGTTGTGAATTCAGCCAAGAAAAATAATTATTAGTGCAACTGTGATGTTTTGCAAAACCTACATATCACAACCCCTTTTTCAGTTGTGCCAGTTTATATCACAGTAGGAATGCTTAATGAATCAAAATAAATCCTGACATGTGTGGAAGAAAAAAAACAAACAAATCAGACTTTGGCACAATAAAACTGATTTACATTCACATTTCTCATTATCGAACATTTGACTTTCCTAAAATGTAATGTTGAAAACTTTCCTCACGTAGGGATTTGTAAACTTATATATAGAAATATTTATGCATTATTTACTGAGAGAAGCTGTACTAAAATTTTGAAATCTTTTTACTAGTACATAAATATTCATCATATGTTATTCATATATTAGGGTTTATTTGTATTCAAAAACTCTGGCACTGCATGCAAGGATAGTGCAGGAAGCACACTGCAACTGGTCTCTCATTTTGGGGCACTAAGGGGCAGCATGTCCAGTTGCAACTCTGTTCTATGAACTGCACTGGCTTCCACTGTGTTCCTGGGTACAATTCAAGTTGCTTTTTTTCACTTATGAAGGCTTCCATGGCACAGAGTTTGGTTATAAGAACCATGGTGGTGCAATCGTTACAATGCAGTACTGCAAGCTACTTCTGCTGACTGCCAGCCAGAGGTGGTATTCAGCAGGTTCTGACCAGTTCTGGAGAACCTGTAATGGAAATTTTGAGTAGTTTGGAAAAACAGTAAATACCACCTCGGTCTGGCCCCACCCCATCTATTCTCTGCCTGCCAAGGCCAACTGATTGGGAGGGAATGGGGATTTTGCAGTAACCTTCCCCTGGAGTGGGGAGGGAATGGGGATTTTGCAGTATCTTTCCTCTGACATGCTTACCAAGCCATGCCGACCAAGCCATGCCCACAGAACTAGTAGTAAAAATTTTTGAATCCCACCACTGATGATAGCTGCCTGCAATTTGGCAGTTCGAATCTCACCAGGCTCAAGGCTGACTCAGTTGTCTTTCCTTCCAAGGTCAGTAAAATGAGGAGCCAGATTGGGGTGGTGGGGGGAATATGCTGACTCTGTAAAGCCACTTAGAGAGGGCTGTAAAGCACAGTGAACTGGTATATACTGTAAATCTTAGTGCTATTGCTATTATTTGTGGGACTGCCTCTTATTAATTGTTTCTACCTGATCTGTTAAGTCTGGCAGGAGAAGCCTGTTGCAATGTCCCAATGGTTAATGTCATCTTGTGGGAACCAGAATTTTTTGTTGTGCTGCCTGCTTTATGGAATTCCATACCACTACTGGAATGGAAAACTTGCCACAGCCAACTCACCATGGCCAACACGACATGGGAAAACTCGCCACAGTGGACTTGCCATGGGACAATTTAACAATTCAATTATTTAATTTTAAAAATATTTTAATTTTTGTCATTTACATTTCCTTTTTGCCCTCCTTTTGCATCCTTTCTTTAATGGTTCTGTTCCATCATATCTTTGATTTTAGTGTATTTACATACATATACACACATGCATACATACCAGAGGTGGTATTCAGCAGGTTCTGACCAGTTCTGGAGAACTGGTAGCAGAAATTTTGAATAGTTTGGAGAACCGGTAAATACCACTTCTGACTGGCCCCATCTTCATCTATTCTCGGCATCCAGAGTTCTAACTGATCGGGAGGAAAAGGGGATTTTCCCCTACCATTCCCAACAAACCATGCCCACCAAGCCATGTCATAGCCAGTAGTAAAAAATTCTGAATCCCACCACTGGTACATTCAGATGCTACACACATATTATTTATGATTCAGCACTTTGCAGTGCTTCCCTTCATTCATTTCCTCACCTTATCTAACAAAACAAAATGCTGGGCAAAGTTCTGCTTTATTTTTGCTTCCTAATGGGAATATAGACCTTCTCATACAAGTCAATATTTTCCTGTGTGCACAAAAGAAGGAGAAGGAGGGGGGGAGGAGGAGGAGGAGGAGGAGGAGGAGGAGAAGGAGGAGAAGAAGAAGAAGAAGAAGAAGAAGAAGAAGAAGAAGAAGAAGAAGAAGAAGAAGAAGAAGAAGAAGAAGAAGAAGAAGAAGAAGAAGACAACAACAACCACCACAACCAGGCATCCAGGGAAGGTCAGAGCCCACTAGATAGGGCAGTCCTGGAGCCCAATTGATTGACAGTTCTGAAGGTTTCCCCAGCCTCCATGGTGAAGGGCTAGAATGGAAAGTCTTCCGTTGCAATACTATGGAATCACTTATAACGTTGATGAAACAGAGGCTCCATTCTGAGCAGCCGTGCTTGGCAAATGGAAGTGAGGCATCCTTGCGGCTTGTTGGCCGTTTTATCCTCACTCCTCCCTTTGTCCTCATTCCTTTTTTATTTTTAATTTTTTAATCTAATTCCAGCTTAGATGCAGAACAGGAGGGTGACAGATTGTTCCATGTTATACAACACTGATGACTAAACTGAACAGCTGATGTGACATCTAGCAATCCTGATTTTGCCTCCTGAATGTAGCAGTTTATTTGACACAATTATTGGGCTGTTGAACACATCTGAGCAGCTGCACTTAGCTCATTGGGCCTATTTAGGCAAGTCTATTTGCATAAGTATTAAAAATTAATCTTAGGGTTGTAGCATCATTTTAGTAAGCTTGTACCGTATTCATGTTTTGGTCTGTTAACCACTCCTTTTTGATAAGATTCCTTGCTAAAAGCCACTGATGTTGTTATTGAATTTTAGTTTATGCTGCTTGGGACAAATTATGATAAGGAAAAGGTTCTTATTTGCCAATCCAGAGAGTGTGATGAAGGGAAGCTATTTCAAGGACCATATAAGTTACCAGACTGTGAACAAAAGGGGGGATGTCACGATCCCCATCAATTAATAGGTTGGTGCTCAGGGTTGGATTTATTGACAGCTTGAAAATTTGAGAAGCATGTATTTTTTAGAAATGCACTATATAGCTATGATGATGCATGACTACTCTCCATGTTGTATTGGTTTTATGTCACCTAATTCATAAGAAACGAAAACATATTGTTTGCAAGGGTGCCAACCTTCTCTGCTTAGTATAATGAAAAAGACAATTTAAAAAGTCAATATGTCAGCGGTTTAAAGGGACTGGATTTATGAGGATATAAGCAAACAGTATATTTAGCTGGTTAAAAAGGATATATATGCTCAGCTAGTTATTTCTTTCATATATATGTGCATGTATACTTCTATACATATTTTGCCTAAGGGGCCTTACCCAAAGAAGACAACAAAGGGTTCCGGAGGTTGATCTTAAAATTCAAATAGAATAATTTGTACCAATAAAGGAGACTATTTGTAGCCCAGGGTTGAAATGAAGGATCCTTCTGAAATGAATTCAGAGAGTACCAAGGATTCCTCAGAATCATTTGTATGCAAACACTATTTTAAATCATCTACCAGTTTCTGGCTTTTAAAGGTTTAAAATATTAAAATCAGCTCTGCCAAGTACATAAATTCCTCTTTGTTGTCCTTATTTATTTTCTTAGTTCCTTCAATTTCATGACAAATAATTTATTTAAAAGGTAGAAATTATTTCAAAGGAAGTTTAGGGTTTTGTGCCTTTGTCCCTGTGCCAATTCTAATGGATACACCAGCAGAAAAGCTTCTCCTTGAAGGTGTTAATTGTCAGGCTTGGAAGCCATAGTTTACATTGGCACTCAAGCCTGCCACATATTCAAACATATTCTACTGCAGGAAACTATATGGAGCATGGGAGATATCTAGTCATAATAACATTCTTTCTCAGAGAGTCAAGGTCATTTTGTCCCTGCACCTGGACTGACATGGATGGGAGAAGTCTTCCTTAGTGACAGTGGCTGATTGGGGCATGGGTTGGGCATGTGAGTGCTGAGGCAGGGTCTTGAACTTTCAACTGGGTGGGGAAAACCTGGAAGCTTTCAGATTCAGGTTTTCCCAGATGTGCCAACATGGCTCTTCTAATAAATTGAAACTTTGAGGAAATTCTAATCTCAGACTTATTTTTTTTGAGGATGCTATTTGGAACCCTGACATTAATGGCTAGAGAGGTCCAAAATGAGAAAAAGCTTTCCAATTGCTGTGCCTTTTGATATTTCTGGCTTTAAAAGTTGATACTACACTTTTTATGTTTGGTAAATTGGCAAGCAGTGTAAACCTGTCATGAGAGCAATAATTTGATCCCTCGGCCTTGCACAGATGGCTACTTACCTGATGCATTTTTACCTGAGGTATTTTTAAGAGTAGCTTCATATAATGTCTATTCCACAGTCAAAAAATTAGGTAACCATGACAGAAGTAGCAGAAGGTAGCACAGTTCCAGAAGACAAATGCTCCATAAGCAGAACATAAGAATTACTGTGAGGAAATATCTGTTCTTTCCAGATAGGGCTGTAGATAGGAGCTATTTGGGGCTGTTAAAAAATTATCATGAACTCCCATGCCATGTGTACCTTCAAATAATAATAATAATTTTTAATAATTTTTAATTTATAACCCGCTCTCTCTCTCTCCCCGAAGGGACTCGTACTAAATCCAAGTACTAAATCCAAGAATAATGCTAACCAGCATATTTGGTGTTTTATAGAACTTGTAACCTCATCTAAGTCTAGTTCAAAATGTTCATGCATACAAACTTTCCCAATCTATAGTGTTTCTGATTTGTGAAGGTTCAACTTATTTTTCCTTATCTGGTCAAAAACTGCCTCCAAGAATTGTTTCGTCTCATTGAAATGCGATGATGATAAAGAGAGATTTAATGGCATAACATTTACCGTGTTTCCCTGAAAATACGACCTATCCTGTAAACAAGTCCCAGCATGAATTTCATGCCTGTGCTAATATAACTCCTATCCCAAAATAAGCCCTAGTTAAGCCCCACCCACCATCTGGCTGTACGAGGTGGGCCAAGGGGCATGGGTAAATATCAAGCTAGGGTGGGGGTCGAAAGTGGAGCTGCCCCACATGCCCTGTACCTGCTTACCTTAGGACTGCTGCAGTGGCCTCCCACGCTCTGACATCTGTCGCACTGCTGCCTGAGTTATGCAGCAACACGTAACCACTTGAGGCAGAACACTGCATGGTGCATGGTGTCAGTGCTGCCGCTCACAACAGAATGTTGCATGGCTCATCATGCCGTTGCTACCACCCACTCATGTAATGGCACAACATGCCATGCAGTCTCCCGCCACGAGCAGTAGCAACAGTATGACAAACCACACGGCATCCTGTCACGAGCTGCAGCACTGGTGCCATGCACCATCCAATGTCCTGCCTCAAGTGGTCACTAGCAGGCGCAGAAGTCAGGCAGTGGCCTGTGGTGATCCTAAGATAAGTGGGTAAGACATCCCCTGAAAATAAGACCTGGTGTTTATTTTGGGGACCAAAAGAAAATAACACCGGATCCTATTTTTGGGGAAAGACAGTATATATATTGATGGCTCTTCAGTCCAGATTGTATCTTCCATTGGTTCCATATAGATATTAGAATGAATTCAAGGAAAGACACCATACCCTGAGAAGACACCATCAGTGTCTGAAGTTGGAGATGAAAGAGCTGGCTTCAGCTTTCCACAGTTTCCTAATACTAGCATATTGCAATAGAGGCACGCTTTCCTGCATATATTTTGACCATATCTATATAGTACTTTCAATTAGCCCACAGGTTGCATCATGGCACAACAATTTCTGAATTAAGGTGCCTCAAATCCACTAATTTAAAGACTGCATTAAAAAAATTCAAGATCCATTTCAAGGGTCTTCAAATTGCTTTTGTTCACAAAGTTGTGGTCACTGCAGCAACTCCATGGTCATGTAATAAAGATGTCTGACATTGCTTGCCAGTTTCCTATAAGGAAAGTCAATGGGGAAGCAGTAGGAAGTCAGAAGCTGCTCCCACTACTATTGGTTTTTTTTTGTTTTTTTGCCCGCCCATGTTCATTCTGTTTATCTGTTTACTTATATAAATATTGACTTCTTATTGATGGTCTTTTAGTCTTTTTGGTCAATCATGACAGCATTGGACTAGGGTAAAAAAAGTGGTCAGCCTAAATTTTAATGTTAATTCTGGTCACATCAGATTGTATTATCTTCCTCTCAAAGGATAACCCAACGGGTCGCAGGTTGTCTAGCCTTTTACTAAAAGTTGACAGAGTTTGCAATGAACTGAAAAACAAAACAGCTTGTAAGTCTAAAGGGAAATAGAATCACTCTTTCATTTCAGACACAGAGTTTTCTTAACATTTCTCATGTGTTAGTAGGCAGATAAATTGGAAGAAGAGAAATTCCCCCAACTATTTCTTTTTTTTTTTTAACCGTTGGCCATACCCCAGCTTTTTCCACGAGTTTCTTGACTGTGAGTCCCTAAGTAATAGCAGCAGCAGCAACAATTATTGTGTTACTACCGCAGCAACCATTTTTCTAGGTCAGATCTATTGTTTGTGCCCATTATTCAGAGAGGAGGGGGAAAGCGAGCTATCCCCATTTGTTTTAAATTGTGAATCTTGAGAGAAAATCCTTTCTATCCTGGGGATATAGCATAGTGAGCAAAGGAGACATTTATTTTTGCCAGCAAATTGTCCCAGCTCTAATTTCACTGAAATGTAATTGTTTTTTAAAAGCCTTGAAAATTACATGTCTGTAAAGAATATAAATGCATCTGTCTGTGGAGGAGGGCATGTCACTCGCTACCCATGCACATATCTAGGATAGATTGTGAAGTTTGTTAAGGCAACTAAGTTTTGGATACCTACCAAGGGTACCTACCAAGGCTAATCAAAGAGACTAAAGAAAGTTTAGAGGGTGTAATTAATCCTGCAGTGCATATAGTCACAGGGGGAAGTATTTCTTCATATAAAGTTCCTCCATGCATGCAGGTACTGAAAGTATAAACCTTATCTACATGTTTCCATATTTTTATTGCTCAAGAGGGATACAGTGTCTTTAAGTGCACATTGCAGAGTTTATTTTTCGTATCTATCTCATCATAATGATTTCACAGCAGTTGTATGCTAATACTTTTCTCCAGCTTATTGCCTAGCATTAGGCTGCAAGAAAAGAAGTAATTTGATGAAAGAAAAAAAAATGTCAACAAAATGGGAAGAAATTTCAGGCAAAGTTAGATTTAGAGTAGATAAAATATAGAGGAATGTTCCATTTAGACAAAACAAATTTCTTGGTTATCATTCTGGTGAGGTTGTTTCTTTAGATGAGATAATCCAGGAAGTGTTAAGAGTTTTTAAATATATGCTTCTTAAAAATAATGGCAACAATGTGTTCATAATGATTGTACAATACCGGGCTCAGCCTTTTTTCTTCCTTCCATTCAATCATACCTGAGTCTCAGTAATTGCCTGGATAAGTCCCTCCAGTTTCCTTGCATGGTTTTTCAGAAGTG
This sequence comes from Rhabdophis nuchalis, assembly GCA_039707465.1. Classification (NCBI taxonomy): domain Eukaryota; kingdom Metazoa; phylum Chordata; class Lepidosauria; order Squamata; family Natricidae; genus Rhabdophis; species Rhabdophis nuchalis. The sequence goes on along the minus strand of CM077643.1, from coordinate 269,166,118 downwards.
GTTTACATTGCCTCCTCTTCCTAGGGTTGAAAGAAAGTAACTAGCCCAATTCCACCCATCTGGTTTTGTGCCCAAAGTGGAACTAGAGCCCTGGAGCAGAGGTGTGAATAATTTAGTCTATTTTAAATGGCCACTGGGAAGCCTCTAAGTCAGTGATGGTTAACCTTTTCGGGACAGAGTGCTCAAAGTGCGCATGAAACTGAACTCAATGTGTGCTCAGCCCTGCGCATGTGCACCCCACATGCATGCACCCCCCGCACATGCTCCCTGCCCCCTGCGCTTGCATAGCAAAGACCAGCTGGCTAGTGGGAGGTGCACGGAAATGCACGGCAGAGCAGAACTGGGACAATGGCCTGCGTGCCCACAGAGGGCGCTGCATACCATCTCTGGCACGCACGCAATAGGTTTGCCATCACGGCTCTAAGTAGAATATGAGAGTGATAACCCTCTGCCCTTTTTCTGTTTCAGCATATAACATTTAGAGATGAAATACAGGTTGTCCTCATTTAGCAACTACTCCTTCAGCAACTGTTTGAACTTGCAACAGTGCTACTTACAGCTTGTTCTCAAAGTTCTAGCCATTATAGTGACCCCTTGGCATGTGATCATGATTCAGGCACTAGATTTCTAACCATTGCAATATCTGGTGGTTACCCCATCATGATTTACAACCTTCCCTGTTGGCTTACAACAAACAAAATCAATGGGGGAAGCTGGCAGGAAGTTGGAAGTTGCAATCAGGTGAGGCTCTCACTTAACAATCTACACCAGGGGTGTCAAACCTGCACCGTCATGGCGGCATCACGTGATGTATTGGTACTTTTTTCCCCCTTTGCTAAACTGGGCATGGGCATGGCCAGTGCACGCTGCATCCGACCTGCAGGCCAGGAGTTTGACAGTCCTGATCTATATTTAATGACACTACTTCCGTAAACAGGAAACAAGATGGTACCCTACTCCCATCCCCTGTAAGATGCCGACTGAAGCAGCTTTTCCTGGAATTAATAAGTAACCATCTGATGTGGTATGGCCATATGATCAGTACAAGAAATAATGTAAAGAAGCCATTTCAGCTGACTGCCCAAGGTTACTTTGAGTATAGGAGGCTTTTTTACTGTTAAAATAAGAAAATGAAATGTTACTCCTGAAAAGAAAATCCAACCACTGATTATCTTTAAAAAAGAGTTTTAAAACAAAGTTTTAAAAAAGGTCAGAAATTGATCTAAATATACCATAAGGGCAAAATACTAGTATAATATATAGGCACCTAGAGGAAGTACAGTAGTATGGTATCAAGTTTTATGTGCAAACTTGATACCATTCTGATTCTGCAACATCTCTCCTTTTATTCTGTTTAATGGTAGGATCAACCCTCATTCCCCCTCCTGAATCTTTTCCTCAACTACAAGCCTTATTTTTTTTTCCTTTTCAGAAACATAAACATATAGCACTTAAATATAAAATTTGTGCCAAGAATAAAGAAGAATCTATTTTAAATACCCCTTTGCTAAACATAATGCTGTGTCTTGGCAGTACATTATGAAAATTATATTTTGCACCATCATTATCACTGGAACTAAATGATGCTATTTATTTTTCCTAGTCTCTAAAGAAAAAAAAACAGTTAACCCTTTATACATCCCTTCCTCCGATCCGCTCCCACAGAGAGGGTCTTCTCCGGGTGCCGTCGGCTGGGCAATGCCGGTTGGCGACACCCAGGGGAAGGGCCTTCTCTGTGGCGGGCCCGGCCCTCTGGAACGACCTACCCCCTGAACTTCGCACTATCTCGGACCTCCGCCTCTTCCGCCAACGTCTCAAGACGCATTTATTCCAACAAGCCGGCCTAGGATAGCCCCCCGTTTCTGACTTTTTAAACATAAATTATAATTTGGTAAGGTTTTAAATATGGGTTTTAGCACGGGTTAATTAATTTAATATATTTTAATTGATGTATATTGTATTTTGTGGTTTTAAATTATGCCTGTGCGCCGCCCTGGGTCCTAACAAGGAGAAGGGCGGGGTATAAATTTAATAAAATAAAAAAATAAAAATAAAATATGTTAATGACTATTGGAAAACAAAAAAAAGTTTTCTTTTTGACTTGACCTTAATTTAGGAACTAAATTTTCTAGATTCAAATTCAGTTTGATACATTGGAATAAATTACTGTTGTGCTGTTGGGAAATACAGGAGCTCTAATTAATAGCACACTTTTCCATTTCAGAAATATAGCACCAAATGTATTCTAAAGCAGATGGGCAGATGCTTTCACAGTGTGTTTGTATAAGAGGTGGGTTGCTACCAGTTCACACCAGTTCAGACGAACCGGTACTGGAAATTGGGACTTGGTTGCCGAACTAGTAAGAACGGCAGGCTGGCCACCGCCGTTGCCGGCTTGGTTTTTACAATTTGCAGTCAAATGAGCATGCACAGCGCATAGGCAGCAACGCCAGCAGCAACCCACCTCTGGTTTGTATTGTACTTGGGTTTTTCAGGATGCAGTTTTAAAACTTGGCAAATGAATGCAGAGAATTAGCTGAATTGATTCTAATCATGCATTGGGCAACAGAAATTGAAATTAAAAGTATCCAATCAATGTGCTTTAGTGCAGTCATGTAAGCAGTGTTGTACAACTGATCGATAAAGCTGGCCCTGATGATCTTTATCAAGTAGGACTAATTTGTGAGAACAACATAAGCATCATGAAATTTCTTCTCCAAGAAATATTAAATCCTACACACTTGGCAAGAATCTCACTTGTAGAACTGTTGGCTGTTGTTGACTGTTACAGTGATAGGAAAAAACGGCAGCAATAAGTCACGGAGAACCAGCTCCCAGGGAGAACTAACTTCTGTAAGGTTTTCCCATCAGTTGGAAACAATCTCTGCTTTCCCCTAGATACTATATGTCTATCAATGTCTATTCCTAACAATGGACCACCATCCTTTTATCTTCCAGCATGCTCAGGAAAGTAATTTTACAACAACTAGAGATTGATAGAAGAGAATATTTGTAGAGACCATCCCAAAGGTTGCATAACATTTGCTCTTAATTGGAGAGGCTTGATTTATTCAGGTGATTCATTCAGGTGCAGGGTGATACAGCTTGTTGTGCTCAAGAAAGTTATTATCAAGAATCTAGATTTTAACAACGCATAGCGGCAGTGCTAAGGTAATGTTATAATTAATGGTATTTGTGAACTTCTATTGGTATCGAAGACCTTCCTTAGTTCAATATCTCTAAGCTGTTCTGACCCAGAGCTTTTGGAATATATCAGAAAATGGGAGAGCTTGATTTAAGAAAATACATCGTTACATCTTTTCTGCAAAATGTTACTGCAGAATAATATTTTTTTCAGTATTACTCATATCTTTGCTATATGCTTCCCTTCCTAAGTCACATTAACTGTAATACTTTCATGAGTCAAATTTGAATCTGTGTTTGTCTGTGCTAGCAAACAGAAATCCAAACTTCTTTTAAAAAAAAGTTCTGCTTGTAAATCAGGCTCTTGGATTATTATACCAATGTGATATCCACATTTTTAATAGTTCTTGCATCAGGCTGTTTTTGCATTTGACTAATCTGCCACAGCTGCTCTCCCTAAATCAAGTTATTAAAAGTTGTTAAGCTGCAGTAATGCCACAAATTGCTTAGATGTGCTCCTAAATCAGGTAGCTGATTTACTAGGTTTTTGTAAACAACAACAAGGATTTTACAAAATGTTATTTCCAATATTGTTGAGACATGGTACTGAAAAATGATAGTGCCAGATTGACCCCTTGTGTCCAGCATTATAGCCTATTCTGTTGTAAACCATCTATATGGGTGACATTCTGTCTTAGCTCTCTATATAATATAAACCTATTTACTATATATACAACTGATTCTGAATGATAGTTAAATAGGATGTTGAGAAAAGGCATTTGAGGAAAAGGCTCTATTCACATTTCTCACTTAGTCGTCATTAGATCAAGTATAATAATTTTCTCTCTACCTGGGTCTCTATATTTTATGCCACTCAGTAAAATTTATGACTATCAACCCTTTCTATAGACAGTGGGATTCAAACCAGAAAATGGTGTTAGATAGGTGTGTCACCAAAACAGGACATATATATTACCAACCAAGCTGTGAATTGTGTAGTGTTGTCTGCAGGTTGAAACAAGGCACAACCTTTTCAAAAACCCCTCAGGAAATTTCAGCAATGTGCTTTCTTCATCTATATATTCTTGCTCTTCTGTCTAGAAGATGACAACCAAACGATGAGGATGTGGCATTCTTACAGCCCAAGTTGGGTGTCATAGTATCTTCTGGTAATTTGTTTAATTAACCACTCAGGGTTCCTTCCCACAAATAAATCCTGTCAGTTGAAGAATAGGGATGTGCATCTTTTAGCTGCTCCAGCCAAGCTGCAAATAAATAAATAAAAATCTGGGAATTGATTGGAACTCCACGTATTTGCTTTATTTAACATGTAAACCTTATGCCCTGATTATGAAGCGACATAAAACTAACGCCATTGGTAGAAAACACCATCATGAAATGCCCTTGAGAGATGAGGATAGCAGCAATGGTGATATTATTTCCAATCTGGGTTAGAACCTTAAAACCATCCATTTTTCTTTTCAATCCATTTATCACAAACCATTTATTGTGGCACCTTTCATGCAGTTGCACATGTGGGATTCAAGTACACCACAAAAAACATGGAGCCATGAGAAGAGTCTTTGTAAAAAGAATAACCTAATTAAAAAAGATGTGTCTGATCTCTACATTTCTAATTGAGAAATGTGTATCTGGAACTTGTTAAATGTGTTTTTAGCAGTCTCACGAGTCATCGTTTTTCAGCAGAACAAGTTACCACCACAAAAATCATGGGTCTGCTTATGACTTCTGACTTAAAAGAAATGCATGGATTCCTCTACCACCAAATTAAACATGAAAAATATCATACTTACAATCTGTAACCTGTGAGGTGTGCTAGCGATCATGCTGTTTGGAGCGCAGTTTGCTCAAAATGAATACTTAACAATTTTTTTTGTCAAATCTTCTGCCTGTCTCTTTAATTTTAAAGGATGGAGAAATCCTTCAAGCACCTCCATTTGTTATTTGTCACTCTTTTACTGAATGAAACAGCACGTGTACATTGCATGGATTCCACAGGCTTAAAGATTTCTCTAATCAATGCCATAACAGGAAATGTAGATATCCCAGACAGGGAGATTGATTACTTCTTTCCAGTCAAATAAGCCCATTGCCTGTCCTTCTGTGATTTAGGAAATCATTGTCAACAACAAAAGTTTATTAGGCCTCTATCTGGCCTTCAAAATACCTGAAGTTATTGGACAGAGTAAAAAGTAGGCAAAAATACAATTCTATTAAACATAAAACAATGCAAATAATGGAATCATTAAGATTTCTGCTAATCATCAGCAGTAAATGTGATGAATAGAACAAATAGAAGCATAAAATTGGGCAGCATGGAAGGATATCAGAGTCTTGTTTGAATAGAAATGACTGATAAACATTATGATCTCTACCGTGGTAGTTTGTTAAATTGGGATAGATGAATGTCTTACAATATTCCCTGCAAAGACAACAACAAAGGAGTTTATTGCAGCATTGTGGGGCAGCACTGATGATATTACCTAGTTGGGTAATGAAATGTCTGCAACAAAACAAACAAACTCAGAAAGCACAAAGGGCTCCACAGACTTGTCTACACGTATTTAGATAGCTGCTGAAAATGGTTTTATTGGCAAAAATATGGTGTGTGTGTGTGTGTGTGTGTGTGTGTGTGTGTGTGTAACCCAGTCCTTAGATGTTTCATTGAAAAAATCAGAGTTCTGAAAGCTAAGGATGACTCCACATTTATAGACTTTCCTAACATATATATTTATTTTATTCATTTGTATCTTGTCTTTATATTTTTTACAAACATCTCAATGTGGCATATATATCCAACACACCTTCTTCCTCCTATTTTTGCCACAGCAACCCTGAGGCGTAGGTTGGGCTGAGAGCAAGAGAAAGAGACTAGCCCAAAAATCAGCCAGCTGCATCTCATGGCTAAGGCGAGATTTGAATTCATGGTATCCTGCTCTCTAGCCTGGTGCCTTAATTGCTAAGCCTACAAACACAGGAGATAAATAACAGGCTACATCTTTTTAAAAAAAAGCTTTTCAAGGGTTTGAAAAGATATCTTTTTAAAACGTCCATTTGATCCAGTTGTAAGGGAAAAAAATGTTCATTTATAATTTATCAGATTTTTATGGATTGCTTATACATTGTTTTTGGACTGCTGTTTTATTTTTATTTTTTTAATGTAAGAGGACTTTATTCCCTAGAACAAGATTATCTTAGTTCCCTTTTATATTTTAGTTATGTAAGTGAGGCACTTCGATGCAGAAATGCAGAACAGCCATGCAATCATATCAGAAATGGAGAAAGGCTCAAAAGTCATACAGAGTAATAGCTGAGTGAGAGCCAAGCTCCTTCAGGAAGAAATATACATGGAAATTATATTGTGTCAGAACTATCAATAATTGTGATTTTAGATATTGGGTTACTTTGGGGCACCACATGTATAACTGGGAATTATCAAGATGAAAATGTCAACTACCAGGGGTGAGTTCCGGATTCTCAGGGATGCACTTTTGGGGGGGGGGGGGCGCACTTGATGCACGCTACAAGTGCATGCGCAGTAGTGAAAAAATAAGATGGCAGCGCCTATGGTGCCGCTGATAGAACTGGTTCGGAATCATGGGTGGCCGAGTTACTACGTACTTAGTCGAACCGGTCCGAACCGGTAGGAACCCACCTCTACTCCAAACTGGCAGATAACTTTTCCTAGCTCTTTAATGTGGAAGTTAAATACAATGGACAATAAATTCAAGCCCTGGAACTGAAATGCCTCATTCTTATCTCCCAACCACAACACGCCAGAACTCCCCTGCTCAGGAAGAAATGGAGCGGTTACAAAACACTGCCCCCAAATGCCAGTCCTTGCAATCAACCCAAAGGAATGTTACAACTGATAGTAACAAATATGCAATAAACCAAGTATTCTGCACAACATAGTATGAGTTTTTCATCCATTTTATTGGTTCCAATAAAGCTATGTCTATTGTTTTGCATAGATTTCTATAGGTATTGGAGATACTTAAGTAGCTAGTTTTAGTCTCTTGAAAATGTCACAGGAACCAAGTTTGGCTATTTCTAACTTTGGTTCTTATTGTGTTCCTCACAGCGTTGGTTTTTGCTTTTTGCTTTTGTTTTTGCAAAATGCTTCTCATGGATGGCTAAAGAAGAAAAAGGCTCAGGTGTCTGAGTGCATCCTGGAGAACACCATTCATCTTTATGCATTGTGAGCAAAGAGCACATGGGCAGAATTCCTGCTGTCATAAACTCACTGAAGCAGAGAAGAGGAAGGGGGACATCCCTTTTAGCCTCATCTACCTTGCCTTGGTTAGTACATCCCAGCAAGAAGAGCTCTGAACTACTAAGTACTGTGATTGTTGCACAATTGAACAAATTAGAGAGATGCTGAAGCAGGAGTCATAAGTCAGGGAAGAGGGGGGCACGGAGAAAAGTCACATGTTTGTCCACACATTCATAAGTTTAAAAAAAAGTTTCAAAAAAGAAGAATATTTGCAGCTCATGGTTAAAATGAGGGCCCCTTGGTGCTCTCTGAGCTTGGCTGTTTTCTTGCAGATGTTTCATTACTCCAGTGCTTCTCAAATAGTGGGGCGCACCCCCCAGGGGGGGCGCGAGGCTCCGTAAAGGGGGGGCGCGTTTGACCTCGGCAAACACTGTCATAACAAGCCAAGCCCCGTGTTAATCAAACTTGCTAAAGAAATCGGGCTACCGCTGCTGACATTTGCATCGATAGTGAGCATTAAGCCAGTACATGTGACTGCGCATGCTCCTCCCTTTCGAGGAGAACAGACCCGATTGGATAGACATGATGCTCTATCCTGATTAGCCAAACCCGCCCGTGTGACTTTTAGACCCGGATGATACTATTTACAGTCGCGCGGGGGGCGCGAAATGTTTTCTTCTTCCTAGGGGGGCATGACAGAAAATAATTGAGAAGCACTGCATTACTCAAACTAGGTAACATGATGTGTCCCACCAACACTGACTGGGCAAGCCACTAGAATATAAGCTGAGAGCAAATCCTACTTTTTACCAGTAGGTTATTCCCTAGTTTGTTACTAGTTACTGATGGAAACAGTTAACTTCAAGAAAACAACCAAGCTCAGAGAGCATCAGCAGCCCCGCAAAAAAATAAATAAATAAGTTTGCATGGGATTGAAGAACTACATAAGGATTCTAATATAGGAAGTCCTTGACTTAAAACAGTTCATTTAGTGACCGTCCAAAGTTACAATGGCACTGAAAAAAGTGACCAATGACCATTTTTTCACACAACCTTTCTAACAATTCAAATAGGATCAAAATTTAGATGCTTGGCAACTGGTTCATACTTATGACTGTTGCCCTATCCCAAGGTCATGTGATCACCTTTTGCAACCTTTTGACAAGCCAAATCAGTGGGGAAGCCAGATTCACTTAACAACCCTATTACCAACTTATCAACTTATCAGTGGTTCACTTAACAACTGTGGCACAAAAGGTTGTAAAATGGGGCAAAATGCACTTGACGAATGTCTCGCTTAAGAACAGAAATTTTGGGCGTAGTGGTTAAGTTGAGGACTACCTGTATCGAGTTCAGCTGATGATATGATTGCCAGTTCAATGCAGCTGGTTCATCTTGGCTTTTTTCTTGGTGGGAAAACAGTGTATGGCCCCTTTTTTACAGAGACCTGTCCCCAGGATACCTGGGCAATCATCTAAAGTACTTGGTTTAAAGCATTCTTGTTTCAATTTCTTGAGTGAATTGAGTGAACCTTCTCGGTGGCATCTGCAAATGGGAGATAAAAAATGTCACTACTATTTCCTTGGTGCTTTCCCCCCCATATTCTCTTGTTTCATTAAAGTGAAGGCAGGGGACCTTTGGTTTTTCTGTGACAGCAAGTTCAGGGCCAGGCAAAGTGCTTTGTCTCTTCTTGTAAGTTAAGCCCCTCTTTTAACACTCTCTTATTCTTCTTCTTTTGTCTATTGTCTCAGTGCACTTCCACATATCCACAGTTTGCCACCTCTCCCCTTTCCAGTGCAGATCATCTGAGTAAAGATATTTCATTGTTTAAGTCCTGAGAGCAAAAAGACCAGATTACTGATCAGCTAAGGAGCAAAAGAGGCAAACATTAAACCTTATGTTCCTTAGCAGTTCACAGCTAATGACAAGATGCTGGTTTCAAATAACTAAACTATAAATTCTGGTCAAGGAATAAATGAATGTGCTTTGGGGATTAAGAATTGTAAAGGCAATCTAAGAATTCTTATTTTATGGGAGCTTAGCCTTAAACTCAAGATGGAGAGATAGAGAGGTAATCCTTGAGTTACAACCACAATTCATCCCAACATTTATATTGTTCAGTGAAACATTAGTTAACTGAGTTTACTGCCATTTTGTGGCTTTTCTTGCCACCGCTGTGAAGTGAATCATTGCATTTGATACATTAGTAACATGGTTGTTAAGTGAATCTGGCTTCCCCATTGACTTTGCTTGTCAGAAGTTCAAAAAAGCTGATCACGTGACCCCGGGACACTGCGATCATCATAATTCTGAACCATTTGCCAGCCATCTGAATTTTGATCACGTGACGATGGGGATGCTGCCGTGGCGGTAAGTGTGAAAAACGGTCATGAGTCCCTTTGTTCAGTGTCGTTGTAACCTTGAATGGTTACTAAATGAACTGTTGTAAGTCAAGGACTACCTGTATAATTTATTTATTTAATTTATAGACCGCACCCTCTCCCCGGAGGGACTCGGGGTGGTGCACAGGACATTAAAAGCATATTATAAATACAACAGTACAATATTTAAAATTGAATTAAATAATTACCCAGCGCTACAATTTTAAAATCTTAAAACCCTTAAAACCCTTGACACTGTTTCCCTACAACCCCTATTAAAACAATTTAAATTTATACTACAGCCTAGGATAGGATAGATTAGGCCAGGCTGGCCTGATGAAAGAAGTAAGTTTTTAACTTTTGGCGGAAGGAGCGGAGGTCCGTGGTTGTTCTAAGTTCGGAGGGTAGGTCGTTCCAGAGGGTTGGGCCCACCACAGAGAAGGCCCTTCCCCTGGGCGTCGCCCGCTGGCATTGCCTAGTGGATGGCACCCAGAGAAGTCCCTCTCTGTGGGAGCGAATCAGCCTCAGGGATGTATGAGGCAGAATGCGATCCCGCAAGTAACTAGGTCCCGTGCCATGGAGCACTTTAAAGATGGTGATCAACACCTTGAAGCGCACCCGAAAGGCCACAGGTAACCAGTGCAGCTCGCACAGGAGTGGTGTTACGTGGGAGAACCTAGAGGCTCCCAGAACTGCCCGCGCGGCCGTGTTCTGGACTAGCTGAAGTCTTCAGGTGCACCTCAAGGGAAGCCCCATGTAGAGAGCGTTACAATAGTCTAGATGGGATGTCACGAGCATGTGAGTGACTGCGCGAAGGGCGTCCCGATCCAATAAGGGATGCAACTGGCGTACCAGGCGAACCTGGTAGAACGCCCCCCTGGCCACGGCCGTCACTTGATCTTCCATGGACAGCCGGGTATCCAGGAGGACGCCCAAGTTGCATGCCCTATCCACGGGGGCCAGATGTTCACCCCCTATGGCCAGTGATGGAATAAACTGGTTGTACCGGGACGCCGGAAACCACAGCCACTCGGTCTTGGACGGGTTGAGTCTGAATCTGTTCCTTTCTATCCAAACCCGCACGGCTTCTAGACACTGGGACATCATTTCGACGGCATCATTGGGGTGGTTTGGGGTAGATACGTACAGCTGCGTGTCATCAGCGTACAGGTGGTACTCTACCCCAAAACCACGGATGATCTCGCCCAATGGCTTCATATATGTGTTGAACAGGAGCGGCGAGAGGACCGACCCCTGAGGCACCCCACATGTGAGGGGTCTCGAGGTCGACCTCTGCCCTCCTGCCAACACAAATTGTGATTGACCAGAGAGGTAGGAGGAAAACCACCGTAAAATGATGCCCCTCACCCCCAACCCCTCCAGTTGCAGGTCGGGGGGTGAGGGGCACCGGTCGAACAACCCCCATCTCTGGCCCTCCAGAGAACATCTACCAACGCGACCAATGCCGTCTCAGTGCTGTGTCCGGGCCGGAAGCCGGACTGGCGCGGGTCCAGATAATGAAGTAGGTCTTCAGAAACCATACCTGACATATCCTTGCAGCAACTGCAAACTTGATGAAGAAAAAGGATCAGAGCAGCAAAATGGGCAGATTTCTTCAACTACTGAGAGAAGAGGAACATTTGTCAGATTAAAAAAAAGAAGAGGCATTAGAACAGGAAGTAACTGTCAGCAAGACACTCAAACAAAGAAGCAAGCTCAGTGGAGCACAGCAACTATAAGAGGCAAGAGTGTGAAAAGATATTGCACACCTCTAGAATTCAAATAAGTCTCAAGCTCTCATAGATAAAACAGATCTGAGCCTCCAGAGTCAGAAAAAAAGCTACACTGATGAACAGGAGAAAGTACTACGGATCCTTGAAGAGCACAGAGTATGCAACTCTTATCCTGCAAGGAGGCAAAGAAGAGAGTTGTAGCAATTGGGGATTCACTTGTCTTCACTTTTGGAAGAGTATCAAAATCTGAGTAAGAATAACTAGCTATGTAAATAATGTTGGCGAGAAAAGTCTTGGGTTTTTTGGACAATGGTCTGAGCTTTTCAAATTGCATTCATTCTGTGTGATTCTAGGATTTGATGGAGTACTTGATGGAGTTCCATACAGTGGTAAATTTCGCATTTTGTTACCACCAGTTCGCCCCCCCCCGTGTGCCTGCTCACTTTGCGCGCACGCCCCTTTTGCACATGCAGCTGGCCTTCAGTGCATGCGCCCAGCCTCAAAAACGTGCCTAAATAGGACAGCATAGAGCCGGGGCAGATGGGTGGACCCACTGTGATTTCTGCTACCAGTTCAGGCGAATTGGTCCAAACCGGCTGAATACCTCCTCTGGTTCCATAGGAGATGAACAGGAAAAAAAACCCTCTAAAAGTCATCTGAAGCCAGTCAGAGACATCCATATACTGGGACTTTTTGCTCTCCTGCAAAAACAAACAAGCAAACCTCCTATAGCTGCCATTTTGCAGAACACAATTCTGATTGCTTTTTTAAAGCAAAACCCTAAGAGGCTGAAGTATGCTACATTTAATAAGAGTTTAAAACTTTTCATAGAGTTTAACCTAAAAACAGCAGAGTCGGAGCCTCAGGCATTTGCAAATCATTCTTTAAAAAATATTTAAATACAGACATCTGCACAGGCAAGTACATGTACAATGTTATTTTTTTAAAAAAAAATAGGTCAACTTTTGCTTTGGATGGTTGGTAACCTGGTCATGTTCTTTTGAAGCTTCTGCCTCTTAGCACCATTTAGCTAGACTTAAGCTTCTTTTGTGTTTCCCAAATAGCAGGACCAGGAAAAGTCTTGTCTTTCTTTTAGCCTTGGTCCTTTAGCCAGGGTTAAGGGGAGGAAAAGAATGAGGTCAACAGAAAATACTGGCTAAAGAAAAATCATGATGGCATTAATCTGGTTGAGTAGAGGAAGTCTGGATAGAGAGAGAACCTTAATTTGATTTGGAAAAGTAAATAAGTAAGAAAGATGGATGGATGGATGGATGGATGGATGGATGGATACCGTGTTACCCCGAAAATAAGACAGGGTCTTATTTTCTTTTGGCCCCTGAAATAAGCACTTGGCCTTATTTTCAGGGAGGCCTTATTATTTTTGAGGTGCAAGAGGCATGGTCACCTCATGGCTGCTGCTGTGTTGCAATATTTTTGGGGAAGACTTATTTTAGGGGGAGAACTTATTTTAGTGCATGTGCTCAAAAGCCCGATTGGCCTTATTATCCGGGGAGGTCTTACTTTTGGGGAAACAGGTAGGTAGGTAGGTAGGTAGGTAGGTAGGCAGGCAGGCAGGCAGGCAGGCAGGCAGGCAGGCAGGCAGGCAGGCAGGCAGTCATAGAATAATATATGGGTAAAAAAGTAGGGAAGAAACTTGGCTTTCCTGGAAAGCATTTTCTAAGATTTTTGAAATTTCTTTCAGCCTGATCTTACATTACATTCCACTTAATTATGCAGCAGAAATAAGCTTCCCAGTAAGGCTTGCTGACTATTGATTTAGATACGTATTGACTTGAATAGGTTCTCATTGTTTTCTCTTGCTGTCTTTGATATACTAGGGCTTTGTTTCTTTTCACAGAGGTTTCCGTAAAATGAAAGAATTCCAATTAAATATCTCTTGGAGCATTTTTCATTCTAAGCCAATTACCCACCCTAATGCCTGTGTTATTCCACCAGTTCTAACTTTAATGAGCATAGCAGACCAAATGGCATTGTAATCAGCTGGCACAACTATGTGCTTCAGTTTGATGCCCTGCAGTAGGGTGGACCGGGGGGGGGGGGGATCACATGTGTTTCCTTTGCTAACTCTGCAGTAAAGAAAGTTCTTGCCATCTGTATTCATTAACTAATTTCATCAGACTCTTTTCCTAACCCCTTTCCTTAACTTGTGAAATTGATGTTCAAATAAATGTATAATATTCCATATGCTGTATATAGGCTGTTTCACACCCCCAGGGAAAGGTACAAAGTTTCTACTTATGGGTCAGAGGTGGGTTTCTCCCAGTTCAGCCCATATCGGGTGAACAGGTAGTGGCAGAGGCGGGAGGCGGGAAGCCGAAGTATCCCAAACAAGACAAGTAGCTGCTGAGTTTACATCCTTAGAAAGTAACAAACTGAAACGAGAACCATACATTTACTGTGTCTGCAATGAACAATGCAAATTGTTCATAGCACATCACCAACAATGTCAGCTTCCTCATGCTAAACGTTTTGTGAAGGAGACTCCACACAGTCTGGAACAGCAACACCAGTCAGTTTGGTACAGTACAGGCGGAGAAGTTAATGCTCTTGGCTGTCACTACTGATAAGTTTTGAATTACTGGCATACTTACACAAATAACAATTTCCAGTTCCCTTCCAAGAAGCAAAGGACAAAATAGGCATGGTTGTTGTTTCTATGCAACATAGTTGGAAACCTGAGCCATACAGTAGATGGTGGGGTGAAGGCTATGGAGCTCACAGTTCCTGAAAACTGATCAGGCAAGAACAAACAAAATGGCTGATTTTATCACCAGTCACGTCTGTTGATGTAACAGCAGACTCTAGTTGCCCAAAGAAAGAGAGATGGAAGTTATCCACACAACATGCTAAGATACAGAGTGGTTCGACTGGTTGGGTTATTACGTGTGAACGTAGCCATCCTTTAGTTGCTTGACATTTGGGTGGACCTAAACAATGAATTAAATAAATGAATGGATTAAAAAATGACTTGTTTCACAGATTCAATGTGGATGACCATTTGCTGAATAGAAGGAATACAATTCCACAAATCACAGTCATGCAAACCTTATTTTAATATTATGTGGGAGCCAGTCACTCTCTCACAGCTGAACCTCCTTCACAGGGGAGTTGTGGAAAAAATTGGAGGAGGAAGGAGTATTAGGTATGCTCCCTGCCTTGAGTTTCTTATAAAGTAATAAAGATGGGATAAAAATCTAATAAAAAATAGTCAAGGATGCCGTTCGATTCATGCGCTGCTTTTGCTCATCCCATAGCAATTTAGATATTGCTAGGCTGGCTGGGGAATTCTGGGAGTTGAAGTCCTCCAGTCTTAAAAGAGCCAACTTTGCAGACCCCTGCCTTAACCTATATTCAGAGTAGCTACTCTTAGATTTTTATGAATAACTTTATTTCTTGCTTTTTTGCTACCTTGACTGTTGAAGCAATGTTACATTAATTTAGTTCAAGACTTGAATTTCTCATGCTCAGTCATGTTCAAGAACAGAACCTCAAAGGTGAAGATGTTATTTTTTGCTGAAAATAGTTGCTGGCTTTTCTTAACATTTTTTATCATTGACAAGAGACTTATCAGTAGCAGGGTTGAGAATGAAAGAAATGGCATGCAGGTTTTTAGACTGTTGAACCAATGTCTCTCAAGAAGTGAAAATAGATGTTCACAATATGTTGCCATCTAGAAAATCAGTGACTAGATTTGATTACATTTAGCAACATTCACTTTAAACATTGTACATAGAAAAACAGTTTCTTTTGAACCGTTGGGACTTTATATATGTAGTCCAGCTTTATACATACCTTTTCATTCATTTACTTAATACTTCATGCAGTATGTATCTATATTACTGGATAGCAGTGGGTGTGCATTTGTGTGTGTTTCTCTCTCTGTGTGGAAAATATATTATTCTATTCTATTTTATTTGAGTTGTCTAGTCCACAATAGTCTATCCATGGGGTTTTCTTGTCATATATATATGATTGACAAAATATCTCATTTTTTCCCTGGCTCAGCTGATAAGGGTATGGCTAGCTGATGAGAGCTAAATAGTTCGAAAAAGTTCTATACTAGTCTCCTTTCATTTATTTATCAGCCATTAAGGTGCTAGTAACCATCTTTAAAGCGCTCCATGGCATGGGACCTGGCTACTTGTGGGACCGCCTCCTACCACATACCTCCCTTAGACCTGTCCGCTCCCACAGAGTGGGCCTCCTCAGGGTGCCATCTGCCGGACAATGCCGACGGGTAGCCCTCAGGGGGAGAGCCTTCTCTTTGGCGGGGCCTGCCCCTCTGGAACGACCTATCCCCCGACCTTTGTACCATCACGGACCTACGCCTCTTCCGCTGGGCATTAAAGACACATCTATTACAAGAGGCCGGCCTGGCTTAGTTTTAATGGGCATAGTTTTAATTGATTTTAACCTTTTTTAATCCAAATTTTTAGAACACACCCCAATTTAATTTCATTTTAAACTGTTTTGTATTGTATTTGCTTTTTATATTTCTGTGCACCGCCCTGAGTCCCCTAAGGGAGATAGGGCAGTATATAAATTTGAAAATAAATAAATAAATAAATTATATGTGTGTATATATGTATGTATATTATAATGGCAGAAGGAAAGAGAAAGACCTGTTGATGAGGATGAAAGAGGAGAGCGTAAAAAATTATGTAAGAGATGACGAGGCTGAGCCTGAGGGAGAGGTCAAATCAGAGGTGGGATTCATAACTTTTGCTACCAGTTCTGTGGGCGTGACTAAGTGAGTGTGGCATGGCTTGGTAGGCATGGCTTGGTGGGCATGACGGGAGGGATACTGTAAAATCTCCATTCCCTCTGCACTCCAGGAGAAGGTTACTGCAATATCCCCATTCCCTCCTGATCAGCTGGGACTCGGGAGGCAGATAATAGATGGAGGCGGGGCCAGTCAGTGGTGGTGTTTACCAGTTTTCCAAACTGGTAACTGCTAAATACCACCTCTGTGTCAAAAGTACAATCAGTCATGAGTCTCTTTGCACCCACAAGAAATCTAAATCCAGCATTGCCTGGAATCCTGAGACTCTTATGCCAATTTGCTTGAACCATTAGTAGTTCAGATTCTTGTAGAGAATTTAAGCTTGCAATAAATCTTTGTAATCATTTGAACTGCTTGGATCTTCTGATTTCCCCTGACAGTTGGCTTGAAATTAAACATTTAAAAAAAAACCTAAGATCATGGCATCCAGCCCCACCATTGCCTGGCAAATAGAAGGGGAAGAAATGGAAGCAGTGACAGATTTTATTTACTTGGGCTCCAAGATCATTGCAAATGATGCATGCAGCCATAAAATTAAAACACACTTGTTCCTTGGGAGGAAAACTATGGGAAAACTAAACAGCATATTAAAAAGCAGACACATCACCTTGCTAACAAACATCCGTATAATCAAAACTATGGTTTTCTCAGTAGTAATGTATAGCTGTGAGAGTTGGACCCTAAGAAAGGCTGAGTGCCAAAGAATTGATACTTTTGAATTGTAGTGTTGGAAAAAACTCTCGAGTGTCTCTTGGAAAGGAAATTAAATCAGTCTATCCTAAAGGAAATCAACCCTAACTGTCCTTTGGAACTGAAGCTGAAGCTCAAATACTTTGGCCACCTAACAAGAACAGAAAAAGAAGACCTGATGTTGGGAAAGATTGGAGGCAAAAGGAGAAGGGGCAGCTGATGAGAGCGTTAAATAAGTGTCATCGGCCTAATGGGCATGAGTTTGACCAAAATCTAGGAGATAGTGGACAAGGTTGGGGGGCTGGCATGTTGTTGTCATTGGGGTCACAGGGAATTGGACATGACTTAGCAAATGAACAATAATTATATACTCCGTGTGACTGTATATTCATTAATATAGGAGTGATTGATTTGGACTTCACTTGCTTCTTTCTTACATGTATCTTTGTAATCCCATGATAAATATGCTACTCATCGAAGTAGATCAAAACTTGGTAGGTAAAGTATTTAAGATCTTCTATATTTTTACCCTTTCAAGATTTAGCTTTTATAACCATACTTTTTGAATCAAAAGTAAACACTTAACACAAAGCACTCCGTTTATAAAAGTTAGAGAGAAGGAGAATATGTCACTTTTTAATTACAATGTTTAGAAGGGGAAAAATAGTAACATGTAGATAACAGAGCAGCTGACTGACAGTTCATGTATAATTATTACAACCTCTAAAGCAAATTCACTTAGTAGAATGTAAACATTTTTGTTAGGAGGCTAAAATTACACAGAGAACAGTTGAATGACATGGATGTTGGAAGAGGAGATCATGCCAAACGTGACATCTTCTTTTCTGTTTGACATGTTTAATAAAGTGATTTTGTTTCAGAAATTACAGCCTTTTTAAAAAAAAAAAAGCTATAAGTCTTGTCCTTCATCTGCAAATAAAGAAATTGATATTTATGTCAATGGGAAGGCAAGCTGTTCCATTTTGCATTGCTTAACATATAAACATTTCTTTTTCTTTCGCGAGATCCTCAGTCAGAGCTCAGCTCAGCTGCTATAAAACAAACTTTGCTCCCCAAAGTCTGGTGCATTATCTCAAGAAATGTTTTTGCTTTGTGGTATAGCAGATTTAATAGAAGTCATTTCTTGTTAGTGTAAATTCCTTAGAGTTCAAGATTAATAGCAACCCTGTAAATTCAGAGTTTCTCAAATGACCAAAGGCCAAATGTGTTAAACCCGTATCTTAACTATATTGTCGAAGTGCTTTTCCCCACCACTTCAGCTTTCCTTAAAGCTGGCTTCCTTCCCGTAAATACAAATTTACTTCAGGTATTGTGACAACTTACTGACAGTATTGATTGTGGCTTCCACAGTTCCCCGGGAGATTTCTTCTAGACGTTTAAGAATAAGGGCCTTTACAAGTGAAGGGATTTAAAGACCAAAGGCAGCCCTGAGATGGAATAGCTGCAGTGCTGCTTCGGCATCCTAATGCTGTTGTTGTTTTCTGAAAGCATATAAGGAGCACTGTTTTTATCAAATGTGGTACATAAGTAAATTAAATTTACATCCAGGAATGGGACTTCCAGGAAGAGGATTAGACAAAATAAATTTCTGAAGAGCTGGACTGGTCTTCCAATCTTAGGAATTTCTAGCATCGGTTTGATATCTCTAATCTGAATTGATTTGTCGTTTACCTGGCTGCATAGGGAAGAACGTGCCATCTTTATATTATTAGCCTAAGTTTTATTCTGTATGGAAGGGAAGAATAACACAGATGGAAAAGGAAAGCGGTCATTCTTAGTGATGTCAGTTCTGTTGCTAAATGGGGGTAACTTACTGGAAACCCGTTAAATCCAGTCTAAACGCATTTCTGAATGAAATTCAAAATATTTGCAGTAACAGACAAAAAGTATAAAATTAATTTATGTTTAGGAACACTGTGTCTCAGCG
This sequence comes from Rhabdophis nuchalis, assembly GCA_039707465.1. Taxonomy (NCBI): domain Eukaryota; kingdom Metazoa; phylum Chordata; class Lepidosauria; order Squamata; family Natricidae; genus Rhabdophis; species Rhabdophis nuchalis. The sequence goes on along the minus strand of CM077643.1, from coordinate 269,147,181 downwards.
GCTAAGACGCTGAGCTTGTCAATCAGAAAGTTTGGCGGTTCGAATCCCTAGTGCTGCATAACGGAGTGAGCTCCCGTTACTTGTCCCAGCTTCTGCCAACCTAGCAGTTCAAAAGCATGTAAAATGCAAGTAGAAAAATAGGGACCACCTTTGGTGGGAAGGTAACAGCGTTCCACGCGCCTTTGGCATTTAGTCATGCTGGCCACGTGACCACGGAGACATCTTCGAACAGCTCTGGCTCTTCGGCTTTGTAACGGAGATGAGCACCACCCCCTGGGGAACAACTAGCACATATGTGCGAGGGGAACCTTTACCTTTACCTTTAATTTATGTATACAAATGCAAAAATAGAAGAATAGTTTGAGATACATTTGTTGCTAAAAAACAATAACAATGATAGTGCATGCTGGACTGGAACAAATGGTACCAGTGAAGTAGCAAGGCAAAACAAGACCACACTGCAATAAACTGGGAGGAGACCCAAGCCAGAAAGAAGGGTTACTTCTCAAGGAAAAAGACCAATACTGCATTCCCCCCCCCCTTAGAAATAACTGGTCAGTGCATGACAGCAGACAAGATAAGATAAGGGTCGATATTTAGAAGGAAAGCTAACACTGTAATAAATGAAGGGAAGGAGAAATACAAATAACACAATCCCTAGCTGCGTCAGAAAAAAAATTGAATTGTGTTATCTGGGACTTTCCTATTAACCCTAACTCTAACCCCTTGAAAATTATTAGGGCTGTATTAGTATATGCCTTAACCTGAGCTCCTTTTCATAAATGTAGAAGCACAGCTGAACTTGTAAGATGAAAGATGGGAGGTCTCAAACCTTCTTTCACAGAAGACCTTTGTGCTTTCAGATCCAGGAGCTGTGTAAAGGTGTTCCAGGTTGTATATGTGTAGAAATTTCTTTAAAACACACTCCGAAACACATATTGTATTAGCACTGATTTTCAATACCCACATCCCATCCAATGTATAAAAACCTGGCTGATTGAAGTAGTACCTGGCTGATTATATTGTTCCAATCTATTTAGATGGAACATTGCCGCTCATGAGTTTGCTGGGTGTACTGCAGCTTGATTGCCAGTGAACAATGAAGTAAAAAGGCAACTGAACTATGGAAGCATAATAACTAATTGAAATTCTCCAGCAGAATTTCCCGATAGCCAAAGCTATATGCTTTGCAGGAGCATTTCTTGCCATTCTTTCAAATTAAGGTCTTAGTCTCAAAGGAATGACAGTTAATTCCTGCACACTGTATGACCAGACCATCTTTAATCTTATCTTCACTTCTATCAACTCCTCCTCCTCCTCCTCCTCCTCCTCCTCCTCCTCCTCCTCCTCCTCCTCCTCCTCCTCCTCCTCCTCCTCCTCCTCCTTCTCCTCCTCCTCCTCCTCTTGTCAAGAGGAATATCACCATACAGATATCTTCTAAAACTTATTCAGCCATCAATGTTCTTGTTCAGTAGTTCACAGAGGACTATTTGTGAACTGGTCAGTCCAACCTTTGACATTTCAAACAATAAGACAATGTAAGCCAAGACTCAATATGATCAGGATTAATAGCCCTACAGATATCATTATTAGCAAGAGCGTCTAACTTGATTTGAACTCAGCACTTCCAGCTCACAAAATGCAGACTTCCCCATTGTATACTAAATGCTCCATTAGCTCAGTTAATGGGAATGGAAAGTTCAATGTCTCTGCAAGCTCAGATCATAAGAGAGCCGTGCATGTGAGGAGTCTAATCAGGTGCATTCATGTTTTCCTTAATTAGGGCATTTATTCCTGTTCCATGAGGGTGCCTCTGCTCACTTATAAAGGGAACTTCAGTACTTAAAATGGCAAAGACACAATTCTTGAATATGCTGCAGTTTATTAGCTGCAGAATTAAACCTGTAAGATTATTTCTGCAAGTGTAGTTGTCTAGATTTACTGAGGCCAAGACCAAGGTGATCAGATGTCCCGCTTTTGGCGGGACAGTCCTGATTTTTAACAATTTGTCCCGTGTCCCGCGGCGTTTTAAAAAAATCCCGATTTTTGGAAAGAATGCACGACAAGCTAGGGCAGTGGTCAGCAAACCACGGCTCGCGAGCCATAAGCGGCTCTTTGGCCCCTTGAGTGCAGCTCTTCCTCTGCCGGGCAGACTCTGTCTGCAGCATAAGCGGCTGCTACTGCTGCTGCCCCCAAGCACTGCCCCCACTACCCGAAGTCGCCGGGCGTGTCTCCAATGGCTCCCACCAACGGCCACCATGGCGAACATTCTGGGGCTGCCTGCCAGGGCGGGGCTGGGAGGGAGGTGGGCGCGCAGCCCCCAGACAGCCTTGGCAGCGCTTAAGGTCGCCGTAGCCTCGGGTGCTTGCCCCGCCCACCTGCCCCCTGTGGGAGGAGGCATCCATAGCCTCCCCAGCTGGCATGCCGGCCCTTCCACTGCTTCCCAGGGTGGAGGGAGGGAGAGAGGGAGGGAGAGATTGACAGACACAGAGAGAGAGAGAGACAGAAAGAAAAATAGAGAAGGAGAAAGAAAGAAAAAAGAAAAAAAAAGAAAGTGGGAGAGAGAGAGATAAAGAAAGAAATAACTTATGACCACAACCACTAAAGCAGCAAAAGTACCAATATTTCCTTTCCAAACAGGAGAGAAATAAAATAGGTTTCTAGTGGCTTTTTCATGTTTCTAGTCCATGCTGTGGGGGGTTATGGCTGTTTACTTGAACTGCAAAAAAGCTTCCAACTGCCAAGTTATCTTTCTTCCTGCTTTTAAAATCCTGCTGCAGCTGTGAAGGTGAAATGATAGCCTATGGTTATTTTTTACAACCAGGCACTTTGCACTGGGCCTCTGACATAGTTGCCTGCTCCTTGGAGCGAGGTAGTAGAGGATACATTTTAAAGTGGGGATGCTCAGCTTCTGTTTGGAGGAAGACTGCATGAGATGCAGTGTGGCATAATGAGGGCTACAATCTAAAAAGTGGATGACTCATTTTAAGAAGGAGGCTGAGATGTTAACCAGATTGTTTAGGGCAGGGGTGGTCAATTAATTTTCTCAAAACTGGGACTGTTATGGAGAGATGTGAAGGTGCAAACGCATGCACCCATGCCTATGGTGTAAATAAAAAAAATAGCAGTTGCCTTGAAAATAAAATAGCAGTAGCACTTAGACTTACAGCGTATTCCACTTCACAGTGCTTTACAGACCTCTCTAAGTGGTTTACAGAGTCAGCATATTGCCGCCAACAATCTGGGTCCTCAATTTACCGACCTCGGAAGGATGAAAGGCTGAGTCAACCTTGAGCCTGGTGAGATTCGGTCTGCCAAACTACTGGCAGCCAGTGATCAGCAGATGTAGCCTGCAGTACTGCATTTTAATGACTGTACCACTGTGGCTACTAAAAGCAATTTGCGGACAGGAAGGGCTAGATGTGGCCTGGGGGCCATAAAATGCCCAGGCCTGCTCTAGACCAGTGTTCCACAACCTTTCCAGCTTTGTGAACCAGCAGGGGAGGAGGGGAGGGATGGTTTCACATGAGTGGCTGGCAAGTGCCTACAGCTCCATTTGAGTCAGTAGCGGGCACACGCACCTGCTGCTCACACATGTACCCACTTCTCAATCAAATGGAGCTGTGGGCATGCACGCTTGCCAGCCACTCATGTGGAACCATCCCTTCCCCCCTTGATGGTCCACAAAGCTGGAAAGGTTATGGAACACTGATCTAGAACAGGTCTGCAAAGTTGGCTCTTTTAAGACTGGTGGACTTCAACTCCCAGAATTCCCCAGCCAGCCTTTGACAAGTGGGAATACACATACATGCACACACACTTGCCCACTGCTTCCATAGCCTAGTACTGAATGGCTCATGGCCCAGTAGTGGGTGGCAGTCTATGGGTTGAAACCCTGCTCTAGAGGTTAAAGGATCAGGCTATTGGGAAGTTATGAGTTCCAGTCTCACCTTAGGCCTGAAGGCCAGTTGGGTGTCTTTTGGCCGATCACTCTCTCAGCCCAGTGCACCTAACAGAGTTGTTGGTGTGAGGAAAATAAGAGGAGGAAGGACTAGCTATGTTTGTTGCCTTGAATTTTGTTTTAAAGAAGTAAAGTCAAGCTATAAATAAATAAGTCCCCTTTGGCAAGGTGGGTGGCACACAAATTTGATAAATAACAAAATAAATAAATCTGCATGGTTTAAGGATCTTATTCTGCTTCTTAATACTGCCCCCACTCCACCCTACAGAAGGACGGGGGAGTCGGGGGGCTAGTGGCTACATTGTTTAAAGCAGGGATAGATGTTCTAAATACAGTTTATAAAAAGGATGGTGAAAATCAAAGCAGAAGGTGGCAAAAGGCAAAAGTTCTCACCAAAATGAAAAGACTACTTATATACACTTTGCAGAGTTATGTTGCTGTCAGGGAAAGGTCACTGTAGAATGATATAAAGAGTTCACATGAAGCTGCCCTTAGAACTATAGCTAACATTGTTATTTTTAATTTAGGAATCTAATTCCATGGGACAGCTAAAGTCCAGAGATGTGCTCAAAAAATTCCATTCTTGGCTAGTAGGATAGTATGGGGTGGGGGAGAAAACAAGTCTTAGGGAAGTGAGCGTTTGAATCACAAACTCGGTTGTTTTACCTCCTATACCCATGATAGTTTCTTACTTCTTCTTTTCCACAACAGATCAAGAAACTCTCTTGAAGGAATTTTATTCACATATGTATACTCCCTTGTTGCCAGCTTGCACAGGAAAATAGTTTTTATAACACCCAAGAGAGCCTACAGATGTAGCTTCCATAATCAGGTTCAAACCCATGTAGACATGGTATATCGAATCAGTGAAATGTTATCTGATTTCATTCAACAATGAGGCAATAAAACATCACTGGGAATTCCCTCTTTCTGTTAACCATAGCAGAAAGAAGAAAAGTAGATACAGTCTTCCCTGCAGCCACTCTAAATCATAGAGAAGCTTCCTCCCCCAGCCCGATCCCAGAATAAAAACGTAGGATAGGACATTTTGGGGTATCTGGATTTGCCCAAATGGCTCCATTCACTTTAACAGGGTGGTTTGTAGACTAGAAACAGAAGTTACAAAAGGCAAGAAATCGGATCAATTTAAGCTATCTTTCTTTTTACCCACCCTGCTTTCCCTGCCTTCCTTAAATGAAATTTTTCGTTATCTATAAAGAGCATTTCTGGCTTCATGTCTCCTCATTTTGCCTGACCAACAAGATTAGGAGTCTATGGCTGGCAAGAGTCTTTGCACCACTTAAACCACCCTTCCTGAGGCACAAGCTGTTCTCCTTCCCATTCATCAATTAGTTAAATACAGTGATGGGCTTCCAATTTTTTTACTACCAGTTCGCTTGTGTGTGCACATGCACTCGACGCTTATGTGCATGTGCAGAAGCATCTGGGAGGTTGGGTGGAGCTTCCCGCTGCCACTACTACCTGTTCACCCAATCCAAGCCAAACCAGGAGCAACCCACCTCTAGTTAAATATCTTTATTCAGTCCTCACTTTATGTGTCAGCTATCTTCCTCTAAACCAGTGGTAGTCGACCTGGTCCCTACCGCCCTCTAGTGGGCATTCCAGCTTTCATGGTGGGCGGTAGGGGTTTTGTCCAATACTGAAACACTTTCCTTTTTTAAATTTAATTGACTTCCCTACTTTATAAATCACCATTACTGTGGAACGGGTGGGCAGTTAGAAAATTTTACTACTAACAAAGATACAAAAGTGGGCGGTAGGTATAAAAAGGTTGACTACCCCTGCTCTAAACTCAACATTAGTACACAAGGGGTATCCTCACATTTTATAGTTCAAGAAAAAGCTTGTGACATAGGTCTAGCTCAGCTGCAGACCATCCCATTGTCACCCATTCTACTTCCATGGGCAAGTAGAAAAGTGAACTTATATCTTCTTGTTCTTAACTCCAACATCTTTTTCCAATGAATGGCCAATTTGTAATGTTTAGTTTATTTCTTGTCCGATAGCTGTTAACATCATAATCTTTCTCCTCCTTCCTAGTATTCCTACTTCATTTTACTTTGTGTCTCATTGCTGCCCGGTTCTTTTGTCTTCTGTCTCATAATAATTCTGGAAAATCTGTTGTAAATTATGTGAGACCATGTACATTATATAAGGCATTGTCTACATTTATAATTTCTGAACTGGGCTCTGCTCTTTCCATTCCTATTTTGTCTTGCTGCAGCAAGAAGGCCATTCAACATGGCCTTGAAATATGAATTCATAGAATATGAATACAAGAGGTTTTTTATAGAGGAAAATTGTCTTCCATACCTGAAGATTGTCCTTCCCCTCTCTCTTTGCATACTGAATCATAAAAATTGGGGAAAGGTGCAACACATTTTGAATTCAGGCTGTTTTGCCATTTTGAGCGTCTCACACATAATGCAAAAGTTCTGTGTTCAGGGAGCTTTATTGTGAGATCACAAGAAAAGTAGTTGTTTTGCTTCAATTGCAGAAGAAAACCATTCCGAACAGCAGTGTTTTGAGAGTTAATGTTCTAAAAAATCCTTAAGCCTTTCTATCTTAAAACTTTTTTTCTCTTTTCAAAATGGACTGTTTCAAGTGGAAAGTTTGATTTGAAGTCTGGAACAAAATATTCAATTTGGTTTTTTTTAAAATGTCCTTTGATGGAACGAGCTGATGCAGACTATTAAAATATAGTTTTTAAATGGACTTCTTTTGTTCCAAGCTCAAAGCAAAACACATTTCCTATTTTGAGCATTTCCCCATGAGAAACCAACTTTGGTTGCAAGTGCTATGATGTCAAAACGATAGGAGCTGCTAAAAATAAAGATGACTTACAGCAAGATACTACACCACTTATCTTATACAGCTTCATCAAAAAATAATTAACAAGTGTTCAAAATTATGCAAGGAAATTCGCAAAAATTCAAACACAAAATTAGAGGAAAATATGTAGACACTAACCAAATTCCAAATCTATATTTCATCTGGTCTGAACTACTGTTCTATTTGTTTTGGATCTCATATTTCTTGAAATTTGAAGCCCAGCTCACATGTCATTGCAGCTAATGAACTCTCTGGACAACTGCAGCCCTGTATTTTAGATTGTCCTCCTAAGGCAGTGGGTCTCAATCAGTGGTGGGTTTCTGCAGGCTCGCACCTACTCGCGAGAGCCGGTTGGTGAAATTTAGAGAACCGGTGAGTGGGGGTTCCACCGGCGTACCTGGAAGTAAATCTGGCCCGCCACTGCCAGTGACCCAACGGGAAGGAAAGGAAAGGAAAGGAAAGGGAAGGGAAGGGAAGGGAAGGGAAGGAAGGAAGGAAGGAAGGAAGGAAGGAAGGAAGGAAGGAAGGAAGGAAGGAAGGAAGGAAGGAAGAATTTATCATCAGAATTGAGTCCACAATTTTGGTTGCTAAGCAAGAGCATTGTTAAATGAGTTTCACCACATTTTAAAAGGTGGCCACTCCCACTCTGTCACATGACTGCCAAGCCATGCCCACAAAATAGGCCACACCTACAGAGTAGGTTCTAAAAAAATTTGAAACCCATCACTGGTCTCAATCTTCCTAATGCCGTGACCCTTTAATACAGTTCCTCATGTGGTGACTCCCAACCATAAAATTATTTTATGTTTTCAGTATTTTTTCAAAAATATGTGTTTTCCAATGGTCTTAGGCAACCCCTGTGAAAGGGTCTTTTGACCCCCCAAAGGGGTCCCGACCCACAGATTGAGAACCACTGTCCTAAGGCTATTGTGAAATTAAAAGTATGTAACATAATTGAACATTATTTTAAATTCCTGGTGGAAGCACCTTTTTAGTTTGTTTGTGTTTTAATCAAGGAGCTAAGCATAACACATGCATACAGCAGAATTACTTCCTGTTTGTGCTTGATCTCTTACTCTTTTGATAAGATAACCAGAGAAAACCTCTTGTTAAGTGAAAATAATATAACAAATAACAATTTCCTATATTTTCTGTTACATGTATAGGATTCAAAGAACTTGGAGTTACTCTAAGGACTATTGTGTGTGATAATTTAGCTTAAAAAGAACTATTGTGTGCGGTAACTTAACTGTAAAGTAGATTGCAGGCCTGTATTTAGGCTCTTAAAAAGAATATGCATACAAAAGGATTTTTAAAAAACGATAAAGAATCAGTCCTCTCTTAACAAAACAGGACAAAAAAGAAGCTTCATTTTCTCCTTTTTATCCTTTTATAAAATTGTGTTTCAGGTAAACAGTGTGAAGTGGATATAGATGAGTGTGCCTCAGCACCTTGCCTCAACAATGGAACCTGTGTTGATCACATCAACTATTACAAGTGTCATTGCCAACGTGGTTTTACTGGCATAAAATGTGAAACAAATACTGATGAATGTTCCTCAACACCTTGTCTTCATGGAAGGTGATTCTTGGTTGTTGTTTTTTTAAACTTTTATTACCTTGGTTGTTGTTTTTTTTAAAGGGCTAGCAATGTTTAAAATTTAATGTCAGGAAAGGTTGTTGCAGATATTTTGAATTACATTATTCCATAAAATCACAGCTAATGGATAACAGATGTTGTCAGTTTAAACTAGTGCAATGTGGTGGTACATTATCTCATTTCTTCTTTCATTTGAATGTAATGACATACAGTAATTTTCTATAACTGATTGAAATTAGATGTTAATATACTTAACATTGGACTCCCATACACTTTGCATTCCAGCAGATTGAAACATGTTTTGGTTTGTTTGTTTGTTTGTTTTGGAGAGTAGAGGCCAATATATATGGCGTGAAAATATTTCAGGAAGGGTTTCCAAAATAAACTTGTATGAATAATAGATAATTATCTCAGAAATCAGAAACATATCAGAATTAATCTCAGGGTTACAGGCAGGGCAAAATAATATGCTTGGTATTTCATCTCAAAGACGAAAATTACTCTGTCATATATAAAATAGGTACTTTCTTTTTCAGATGCATTGATCTCATAGATGGATATCGATGCAACTGTGATCCTGGGTGGACCAACTCCAGATGTGAACTTGATATTAATGTAAGTATTCTCTTTAAGACAGAGGACTGTCAATCATATGAGATTTAGTCAAACCCATACATTTTTGGATAAAAGTGATATATTCTGGATCTCAAATTGTATGGTATTTTTTTTTTTTTATATTGAAAAAGTTTTATTGGTTTTACATTTTTTAACAGGGTAAGGTAATGGTTACAAAGAAATTTTGAGAGCATTCACGTCAGAGTCATCGGACCTTCCGAGACCTCAAAATACACATTAAAAAAGTTAATATAGAAAACATTTTCCATACCACTACAAGTTGAAAGCAAGTACATTTACCTAAATTCTCCCTTCCATGCTGTCAGACATTTACAAAAGGTCCGGATAGAAATATTATGCAAAATTGTTCAGGAAAAAATCAAGGCAAAGTTATTTTTTTGATCTAAGTCTTTTGGCTATTGTATCTTCTTTTTCTCCTCCCTGGCCCCCCGCAGGCGGAGCCGTGGCCCCCTCCGTCCCCCCTGGATCTTCCCCCAGGGCAGAGGAATGTTTTTTAAGAAAGGCTTCCGCCTCAGCAACTGTTTTAATCCTCACTCTTCCTCCTTCCCAGAACACCAGCATCCCTTCAGGTGTCATCCACTTGAACCAAATCCCGTGATCAAACAAGGTTTTAGACAAGAAGGAAAATTTCCTTCTTGAGTCTCTAATTTTTCTAGGGATCTGCTTCAAGATAGTGACCGTTTCTCGATGATAAGTTAAAGGTTTCTCTCTCTGCGCTTTCAGGATTTCCTCTCTGGTTGACCTTCTAACAAATTTCACATGTATCTCTCTAGGCACTTCATTCATCCTGGCATATGCAGAGTTAATTCTATAGGCTAGGTCAATGTCCCCCCTGATCTCATCCTTAGGTTTTTGTAAATAATCTGCTAAAATTGTACTCATAAGATCAGGTAGGCATTCACCAGAATCCTCAAGAACATTCTGAAATCTCAAAAAATATGTCATTCTTTCCATATCCATCCTAGACACACGCCCATTTATTTCCCCCACCTCATTAGAAACATTTTTAATCTCTCCCTTAGCCCCCTCCAACCCTCCTTCCAATTCTTCATTCTTCTGTGTATTCTCCAACACTTGCTTCCGGGTATCCAATAGTTCCTTTTTGAAAGTACTATTTTCAGCCCTCTGGGCCTTTATTTCTGCTATCAAAGTCTGCATAGAGGTTTCAAGAGAAGCCATCCTTTGTTCCAAATTTACAAGTGCTGCTTCTTGTGCCATGGTTAAAAGTTAGAATCACTGCCACCAAGATGGCGTTTTCCGGGTGGGGCTGGTAGGGCAGATCAGGAGCTCAGTTCAGTTCAGGGCCGTGAAGTTACAAACAATTCAGAAACCAAAAGAGACACAATTTCCCAAATCAACAAATAGTAATAACGAAGGTATTCCAAAGAAGAAATCACAAATCCATCAAGAAAATTTTTTTTTCCAAAAATCCAGAGAGAGTCCTGCTTTCAAAGAGACGCTGGAAATTTTCCTTAGTTGAAATAATCAGGCAGGGACACAGAGAAGCCACTTCCACCGCCCATCTCAGCCAGAGGGAGAAAGTAGCAAAAAAAGAATTTTTTTAAACTCAGCCAGACCTAGAAACAATGTTGCAAAAAGTCACAATCCACTTTCCCTTGTTAGAGACCGTCCGGAGTGAAAGTTTCCGCTTTCCCTTTGCAGAGAAGCCATTTTAACGTGCCGCTTAAATCCGAGGGGGGTTTTTTTAAAAATAAACACCCCCCTCCCAGTCCGTTCAGTCTGGCTGGCAGCAGGAAAAAAAAGTTTTTTAAAGACTCACTCTCTCCTCGCAGCTGAAGCCTCGGGAGTCCTTCTGACTGAGCCGATCAGCCCTCCTCATAATTGTAAATGGCGCCGTCTTCCCTGGGCGAAGGGAAAACCCCCCGCTAGCATGTTCTCCCTCACCTGAGCCGCGCCGGGAGCCGCTTCCTCCACCGCCGTGGGGGGCACGCCCCCCGACGAGCCGGCCCTACGGGAGACCCTCAAACAGAGGAGTCTCGCCCCCGTTGGGGGGCAGAAGAAGAAACAAAGCGGCGAGCGAGCGCTAGGCTCGCCCGTCGCCGCAGGAGCCGGAACCGGAAGCCAAATTGTATGGTATTGAAAGGCATAATTTGGAGCTCTTTTCTTTCCAAAGTAAGCATAAGGAAACTTTACATGAACTACGAGACTACTACTTCTTGTCCAACAATGTGGCCAGAACTCACTAGTTTGAGTGGAATAATAAATATAAAGTTTGCTGTTCTTACAAGAAAGTTCATAGGAGCTGGCATTCTCTAAAATTTCCATGCTCCAGAACAGTCAGGTCAAATTCAGCAATCTCTATTCTTCTGAAGCCCCGTCTACCTCTTCTGACTATCAGGGTTCCAAATAACATCCAAAATTAAATCAGATTCCAAGGCAAAGTATTGCTCAAAGTTCCAATTTATTAAGAGAGCCGTGTTGGCACATCTGGGAAAACCCGAATCTGAAAACTTCCCGGTTTTCCCCACCCAGTTGAAAGTTCAAGATCTTGCCCCCACACCCATAAGTCCATCACATAGTCCAATCTTCCACTGCCATGCTGGCAGTTCCACTCATCCAGTTCCGGTCAGGTGCAGAGGTACCAAGACAAAGGATGACATTGGCAATCTAAAAGGAATTTTATTTTGGTTACATCACATCCCACTCCTTACTATCCCTCTCCCATTTCTCCACATACAGCATAGTAGATAGAAATGTGGCAGGCCAAAGATCCCAAAAGGAACCTGGTCTGACATTGTTCCAGAAGATCCCTGAAATTTATGAAGAAATAGAAGAGCTTTTGGGATAGAAAGATTCATCTTTCTCATCATTCCATTTGTAGAAATCTGGCCTAAAGATCCAGTAGTCCTTTTTCAGGTGACAATTTTTTTGTATGGAAGGGTGGAGCATAGCCTACTACAGTATAATCTAGTGAGCAATGAGAAAAATACTCTAGACATTGGTGAATAAAGTGGCTCAGAGTTGGACAGATTGGATTATTCAGATCAAGCTGACGAAGGCCTGGTTTTACTCGTTCACTGAGAGTCTTTGATTCTGTCTATCATGAGAAAATGCAGAATCTCTGGCATTGTTTCTCTGACCACCTATTTGTTAGATCCATATCCCTTCTGGCTAGGGAAAGCCAACTGGGACATGACATGTGGAATCAGAAATGTTGCAGTGCCTGCCCTCTGGAGAACATTCCAAAGGAATGACTTTGACCTGTTAGCTTTCCAATACGTTTTTAAAAACCCAGATATTCTTCAGGCCTATGGACTGGAAGGTTCAGCAGTTTCTGCTGGTTAAATGGATTTTACTTTCTTTTTTATAAATTGAATTAGTTGGTCATTTATTATCTGGATTGTTGATTTATTTTTGTTGGTTTTCATGTAACTCATCAGAGTCATCAACATTGGTGGAAAATGTGGTGCATGAACAGTTATGGGCAGGTCTTGTTCTATTCATATAACATCTCTGTTCTGCGAATTGTACCACTAAGCTTCTGGGTGCAGTTCAAAAGGCAGTTATCATTTATACAATTCTACATGGCATAGGGCAGTGATGGCGAACCTATGGCACAGGTGCCACAGGTGGCACGCGGAACCATTTCTTAGGGCACGCGAGGCGTTGCCCTGTCAGCACTAGCGTGCATGTGTGCGCTGGCCAGCTGATTTAGGCCTTTTGAGGCCGTTTTTCGCCCTCTGGAAGCTTCAGGGAAGCTCCTGAAGCCTCTGGAGGTGAGGGTGGGAAGGCTGTTTTCACCCATCCCAGTCTCTTAGAAAGCCTCTGGAGCCTGGGGTGGGCAAAAAAAAGTGTGCCAAAAGCAGGGGGTCACACACATAGCATTATGGGTGTGGCACGCCCATGCACGACCCCCCCCCCTGCGCTTCCCCTGCTTTTGGCACGCGAGCCAAAAAAGGTTAGCCATCACTGGCATAGGGCCTACTTACCTGAGGGACCATCTCTCATGACATCTGCTCATTCTGTACAAGCAAGACAGGAGAGCCATGTTCTGCATTCCTCTTAGAATATTCATGACTGGGAGAGACATGGTAACAAGGTCAGCCAATGAATAGCAACTAAGTCAGCCGATGAGAGCTTAATCAGATCTGAGTCTGTGCTGAAAATTGAAACTAGTCTATGCTGAGAACTAAACTGGCCTGTCTATTCTGAACTCTGAAATGAAGCTAACTGTTCTCTCCTGTTTGTGTTCTGCTTATAACCTATAGCACGTTGAAAGAATCTACTCTTGGTATTTTATATTTATTCATCTGTTATTATGTATATATAAAGAAGTTAATGAATCCAGGGGAATCAGTTATCTGTGTGTGCTTTCTGGATTTGATTTTTCTGCAACAAACTCTGACAGTTCCATTGACTAAACAATGGAACCGAACAGGACCCGAGCAGCATCCACCTGAGAAATTCAAAATGCCACTATCCTGCATGCCTTTAAACATGCCTTGAAAACCTGGCTTTTGGGATTGGGTTCAGGAGTGAAATCCAGCAGCTTCTGACAGGTTCTGGAGAACAGGTAGCAGACATTTTGAGTAGTTCGGAGAACCAACAAATGCCACCTCTGGCTGGTCCCAGAGTGGGGTGGGAACGGAGATTTTGCAGTATCCTTCCCCTGCCATGCCCACCACGCCATCTCTAGCAAGCCATACCACCACACCCACCAAGCCACACCCACAGAACTGGTAGTAATTTTTTTTGAATTTCACCACTGATTGGGTTAGATGGCTGCCAGGCCCTTTTATCATGGGCATTACAAAAGAGAGATTTGTTTTATTGCTCCTTGTTGGTGATTATTATTATTTTCTGATTTTGTGAGTTTCCTCTTTTTTTTTTTTTGCCAATTTATAAACTGCTCAGAATGGTTCTGGAGTCAGGGGGCTCTAGAAATGATACAGACAGAAAGACAGAAGCAAGCATGCATGCATTGCAAACAAAAAAGCTACAGTGCAGACAATCCAAAATTTAAAATAAAGGCATCAGTGGAGCAAATGGAATCTGCTCCATTTCTGTTTTGTAGATATTAGCCACCATACTTCATTCTCAGATAGTTTCAGTGTTTCTATTAAAACTTTAATTAATTATATATGTAATACGTTTGCTCTAGAAAGGATTTCATATTAGAAGTTTTGTTCTATAAGATACTTCAATAGTACAAGAGGAATTAAACAATTATTTACTATCTCCAGTTAGCATTCTAGGATAATTCATACTTTCTGCCTTGTGAAGGTCTGTTTCTTTTGATTTTAGTAGCTCATATTATCGATTCATTAAGAGTTTGAGGTCCGTTAATGCATGATCTTGTGCACATGACAGCTTCAGCACATAAAAGGCTCTGAAAGAGAAGCTTTTTAAAAAACAACAACCCAGCATTACCCTTATGTTCTGTTCCATTGCTATATAAGCAGGCAACCAGTATTCAGTGCTAACTATAGTGTCAGCTTCAAATGTCCTTCATCTCCGAAGGTCAGCATATTCAGTTCCCCTGCTCAATATTAAAAGCCAGGATAATGCACAAGGAATTTAACCGCGACAAAACATTTACAATATTGTTTCACTGGAAAGGGGAATGAACATCGAAAATAATGTATATTTCTAGTTCTTGCATTCTAAACTGTCTTTGACTGCCTTGGGATGATAGATCCAAGGGAGCCTGCTTTTGGAAGTTCACTAAAGTGTTTCAGAAGGCACTTTTCTGACAATCTCTTCGAGATCTGAAATCAAAGACATCTACCCCCACAAAATATTCACTACTATGGACAGTGTGTATCATGTGTGTCTCTATCTGTGTTATATGAGTATTTGCTATAGTAGCGATGGCTAACCTTTTCCGGAGCGAGTGCCCAAAGTGCACATAGGTGTGCAAATGCAAACACGCAGGCCCGAACCCCCAAAATGCAATGCACGTGTGTCCCCGTGCATGCGCCCCATCCCCTGCACATTTGTGCATTATCCACACACACCTGCCCCCTGTGCATGCACACCCCTGCACACACCCCAACCCCACACATGCACAGCAGAGACCCAAAGACCAGCAGGTGGCGAGAGGCATGTGAGCATGCACAGCGGAGCTGAATCGGGGTGACAGCTCACACACTATTAGAGCGGGCAGTGCAAGCCACACATGCCATAGGTTCGCCATCACGGCACTATAGTATGTTTATGTATAGCAACTGCATCTCTTACTCCTCTTTGCCTCTGAATAGATCTAGATATGGTACTGGGTGCAAAATAAGGGCCACGTTTCCAACAAAATGGCTGGCTTACCATTTCTAGTTCTGTTAATGTTGAGCTCCCTTCCCAAGAAACTGTTGGACAATTTTTCCTCCCTCTGAAGGAGTTTCTGGCACCATACCATGGTTTATTTTTTGCTGTTTTCCTGGATTTATATCTCGACTCAGTACTGCAGAACCCCGTTCAGATAATGTATGGGTTCACACATTGAATTAAGCCATGATGTGGGCTCTGGATTTTTACATTACGGAGTGAAAACCCAGCCAAAGTGACTAGGTAAAATCATATTTCTACATTACAAATGGTTCTTAATCTTCCTAACTGCTCTACGTTCTTCTTTTTTTTTCATTTTGTGCTTTTCAGTGTATTGTTTATGGGTGTGCGTGCTTTAAATTTTCATTGTAATTAGTTTATTCTTTGCTGCCAACCGTTCTGGGATTATATCTTCAGAGAGGAATAAAAATGCATAATACATAATAAATATGTACGCTGGTCCTGGAGGTCTAATCCTTCACATCTATGATTGGTTAGGGAGGAGCCAGAAATGCTAAAGGACTTCGTTTCCCCCCATTCACCCCTGGAATGAGAGTCTTCTACCCAGACTCTTCCATCCTGGCTGCTTTGTTCTTCTTCCGAAATGTCTCCCATTGTAATTACTTCAGTTAACGTTTGCGATTTTTCTTTAGGGAATCTGACTTATTGGATTTCCCTTTCTCATTTGTTCCAAAAGAGGCATTACATTTTCTGCAGAGCTTGTAACTTAATCCATTAAGGAACAGATGCTGATTCCTTCTGTTCTATTAGCACAACTATCTTAATGTGTATATCTCCTCAGAAACTAAACGTAGGAAAAGGGGAGAAAGATGCCTTTTTCAGAAGCAAAACGAGTTTTTGCACATATGCATGTATGTAAATAATTTGTGTTTTTCAAACTGGGTAATCTTTAAAATGTATGGACTTTAATTCCCAGAATTCCCCAATCAGCATGCTGGCTGGGGAATTCTGGGGGTTGAAGTCCACACATCTTAAAGTTGCCAAGTTTGGAAGGAAAAAAAACAGATATTCAAAATGATTGGCGTCTCACAAGCCAATAGTCTGCCTGTATTATTTGAAACTCTATCCAGCCAAACAATGTCTATATCAGGAGTTCCCAAACTTGGCAACTTTTAAGACTTGTGGACTTCAACTCCCAGAATTCTCCAGCTGGCTGGAGAATTCTGGGAGTTGAAGTCCACAAGTCTTAAAGTTGCCAAGTTTGGGAACCCCTGGTCTATATGTTTTTAAGAGACTTACACACAGCTTCTTCTTTTCTATTTTCATATCTATTACACTGATAGTTCTGGAACTGGAAAAATTTGAGAAAGGGCCTGTGAGACAGATTGTATCAGAATCAGAAGGCCAAAGATTCTCTATAGTGGCGGGTTCCGGATCCCATTGCAACCTGTATGGTGCAATGGGGGCCCGGCATCCACGACATGAACGCATGCAGCATGCACGCACAAATGCGCAGGGTGCTCATGCATCCTTACCTGCAATGCTCCGTGACGGCTCCGTGACGCTCCAGCTGCTCGGCGGAGCGTTTTGCAGGTGCGATACGCTCCATGCATGTGTGTGGTAGCACCAAAGATCTCAAATACTGGTAAGGAGCACAGGCAGGCAGGTGGGCCCTCCAGAGCACCATACCAGAATGGTACATGGTGCTCCCGGCAGGCAGCGGTAAGTCCATGCTGGGGCATACCGGTCATAAACCACCACTGGTTTTCCATCTTATTTTAGAATAAAATTGATGACAATAGTACTGTATATAGAAATGGAAAACCTGTCCCACTTAATCCTCCAGGGTGCCTTGTTGGACTAGAATTCTCTAGTACAACGTTGGAGGGTATCAAGGATTTTAAGACCAGCAAGGAAAGGGGAAAATTTAGCGCCAAAAAGGAGTCTGCATGCTTCAAATGTTATTCTTGCTCTAAAATTCAGGAGCTTCACCAAAGTCATCAAGTTAAGTGAATTCTCTTTAAGACCTCTCAGTGTTAGTGAAAGTATAGTACCTGTCTGCTTTTACAGGATTTAAGCATGTCTCTTTTGAGATTAACCCACCTGCTATAACTAATATTTAGATATTTAGCAATAATTGTCATTTTCTAGTAACTTAGGAAGTCAATGGGAAGTGTCAAGAATGTATTTTGAAATCTGAAATAAGATGTTTTTTTTACAAACATAACCCTCCTTCATTTGAAATTAACTATCAAAACAGTTTGTATTCTGCTCCTATATCATGTATGTGTCTTTATGTCTAGCTTTATTTATCATTCTAATACTTCCCAGTGATTGAAATGATTTTTTTTTAGTGAATGATTAACTCAGGTTGATTTGCTCCTTACAAATTTAACATATAGAATATAAAAGGAAGAAAACTGTAAGAATAGTTTGAAGTGCTAACAAGCTAGAGAAAAGTGAGTAGGAAAAAAGAAATGATGTATTTGTTTTAAGTTCATAAAAATAGAATGACACTAATTGGAAAATGCTGTTTCAAAAGAAAGACTGTTTTTTTAAAAAAGAAAATTGACTTAGTAGACTTCATCAAGTATTTTAATTAATTTAGTGCAGACTATAGGGCTGAGGTTTATTTTTAATAGTATGCAAAGTATCCCAGCCTTCCCATGGGATGTATAATTCAATTACTTTATATAATGTTTTGTAATAAATCACCCTACATTTCCCAGCTGGAATTCTGAGAAAGAAAGCACATTGTTTTCATATAGTCCCTTTTGGATTCATTTGCATTTCAGTAAAAATAACTGCATACATTTAAGTAAAAATAATTTCCTGTGTCACAAGGAAATCTGTTTATTGTTGCACTGATTTACTTTAAAATATTCACTGGGTTTTTTTTTTCTGAACGTAGAAGCAATGTGTCTATACTAATTTGCAAAAAATATTTCATTAAAGTACTTAGATTTATTATTTCAGAAGCTTGGCAGACAGATACTAACCTGTTGCAAAAGAATGGGGCAAATCAAAACCTTACTCAGCTTGCGATTCAGTCTTGTATAATTTTGTGTTCCAGGTAGTCCTACGGTCCTGATGAGGTATCATTAAGTATTTTAAAGATTTTGATGAAAAAAACATGTTATTACTATCATTTCTGTTGAGCCCAATGTTGAAATGTCTCAGAAAAGGGGGGGGGGCAGAATAATAACAGGTACTGTGAGTCAAGGCTTACAGTAGGTGGGGAAGAAAAGGTATCTAGAGCCAGAGAAGATTCATTTCTTTTAAAAGCATATGATGCCTTCTTTTTGTAGGCATCTTTCAAAGACAAATCCAGTTTTCAGTACATTTTAACCAGTGGTGGGATTCAATTTTTTTTACTACTGGTTCTGTGGGCATGGCTTGGGCATGGCTTGGTGAGCGTTGCAGGGAAGGATACTGTAAAATCTCCATTCCCACCCCACTCCAGGGGAAGGTTACTGCAAAATCCCCATTCCCTCCAGATCAGCTGGGACTCGGGAGGCAGAGAATAGATGGGGGCAGGGCCATCTTACCGGTTCTCCGAACTACTTTAAACTTCCGCTACCGGATCTCCAGAACTAGTCAAAACCTAATGAATACCACCTCTGATTTTAATCAGATAAAAGGCCTGAAACTAACAGATTATGCTTAATTCTCCCACCTATTCCAAAACTAGATTCTGTTTTGACAGATACTTCAATTTTTGACCCTGCATGCCTACAAATGTTTAACCCATGCCAAAATTGTATGAAAAGAGCTTTTTGTTAAATATAAGTAATTCATCTCCCATAATGTTACTATACAGTATAGTATATATAGGTAATTCTCATTTAATGATCAAATGTTTTACAAAGTTACAATGGCCATGGAATGGGTGCTTTATAGCCAGTAAAACACTCCCAGCCAGCATTGACCCTCATGGTCACATGTTGGATGGATCAACTTTATGACCCATTATGGCATTCTGCAGTCATGTGACTGTGAGTTGTGATATTTTTAAAACTACTTTCCAGTATTTGTAGCAATAAACATCTATTCAAATGCTTAACAACTTCTGCAAAAATTACCAGAAAATTACTTCCAGCATATGGATGCCTCATCTTACAACCACAGTGACTTACAACAGTAATTCTGGGCTCACATATGGTCATTAGATGGGAACTACCAGTAAATGTAATGCAGTTATATCCTCAAACCAAAGAAATCCAAATTTGGATTTCTCACTTTACTCCTAATTAATATAAGATTGACGGTATAAATAACGGTCACCAACTGAGCTTTGTTTCATTTCTTAAAGTACAAAACATTACAAAGGACTTCACATTTCCATCTAAAACCTTAAATAGGTCCAAAATTTATTGTATCCAATATTTTAACTTTTGGATAATATTTTCATTTTTGATAATTATATTTTTATATTTTTATAATGATTATTATTAGATATTTGTTGTTTCATACAATTGATATATGGCACCACAAAATCACTTATTATGAGATGGACAGCTATGATTGATAAATCAATATCTCACGTGGACCCTTTTCCTAAGGGGCCATGTGAAAAACTGAGAGCTTGTGGAGGGCCAATGCCATCCCCCCCAGGTCCATCTCACCTGTACTGCTGCTACCACCCTACCTTCCACCCCCAATGCCACAGATGCCCCACCTCTTAATGCCAACAGGGACCACCCATGTGCCAGATACATCCAACGGACCATAAAATGCCCTGATCTGGTATAGATATACAAAAGTGAAGAAAGTCTAAGCAGATGAAGCTTAATACGCAAGAAAGAGATGTTCTGTTGTTAAAGAAATATTATCTAGAACAGAACATTATTCAATGTCTAGGAAAATTTCACTGTGCCTGAACATGAATAGATGCTTTAATGGAGAGAAGTACTTTTCATCGTTTTCTAAAAACAAAACTTTCCACTTTCCATTCTTAATTGTGGATTGCAAACTGCACATTAGAAGCAACAACGTAAGTAGTATCAACAAAAGATGATATTTTTTTATCAATTGCAGACATCATCCACACAAGTGCACCAAAGTCTTCACTGTAAACTCTGTGTTGCATTCTACACCACCATTCCTTTTAAAAAATGAATGTGTATATAGGTTAAATTCATTGGTGTGTTCCGGATTCCGTTCCAACTGGTACGGTTGGAACGGGCCTGGCGGCGTTCATGTGGACGCGCAGCTGCTCAGTGGAGTGTTACGCAGGCACTGTATGCGCTGTGCGTATGCATGGAAACACTGAAGACGTAAAAGGATGGTAAGAAGCGAGGGTGGGTGGGCAGGCCCTCCAGAGCACCATACCAGAACGGTATCCGGTGCTCCAGGCAGGCTCCGGTATGCTAGTACCAGGGTGTACTGTCTGCAACCCACCACAGGTTAAATTGCACAAAGAAAAAAAAAGGCCCATTTAAAGGAAAGGAGACTGAAGTCCCAAAAATTGCTTGTAAAATGTACATCTTAAGGAAAATAGGCATAATAAAAGAGAAATGGGCATCAGTGTGAAGTTTCACAGATTTTTAAATTATCTGCAAAGCTAAATATATTAGACTTTTGATCCCAAATATTTGTTTCTGTTCTAAAGTGGTTACAAATAGTGAAGTAGAGAGTAGATACTCCTCATCTGCATCTTAACGTATTGGAAAACCTGTGGAGAGTGTTCCATTTGCTGTCGTCCTTGCTGTGCCACAGATCTGTATACCCTCCAGCCAAGTTTTACATTCTTATCCTGGACTGAATTTATTTAAAGCTTCTAACAAGAAAGGCTACTCCAAATTATTAAAGGCTCTTTTTGCATTTAGGAACATTACTGCCACATTCCTTTTTCTTATCATTGATGCATTATAATCTGCTGTTGTGTTTTATCTTCCTTTTGGGAATGTAACTTGTTTGATCTGGATGTATTATTTCAGAAACACAATTCCTTAGACATTCAACTAATATTGTAGTGAATATCTTATAATCAACATTCAATAGAGAAATTGTTCTGTATTGTAAAGTTCCAGCAGTTTCCTGAGCCACTGAAATGCCAAAGAAAGTGAGACTCGAGACAAGGCTTGCAAAAATATCAGGTTTTATTTATGGCCATAGCAAAAGCTGGGTGACAAAACTATATCCAAAACATACAAACAAATGCATGTAAGGAATGACCACACCCTGTAAGAGTGGCTCAGAGTATCATATACATTTTAGGCAGGTAGAAGCAAAGTTTACCCAGTCAGAGACAAAGATTCGTTACTAACGTGATCTTTAAAGCATTTTTTTTGTTCAAGCTCCTGTTTCTTATCTATCTTATCTATGCAGTATTCCTATAGCCTTGTGTAAAGGGTGGCAGCCCCCCTTTGCCAAGTTGTTTTTTCAGCAGAATGCTTTAAGTATTTATGAGCCAGGAAAACTCCCTAGTTTGGTTCCTTTATCTATGGGGCCTGATATTCCCGTGTAACAATTTCTTCTATATTTTCAAGAATGTGCCTAGCTTTGAAGCCAAGAATAGAACTGAGACACAGCAGTGAGATAACATTTGCAGTAATACCATCCAGTATTAAGGTTACAATTTGCTAGGCTAGAAAATAACTAATTTCTGACAGTATACAATAATATAAGCAGCTTAATTCTTAATAAATTATTTCTAGCAGTATATCATATCAGAAGCAAACAGCAAATATTTGTTTAATCAGTAACAATTATATAGTAACATAAGCAATTCATAATAAAAGTGAGTAGCCAATATTGATTAATATTGAGTCACATACTCCTTCAATATGATTGACGTTCTCTGGACCATTTCCTCCTTTGTAAATCAAAGTTATGCATGCTTCTTCCACATTTTTGAAATTGTTTGTGTCTCTTTAATTAAATTCATTGTCCAACAGTTATTCCTCTATTTTTTTTACAATAGTAGGGTGCCAGCCAATATGATTAAAAAAAATCACAAGGAATGCAAGATAAAATGCTATGCAGTTGGTGTAATATTACCGTATTTTTCAGAGTATAAGAAGCACCGGAATATAAGATAAAAAAGCAAATTACAAAAAAAAGTAGGTAGGTAGATAGAGGGATAGAGAGGGAGAGAAAGAAAGAGAAATATAGTAGGTAGGTAGGTAGGTAGGTAGGTAGGTAGGTAGGTAGGTAGAGAGAGTAGATAGGTAGGTAGGTAGATAAAGGGATAGAGAGAGAAATAGAGAGAAATTCAGTAGGTAGGTAGGGAGAGAGAGAGAGTGTGTGTAGGTAGATAGGTAGGTAGGTAGAAGGATATAGAGAGAAATAGAAAGAGAGAGAGAAATACAGTAGGTAGGTAGGGAGAGAGAGAGAGTGTGTGTGTAGGTAGGTAGGTAAAGGGGGGAAGAGAAATACAGTAGGTATGTAGGGAGATAGAGAGTGTGTGTAGATAGGTAGGTAGAAGGATAGAGAGAGAAATAGAAAGAGAGAGAGAGAAATACAGTAGGTAGGTAGGGAGTGTGTGTGTGTGTGTAGGTAGGTAGATAAAGGAATAGAGAGAGAGAGAGAGAAATAAAAAGAGAGCGAGAGAAATACAGTAAGTAGGTAGGGAGAGAGACAGTGTGTGTGTAGATAGGTAGGTAGAAGGATAGAGAGAGAGAAATAGAGAGAGAGAGAGAAATACAGTAGGTAGGTAGAGAGAGAGAGAGAGTAGGTAGGTAGGTAAGGTTGATGTTTCCAGGTGTATTTATTCATGTCCTGGGGAAGGAAATTGCTGACAAACCTTAAGACTTTGTTTCTGCAGGCACAGAAACAGTTAAAGGACTTAGAGAGTGTTTTTACACTCTGCAAACCTCCCAAAAACTGCTGTTTTTTCCGTGAAAATGGGGCTGATAAAAAGCATGAATAGCCTTGGGAGGGCTTACAGAGTGCTCTTGGGGGGGTGTCAAAAATGAGCAAAAAACCATCCCATTTATCGTGAAAACAGGCCATTTTGTGTCAAATAAATTGCATGCATAGCCCTATGGAGGCTTACAGAGTGCTGCTGGGAGCTGGGGGGGGGGGCAAAAAATGGCCCATTTTAAGCTCATTTCTGTCCTCCCCAGCCCCCAGGAGCCCCCTGGAAGCCTCTATAAGGCTAGGCACAGCCAGTTTGGTGAAGGGGGTGGGGTTCCAGGAAGCAAAAAATGCTGTATTCGATGTATAAGACGCACCCAGTTTTTCAGCCTCTTTTTAGAGGAAAAAAAGGTGTGTCTTATACTCCGAAAAATACAGTAACTATCATGCAACCAAAGAGCACAATAAGACAATTGATGAAAACAATAAAAATGAATAATTGTATAGTGATGTGAATGCACAACTTCAAAGAAGAAATCACAGTAGAATAATAGGGAGAGTAATGGGAATAAATCAATAATGTTTACTCCAATGTGCAATTTAAGGGAAAACTATAAAATGATTTACAGCTGTTTTTTAATGCCATAAATAATTACCAAGATAGACAAATGCTGAATCATATAACAATAAATATCGCAAATGCCACAACAGAGAAGGAGTATTTTATCACATTAGGGGATTACAAAACTCGAACCTACCAAGAAGAATAATCAATATATACAGAAAATTCTAAAAATGTAAGTTAATAACACAAATATTTCTATTAGGTGTAATTACAGAAAATATAGAGGTAAAATGTCACAGTTTG
Source organism: Rhabdophis nuchalis (assembly GCA_039707465.1). Lineage (NCBI taxonomy): Eukaryota > Metazoa > Chordata > Lepidosauria > Squamata > Natricidae > Rhabdophis > Rhabdophis nuchalis. Next base: position 269,123,221 of record CM077643.1, on the reverse strand, counting down.
CTAAGTTACATACTAACAGCCACAAAGACAAATTTGGCCCAGTGTGTGAAAATAAAAATTCTGCCAATGAGGCAATGAATAGAAATAAATAGAAATAGAAATAGAAATAATAGAAATAGAAATCAAAACTGGAGAGTATATATATATGTTAAGTTTTTTTTTAAGGGCTGATTAATAAATAAGAGACCAGGATGGATCCATTTCGGGCTTATTAGCCATCTTCAGCTGGCCATACTACCTCCACTGGGGTTTGAACCGGCACTCTCCAGCATATCAAGCAAGGCTCTCTATGCTTTGAGCTATCCGGCTTCCCCTGATTACATTAGCCTTTACAGGACTATTGAATGAGAGAATATTTTTACAACTCCTGTTCGGCCCCTTTTTAAGGGAGGAGACAAACTGTCATCCTTCTCTGCCTTTCGGCTCAACCTAGAGACCATCTGGGCAGAGAGCTCATGAGATTACTGTTGAATTTTAGATATGCGTTAAGTTTTTTTTTTAAGGGCTGATTAATAAATAAGAGACCAGGATGAATCCATTTCGGGCTTATTAGCCCTCTTCAGCTGGCCATACTACCTCCACTGGGGTTTGAACCGGCACTCTCCAGCATATCAAGCAAGACTCTCTATGCTTTGAGCTATCCGGCTTCCCCTGATTACATTAGCCTTTACAGGACTATTGAATGAGAGAATATTTTTACAACTCCTGTTCGGCCCCTTTTTAAGGGAGGAGACAAACTGTCATCCTTCTCTGCCTTTCGGCTCAACCTAGAGACATACATACATACATGCATAAATACATACATACATACATACATACATATATTTTCTGAGGTTTTCGCAGGAGTTTGTATGTAGGTCTATGGTTGTTCGGGTTTTCTCCTGCGTAGAATTGGAAGTATCTTCACGACGTTTCAATGAAGTCTCATTCATCATCTTCAGGCTGGTGCTTTCGGCTTGGTGCTTCCATCATCTTCAGGCTGCTGGTTTCGGCTTGGTGCTTCATCGAAACGTCGTGAAGATACTTCCAATTCTACGCAGGAGAAAACCCGAACAACCATAGACCTACATATATATATATATATTACATATCACACATCATGTGAAACTTACATCTTTGGAATATGGTTTCTGGGGAAAGAGTCATGAGACCAATTTAAAAAAAGACAAAGTGACTTAAACTAAGTTAAACAGAATTTAGCAACAACTCTTGGTGTTCAGAATAAAAGTGCAAATATTTAGGTTAGTGGGTGGGAAACAAAAGCAAAGGAAAACATTACTTAAAAATCTTTCTACAGGTGTTTTTTTTTCTTACTTTGTATTTATAACTTTCTAAAATCTTCGAAAAGCTTAAATAAATAAAACTATATAAATCTGGCTTGGCAAATTTGTTCATCCTGTCATCGATGTGAAGGTTACTTCCCCTTTCTTTCATCATTAGAAATGGAAGTGGGTTAGATTTCTAGGGATTAATCTTCCATTCTTGTCATGTATTACTATAAAAATCTATAGCCAACATATACTTAAGCCTACACTTATTGGCATGAGAAGAGTGGCTTAATTTAAAGGCATAAACTTAAGTACAAAACAATGTACTGATGAAGAGTAGAATTCTTGGTGCCAGATAGAATAGAGATCTGTTGCCACAATGCTTCAAAGCTCTGAGATCAATTTATTATCATTTATCTCATCAGGAATGTGAATCATCCCCTTGCCTTAATGGTGGCTCTTGTCAAGATTTGGTCAATGCATTCGAGTGCATTTGCTTGAGTGGATACAGAGGTGAATTTTGTGAGGTGGATATTGACATTTGCGCTGAACTGCTGCTGAATTCATCCCTCTGCGTCAATGGAGGAAAATGCATTGACGGTCCTGGAAGAACTTTTTACTGCAGGTCAGTTGTCTGCTTATCTATAACCAAAACAATCCATATAGATTGAGTTGTTTGTTGGATAGTCTTTTCCAAAACAAATTGAAATGTATGGTTGTTGTTTTTTTAATAAAGGCTTGAAAACAGCAGAGATAATTATTTTCTGGCGCTTCTTGAGTGGTACTCCTTGCCCTTAAACAATTCCTTCATTGCTGAGATAATTCTGAACTCTAAAGGGACTGGCCTATTTAGAATGATCATGAGTCATTCCTATACAATGATTAAGGCTCTTGGTATCCAGTGATTTAGTGGCAAGGACTGATATAATTAGTTCCCATCAGGCAGCTGAATGTATCTGTTTGGTTGCTAAGAGATGACGGTTACCTGATGCTGTATAATCAATCCATCAAAACCAGGAATTATATAATTTAAGTGGTTGAAATCCAACTCCTGTCATCCTGATCAATGGTAGTGAATAGTCAGAGTTATCTGAATGACCCGTAATCAGATCAACTATTTGCCTTGAATGTTAGCAATAGCAAGCAATAACACTTAGACTTATATACCTCTTCACAGCGGTTTACAGCCCTCTCTAGCCAGTTTACAGAGTCAGCATGTTGCCCCCAACAAATCTGTGTCCTCATTTTACCGATCTGGGAAGGACGGAAGGCTGAGTCACTTTTGAGCCTGCTGAGGTTTGAACTGCCAAATTGCAGAAAATCGGCAGTCAGCAGAAGTAGCCTGCAGTACTGCTTTCTGACTACTGTACTACCACCACCTCATGATGCTCTAAGAAAGTTGACAATCTATGTTTCTATCTTGCCTTTCCACCAATGAATAGTACTCTTGATGACTAACAAAAATGCAGATATGATTGTGTCTTTAATTATATCAGAAGTAGGAGACGTTCATATATAGTTTAGTCTTTTTCTCTTACAGAAAAAAAATTGCATGCCAATTAAACTCATCCTAATTTCAGCTGACCAGAATTCTCCAAATGTTTACATGGGAACAAGAAACCCAAGACTGCCTGCAGCTTCTGAATATAATGTTAAACAGAGTTTATATATGAGTTGGTTTATTTAACAAAACCAAGTACTTTGTAAAAACTTTTGTGACATGGTACTATCCTAGCTCAGTTTTACATAAGAAACCATTATCCTGATATTATTCTCACAGGAAACTTGTGTTAGGTAATAACTGTTGTCTCCAGCATGGTAATTGGCATGTAATTGCCATGCTTTCCTCCTATTCAGACAAAACACAGGTGACAAGATGAGAAAATGACAAGGGCAGGAAGTCCTTGTCCGTGTGTGTATTTTATGTAGAAATCAGGATGCATTCAAATCGCTGAAAGCTTTATAATAGGAAAGGCATCGTCTATGGTGCCTCTGAGAAGGTAGGTGCAGGTTGTAAAAATGTGACAGTTTTAATTAAACAAGAGTCACAATGCAGTTCATAAAATCAGATCCATAGAATTCATTTTATTTAGTCTCGTAGGAGGATGTTCAGGATTACTGCCTAAATGGGCAGAAACAACAGCAGCAGATTGGAAAGCAACTCATCACTTGCAAAGCTTTGACGTGATAGAGATAATGGGGTTGATGTGTGTGAGTTTGTGTGTCTGGATTGGGTTGAAATGGAAATATTTTCACAAAGCTTTCAAAATTCTCTAGGCTTTTTAAAGATGCATTTATCACATTCTCGTTGCATAAAGATAATACTGTGAATTTTACTTTGACTTATTTGCATCTCGAAAAAGCTTGATAAAACACCCCATAATCCTCTGCTGACAATTTTCTGTGCAAAATACCAATATATTTCAAAAGTACTGTATTTCAAGTTTCCATTATCTATGTTGTGCTTTGAAATAAAGCTACAAGGAGTTAATAATTTTATTAAATACAAAGCCATCTCTTAGTGGATTATAATTCTGTGTGGCAATAAATAGTATAATATATTTAATTACACCACTAATCTGTAAATGAAATTAAAGCAAAATTCAGGAGGAACTACTTATCCTGCCTTGCATTTGTCTTTGTGAAGAATGACAATTCTGTGTTATTCAGTGCTATTACACTACTTCTTTTGTACCTCAGTTATCTTTTTCTTTTGCTTCGTACGCTTCATTTACCCATTCAGTACTTTAATTTTCTTGGTTGCAGTGATCCAATTATGTAAATGACATCACAATATACCTTCCGATGTGGCATTGCCAACACACCCTCTTAGCTGTTTAAGCAAATTAAACAGTAAGAGGGGAAATCAAGAGAAGGAAACCAAGAATCAAAGAAAATGTTTGATGCCATGTAATTTAGACTCATAGACATCGCTCAATACTAAGATCTGTTTCTATTATGTAGTAATTAGAAAAGTGTTTAATTCAATTGGTTTTTGAGACCGTACTAGAACATACATCCCTTCGACCGATTCGCTCCCACAGAGAGGGACTTCTCTGGGTGCCGTCCACCAGGCAATGCCAGCAGGCGACGCCCAGAGGAAGGGCCTTCTCTGTGGTGGGCCCAACCCTCTGGAATGACCTACCCCCTGAAATTAGAACAATGACGGACCTCCGCTCCTTCCGCCAGAAGTTAAAGACTCACTTCTTCCATCAGGCCAGCCTGGCCTAATGTTTACATTGCTAGCCGCAAAATGAAATTGTATAAAATTTTTAGGGGTATTGTTAGGGTTTTAAGGGTTTTAATAGTGATTTTAGCACAGGGGTTAATTTAATTTGATTTTAACATTTTGTATTTGTATATTGTTGTATTTTTGGATTTTTAATTGCCTGTGCACCGCCCCGAGTCCCCATGGGGGAGAGGGTGCAGTCTATAAATCAATTTATTATTATTATTATTATTATTATTATTATTATTATTATTATTATTATTATTATTATTATTATTATTATTATTATTATTATTATTATTATAGTGACTTACTGTTTGAACATGTTCACCTTCTAATTCCAACTACAGAAAACAAGAACCTCGTCCAGTGATGGCTAACCTTTTTCTAAAGGTGTGACAAAATTGTGTGTGCTTGTGTTATCATGTGTGCATGCACAGACCCACAATAGAATGCGCCTCACCCACCTGCCCATATACATGCAAATCCATGTGCATGTATGTGTGGACAACCCCCCCCCCGGGGGGGGGGCTTTCCTGAAGCCTGGGGAAGGTGAGAGGCCCCCTGGAAGGTGGAAACAACAGATCATTTCCGAACTTCCGGTTGGCCCGTTGGGCCTGTTTTTTCCCCTCCCCAGGTTTCAGAAAAACTTCCAGAGGCTGGGGAGGGTGAAAAACCAGCCCAACGGGCCAACTGAAAGTTTAGAATGATCCATTTTTGCTTTCCGGAGGGCCTCCGGGGGGCCAGGCGAGGCTGTTTTTGCCTTCTCCAGGCTTCAGGAAACCTCTGGGAACAAGTTCGGGAACAAATTTCCAGTTGGCCTGTTGGGCCTGTTTTTGCCCTCCCCAGGCTCCAGAGATTTTCTTGAAGCCTGGGGAGGGTGAACATTGCCTCCCCTGCCCCTCTGGAAGGGTGAAAATCAGCTGGCCAGTGCACACATGTGTGCCAGAGCTGAGGGCTGCTGTGCCGGCAAATATGGCTCTGTGTGCCACTTGTGGCACGAGTGCCATAGATTCCCAATCACAGACCTAGTCTATTGCTATTGTCTGTTAATATATATATGATCATGTCATATAAAGATGGCATTTAGGAGGAGGCTTTAGTGCAAGAAATGTTGGAAGAAATGTTCTTCTGGGTTCATTTCCAAGTGGGGAAAAAACACTGGAAACATGGAGGCTGCTTAGAAAGATGGTTTAATGGTGGCCAGGCCCACATGGCTTGAAGTCTTGGGGAAAAGGTGATCACATGCTTCCAGGTGTTGGGTGAAGAAGAAGGGCTGAGGGAGGGGCTTGCTAGGCTTTTTATAATCTGTTCGGCCCCACCTATCTGTTTCCTGTTCCTGTGTAAGAAATGTATTCTGATTGGTTATCAGACTCACATGGGGCCATGCAGGGGCAATTCTCTAGGCTAAGTCTAGGTTTGGTTGAGTTCTCAGATGCCATGTGGTCAGTTGGGTATAATACCAGCATGACTTGATTCCATCACCCTGGAGCTGGTGGGGAGGGGGTCTTTGTTATGTAAATAGACTGGCTTGGCATCTTAATGGCCCATTGACAAAAAGGCAGGAAGCTTCAGGAATTAAAACATGTTTCTCCCTTTTCACATCCAGGGAAATGTAATATTCTACCTTTTCAATATTTCCTAGAATATTTCATTTTTTCTAGGAGAGGGGTGGGTTTTAACTTCCTACATTCATGTCACAAAAGTGATTATTAATAGGAGAGAGGGAGGGAGAGAGATTGATTGATTGATTGATTGATTGATTGATTGATTGATTGATTGATTGATTTATATTACATTTGAAAAAACCAAATTTTCAGACCAATTTTTAGGGAATCTCTGGTAGAAGACAACACCCAATATACTTACAAAAAAAACAAACCTTATAAGAATCCAAATGATTGTTTCTGTCTATTTATTGATTGAATCACTGGGGGCAAAAGCCCAGACGAAGGTTTCAAGGCTACCTATATATTTGGCACAGTTTAGAAGGCAATTACATAGGCAGTTACTTTGCAACCAAGTTGAAGATAAAAACGTGATTAGATCTCTACCTTTTAAAACATTATAATACAATTTGTTTATTTGACTTCTTTGTTCTATTGGGATATTTGTTGTGATGTTGAGTAATAAAACTGCTCTAGGAGTTTCACGTGTCCTTAAGGTATCTGTTCCCCTTTGATAACCTGGCATTTCTCCTAGATCAAAAGGGAACTTAGTAAACCTATCAATTATAGTTTACTCTATTCTAAGCATTAGACTACAAATGAAAAGGTGCTAAGTAATTTACCACTTATGATCAATCCCTCTCCCACCCCAGGTTATGTTTTGCTGCAAATGGATCTGCTTTAAAGATGAGACGTTTGTCCTGCTTTGCCCACATAAATTATTTTTTTTGAAGCTACTATCATGGTGAAAAAGCAGATGCTAGGATAAAATTCTGAAGGCTAATAAATATGTGCAAATATAGCATGTAGCTTCTTACAAAGTCAGATAGTTCTGAGTATAGAATCTGTTGTATTTACAGTTAGTTCTCATCTTACAACCACAAATAGGATGAAAATTTCCATTGCCAAGCCAAGTGGTTGTTAAGAGAGTCACATCCTTATGTTATGGCTTTTTTTGCCCCAATTGTTAACCAAATCATTGCAGTTGTTAAGTGAATCATGAGGTCACTAAGCAAATCCGGCATACCCCATTGACTTTGCTTGTCAGAAACTGGCTCAGGTGGTCGCAAATGGTGATCACATGACCCTGGGATACTGCAACTGTCATAAATTTAGTTGCCAAATTCTCTATCACATCACCATGGGGATAATGCAATGGTTATATATAATTTTTTTCAATACCATTGTAACTTTGAACAGTTGCTAAACAGATAGTTGTCAATTAAGGACCATTGTATTATCAAGACAGATTCTTCAAGTTACTTACAAATACAAATACAAATACAAATACAAATACAAATACAATAGCAGAGTTGGAAGGGACCTTGGAGGTCATCTAGTCCAACTCCTTGCCTAGGCAGGAAGCCCTATACCGTTTCAGACAAATGGCTATCCAACATCTTCTTAAAGACTTGCAGTGTTGGGGCATTCACAACTTCTGGAGGCAAGGTGTTCCACGGATTAATTGTTCTAACTGTCAGGAAATTTCTCCTCAGTTCTAAGTTGCTTCTCTCCTTGATTAGTTTTCACCCATTGCTTCTTGTTCTGACCTCAGGTGCCTTGGAGAATAGTTTAACTCCCTCTTCTTTGTGGCAACACCTGAGATATTGGAACACTGCTATCATGTCTCCCCTAGTCTTTCTTTTTATTAAATAGATATACCCAGTTCATGCCACCATTCTTCATATGTTTTAGTCTCTAGTCCCTTAATCATCTATGTTGTTCTTCTCTGCACTCTTTCTAGAGTCTCCACATCTTTTCTACATCGTGGCAACCAAAACTGAATGCAGTATTCCAAGTGTGGCCTTACCAAGGCATTATAAAGTGGTATTAACACTTCATGTGACCTTGCTTCTATCCCTCTATTTATGCAGCCTAGAACTGTGTTGGCCTTTTTGGCAGCTGCTGCACACTGCTGGCTCATATTTAAATGGTTGTCCACTAGGACTCCAAGATCCCTTTCACAGTTATACTGTACCTGTGCATTTCACACCTATACTGTACCTGTGCATTTCATTTATTGCATTTAAATAAAATGCATTTATGCACTTATTATTGTGTGTTCCCTATGTTTATAGCACTTCAGCTAAGGAATACTTCAATAAACTCTGTAGGAGGCTGCTCTTGGAGACCACTCAGATGCTACAACTTGTCCATAGTTTAGTAGCACAAGTAATTATGGGAACATCTCAGTCTACCTATGTTACGTCAAAACTACACACAGAGAGACAGACTGTTATCAGTGAGCTTTTGAATATTATTAGAAGAAAAAGGTTCTGGGTTCAAATGCAAGATGGATTACAAATAAACATGCCAGGTGATTGATTGAAGAGGAAGGTGTTCTTTATTTGACAGTTTAATGTGGAGCATAGAAACTGAAATAAGACTACAATGTTAGAAAGCTGAGGGTGATAGTACTTATAGCAACAATGGTAAGATACTTCTATTAAGCAGATACCTCTGTCTTCTCTGTCTCTTACCTCTGTCAAGCAATGTCATCTGATGGGGCACACCTTCTCTGTTACAGTGACTTGCCTCTGGAGGATCAACCTCCTGAAAGTTCAGGCAATTTCAACTTATAAGTTTTAGAGCTTTAAACTCAGCCCAACCCAGGTTGGTGTAAAGAGTTTGTCTGGACATGATAGGGTGTTCTGCTCTTATATTAATTTTGCCTGTTTTTAGGTACGGATCGGCTTTAATTGACCCAGAGTCAATGTTGTTGGGAAGCTTCATGCATCTCAATTATAAATAAACGAATAATTTAAATCTAAATTATAAGTAAATACATTCTTCCTTTTTAGCCAAAGCTGTTCGTGATAATACAAAGGAATTAAACAAAAACAACAACAATGTTCTTGGGGCAATAGAACTCTTTCAGATAAAATTACCATTGTTCCTTAGTAATGGGCAACCTCCAAGCAATGGAGGTTGAAGAGAGCCATCAAAAAGAAGACATGGTGCCAATAGAATATGGCTATCAGGGTTCGAAGTAATACCCCCTGCATAAGGAAAGAAATGAAGAGTCCAGGTACTTCACAGCAGGATCTGTTAAAATTAACTTGATGACTACTAGGTAGGAAACTGGAGTCTTTAACCTTTGCAAAAGAATACAGTTTTAAATGAGCTGGTTTTATGGAAAAGGACAAGAAATAATTAAATGGCCCTGTAAATGTATTGCTTGTAGTTCTGCTAAAAATAGATGCTGTCTTTAACTGTAAGCTACTCTTTCTCACTAATGGCTTATCTGTATCACATCACACAGTATTTAAAAAAACTTTTTAACTCATGAGGGAGGAGAAGAAATCCGTTGACAGAATTTTGACAGGGATACTTCTGGTAGGAAGTCAACAATACCACCACCCAGGGAGGACCTAGGACAGTGAGGAGAAATTGTAGGAAGCTTGAACAGTAGAGCCATTTGAGTTAGAACTTGGGACAAAAGCTGTATGTGCACACTATAGAACAGGGATGCCAAACTCAAAGCCCATGGGCCAGATCTGGCCTGTGGGGCTGCCCTGGAAACTGCAAAAGACCGGCCTGTGGTGCCTCTGCCAGTGAAAACAAAGCTCAGGAGAACCACATGTGGCCCTCCCGAGCTCCGTTTTTGCTGGCACAGCACTCAGGAGACCACAGGTGCCCCCAACACGAGTGACATCGAGCTGGCCATGGCCACCATGGCCACACCTACTCTGGCCCCCTGAGTCAGACACAACCCTGATGCGACCCTCAATGAAATTGAGTTTGTCACCCCGGCTCTAGAACAAGAGACAGAACATGTTTGGATGATATTGGCCTAAGGAAGCCAGATGGAGTTAATGCTTATTTCATTCCCATCCCATGCTAATCCATTACGAGAGGAAGAGCTGATAGGGTACATCCACGTTTCTGTCATCCTGCCTGCCTGCCTGCCTGCCTGCCTGCCTCCATCCAGCCATCCTACATAAAACAAAATCTTTACTAGCCTTATAGGCTTATAGGATGATATGATCATCGTACATATCTGTTATGATGATGCTATTACTTGAATGAGTTTAAAATGGACAATGGCACATATCCAATTGTGTGTTCTCTCTCTCTCTCTCTCTCTCTCTCTCTCTCTCTCTCTCTCTCTCTCTCTCTCTCTCTCTCTCTCTCTCTCTCTCTCTCTCTCTCTCTTCTCTCTCTCTTCTCTCTCTCCCATAAAGGACATATAGTGTTTTTTTATTTAAAAAAAACCCTTTTCTATAATATATCATGAACATAGAAACAAAGATGAAAAATCTGAAATATTGGGAAGACAAGACAATTGTTATTTGATTGAGGGAATATAGATGAAGAAGTGTCTTTTCATGCCCATTAAGTCTGTGGTCTAAAATAATTTGGTTGCACTTTTGGGGGAAAAAAATCCTGCATTCCTTCAGTGCTTTGGAAAAGGAGGGAGATGGCAGAAACCCCCATAGTGTGAAGTAGAAACAGTATAAAGTCTTAAACTGTTTTTTATATCCGCGCCCCCCCCCAATTGTTTTGTCTGTGTTACAAAGAGCTAAAGTCACAAAAGACATCTCCAGAGCCACACAATAAGGGTAAAGCTCAATAGCACAATCCCAAATTTATATGGATAAGACCCCTGACATTTACAACTAAAAAAAGAAATAAAAAGCAGGTGATAGAAACCTCCTTCCTGAACCTGTTGTCAGCTTTAGTAGATAAGGTGGAAGTAAGGGAACCAGTGGGTTGACCTGTTGTAAGAAAGCTGAAAGCAATTCATTGTTTCACTAGGTAACCTTCTGAAATGAAACCTCTTTAGAAGATAAAGCTGGAAATATAATATTCAGAAATTCAGTTTCAGTGGGGCATTTATGGTAGTTCAGCAAGAAGGAGAAACATTTTATACTGCAAATTGAGAGTTATGACTTCTCCAATACGGCCAGTAGTTGCTCACGTATTTGCCAGTAAACTTCATTATTAGCTAACTGTTCTAAATCAGTTTATTCATCTTTGAATCATAACAGTTGATCTTGTTTTCAGAGATTAATTTGTTTGGGTATTTAGCAAGCAACACGATGGATGGATGGATGGATGGATGGATGGATGGATGGATGGATGGATGGATGGATGAATAGATGGGTGATGGGTGGGTGGACGGGTGGATGAATAGGTGGATAGAAGATAGATAGATAGATAGATAGATAGATAGATAGATAGATAGATAGATAGATAGATAGATGATAGAGAGAGAGACAGACAGACAGCGAGAAAGAGAGAGAGAAAGAGAATCACAAACACAGATACACATGATATAATGGTAAGAAAATCCTCTGGAAAATGTTTTTTTTTTAAAAAACACCTCTTAGGTCTGGAGTTTTCTCAGTAGATCATCATGCACTTTCATATTCTATAGATTTTTTAATGGTTATATCAAAAGCAATGTTTTTAATTCAGCCAAGTATCATCTGTAGAAAGAGAGATGAGACCCATTACTGTGCTTGACAAAGTACTTATGGGAACCACTCTTGCCATCTTTCTCTTTAAAGATGTTAAAAGCATCAGGTTTTCTATATAAAAAAATTAAAATTAAAATGTTACATTTGGTATTTGAGAGCTGCAAAACACTTATCATTGCAGTGAAAATAAATCCCTGCCTTTGCATCTCCATGGCAAAGAATATGGCCATTAGCCCTGAGATTCAGGAAGAAATTGTATGAGGATGCTAAATAAAATCTCAGTCCTGAATCCCATTCTTTACCTTCCTTCCAATGGAGGCCTGGAACCTTTTTTAAAAGGTTATCTATAGGTGATAATGGAAAAATATAGACTGTCAGAAGTTTTTTTTTCCATTTTTTGATAGCATGAAAATAACAGGGTTAATAGACCTTTTAGAGGAAACTGATCGATAAATTTCAGTTGTGTATCTTAAAAGATTTCAAATGATTTTTTTTTAAAATCTACTGGACCCCTTTGAAGCAGATATAGCAAGAATGAATAAAGGTCAGCAGAACAGTCTATACATTTTCCAAAAGCGACACTTAATTTTGCTGAATCTAGGCAGCAGGTTTCCTGGGCCAATTTACATACATACAAACCCATCGTCCTATTCTCCTGTAGGGTAAGAAATATTATGAACATTAAAAGAAAGGAGGAAGAAGAACAAAACAAAATAAAGGCAATAAATAAGAGGCCAAAATAAACAAGAAATTAACTCACATCTAATCCAATCCATGTCTAATAGTATATCTTTCTGTAAATTTCTAAACTTGAAATGTATCCTTTATCCCACTATATTACTGTGCTTCTTACATCACCTCTTGTTCTTTAAATTTCTCAATCCTCTCTTTTTAAGAATATAAACAACTCCCTCTAATTCCTTTTGCAATTTCCCCTTCCTCTAAATCCATTCACTCTTCTTTTCTATATTTGTTTTGTTCCTTCATCTTTATTTACTTACTTTATATCCTGCCTTTATTATTTTTGCAAATAGCATGGCAGCAAACATATTCCACATAGCTTCCTCCTCCTATTTCCCCATAACAATCCTGTGAGGCCAGTGTGGGCTAAGAAAGTGTGACTGGCCCAAAATCACCCAACTGGCTTTCATGGCTAGGACTTAAACACAGAGTTTCTTGTTTTCTAGACTGGTACCTTAACCACTAGACAAAACTGGCTTTCTATATGACCAGACCATTTCAATGTACTGTATTTTTGGGAGTATAAGACGCACCAGAGTATAAGACGCAGCAAAGTTTTGAAGAGGCAAATTAAAAAGAAAAAGTTTTTGTACTCTGTAAACCTCCCAAAAACAGCCCATTTTTTGTGAAAGTGGTCCCATATTATTTTCCAAAAAAGGTCATGAATAGCCCTTAGGAGGCTTGTAGAGTGCTTCTGGAGGGTAGGACTGGCCAAAAACGAGCAAAACACTGACCCATTTTTCATGAAAATGGGCCCATTTTTGTCAAAAAAAAGAGGCATGGATAGCCTTTAGGAGGCTTATAGAGTGCTCCTGGGGGCTGGGAGGAAGCAAAATTGAACAAATAATGGCTCGTTTTTTGCTCATTTCTGCCCTCCCCAGCACCCAGAGCTCTCTGAAAACCTCCTACAAGCTATGCATATCCATTTTTGCAAAGGGGGTGGGTTTTGGGAGGCACAAAATACTATATTCAGTGTATAAGATGCACCCAGATTTTCAGCCTCTTTTTTGAAGGGAAAAGATGCGTCTTATACGCCGAAAAAATATGATATTTCCTTCATGCTGGTAACTCAGTTTAAGTTCAGTTCGCGTTCATTCAGCATTATTCATTTTTTATCCGTCTCTTCATATTTTACCATACACTCTTTTTAAGTAGCCCATTCTCACTGCATTCAGCCTGCTTTTATGCTTCTCACTCTTGCAGTTCTCATTTCCATATAACAAAATAGGCAGACGCATGCTCTTATTAAACAGGCAATATTACTTCTTTGGATAAAAATGCCTTCTTCATGGCAGACCATGTTATCAACCTTCAGATTGTGAACATCTTAATAATAATAATAAATTAGAATTTATTAACCGCACCCTCTCCCCACAGGGACCCGGGGCGGTGCACAGGCATAATTAAAACAATATACAATAATACAAACATTACTAAAATAGAATTAAATAAATTACCCGTGCTAAAAATACAATTAAAAAACCATTAAACTTTATCGTTAAAAGACAGAGAGAACTATTCAAGGCCGGCCAGTCGAAAGAGATGGGTCTTCAGTTTTACACGGAAGGAGCGGAGGTCGGTGGTCGTTCTAATATCAGGGGGAAGGTCGTTCCAGAGGGCCGGGCCCGCCACAGAGAGCGCCCTTCCCCTGGGCGTCGCCCGCTGACAAAGTCTAGTGGACGGCACCCGGAGAAGCCCCTCTCTGTGGGAGCGAATCGGTCGTGAGGATGTGTGGGGCAGGATCCGATCTCGCAGATAGCTAGGTCCCGAGCCATGGAGCGCTTTGAAGATGATGACTAACACCTTGAAGCGCACCCGGAAGACGACAGGTAGCCAGTGCAGCTCGCGCAAGAGCGGTGTTACATGGGCAAATCTAGAGGTGCCCATAATTGCTCGCGCGGCTGCATTCTGAACTAACTGAAGCCTCCGGGTGCACCTCAAGGGGAGCCCCATGTAGAGAGAGTTACAATAGTCCAGTCGGGATGTCACGAGGGCATGAGTGACTGTGCGAAGGGCGTCCCGATCCAATAGGGGGCGCAATTGGCGAACCAGGCAAACCTGGTAAAACGCCCTCCTGGCCACGGCTGTCACTTGCTCTTCCATAGACAGCCGGGTATCCAGGAGGACACCCAAATTGCGCGCCCCATCCACAGGGGCAAGATGTTCGCCCCCTATGGCCAGCGTTGGAGAAAGCTGGTTGAATCGGGCAGCCGGAAACCACAGCCACTCGGTCTTGGTCGGGTTGAGCCTAAGTCCGTTACTTCCCATCCAGATCCGCACGGCTTCCAGGCACTGGCACATCACCGCTACGGCATCGTTGGGGTGGTTTGGGGTAGATATGTACAGCTGGGTGTCGTCAGCGTACAGGTGGTACTCTACCCCAAAACCACGGATGATCTCACCCAGCGGCTTCATATATGCGTTAAACAGGAGAGGCGAGAGGACCGACCCCTGAGGCACTCCACATGTGAGTGGTCTCGGGGTCGACCTCTGCTCTCCTGCACGCACAAATTGCGATCGGCCAGAGAGGTAGGAGGAGAACCACCGCAACACGGTGCCTCCCACCCCCAACCCCCCCAGCCGATGCAATAAGATACCATGGTCGATGGTATCGAAAGCCGCTGAGAGGTCTAATAGGACCAGGATGGAAGAACATCCCCCATCTCTGGCCCTCCAGAGATCATCTACCAACGCGACCAATGCCGTCTCGGTGCTATGCCCGGGCCGAAAGCCGGACTGGCGCGGATCTAGATAGTCAACTTCCTCCAGGTGACGGGGAAACTGTTGTGCCACCACACTCTCAACAACCTTCGCCAAGAAGGGAAGGTTGGAGACTGGACGGTAGTTGTTCAAAAGAGCTGGGTCCAAAGAGGGCTTCTTGAGGAGGGGCCTCACCATAGCCTCTTTTAGGGAGGCAGGCAAGGAACCCTCACTCAAGGATGCGTTGATAACCTCTTGGAGCCAGCCTCGTGTCACCTCCCAGGATGCCAGTACAAGCCAGGAGGGGCACGGGTCCAATGAACATGTGGTGGCTCGCAGTCGCCCACGTAACCTGTCCATATCCTCGGAAGTAACGGGGTCAAACTCCTCCCAAACAAGATCTCCCTCGTGGCATCCCACTGGGCCATGAATGGTGGCTAGCTCACTCTGTATCTGGGCGGTTTTCTCCTGCAGAAAAATCACAAATTCCTCTGCCCTACCCTGTAACGGGGCTTCCCGCTCCCTCTGTTGAAGGAGGGAACGGGTCACCCTAAACAGGGCGGCAGGGCGGTTTTCTGCGGATGCTATGAGGGTGGCGCAATGATGACGTTTGGCCACCCTCAGCGCCACAATGTAAGTCCGTAAATGGGCTCTCACCTGTGTCCGGTCAGATTCAGAGCGGCTAGCCCTCCATCTTCTCTCTAGGCATCTCTTGCGGCGTTTCATCACCCGCAGCCCCTCAGTAAACCAAGGAGCCAGGGTGGTTCGCCGCCGCGAGAGAGGCCGCAAGGGCGCGACCCGATCCAAGGCTCCCACGGCCGCACTATTCCATGCGGCCGTGAGGTCCTCCATCGGGGCGCGGGTCAGGGATACAGGAAATGGCCCAAGCGCTGTCTGGAACCCATCCGGGTCCATCAAGCGCCTGGGGCGGTACCAGATTGGTAACTCTGGTTCCGCCTCCCCGCGGAGGGGAGCAGCGGTCGGAAAGTCGAGTCGGAGAAGTGAGTGGTCTGACCATGACAAGGGTATGATGTCTATGTCCCCTGTACCCAGATCACTCTTCCATTGGCCCGAGACGAAGATGAGGTCCGGCGTATGTCCACCCTCATGAGTGGGGCCTTGAATTACTTGGGTCAGGTCCATGGCCGTCATGGAAGCCATGAACTCCCGAGCTACCGCGGATGATTCGCCCAACGATGGCAGATTAAAGTCCCCCATAACTATAAGTCTGGGGGTCTCCACTGCCACCGTGGCGATCACCTCCAGGAGCTCGGGCAGGGCTGCTGCTACATAGCGGGGAGCCAGGTATACAACCAGCAAGCCCAACTGCCTCCCTAGGCCCCACTTCATGCAAAGGGACTCACAGCCGGAGGTCTGCGGCACAATGGTCTCTCTCGGCTCCAGGCCTTCCTTGATAATGACCGCTACCCCACCACCCCTGCCTAGGGCCCGCGGCTGATGAAATGCGCGGTAGCCTGGTGGGCACATTTCAACGAGGGGATGACCTCCCTCGTGGCCCAACCAGGTCTCCGCAATTCCTACCAGGTCCGGCTCCCCCTCTGACACAAGGTCACTAATGAGGGGGGCTTTGTTGACAACGGACCTGGCGTTGCAAAACATCAGCCGCAGACCCTGGCTCTGTATTCCCTGGCCACCTAGCCTGCGAGGGTTGTGGCACCCGACCGTTTTTAACCAACGGCTGCGTGCCACCAACCGGGAGGATGAAAATTGTCTCCCCTCGGTCCTGCCCCTCCCCACGACCCTCTGAATTGGTATGCCCTCCTGAGGAACGACTCGAGTATCCCCCTGCCTTTCGCCTTCCGCTTCCCGCCGTCGACTGCTATCCTGGCCCTTACTACTAATTGCTGTTTCCATCTCCATCTGTCTACCCTCCCTGGGACCCCCTAAAATAACCAATAATTTACCAATTAAAAATCCCCTAAGGCCGCGCTTCGCCCGTCTCTCCGGATTAATATATCCATCATCGAGACGGGCCCTCGATAGTGTAGAGGGCCAGACCTGCGAGAGCGGGGACTCTCGCAGCAGTAAAAGGTTAGCTCTGGAGTACATTATACTATGCATAAATAATAAAGTTGTTAATAAATAATTAATAAATAGTTAATGTAGGTGAAATTCATCAGTGGGGCTGGGATTTAAAATACAAAGATTTTAAAAGAAATTAGAAGGTCGTTAGCCAAGATTTAAAGTCCTCAATTGATATTAAAATGAGATAAAGTGCAAACAATAAGGATATAAAGATGGTACAGCTCGCAATGTCAGTTGAAAATAGTCAATCAATGAGTTGTTCCGGCCCAAGATCTTAGGACAAATCCCGTCTTTCGGGAGCATGGCTCAGTTCTCAGTTCTCAGTCTCATGGGGAAGTTAAGTTGGTCAGCATGGCCAGCATGGCCGTTCGCGTCTCTTTCGGCTCTCTCACCGCCGCCATCTCTATCTCACCTGAGCCACCGCCTTCTCCACTGGCCTCTCAACGCTCCCACCATCGTTGGCCAGGCTTCCAGCGGCCGCTTCAGGGTTCCTCCACCAGCCTCTCGGCACTCACATGCCGCCATCATCCTTTAGCCTCCATACTCGCCATCGCCATCGCCACTGGCCTCCGGCGTTCTCCCTTCTCCGGCGCTCTCACCGCCGCCATCTCCCGCAGCCGCATTGCCACTCCAACTCCCGCAGCTGCGCCCCGTTCACCATCTTTCAAACACCTCTCCGCACCGCCATCCTCGTTACTACCATTAACGCCGTTGCCGCTGGCCTCACGGCGCTCTCACCACCGTCTCTGCCCCCCGGACGAGCCACAGCTGACATCAGCGTCGGGAGCTTCTGGCCGCGACCGGCGCCTCCGCCCTGTTTCCGGCATCGGGAACGCCGGCCACCGCTCCGCTCCGGCTCCGGCCCCCACTCCAAACGGCCCGCTCCGACGCTCTCACCGTCTGAGCGTCCCCGGAGCCGTGCCCACGCCCGACACCTCCGAAATCGCCGCGAACCTCATCCTGTAGTGCCAGGATGGATTCCTTACAGATGCCCAGCCCTCTAAACCATAAAAGAGGGCTGGGAGCACTAAAAAGGCTAACGAACCTCCACAGCCCGCACGGAGCTCCGGAGCTAACCCGCCATCTTGCGCACGCGCAGCTCCCTATCTTAACATTTAGCCTTCCATTCCACCATTTTCAGAAAATATTCCACCAAGTTATATAAATTTATCCATTGGTCTAGGCCTTGTTTGCTGTTTGTTTTGGTTTTTTGGGGGTTTTTTTGGGGTTTTTTGGTCTAACTCACAATTATTCATTCTATTTCCTCTTTCAGAGACAACTTGTCTAATCTCTAATACATTAATTTTCAGATCCAATAGCCTTGTGATATCATACAATTAGCTAACATTTGCTACAAATCTTTCAGGTTCTTTGCCAACAACATGGCATTGTCTTCATGCAAAATTACACATAGATGGATGTTCCCAAACAACAAATTTCTAACTTTATCACAAACATTCCTTTTTCATGTATCCATAAATATTTTAAGTTGATTTGTCCTAATAGTTTTGCATTCTGTTTCCTCTGATCCCTGGACTATTATTATTATTTTTTAAGATTTAATCTTCAATTTGATTCACAGTCTGGGACTGGTAAAAAGTTAACAGTTAATTTGGCTACAATATCGAATTGGAAAAATGGGGAAAAATTTGGGGGACAAATTTAATAATGAGTATGTCAGTGGCATACAAGAAGAACCAGTATAAGATGTTTTATAGATGGCACTTACCCCCCCTACCCCCGCAAGGTTAGCAAAAGTATCACCAACGATATCGCCAAAATGCTGGAAATGTGAAAAAGCACACAGAACATATGGACAAGCGAGGCGGCCAAAAATATTGGAAAAATATTTAAAATTGGTTGGAGTTGATAACAGGAGACCAAATTGGAAACCAGAGGCATTTTTATTAGGAATAATGATGACCAAATAGAAAAAAAAGAGACTTTATATCTAATTTTACACATAATGACTGTGGCTTTTGTTCAGAAATGGAAAAATAAATTTACACCAAATGAAGACGAAATAATAAGAAAGATTCTGGACTGTGTCAAGATGGACAAGTTAACAAAAGAAAGGAAAAGAAGGGAAAGGAAGAGACAGAATATTATCTAATATGGGAAAAAGATATAGATGGTTAAAAATTGTGAAATTAAAGTGAAACATATTAGGAGGGAAAACATTGTAAAGAAGAGTGTACTGATTTAAAACTGCTATGAGAAGGAACAGAAAATTCCAGTATGTTGTGTTATGTTTGCAGGAACTCAGTTCGAGGCAGGCTAGTCATTAGAACAGGATTTATTGGAACAATCAGCAAACTATATACAGGTTCAAATAGTGCGGTTTGTCTCTTGGCTTCCTTGCTTGACAGCTATTTATATTAGCTTTCAAGCGGGAAAAACTCCAGTCAGACAGAAAGTCTGAATCCGGCCAGCCGCGTCTTGGCCAATCAGACGCGACTGGCTGTTACAATGTATAACAAGCAACCGGGTCAATTACAGTTCACTAGACTGAATGGCTTGGTCGTAGGTTGAGGATATAACATGTTGTATAAATGTAGTCTAGTTTACTTCTATGTCTTTGTAATTGTAAGTCTAAAAATTACACACACAGAGTATAAATAAAGTTAACAGTTCAAGTCCTAACCAAGAACGTAAGAGCTGTTAAGGTAATGTCTGAGTATATAGGTAGTTCTGAGTAAGGTGGTTTGGTGTTTTTTTGCAAAGTCAGAGTATTCAGGCTTGGTAAGTTTAAAATTTCCATGTAGCTGGGCAGTCCTTTGGCTATTGCTCCAAGGGCTCCTATTACTATTGGTACAACCATTGATTTCTTCTTCTACAATCACTCAACTTCAATTTGCAGATTGAGGTATTTTGATATATATTTTCTAATTGTTTATCTTCAATTTCTGCATATCATCTAGTAGTGCAGTATCAATGAACCTGATTTTTTTCTTTTCCACAATAGGAATGTCAGTTGTGTTCTGGATCAGATATCTGGTCTGTTTGGTTTCGAAAGTCCCATAAGATGTTGACTTGTTCATTTTCAAGAACTTCATCAGTTTGATGTTCCCAGTAATATTTGCTGCATTCGAACCCAAACATCTGACAAAGTATTATTATTAAAACATTTGGATCTTGGAAAGAATCATCTCAACATCGATAGAATTTGGGATTTCTAACAATAATTTAGCTAGTTAATAGAGGGGAAGTTGCAGTAAAGTGGCACAAAAAACAGTATTAGCTTTCTTCTAATTTAAAAATTTTTTTTTTTAAAAAGTAATCAAACTTTGGCTTAGTGCTTATAAGTGCTAGTGGGACATCCATTGACAAATTTAAACCTGTTGAGGCCATTCAGAATACATCCCCTAGACCGATACGCTCCTACAGAGAGGGCCTTCTCAGGGTGCCGTCGGCCGAACAATGCTGACTGGCGACACCCAGGGGAAGAGCCTTCTCTGTGGCGGGCCCTGCCCTTTGGAACGACCTACCCTCTGAATTACGCACCATCACCGACCTCCGCCTCTTCCGCCAATGTCTAAAGACATACCTTTTCCAACAAGCCGGCCTAGCCTAACCTCCCACGGGGACTTTTAGAAAGTTTTAAATTGGGTATTTTAACAATTTGGTTTTTAGCATAGGATCGGGATAATTTAATATATATTTTAAATTATGTATTTATTTTTCTATTTTTGTATATTTTTAAATTTCCTGTGCGCCGCCCTGGGTCCTCTGTGGAGAAGGGCGGGATATAAATATAAATAAATAAATAAATAAAAATAAATAAAAGTAAAATAAAGAGCTGTGCCAGACTGGTACTGAACACATATTCAGAGTACTAGACTGAAGTCCAGCTGTGGTAGCAGAGAAATGTTATTATTCCATTAGTACAAAGAAATCAAAGTTTAAGCTTATGGCTGTCCCAATAAAAAAGCTGAAAACGTTAATGAAGCCAAAAGCTATATTAGCTTTGCTGCTCCAAAAACTCTCTGATTGGTAGAGTTTATTGTGAAGCAAAGTTAATGATGGGTCACAGTTCTAGAGAGAGTATTAAAAAAAAAATACAGTATATAGAATATGAAGTTCAATATTACATGCGTGATTTTTAAAAAAAGACCTGCAGTTTACTTTGCTGTTTTAGTTTAAAGTGATCAGTTTTATTGATATGAGCTGTGAGCTCATATGAGCTACTTTTGGATGCTATTTGGAACCCTGACATGAGCCATGGTGGCACAATGGTTAAAGTGCAGTGTTGCAAGCTAACTCTGCCCACTGCCAAGAGTTCAATCCTGACCAGTTCAAGGTTGACTCAGTCTTCCATCCTTCCAAGGTTGGTAAAATGATGACCTAGATTGCTGGGGGCAATAAGCTGACTCTAAGCCGCTTAGGGAGAGCTGTAAAGTACTGTGATGCGGTATGTAAGTCTAAGTGCTATTGCTATTTATTGACTGATCACTCGTGTCAATGTCAGAAAGTCCATCATGCCACTCAACCCCTCCCTTTCCAGTATGCTTCATACGTAGAAGGTGATTCCAGAATCAGTAGAAAAGCCCATCAAATCTGCAAAGCCTTTGAAATGCTTATGAAGCACTTTCAGAAACACTTGATTTGATTTGCTACTTGAAGCAGATACCCACCTTTGTTTATTGCAGGTGGTCCTCACTTAACGACCACAGCTGTGCCTGGAAGTTCTACTGTTAGCCATTGTGTTCATGAAGCAGGTTGACAAATGCCTCAAATGCCATCAAGTGCTCACAGAGAGAGAGCTGTGGCAGTTATAACTTTGAGGATTTATCGTAAATATTTTTTGGGGGAAGGGGTCAGTCATAACTTTCAACTTTCATTAAGTCGCCAGTCTTTCAGCAAGGGCTATGTATAATCTGCTTTGATGGGAGATTTGATTAAAATTTTCCAGGGGAAGAACTGCTTACAACCTTACGCAACATTAGAAATTGATAGATTATTTATTTATTTATTTATTATTCATATTTGTAACCCGCACCCATCTCACCACAATTCCAGATCTCAAAAATATTTAGTCCCATCTTGATTCAGCTATAGATAGAAGCATTGTTATCACAACTACAAAAAAAAAAAAAATACAACTAAATTGTGCTGGCTACGATGACAGAGATATCCATGTATATTCTGAATTAAAAGAATTCAATCCTTTTTATGCCAAGACTCAAGTAAGAATAATAAGAATCATTTAAAAATAAATGAGGGCTAACACTGATATGCAAGTCTTGGCTTCCTACAATTTAATAAAGCTATCCTATTCCCCAAGCCCTTTTTTGTTGCTTTTATTGAAATGCTCCTGTTATTGTTTTAATCAGTTGTATCCAATTCTTGGCAACTTTATAGGCAAGTTCTGTCCATGTTGCCCTGTCAACCACAGATTCTTTCAGTTGTTGGATGTTCATCTTTGAATCAGCTTTGATGTTATCAAACTGGCGTGTTCTTTGGTTGCCCCTTCTTCTAGTTCCTTTGCCAAATCATTCCTTTGGCAATCACTCAACATGCAATGCTACCACTTATAATAATACTACTTTATTCCTTAGTGTGTCAGTTTTGGATTTCATTAGTACCGTACATTCCAAAACTATTTGGATCTGGTATCTGATTCAAAAAAGGGCCATTTATTTAGAAGCTTAGTCGTGATAAAGGGAGAGCTCTTCTGACCCATCCAGATAATATTGGGCTACATCGTGCTTTTCTTATCTCCCTGCCCAGGTAGACCTCTGGAATTTAAATAGAATATGAGAATAGAGATTCTGGGATGGGATGTAGCAAGCGGAAATTATTTGTCTGTCACAGATATCCCTGCTATAAACTTGCATCCAGAATGCTACTGCATTTCATTACACTGTATTTCTTCCAGGCAATTTAAAAATGAGATTTATTGTCCAATTCCATTGCTATTCATTGGGTCCATGAAAACTAGCACACCTATAGTAAATTGGCTATTCAACATACTGGAGACAAAATCAGAAATCCATCTTTTTCTAAAGGAACAGTCCAGATCATCACAACAGTGGGTGTTTTTTAAAAAAAAATCATAAAAATTGCTCTGCGGCTTGAACTTCCACACTTATTCACATTCTTACAAATCCTATTCATTGTATTCTATGCCTCAGTGTGACATAATCCTTGCTCTAGTAGAATTTAGCCAAGGTCTCCTGTAATGCATATATTCATGTGGCTGAAACATAAAACATCCTTTCTCTCAGTGGCATTAGCTCGGCTGTTCATTCTGGAAGAAGACTTAACGCTGAAAGAGTGAACTACAGCTATAGAGGGTAATGGTAAAGGTCACATTCCAGTCTGAGATTTCTGATCTACTGCATTGTGAATTAATACATTTATCTTGGAACTAATCCCATTGGAATAACTGTTTTTCACTGCTGATAATGTAGTAGGGAGCACAACTAAGCACATTGGTCTGCACTCCATAGGACATTTGTAACTTCCATTTCTTGTTAAACAGAAATCAATTTGCATCTAGATATATTGTGCTAAATGGTCAAAACCCTAAGCACTGTTTGCATATTTAAGTCTTTTTTGAAGTCAACAGGGCCAACAATATGTTCAACCGTAGTCACGGTTTATATTATAATTCTCTCTCTCTCTCTCTAACATATACATCGATTTAAAAGTTCATTCTTTTCTTCTTTTTTATTCCTAAAGTCTAGTTTCATCTGTGCACAAGGCAGTGGTGATTTTGTGCCACCTCTTAAAGCTGTAAGATCTGTTGGTGAATACCAAAGTGATGCTGGTATATATTTTCTCACTTTTTGGTTGCCCTTTTGGCTATTTTCAGTTATAGGTACTGATGATTGTGTCTCCATCAATAAGTGTTCAAGAGTGTAAATTGCCCTAGTTGAATTTTATAGTTGGTGCTGCTGGGCTTTGGGTAATAGTGTCAGATGTAGCAAATGGTTGTATTGACCCAGCCTCTGAAATTTCCTTCCATCAAACAATTCTCTACTTATCTGTTTAATTGTGGTGGCTTAAATGTGCATAAGAAGATATTTCTATACTGCACATGAGTGAAATTGCAGGCATTTGACGGGTACCTATTCTATAATGTTCCCTTCCACTAGGCTAACTATAGCAACTTGTTTTCAAAATTATTGACATAAGCCTAGGATATCTAATTGAGGCCTTTGAACTATGGTGCTGGAGTTCCTTGGACTGCACGGCGATCAAATTGATCAGTCGTAGAGGAGATCAACCCTGTCTGCTCTTTAGAAGGCCAGATCCTGAAGATGAAACTCAAATACTTTGGCCACCTAATGAGAAAGAAGGACTCACTGGAGAAGAGCCTAATGCTGGGAAAGATTGAGGGCAAAA
This sequence comes from Rhabdophis nuchalis, assembly GCA_039707465.1. NCBI lineage: Eukaryota > Metazoa > Chordata > Lepidosauria > Squamata > Natricidae > Rhabdophis > Rhabdophis nuchalis. The sequence goes on along the minus strand of CM077643.1, from coordinate 269,098,797 downwards.
GAAGAATGGGACAACAGAGATTGAGGTGGCTGGATGGAGTCACTGAACCAGTGATTATCTAGACCCGCGCCAGTCCGGCTTCCGACCCGGTCACAGCACCGAGACGGCATTGGTCGCGTTGGTTGATGATCTCTGGAGGGCGCGGGATAGAGGATATTCCTCTATCCTAGTCCTGTTAGACCTCTCAGCGGCTTTTGATACCATCGACCATGGTATCCTATTGCACCGACTGGGGGGGTTGGGGCTGGGAGGCACCGTTTTACGGTGGTTCTCGTCCTACCTCTCTGGTCGGTCGCAATATGTGTTGACAGGGGGGCAGAGGTCGGCCTCGAGACCCCTCCTATGTGGGGTTCCTCAGGGGTCGGTCCTCTCGCCCCTCCTATTCAACACATATATGAAGCCACTGGGCGAGATCATCCGTGGTTTTGGGGTTTTGTATTTATCAATTTTGTATGTTTTTAAATTCCTATGCGCCGCCCTGGGTCCTTCGTGGAGACGGGCGGGATATAAAAGTGATTAAAATTAAAATAAAAAATAAAGTCGGTGTGAGCTTAAATGGACTCCAGAGGATGGTAGAGGACAGAAAGGCCTGGAGGAATGTTGTCCATGGGGTCACGATGGGTCAGACACGACTTCATAACTAACAACAACACAGCATATCCACTACAAAGCTCTAGGCATGTTCAAATGCCAAAACATCTCATACAACAAGGACATATAAACAATACTATATAGCCTTTGACTATAACATGCAAGCTTTTTGTTAACAGATGCATCTTGAAAAAGCTAAGCATACCCAGGTACCATAAAGCGTTGACTTCATAATTATGTCTGAAGAAACACCCACCATTTCCTGTTCTGGCAATGCTGAGAATTCACTATTGACATCTGCTTTACTCACCCATGCCATACATATTGCTTTGCAGTTGGGCTAAATTTTCAGATGCAGTTTTCTGCCTTTAGCTGTTTGCTTTATCAATTGTGCTTTGTCACCTGTTTTTATTCATTGCAAGATTAACTGCATTCCCAATTCCCAACAGCCCCAATCAATTGGATCAACAGAAATACCGCAAGTCAAAAGTGAGCAATCTGGAAGAAATTCTGTGCATTGCATAGGTACAAGTAGTTAGTTGAATGAACACTATCAATACAACTTAACATTTTATAAGAATCTGCAGTGACAGTGAAAGAGATAGAACTTCCTACATGAGTTGATTAGACCAATTTATTTAAGGAGGCCCAGTGTAACATGTATCCTGAGGGTACATATGTTCTGTTTTGAATTAACAAAATATGGAAGGCAGCATCATTTCTCAGCTGAATAAGGCTGCTGCAAATTTTACATGAATGTAAGAGGCTAGAACTGAAAGATAAGACCAGATCAATGTTATTGTGGCCATTAGCCAGCAAAATTCAATGGAAAGATCTAATATTGCTTTTATGCTGTTAATGCTTGTGTGTGTTGGGAAGGATGGATATCTTTTCTAGAACAGACAAAAGAGAATCCAGAGTATTTAGCCCTGAAATTTAAAAAAAATGCCATCTACTATTTACATAATATGTAAAAAGTAAAAATAACCAATCGAAGCTTATTATTTTAGACTGTATATGTATCACATTGAAAAATATTTTGCTTAAAAAAAAAAACCTAAAAACTTCTTCCATGAGCCAAGAGGACTTCTTTGATATAATTTAAGACTATGTATTAGTTGATGCTGGTTTTAAATTGCAGTTTTTAAGAGTTGTTGACAAATCACCTTTGCTATTTTGAGTTAAAAAAAAATGGCATGTAGATAAACGGGAACTTATAACTTTGACTGTATGATAAGTATCTGGTATTCCCACAACCAATTTTTCATTAGTTCTAATGGCAGTATCTATGTTATCTATACATATGTACATACTACATATGTTCAGACATATGTAGTATGTCTTTCATACATACAGGTAGTACTCAACTTATGACCCAATTGAGCCCAACATTTATGTTGTTAAGTGAGAAATTTGTTAAGTGAGTTTTCTTGCCACATTTGTTAAGTGAAAAACTGCAGTTGTTAAATTAATAGAATGGTTGTTAAGTGAATTGGGTTTCCCCTTTTTCTTTGCTTGTCAGAAGGTCACAAAAGGATTCCTGGACACTGCAACAGTCATAAATGTGAGTCAGTTGTCAAGCTTTCAAATGTGAATCATGTGACCATGGGGATGCTAAATGGTTGTAAGTGTGAAAAATGGTCATAAGTCACATTTCTCAGTGATGCTCTAACTTTGAATGCTCTGTTTTAAGTCAAATTGTTGAAATGAACTGTTTTAAGTGGAGGAATACCTGTATTTATTATAAATGCATAATTGTTGTATGTCATGATAAGGCTGAAAAGCTCAAATAATTTACAGCTGCCATATCAGCTGCAAAAATGTGGATGAACACTAGAGAGCCATAGAGAGAATATTCTGTAGCTCTTTGCTGCCATTTTAGCGGTTGTATGGATTTTTTTCCAGGCCAGATTCAATAGCCATAAATTATTAAAGTTTCAGAATGCCATTAATTCTGCTTTGGAATTAATTGGACTATAGGCTAATAAAGAGATCATAGGAAAGCTGAAATTCAAGATGACATTTCTGAAAGTACTTTTTATACAAATTTGTGCAGCTATTATGTAGGCAATTAAGTAATTAAATTTCTAAGGCCACCTGACTCTATAAAGGCTCTGAGCAAGCAATAAGAAAGCCTAATAAATTACAGATAAAATACAAATGGGAAACCCCAGATGTCTAGAAAAACAACTGTTTTAATCAAGAGAAAGACAAAGGACCCACCACTCCCTCTAATCCAAAGCCTGCAGGAAAAGCAATCATTTTAAAAGCAACTTTCCAATTGGACTGAAAAACATCCTTCACAACGGCCATGCCTCTTTGCTGCTTTGATCATATGCTGTTGCAGTGACATTTGTTGGCAAGCTGCTCATCTCTATTTAATATTGATAAAATGATGTAGCTGGTTATATTTAGCAGCAAGAGATTATCACTGAAGCAAAATATGGACACGGCCTGTTCAGGGGCTTTTCTTTCACTCTGAATTAGCTTCATTTGCTTTCATTGACTGTCATCAAGTAGTCACCCTGGCAATAACAACAATGCCACTTTTGTTAAGAAGAACAAAAAATAAATAAAAAAGATTTAAAAGATAATGCACATAAGAACTATGACACATAAAGGTCCGTTCTTAAATAGAAGCATGCTGTTTGCTTCTAACATAGCCCTGGTCTACTGTATTAAAACTTACAATCATCTACCTGCACCTGTACAGCTTTCTATTACCTCTTTGGCACTTCCTGATAGGTATTTCTGGAATATATATTCAATATATATTGTATCCTCCGAAGAACAGCCATGCTGGGATCAGATAATACAATACAATAGCAGAGTTGGAAGGGACCTTGTAGGTCTTCTAGTCCAACCCCCTGCGTGGGCAGGAACCTTATACCATTTCAGACAAATGGCTATCTAACATCTTCTTAAAGACTTCCAGGGTTGGGGCATTCACAACTTCTGGAGGCAAGCTGTTCCAGAGGTTAATTGTTCTAACTGTCAGGAAATTTCTCCTTAGTTCTAAGTTGCTTCTCTCCTTGATTAGTTTCCACCCATTGCTTCTTGTCCTGCGTCCAGGTGCCTTGGAGAATAGTTTGACTCCCTCTTCTTTGTGGCACCCTCTGAGATATCGGAACACTGCTATCATGTCTCCCCTGGTCCTTCTCTTCATCAAACTAGACATACCCAGCTCCTGCAACCGTTCTTCATATGTTTTAGTCTCCAGTCCCCTAATCATCTTGGTTGCTCTTCTCTGCACTCTTTCCAGAGTCTCCACATCTTTGATGAATGAGTCTATCCAGGGCAGTGATGGCTAACATTTTCCCCATAGTCGGGGAGCGCAGGGGGGTCGTGTGCAGGCGTACCCACACCCATTATACTATGTGCGTGACCCACCTCAGCAGGTCTTCACCATTAGATGATCAAACCTCCTGTGGCGATCCAGCACTAATGACAACCTGGTTATCTCATTTTCTATTAAGTTAGAATTAGTAATTAATAATTATTTCCATCAAGAAAAATAAGGTAGTTGCAACCATTTGTTGGAAGTTCTCAGTTCCAGGCAAAGTGGTTCTATATAGAGTATACTCATTGTTGTTGTTTTTTAAACCATTATGAATCTCTTAAAATAGAATTTCCGATCAAATCGAAGCTTTTATTACTTCTGCCAACACTTTAAAAATGACTTACTTTTTACAAAACTCACAGACTATCATTTATTTCAATACAGAGTTTGTAGGTTACTAAAGTGCTTCATAATCAGTAGGAAAAATGAGGGGAAAAGAGATTTATTCAGTTAATTATTGGGATCTGTGCAATGCCTAAATGACCATTTATATTGGGAGTGAAGGTTATTTTCTTTTTTCAAACCGGCATTACTACTATAATATAATATGTTTGCAGTTTTTAAATTGAATTTAATATTGTTAAGCTTTATTTCTTTCACAATAAATGGCAAATCTATGATAAAAGAGCCAAACAATAAATTAAGAAGCATTTATATAAATCAGAGATGTGGAAAATCTGAATGCCACAACTATTACCAAAAGTTTGATTATAAAAAATGTGCTTAGTATTAGCAGTATTAAGTGAAGATGGGGATGGGAGGAAAAAACAGGTAGCTGAACTTACATCCACATTCTTACCCACCTTTTATATGCAGATATCAACAAAAGAAGGAGATGCGGTGGCTCAGTGGCTAAAACGCTGAGTTTGTCAATCAGAAAGATTGGTAGTTCAAGTCCCTAGCGCTGCATAATGGAGTGAGCTGCCGTCACTTGTTCCAACTTCTACCAACCTAGCAGTTTGAAAGCATGCAAAAATGCAAGTAGAAAAATCGGAATCACCTTCGGTGGGAAGGTAACAGCGTTCCGTTTGCCTTTGGCATTTAGTCATGCTGGCCACATGACCATGGATACATCTTTGAACAGCGCTGGCTCTCCCAGAGATGAGTAACGCCCCCTAGAATCTGGAACAACTAGTCCATATGTGCAAGGGGAACCTTTACCTTTATTTACAAAAGGTGATTTAAATAGTATCTAATTAAATAGTATCTGGATTGTGGCTGATACACAACTTAAAAGAAATCTAAGCATTAAAATGAATGCCTTTTATATGCCACTATTTAATTTATTTAGCAAATTTATATAGCCATCTAACTCACATATAGGTGATTCCGGGTGCTTACAACATAAAAATATCCACCAGATAATAAAAACCCATAAGAAAATCCACTCCCTATATAACTTCTACCTGTACTTGCCATTCCTTGTTCCACAGACACACAAAGAGAGAATCTTGCACTGGGCTGTCAATTAAGATGTAGAATTCTTTCTAATGTTATAGCTGTGTCTGACACAGCCTGAAGCCATAAAGGCACTCTATGAAAAATATCTGATATGAATATATGGAAATGATGGCTAGCAGGGATTACCCTCATCTCTTTGGATAAGATGCTGACCTTATTCTTTAGCTCATCAAGACATCTGATGATTCTGTCTGGAAGCTTGTTTTGTGCTTGGAGAGTGGATTCACTTCACCATTTATTTGCAACCAGACTCCAGACATATTGTTTGCGCCATTCATCTGCTAGCATTTTAGGAAAGGGAGGAGCGCTAAAAAAGCAAACAGCTCAAGTAATTGACTGCAACGTGTGATTTATTTATTTATTTGCTTCTGGCACTCGCCCACTCTTGCCATTTTTCTTTTCCTTGCTTTCAAAATGAGGTGAAGTCGAACAAGTAAAATGAATGTGTGTCTCTCTTCAATAATTTAGCTCTATGGAATGCAATGCCAACTTTATCGTATAGTATGCATTGTTAAGTCCTAACGATGTTTGGAACTGTCTGGAAAAAAGAAATGATAAAATGTAGTGGGGGGGGGGGGGACTGCTAATGGTCCAGAAGTAACACACACTTCAAATTTAATACAATGGTTTAGGATTATAGGAAGTAGTTTCAGCAGATAATGTGGGGAGGAGGTATAGCTGAGCCATACGACAGATCTCGCCTACAATTCAATATATTTCTTTTTTAATGAATCAGGGAAGGTTCTTGAGAGATAGTCCCAATAATGGAAGATACATACTATAAGCATTTATTCAGGGGGGATAGTCATCTTTCCAACTACAGTTACCATCTTGGTGATCAGCATTTAAGCTTAATTTAGAGGTGAGTTCCTACCGGTTCGGACCGGTTCAGTTGAATAAGAAGTAACTTGGCGGCCTGGGTCACTGGAACCGGCAGCGACCCAGGTCTGCCACACACCCCAAACTGGTTCTCTTGGCGGCACCATAGGAGCCACATCTTGTTTTTGGCTTCTGAGACATGTGTTTGTGTACAATGTCTCATTTATGTAAAAAATGTCATTTTTATGTAAAAAAGTACTACGCATTTTTAAGTACTACACATGTATGCGAAGCACGTGTGTGTGGGGCACATCCCTGAGCAATTCGGCAGTATCGGCAGCCAGAACCCACCCTGGCTTAATTGTTACCCTTGAATGTATACAAAATATTATCCTCTTAGAATCATTGTGTTCCCTTTCAGAGGTACATAGAATAGTTCCCTAGTCCATGGGTTTTATTGAATTTTAAATGTGCTTTAGGGGCTGAGGCTTGATCATGCTGGCCTTTGCTTGAGGTGGCTATTTGTGTGTTTGTCAGACAAAATACGTTCTGCCGAACACAGCTGGCAATAAGGGATTTTGCCCTGCATTCATTTGTGAATATGTTCCATGGCTTCTGAGACATGTGTTTATGTAGCAGATTTTAATGAAAGTGCATTGGTATTGGATGGAAACAGAATGTATTTATGCAAGCCGATATTGCCTCCTAATGTTCTATGTGAGAAGTTGGCATTTCTGTTTTGTCATATCCTATTTTTATCTGACTTGTCTAACCGGAGTATCTGATTAGTTCTGCATACCAGGTGTAAATGTCCAGCCACACAAATTGTCTATTTGAAATACATTTCACTAAAAACAACAGGACTTATTCCTAAGCATTTTCACAAGCGCCATCCCAGGGTAGAATCTGATACATGGGTTGCATACATTGAATTAGGTTCCAACGAAATCAAAGTGCTTTATCCCTGAATTGCATTTTAAATTGCTGCTCCTATCTCTTTCACTGCAAGTTCTAGGGTATCTTCTTTTGCTGTCCCATTATGCACTTTACCAATATATAATAAAATTGAAAAGGAGGATTTAAAAAAAATACTATTAGGAAAGTTCTCCCCATAAGCACAATATGCATGCAGTTGTTAAGAAATAATAATAATAATAATAATAATAATAATAATAATAATAATAATAATAATAATAATAATAATAATAATAATAATAATAATAATAATAATAATAAAAATTTTATTTATATCCCGTTCTCTCTCCCCGAAGGGACTCGAGGCGGGGCACAGGGAAATTAAAAACAAATTACAACAAACAAAATACAAGGTTAAAATCAAATTAAACTTACCCTGCGCTAAAAACTTCTATAAAATAAAACTATCCCTAAAAAAAACCTTAATATTTTAAAATTAAAATTAAAATTACCCTAGGCTAGCCAAACGGAAGAAGTGAGTTTTTAATAGCTGTCGGAAGGAGCGAAGGTCCGTGGTTGTTCTGATTTCGGGGGGAAGGTCGTTCCAGAGGGTCGGGCCCACCACAGAGAAGGCCCTTCCCCTGGGCGTCGCCCGCTGGCACAGTCTAGTGGACGGCACCCGGAGAAGTCCCTCTCTGTGGGAGCGAATCGGCCGCAGGGATGTATGAGGCAGAATGCGATCCCGCAGATAGCTAGGTCCCGTGCCATGGAGCACTTTAAAGATGGTAACTAACACCTTGAAGCGCACCCGAAAGACGACAGGCAGCCAGTGCAGCAGCTCGCGCAGGAGCGGTGTTACATGGGAGAACCTAGAGGCTCCCATAACTACCCGCGCGGCTGCATTCTGGACTAGCTGAAGCCTTCGGGTGCACCTCAAGGGGAGCCCCATGTAGAGGGCATTGCAGTAGTCCAGTCGGGATGTCACGAGGGCATGAGTGACTGTGCAAAGGGCACCCCCATCCAATAGGGGACGCAACTGGCGGACCAGGCGAACCTGGTAAAACGCCCTCCTGGCCACGGCTGTCACTTGATCTTCCATGGACAGCCAGGCATCGAGGAGGACGCCTAAGTTGCGTTCCCCATCCACAGGGGTAAGGTGATCGTCCCCTATGGCCAGTGATGGAGTCAACTGGTTGTACCGGGATGCCGGAAACCACAGCCATTCGGTCTTGGACGGGTTGAGTCTGAGTCTGTTACTTCCCATCCAGGCCCACACGGCTTCCAGGCACTGGCACATCACCGCTACGGCATCGTTGGGGTGGTTCGGGGTAGATATATACAGCTGAGTATCATCAGCATAGAGATGGTACTCTACCCCAAAACCACGGATGATCTCGCCCAGCGGCTTCATGTATGTGTTGAACAGGAGAGGCGAGAGGACCGACCCCTGAGGCACCCCACAAGTGAGGGGCCTAGAGGTCGACCTCTGCCCTCCTGTCAACACAAATCGCGATCGACTGGAGAGGTAGGAGGAGAACCACCGCAACACGGTGCCTCTCACCCCCAACCCCTCCAGCCGATGCAATAGGATACCATGGTCGATGGTATCGAAAGCCGCTGAGAGGTCTAATAGGACCAGGATGGAGGAACAACCCCCATCTCTGGCCCTCCAGAGATCATCTACCAATGCGACCAATGCCGTCTCGGTGCTGTGCCCGGGCCGGAAGCCGGACTGGCACGGGTCTAGATAATCAACTTCCTCCAGATGACGGGGAAACTGTTGTGCCACCACACTCTCTACAACCTTCGCCAAAAAGCGAAGATTGGAGTCCGGACGGTAATTCACCAATAATGCTGGGTCCAGAGAGGGCTTCTTGAGGAGAGGTCTCACCATCGCCTCTTTAAGGGAGGCCGGCAAGAACCCCTCACTCAGGGAAGCGTTGACCACCTCCTGGAGCCAGCCTCGTGTAACCTCCCAGGATGCCAGTACAAGCCAGGAGGGACACGGGTCCAATAAACATGTGGTAGCTCGCAGTCGCCCACATAACCTGTCCATATCATCGGAAGTAACAGAGTCAAACTCTTCCCACAAAACTGTCTCAAGATCTGCCTCGGGGCATCCTACTGGGCCACTTTCGGTGGGGACCATCTCGCTCTGAATCTGAGCGATTTTATCCTGCAGATATTCCCCAAATTCCTCTGCTCTACCCTGCAACGGGGCTTCCCGCACCTTCTGTTGAAGGAGGGAGCGGGTCACCCTAAACAGGGCGGCAGGGCGGTTATCTGCGGATGCAATGAGAGTGGCACAATGATGACGTTTGTCCACTCTCAACGGCACAAGGTAAGTCCGTAAATGGGCTCTCACCTGTGTTCGGTCAGATTCAGACCGTGTGGATCTCCACTGCCTCTCTAGGCGTCTCTTGAGGCGCTTCATCTCCCTCAGCTCCTGGTACCTTTTGTGCAATTCCTTTTGTGTGTAAACAATATCTCATTGTCTCTTCCATTCTTTGGTAGATGTTTTTTTTTTTGCCTTCTGTTTAGAATTTGGGATCCATTGGTTTGTTTTGATTTTTTTTTCTTGAGGATAACAACAAAAATCTAAATTGTTTTATGGTTGTGCTCAGTTAGTAAAGAATTACCGGTATAAATGCAGTCCTAGGTTGCATCAACAGAGGGTTATCTTCAAGACTACAAGAGGGAATAATACTCTTTACACCACACTGATGAGCTCACACTACTGTATTCAGTTCTGGCCCACACAATGCAAAAAAGATGTTGAAATCCTGAAAAGTGTGTAGAGAAGAGCAACAAAGGTGATAGAAGGTTAAATTGTATAACAAATGGTTGAGGGAACTTGGTATTTCTAGCCTATCAATGAAAAGGATTAAGAGGGGAACATAATGGCTATCATCCAGTACTTGAGGGGCTGTCACAAAGAAGAGGGGACTGACTTATTCTCCAAAACACCAAGGTGCAGACAAGAAGTCACGGGTGGAAGCTGGTTAAAAGGAGATCCAACTGGAAGTAAGGAGAAACTTTCTGACAGTGGAAGCAATTAATCAATGGAATAACTTGCATGGAGTTATGGGTGCTTGATCACTGGAGATTTTAAAAAATAGACTGGATAACAATTTGACTGGAATGGTACAAGTTCCTGCCTTGAGCAGGGAATTGGCTTAGAAGACATACGAACCCTTCTAAACCTATGATTCTGTGATTTGTGATTCTGTGATTCTATGAGTATAAAAGATAATGATAGTCAGATTATAATTAGTCATGTATGGGAACAACTAGTTAACAATGTATGAAAATGATGGGAAGTGAGGAGAGGGGAGGAAAAGGGAGAGCACTAATGAGACAAGTACTATAAGGGATGCTATCCATACAAGTTTGTTTTCAGGCCTGGAACATTATGAGGAGAACATTGCTGAGACTATTTGGACACTGTAAAACCTGCACGTATGACTGCTGTTCAGATCTTATCAGTATCTTATTTCTTTAGACTTAAGCTTAAGACAGATACCCACACAAAGAGTAATTCCTTTCCGATCACACAAATTGATAACTCAATACCATATTTGTTCTTAAGCCAACTTTTAATTGCTGCACCATCCTTGCTCAGGTCCCACTCAAGGCACACCGGCAGAGACCCCCTAGGACACTGTTAGCGAACCTTTTTGGCACTGAGTGCCGAATCCGGAGCACGCGCGTGTGGGGGAGCGCCGGAAACCATAAGAGCAGTTCCCTGGTGTGCATGTGCACCGGTCACCTGGTTTTCCAGTTTCTAGCATGCATGCATGCACGAAGACTGGCCGGCCAGTGTGCATATGTGTGCCAGAACCTGGAATAGCAACAGGCTACAGCTGGCATGACTCTGTACGCCACTTCCGGCATGCTTGCCATAGGTTCACTATCATGGTTCTAGGACCATTTTCATTCACATTTCTTGGATTGATAGTACTTGTTCTGTGTCCTCCTTTTCTAGCTGGGTTCTGCAAAAAAGCTCTCAGGTCCAGCCAGAAGGATCCTAGTGTTATACTTAGGTTGGAGTTTTCAACCTGGTCAGTGGCTACAATCACAAAACAGAGGAGGGGAGCCCTGGGTCCATGTGTCTGTGGGCCGCAAGGCAACAAAGCATCCTATCTTATTGTCTATATGTCTGAAACCAATACAAAAATCAGGAAAATCATGGTATCCAAAGTTGCTGAGGGATTAACAAATATCCAGAAATTAAGAATCCAAAACTTTCTCCCAAAATAAGTCTTCTGCAGGGAAATTAAAGCCAATTCATATTCAACCCCATCTTGAAGTTGGACTGAAATAGATCCAGATTATCCACCTTTTCCCCCAGATATTCCTGAATGTGAGCCACCATGATACGCTTCAAAGCACTTCTCAAAAGAGGAATATTAAATATTAATGTGGCTCTTAAAATATTAAGGTGAATGTGCATTGCTGATTTTTTTTCAATTCTGCATGAGGACATTAATAACACTTGGCCTCCCTGAGTCACTCCTGATTCTCTACTTGTTAGTTTCCAGAGTGGACAAAGATCAAGACTGCAGATAGTCTGTGAAATTTCTCCAAAGACAGTTTAGGCTGCATTAACTTACACAGATCCCACGATGCAAGTAGATTAAATAGAGCTCTGTACAGCTCTGGAATTCTATTAGTGATGACATTAATATGAGCAATTATCCTTAAGATGGATAAAAAGTTTGCCTTAAAAACTTATCACAGTCTTTCTTGGGGGATTCTATCACTTGCCCACTTAAGTGTCATTTTTAAAAACTTATTTTGTCTGGATTGTTAAAATATGAAACAGGCGCAGAAGTAAGTACCAGTGATAAGCACAGTAACATTACTTGGATTCTGCAGTATTTTGCCATGCTGGAGTTGCAGACTTGCCTATGTGATGTCCCCAATGCAAAAGCTCTTTTGTTCAGCTTCCCAAATAACTAGTCAGTGGAGCAAACAGTGATGCCCTACTATAATATTTTAAGTATTGTGCCACTGTGGTTTTCCAAAAGTCAGAAATACTATATAAAAGCAAGAGACTGGCAAAGAAACCAACTGTACGAAGTAATTTGAAATTTAAAAACATGATTAGAAACAATCAAAGATCCATGCACAGAACACAGATAATGGATGTAATAGCCATATAATTTTTAAACACATTAGTAATTCTTAAGAGAGTAATTTCTTTACTGGGTTGCGGCTTCTCATTTAATCATGGTATTGCAGTCCTTTAAATGTGAAAAAAGGATACAGAAATGGAATATAATTGCCCTTGTAGTGGTGATCACAAATTTACTTAGAAAGCAATATTTGGGAAAGCTGTAGAAAAACAATTAAATGATATATCTCCATTCCCAGTGGCAGTATATTTCAGGGAACAATAGCGGAATAACTGAAGTGCTTGAAGAATGGTTTCACTAATGTCTATTCTCTGCTTTCTGAATTGACAGAGATATATATTTTTTAAGGTAACGTGGCTCTAAGCGGTAATTAAACTCACATTAGTTCCATTTTGAGTTTTACAATGGATTCCGAAACAATATGCTAAGAAACACAGAAGTACAATCAATAGCCTAATGAGAAAGTCAGTCTGTCTTAAAATATTTAAAAATATTCTTTAAGTTAAATTGTTGATGAGCACGTAAGAGTTTTTAAAATCATGAATATAATTTTGTGTAAGCATAAAAAGCATTCCTGGTGCTGTAGTGAGACGTGCTACTGATACAACATCTACTGGGAATTAGGAAATCAAGGAATACTTACTGGTAACTGATAATTGGAAAAACAATATTGTTTAGGAAATATTCTCAAAGATATACTGATCTATAAACTATTTTACAGATAGTTCATATTGTTTGCAAGTATAATCTAATATGTAGATTCATTTTACAAGGGAAAATTACATTGCTGCGATTCAACATATTAAAAATTCATGTGGTTAATTGCAGTCTTATTCTTCTAGTGAGTTCTATTTTGGTATTCTCAATCATCTGGTTTTGTTTCCAAAGTGTTCCATTTGAAAGCAATCTTTCATTCTTCCATTGTGGTTTAAAATAAGAAGTCCATTTATCAATTTATCAAATGAAAAAGCACACTTGCATGGAGTTCAGCATCCAGTTTAGTTTGTTTTTCCTTCCAGGTTATCAAAATTTGTCTGTGCATTGACAGGAACAATGTTGTACATTTAAATGCAGCAAGATAAGGTGTCACTAGCATGTGTATGATTGTTGTGCTTTATTATTATTAACAGGCTATTGGAAAAAAAAGCTCTGATTGTCCATGTAACTGTCTTTTTATGGGGTATTTCATCAATGAGCAGGAAAATATTCTTCAAAAACCCCACACTCCTGACTAACAAATCTATAAGGCAATCATGTAATGCAGGGGTCTCCAACCTTTGCAACTTTAAGTTTGAAGGACTTCAGCTCCCAGAATTCTCCAGCCAGCAAAGCAAAGCTGGCTGGAGAAGTCTGGGAACTGAAGTCCTTCAGACTTAAAGTTGCAAAGGTTGGAGACCCCTGATGTAATGATCTTCTCAAGGCCGAAGAAAGAGGGTAGCAATGTTCAGAAAACATTGCAAATAGAAAACATCTGAACACTTCTCCATTATCTGGAAAATGGATACCAGCTCCCCTGCTTATCAAAGATCTGTTATCAAGAGGATGAAAGAGTCTACCAATTTCAGAGATAAATAGGGGCCTAAAAATGCAAGTATTCAGTTGTTGAGATTTCTGCCATTTTTTGCCTTTGAATGATTTTTATTTATTAAATTGCTGCCCCATCTTACTGTCCTTTTAGCCAGAGAAGCCTCTGTGACACACACACACACACACCACCACCACCACCACCACCACAACCATCACACACCGCACAATTGCTTTTTTAAAAATGGAAATCAGAGCAAACCAGAGCAACCATAAGGGTATAAAATAGAGAAAAACATTCATCCTTACACCATTAACAGTACAGAGAATAATTTATTCTCAGCTGATAAACAAGGTGGATCAAAAGTAGGCCAATCACTGTATTTTATTTTTCTCCATAGAAAATCTTACCATATTTAGAAACGTTAGAAACTTTCAAAAGCCATGCATCAATGCAGTAAGAAATTATTTAGAAAACAATGGCATTCAAACATAAATTCTTCTTGGAAGCATACTCTGAATATTCTTCACTGGAAGGAAATTTCCCACAAAATATTTATTATTGCAAACTGACTGTGGTTTATTGTGACTTGGGTTTCTGTTCAGAAGAAATTTTGTTGCTATAATTATCTGGTTTTAATATAACAAGAAGGAAAATTTTTGATCTTGTGAATTCATCCAGCAATGTAGTTGTCATTTTCTCATGCATTCATGGATATTTAGGTACATGACTACTAAAATTGGTATATTTTTATTTCAGATTTCATTAGTTATAAATGAGGCAACTCCCTAAGAACCGTTTTAACCCCACATTGCTAAAGCACACCCAACATCTGTGAATAGTTTCCATAGCATCATAGCATCAATACTAATGTGAAGATAACACCTACATAAATGTAAGGGCTCTTTAGATAGACTAGCTGTGTTAAGCCTTGTATAGATACATAGTTAACTCAGTACATATTTTTATGTCCTATAGCAGGGGTGTCAAACTCAATTTCCTTGAAGACCACATAAGGGTTGTGTTTGACCTTAGGGGCCAGGGTGGGCGTGACCAGGGTGGGTGTGGCCAGCTCGACAACACTCATTTTAAATGCACAGCATATGCATTTTTGGTATTCCTGTCAAATTAAATTGTAGAATGTTCAAACTGTTGAAAGAAAAGTAGGTTATGTTCAAAGCATAACCCACAAGTGGTGGGCTCCTACCATTTCAGCCAAACTGGTAGTGGTTTGGCGGCCTGGGTCACTGGGACTGGCAGTGACCCAGGCCTGCCACGCCCCCAAACCAGTTATGTGGGTGGCACCATAGGTGCCGCCATCTTGTTTTTCGCTTCTTCGCATGCAGAGAACAATTTGTATTGCACTGCACACGCATGTGCAGTGCACATGCGCAGCACACACACATGAGCAAACCGGCAGTAGTACCTGCGGAACCCACCCCTTGTTCAAAGTGATGTCCTTCTCAAGATTATAATTTTAAAATGACTGATTTGTGATTAAAGTTATATGAAGTAGGCACAGCTAGTTAGATGTAGTAGGTATAACAGTATTTATGAAATACTGTGTATAAAAATCAAATGTAAATGCTGAGATGCCATTGGCATGGGATGCCATGTGGCTAAAGGATTTCAACAGCTGGAATTCAATTAGCTGCACAGGGAAATGCCTAGTTTTTGGCTGTGTAAGATGGTGGAATGCAGCAGTCCTGCTGTGTGATTAGTGTTTCAGTTTCATTCATTTGCATTTAAGTAGTCTCCTTCTGTTTGGAATAGCAAGAACAACTTTGTTTCGTGGCAACATGGGACAAAAATGTTCTCATCTTGTTAATGTCGTTTTTGTGGAGAATAAGGATTAAGGATCCTCTGCATGCTTATTTATTGGTTGGAAGAAAGTTGCAGTGAAATGAACAAGGCTTCTTTCCAAATACGTGTGTCCCAGATCAGAAAGAAACTCTTTTAGCAAACTGAGCAGGTAATCAACAAAAGTTGACACCCAGGGATTCAGAATGTAATGGCTATTGATAAAATGATTTGAAAGTTGAATTTTGAAAATTGAATTTGTCCACATTTAAGAAATATACACCTACCGTAAATGTTCTCCCTTCCTTTCTATCCCTTTCCCACACTCAAAATATTGGGGGGGACAGGAATAGCTATAAAAATTGAAGATGGTTGGTTAGTTAGCTAGTTAGTTAGTTAGCCACCTAGTTACTTAGTTAGTTTACTTTATTGATTAGTGCAGAGACACATTATAACAAAGTGCAAAGCCACACATTATTACTAAAATCCGATAAAAACAATTTAAAATGGAATTGGATAAAGTACAATTCAAAATGAAATTGGAATAAAATACAATTTAAAATGAAATTGAAATAAAATACAATACAATAATTTAATATATAGATAAATACAATATGATAAAATTATATTTCAGTGTCACCCTACAATCTACCCCAATCAGTCCCACATATGCCGATCTCAACCGAACCATTTTGCTCAACTACTAACAAATGTTATTTTCAGATTCTGGCCACACATAAGGGAAGTTGTTTTGATATTGGGATCCCAATGGGTCTTTCATTTAATATATGGTCCCAGATATCTATCTCTCACACACATATACAGGCAACAATCAAATAGGATCTTCTACCTGCTGCTCCGCAAAGCATTTTTATACATGTTTAGGCAGAAATCCCTGATTTTTACTCTAGAAATGTTGGTGTTTTATTGTTTTTGTTTACTAATTTTGGGTTATGATTTTTTCCCCAACTATCTGAAATTGTAAAAATTGATAAATGACTAAGGCATATTTTCTGTGTGCTACTATATTCAGAATCTCTTTATAAACAAGCATTACAAACTATTTATTTAAACTTCTTGTATCTACTTGGGAATGCAGAGGAGAAAGAGACAGAGAATAGCATATGTTCATAATGTGTTTTATTGCTATGCCTGGCTGGAAGATTCTTCTTCATATGCTTTTCTTTCTCAAAAGAAGTGTTTGTTTATTCAATAGGCAGGCAGCAAAGTGTCTTCAACTCTCAAATTTCCAGAAAGATCATTCAGTGTCTTACAAACAAGACAGACTTCAGCTCCAAACTTATACCAAAACAAGGATTGCTTATTTTAGAGTCCCCAGAAGCCTTTGATGTCACCACTCTGTTCTCTGGAATTGCACCAAAATTGAAGACCATAACACTATTTCTATTAGATCACAGTTGCTTCTATTTCTACTGCTTAGAAAATGATTAGTCCTTCCAAACACTGCTGCCTGGCCCTTAACAAGCTCTGATATAATCACTGAACAAGATGAGAACGCCAACTTCTTCTGTCACAGATGTTTATCCTGCTGCCTGCTGCAAAATGCCACAGGTGAGGCTTCCTTGTAGTCCATTCAATTGATTCAATATGAAGCAGCTCAAGTAGAGTGTCAAGTGCTTTACCATATAACACCACAGCTTCAAGAGCTGCACAGGTTATCTGTCTGCTTTTATCAGGGGTGGGTTGCTGTTGGCGTTACTTCCAGTTTGCTGTGTACACATGCACAGTTAAATATAAATTGTTTAAAAAAGCACTAAAAGAACATGTCAGCAACAGCATGGGCAATGGGGGAACCAGTTTGGGGGTGTGGCCAGCCTGCCGTCCCTACCGGTTTGGAGACCCAGTCACAATTTCTACTACCGGTTCTCTTGAACTGGTGCGAACCAGTAGCAACCCACCTCTGGCTTTTAGGTGCAATTCAAGGTGCTGTTTATTATTTCTTATCATGTGGCCTAGGATCTATTTAATTTTATCATTCATTCATTTATTTAATTCATCTTATTTTAATCTAACTACTATATTAGATGTGTACACCACAGATGTGATTACAATCAGAGAAGCTTGTAAGCCCAGCATATGATACTGACAACTAATATAAGATATTGCATTGATGACAAAACTATGTGTTACCAAGGTCATGTTTTTTCTAATGCTAATATATCACCATGGTACTAGGAGTTCATCAGAAAGACTGGATTATCTTGGACAGCAAGAAGAAAATGTTCAGTACTAGACAAAGTAAAATTAGATTGATCATTGGGATCACTAACACGAAAACACTTTAGAATGAAGGCAAGAGTTCTTGGAAATGTTTGGAAAAATCAAAGGCAATAGAAAAAGAGGTCAACAAAACAGTGAAAACATTTGTGTAAGCATCTGCCTGGCTATCTATCTATCCATAGTATCCAAAGGTAGATGTCATGTAATGTAACAACCAGTTTGCCCAGAACTGAAAATGTGAGCATCCACGCTTTTCGTGCAAGCATGCAGCATCAAACACACGGCAATTATATAAGATGGGATAGCACCGTGGTGGGTGGGCGGGCGGGCCCTCCTGCTGGTTGGAACTATCGAATCGCCCAAACCGGTCCAAACCAGCAGCAGCCCACCACTGATAGTATCTATATATCAACAGAAAGTAGATACTGTATATAAACATGAATGTGCATATAGACGCATATGTGCATATATTTATTCCATTTTGAGATTTGTTGAGGGTTCGGATGATAATGTGCTATCCACTCTTTATATAGATAATTAATAAAACTATATAATAAAGTTCTCTATACAGTTGAATTCAACATCTACAGGTACAGTATATGTGGTACCTTGCTCAATAATAGTAACTGTGAGAGGGATCTTGGAGTCCTAGAGAACACTATTTAAATATGAGCCAGCAGTGTGCAGCAGCTGCCAAAAAAGCCAACACAATTCTAGGCTGCATAAACAGAATCAAGATCACGTGAAGTGTTAATACCACTTTATAATGCCTTGGTAAGGCCACACTTGGAATACTGCATTCAGTTTTGGTTGCCACGATGTAGAAAAGATGTGAAGACTCTATAAAGAGTGCAGAGAAGAGCAACAAAGATGATTAGGGGACTGGAGGCTAAAACATATGGAGTACGGTTGCAGAAACTGGGTATGTCTAGTTTAATGAAAAGAAGAACTATGATAGCAAGTGTTCCAGTATCTCAGGGGCTGCCACAAAGAAGAGGGAGTCAAACTATTCTCCAAGGCACCTGGGGGCAGGACAAGAAGCAATGGGTGGAAACTAATCAAGGAGAGAAGCAACTTAGAACTGAGGAGAAATTTCCTGACAGTGAGAACAATTAATCAGTGGAACAGCTTGCCTCCAGAAGTTGTGAATGCCCCAACACTGGAAGTCTTTAAGAAGATGTTGGAGAGCCATTTGTCTGAAATGGTATAGGGCTTCCTGCCTAGGCAGGGGGTTGGACTAGAAGACCTCCAAGGTCCCTTCCAACTCTGCTATTGTATTGTATTGTATTGTATTGTATTGTATTGTATTGTATTGTATTGTATTGTATTGTATTGTATTGTATTGTATTGTACTGTACTGTATTGTATTGTATTGTATTGTAATAGCTAAAGTAACAATGCATTTTTTAAAAATTTCAATTTTGTTTCTGAAAGTTTGCTTAAAGGCCCATGTTCTAAGCATAATGATGTGGAGCTTTAACAGATAAGCATCTTAGCTGGTTCACAGTGGTGCACATTTTTTATTAGATATGGCATCAGTTCCCAAGAGTCACTGTGCATCACGTTGGAGAAATATATTGTATCAGACTCTTGTGCATGAAGTTAATTTCTGTTCCCAAGTCACACAATCTTTTAGTCATAGGTTTTGTATGTTGCAGACAACAGAATCTAAATATCATTAGAATAGAATAGAATAGAATAGAATAGAATAGAACAGACCAGAACAGAACAGAACAGAATAGAACAGAACAGAATTTTTTATTGACCAAATGTGATTGGACACACAAGGAATTGGTCTTTGGTGTAAATGCTCTCGGTGTACATAAGGAGAATAAAATGCATTCATCAAGAATTTAAAAAAATGCAACACTTAGTGATAGTCAAGGTTATTAAAAAGCTATCAAATCGAATTAGGAAACAAATTTACAAGCTCTACTTTTTTTTAACACATACAGTACTTGAATATAGACTTTAGAATGATTGAACAAGAGAGTCATTTTTGTTTTCAGGGACATATGCTTTTTATTGTGAAGGGATAAACCAACTAACCAATCTCTATATATGCATTTATGTTGTTAGGGAGCAGTTCAATATCACTGCCATGTCCTGTATACTTTAATATTTTAAATCTAAAAATCTTCAGGGTTCATCCAGGGAAGCTATCTCCAGAAAGGGTAGGCAATAAAGTAGTGGTATTTCCTCTCTTTATTACATATATTAAATAGGGTTATTGCTTTTCTGCAGTGGATGTGAAATCTCCAAACAAGCACTCTCTGATAACATTTCCTAGGCAATATTATTTGGATTATTTTTTTTTTTCATTTCATAGAAAAGCATCACATTCCCCAAACCTTCCCCACTATTTGGGGGAAATCCTGGAACAGTCTTTGATCCAGGACACTGAAGAATATTCAGAATAGCACTTAGACCAATAAACACATTTGCAGCATTAGTAAACAAAAAAAACCAACAACAATTCACTGGGCAGAGAAGGGATCTATGTTACTGCCATAGCTAAGGGATTGTTGGAGGATTTGTTCTCCGTCAAGTTTATAAATAAATAAATAAATAAATAATCTGAATGGATGCTTGAACACAAAGCACTACTTCTGTTTAACAAGTAAAGGTTCCCATAGCACCGTGATGGCGAACCTATGGCACGCGAGGCTTGCCTTGTCAGCTGGCCAGCTAACTTTGGTCTTCTTTTGAGGCCTTTTTTTGCCCTCAGGAGGGATCCTGAACGCTCTGGAGGGCTAAAACCAGCCCTACAAGCAAACCGGAAGTCTGTTCCCTAACTTCTGGTTTGCCTGTAGGGCCGGTTTTTTGCCCTCTGGAGGCTTCAGGGAAGCTCCTGGGCACCCAAAGAGGCTCCGGGGGGGTCTGTTTTCACCCTCCCCAGGCTCCTTTGGAGCCTGGGGAGGGCGAAAAAACAGTGCCAAAAGCGGGGGGTGCTGCTCGTATGCGCGCATAGCATTATGGGTGTGGCATACCCATACATGACCCCCCTGTGCTTCCCCCGCTTTTGGCACGCGAGCCACAAAAGGTTTGCCATCCCTGCCATAGCATATATGTGCTAGTCGTTCCCTACCTAGGGACAGTGCTCATCTCCATTTCAAAGTCGAAGAGCCAGCGTTGTCCAAAGACGTCTCTGTGGTCATGTGGCCGGCATGACTCAATGCCGAAGGTGCACAGAACACTGTTACCTTTCCACTAAAGGTGGTCCCTATTTTTTCTACTTGCATTTCTACATGCTTTAGAACTCTCTAGGTTGGCAGAAGCCGGGGACAGTTGTAACCCTTATTTAATCAAATCTACCCAGCATTGTCTGCCTCATACTTAGGAGCAAGGAACCCAAGGCACTGCTTCTACTAACGAACACTTTAACAAAAGTATTAGCATGTGTTAAATGTCTATGGAGATTCTCAACCATCCAGGTCATGGTTGTCTCAAAGGTCATAGTTGTCTTCAAAAGGCAACTGGAAAAAAAAATCAGTTGCTTTTTGAAGTGGGGGGAAAAGCACCTTTGAGCATTTTGTGAGGTTAAAAGCCTTCCAAAATTTGCAATTAAAATCTTTTAAGAGCTCTTTTCCTCTTCATCTTGCTTTTTGTTCTCATGGGGAGCTAACTTTTTCTCAGACTTTGTTTTAATCCAGACATATTATTTTAGAAAGCTATCTTGGTATAATAGTGGGTCAAGGCATCAGGCTAGAAACCAGAAGACCATTGTGTTCTAGTTATTCCTTAAGCGCAAAGATAGTTGGGTAAACTTGGTCCAGTCACTTTCTCTCAGTGCGAGGAAAGAAGCAAAAATAAACCACTTCTGGAAAACCTTGCCAAAAATCCTGCAGGTGCTAATCCAAGCAGTTGCCAGAAGTCAATAGACTCAAAGGTGCAATAAGTAAATAAATAAATTACTATTTTATTGCTTTTCTATGACCTAAGTAGAAAAGAAAAGCTTCACACACACACACACCCCCAATATACATTTTTGGACATGATTGTTAAGAGAATCACTGCAGCTGTTCAATGAATCATGTGGTCATTAAATGAATCCAGCTTCCCCTATTGTCCTTGTTTGTCGGAAACCAGCTGGGAAGATCACAAATGGTGATCACGTGATCCTGGACACTGCAACTATTGTAAATGCACGCCAACAGACATGTGCCTGAATTTTGATTAGGTGACTATGAGGATGCAGTAGTGGTCATAAGTACGAGGACTGCTTGTAAATCACCTCTTTTCAGTGCCGTTATAAGTTTGAACAGTTGCTAAATGAAGTGTTGCAAGTCAGGGAGTATTTGTATTGAATCTAGTACGTTTTTCACGCAAAATATTGAAACCTTTTTAAGATATAATAAATCAGAGTTTATTCAGATCAATGTGGATAGGTTTTCTCAGTAGAATGTTGCAGAGACGACACAGAATCTCAATGTGAAGAGTATTGTTTCAAATGCATCAGGAGAGAATGAAGGAATTTATCTATAACCCTTATTTTGCTTGTCACTTACAATCATTATGTTCCTGCAGAAATAAAGACCATTAACTCTGTGGGCTTTATGTAGTGAAAAGAACGATGAAGCTGTGTCTTATCACAAATGTTCCATGTATGTTCTGTTATTGTAGAGACGAAGAAGAAAAAATGTTGGTTCAAGTTTGTTTACGATATTATAGCTCAATCCATTCCATTTTGTTGTTTACAGGGAAGGAGGTGAGGTGCAGCTTACTTGTCATATGTCCTTGTTTAGTGACTTTTTAAAAATGCAAAAATTACTATATTGAGAATTATGCAGCTAAGAGGCAAAGGGAACAACATGCTCGGAAGTTCTTTAAAAACGATGTCTCTCTTCCGTACACATCAAACATCCCAACGCGCATATGCAATTAGCATACTCTTGGTGTTGACTGTCTCCAGAAATGAATGTAAATTTCAATCCATTTTCTCTTTAGGGAGGGGAAAAAAACTGGTTTATCATTTTACTTATTTACATGTAATTTAACAGAGTGTGCCCTCTATTGCATACATATATTTGACAAAATTCCATCAGCTCCTTTGAGTCTCCAAGGTAATATACTTTGGGGGTTGCAAAATACTAACAATTCATGAAAATGAAATATATTCAGTTCCATTCCTTTGGCTGCGTTACTAGGATTATGTTTTGGAAATCTTCAGAGAACAATTTTTTTCTTGTCAAAATATCTTTTGCCTATCTTACACATTGCCTAAACATCTGTCCAAATGACAAGATTAATATGTCCTGCTTCTCTCACACCCCACTGTTTTCTAAAAAAAAGTGTGACTTTTCTCCTTAAGGTTCATATCATTTTCACAATAAATCCAATGCTCCAGAGAAGGGATGGTTGTTTTATTCTGATTACACTTCACATCTTTTTACTGATAAAATCATTATAACCAGACTGACAGGTATCCTTCTCCTAAATAATGTGTTGCTTTCCACTTCAAGCAGGCTATTCTACTAAGATTCTCCAATGTTTAAAAAGCAATGCAAAGTTGTGTTTTTTTCTAACATGTAAAAGTGATACTGATACAGTAGTTAATCAAATTTAAGACATAGTGTTAACTTAGCACAATCCATGTAGTAGCATTATCAATGTTGGAGAAGAGCAGGCAGAGTTGAGGGGTGGAGTTAAGCACATCTTCAGATTACAGTCATTCCGCTGCCACAAGTGATGCATATCCAGCCCACTTTGAATTCCATTGACTCTTATCTTATAAGCTGTGGTGGCGCAGTGGTTAGAGTGCAGTACTGTAGGCTACCTCTACTGACCACCAGCTGCAGCAGTTTGGCAGATCAAATCTCACCAGGCTCAAGGTTGACTCAGCCTTCCATCCTCCCAAGGTGGGTAAAATGAGGACCCAGATTGTTGGGGCAATATGCTGAATTTGTAAACCACTTAGAGTGGGCTGTAAAAAGCACTATGAAGCGGTATATAAGTCCAAGTACTATTGCTATCTAGTGCCAATTTAGTGCTGATCATGTTGACTGGATTCTGAGGTATAGGCTTGAGCAAAAAAGATTCTGAACTACAACTTAAATTATGGTCCCGATTCTTTGTGTTTGACATTCTATAACACTTTTCTCTAATCTGAGATCATCTTCCAAAATTCATTCCAGGTCTGTCCATTACAGAGAATTCAGGGATGGAGGGGCAAGTATGGGAAGAGCTGTGTACAATTTAAGGAGTAGGAATGTTTTTGGTATCCAGAAGTCATGTCACACCAATACGTATTCAGAGGACATAACAGTGTGTTTTTTGTTTGTTTGTTTGTTTGTTTGTTTGTTTGTTTGTTTGTTTGTTTGTTTGTTTGGCTGGTTGGTTGGCTGGTTGGTTGAAGGGATTGGAAACCTAATATTTTAATACATTATCATTTTCTACTACTACTATTACACAGCTTTTAAATTAGAAAACAGTTGCTTTATACCAATGGGACAATTACACACTTATTTTACCTTCATAATGTATACTTTAACTGGGATATTGCTGCATGTGACCACTGAAAAATTGGTTCTACCTATTCTAGTTCTCCCTGAATTCCAATCAAGGTGTCTTCCATTTCTATCTGAAGAGGACAAATATTTAATTGGTAAACTTCTGCATGCTAAATAAGTGTTCTGGCACTGAGCTACATGCTAGGTTGAGTTTTATTTTAACCACTATTGCTGTTTCATATTTCATATAGACTAAGATAAAAGTTACATCAGATGTATCTAATGGTTGACAATAACATGGTTAAGGCCATTGATTTTGTTCCATCAAAATAAGGACTTTGCTCCCTAAGATGGCTGTTGAACAGTAGAGAAAATTTTCTCTCCTGCTGACCATCTGCCGATTTTGCTGTCAATATTGGGTTTTTTGGCAGCCCTGTTTGAATGGAAGCACTTAGGAACAATCCAAGATGATTTTCAGATGATCGTGGACCCACCTGGGATGAGCAGTCTTGAAGATTGCAGTTCCTAATAGGAGCAGTGGAAAACCAGGTCATCTTTTTTCTTTTGGCAGACCATTCTCTTAAGCATGCATGGATTTCAACTATATTTTTTAAAGCTTCTGTTTTGCTTTGCTTCTTATCTAAAGTTGGCCGACTGGTTGAATGCTGATTTATTTTAACCCCCTACTGGATTTTATCTGTTTCTTTCTTGCTCTTGTTCTTTTCCTTTGATCTTTTCCACTTTTTGGAATAACCTTTGTCTTCCATAAGGAAAACACAGCATGCCTTAGACTAGTGGAAATGTTTGGATTTGATTTACATCTATATTGGACTTTTCCTAAAGGGATTTTGCTTTTTATTAACTTTATTAAGTAGGCTAAGTCCATTTGTTAACACTTACACGCATTACCTTTCCTTTCAAGGAGATAGATTGTTGCTAGTAAACACATTTACTTCTTTCACTGTTTGTTAGCAACAAAGTTTGTTATATTCATTCATTATTCAATCTTGGCAATTTTTAAAATCTCTCTAGGAGGTTGACACTTTCTTAAGCATGTATTCACCTTAAGTAAAATAGCACTTCTTGTTGAATAGCATTGTGTTATGACATGTTTTAGATCATTTCAAACTTTATAGTGATCCTCTAAAATGTTAAATGAATTTGTGAGATTCCTTATGCTGTAATATTTTTGTTGTACAAGACTAAGTTTTTCCCCAAAAAGAGTGACACACAGAGACAATGTAGTTATTTGAGAGTCCTCCTGGCATAATACAGTGAACAAGAATTTTTTTAAAGTATTTTTAAACTAAAAGGTAAAATCCCTGTCATTTTCCTTTAAATTGCTGTCTCTAGTCATTTAATATATTTACCATTAATTATATTCATATTTAAGTATTTTTCAAAAGTTCTTGTCAGCTGCCCAGTGGTTAGGCATCATCATCATCATCATCATCATCATCATCAAATTTAATTTGTAGACCGCTCCCTCTCCCCACTCGGGGCGGTGCACAGGGAAAGTAAAAACAATAAATATACAAATATAAATACATAATATAAAAACAAATTAAATCTATTCCTGTGCTAAAACCCGTTAAACTAAAATACCCAGCAGCTATAAATAAGTTTAAAACCCCATAGAAAGAGAGACTAGCCTAGGCCGGCCAAGCGGAAAAAGTGAGTTTTTAATTTCAGACGGAAGGAGCGGAGGTCCATAGTCGTTCTAATATCGGGGGGAAGGTCGTTCCAGAGGGCCGGGCCCGCGACAGAGAGAGCCCTTCCCCTGGGCGTCGCCCGCTGACACAGTCTAGTGGACGGCACCCGGAGAAGTCCCTCTCTGTGGGAGTGAATCGGCCGTGAGGATGTATGAGGCAGGATCCGATCCCGCAGGTAGCTAGGTCCCGAGCCATGGAGCGCTTTAAAGATGATGACTAACACCTTGAAGCGCACCCGGAAGACGACAGGCAGCCAGTGCAGCTCGCGCAAGAGCGGTGTAACGTGGGCAAACCTAACGGTTCCCATAATTGCTCGCGCGGCTGCATTCTGAACCAACTGAAGTCTCCGGGTGCACCTCAAGGGGAGCCCAATGTAGAGAGAGTTACAATAGTCCAGTCGGGATGTCACGAGAGCATGAGTGACTGTGCGAAGGGCATCCCGATCCAATAGGGGGCGCAATTGGCGCACCAGGCGAACCTGGTGAAATGCCCTCCTGGCCACGGCTGTCACTTGGTCTTCCATGGACAGCCGGGTATCCAGGAGGACACCCAAATTGCGTGCCCCATCCACAGGGGCAAGATGTTCGCCCCCTATGGCCAGCGTTGGAGTCAGCTGGTTGAATCGGGCAGCCGGAAACCACAGCCACTCGGTCTTGGTCGAGTTGAGCCTGAGTCCGTTACTTCCCATCCAGATCCGCACGGCTTCCAGGCACTGGCACATCACCGCTACGGCATCGTTGGGGTGGTTTGGGGTAGATATATACAGCTGAGTATCATCAGCATAAAGATGGTACTCTACCCCAAAACCACGGATGATCTCACCCAGCGGCTTCATGTATGTGTTGACTGGAGAGGCGAGAGGACCGACCCCTGAGGCACCCCACATGTGAGGGGTCTCGGGGTCGACCTCTGCTCTCCTGCCAACACAAATTGCGATCGGCCAGAGAGGTAGGAGAACCACCGTAAGACGGTGCCTCCCACCCCCAACCCCCCCAGCCGATGCAATAGGATACCATGGTCGATGGTATCGAAAGCCGCCGAGAGGTCTAATAGGACCAGGATGGAGGAACAACCCCCATCTCTGGCCCTCCAGAGATCATCGACCAACGCGACCAATGCCGTCTCGGTGCTATGCCCGGGTCGGAAGCCGGACTGGCGCGGGTCTAGATAATTAACTTCCTCCAGGTGACGGGGAAACTGTTGTGCCACCACACTCTCAACAACCTTCGCCAAAAAGGGAAGGTTGGAGACGGGACGATAGCTGGTTAAAAGAGCTGGGTCCAAGGAGGGCTTCTTAAGGAGGGGCCTCACCATAGCCTCTTTTAGGGAAGCAGGCAAGGAACCCTCACTTAAGGAAGCGTTGACAACCTCTTGGAGCCAGCCTTGTGTCACCTCCCAGGATGCCAGTACAAGCCAGGAGGGACACGGGTCCAATAAACGTGGTGGCTCGCAGTCGCCCACGTAGCCTGTCCATATCCTCGGAAGCAACGGAGTCAAACTCCTCCCACACAAGATCTGTCTCATGGCATCCCACTGGACCATCAATGGGGGCTAGCTCGTTCTGTATCTGAGCGATTTTCTCCTGCAGAAAAGTCACAAATTCCTCTGCTCTACCCTGTAGCGGGGCTTCCCGCACCCTCTGTTGAAGGAGGGAGCGGGTCACCCTAAACAGGGCGGCAGGGCGGTTTTCTGCAGATGCTATGATAGTGGCACAATGATGACGTTTGGCCACTCTCAGCGCCACAATGTAAGTCCGTAAATGGGCTCTTACCTGTGTCCGGTCAGATTCAGATCGAGTAGACCTCCATCTTCTCTCTAGGCATCTCTTGTGGCGTTTCATCACCCTCAGCTCCTCGGTGAACCAAGGGGCCGGGGTGGTTCGCCGCCGCAAGAGAGGCCGCAAGGGCGCGACCCGATCCAAGGCTCCCGCGGTCGCAATGTTCCATGCGGCCACGAGGTCCTCCATCGAGGCGCGTGTCAGGGGTACAGGAAATGGCCCAAGCGCTGTCTGGAACCCATCCGGGTCCATCAGGTGCCTGGGGGGGACCCAGATAGGTGATTCTGGTTCCGCCTCCCCGCGGAGGGGAGCAGCGGTCGGAAAGTCGAGCCGGAGAAGTGAGTGGTCTGACCATGACAAGGGTGTGATGACTATATCCCCTATACCCAGATCACTCTTCCATTGGCCTGAGACAAAGATGAGGTCTGGTGTATGTCCACCCTCGTGGGTGGGGCCCTGAATTAGTTGGGTCAGGTCCATGGCCGTCATGGAAGCCATGAACTCCCGAGCTACCTCGGATGATTCGCCCAATGATGGCAGATTAAAGTCCCCCATGACTATAAGTCTGGGGGTCTCCACTGCCACCGTAGCGATTACCTACAGGAGCTCGGGCAGGGCTGCTGCTACATAGCGGGGAGCCAGGTATATGACCAGCAAGCCCAACTGCCTCCCTAGGCCCCACTTCACGCAGAGGGACTCACAACCAGTAGTCTGTTGCACAATGGTCTCTCTCGGCTCAAGATCTTCCTTGATAATGACCGCTACCCCACCACCTCTACCTTGGGCCCGGGGCTGATGAAAAGCGCGGTAGCCTGGTGGGCACATTTCAACGAGGGGGAGTCCTCCCTCGTGGCCCAACCAGGTTTCCGCAATTCCTACCAGGTCCGGCTCCCCCTCTTACACAAGGTCATGAACGAGGGGGGCTTTGTTGACCACGGACCTGGCATTGCAAAACATCAGCCGCAGGCCCAGGCTCTGTATTCCCTGACCACCTAGCCTGCGGGGGTTGTGGCACCCGACCGTTCGTAACCAACGGCTGCGTGCCATCAACCGGGAGGATGGTCTCCCCTCGGCCCTGCCCCTCCCCACGACCCTCTGGATTGGCATGCCCTCTAGTGGAACAACTCGTGGTTCCCCCCTCAAATCGGATCCTTCCATCTTCTCCCGTCGGCTACTGGTCCGGCCCTTTCTTTCATGTAGTTCTTTTGTCTCAATCTGTCTATGCCCACCCCCCTCCCTGGTTCCCCCTAAAATAGACAAAAATTTCCTTATTAAAAATCCCCTTAGGCCGCGCTTCGCCCGTCTCTCCGGATTAATAAATCCTTCCTCAAGACGGGCCCTCGATAGTTCGGAGGGCCAAACCTGCGAAAGCGGGGACTCTCGCAGCAGTAAAAGGCTTGCTCTGGAGTACATGTCAGATAGAGTTCATAGTGGGATGTGGGTTAAAATACAGAGATTTTAAAATGTCGTTAGCCATGATTTTAAAATACATTTCATTTCATAGATGTTAAAAAGATAAAGTGCAATAAAGTGCACTAAGAATGAAATAAAGTGCAATAAAGTGCGTCTGTGAGGTTTAAAGATGGTATAAGCTCGTAATGTCAGTTAATGTGCATTTAGTTCTTCCGGTCCAAGGATCTTTTAGGACAAAGTTACCGTCTTTCGGGATAACGTGGCTCCGTTCTCTAGGTCTTACATCCTGGGTCTTGGGAAACCACAAGGGGAAGATGTTAAAGTTGTTAAAGTTGTTAAAGTTGGTCAGCAGAATCAGCATGGTCAGTGTAGTTGTTCACATTCACGTTCATTTCGGCGCTCACACCGCCGCCCTCTCCTACGCCACCGCCTTGGCCGCTGGCCTCCCGGCGCTCCCACCGCCGTCGGCCTGGCCTCCAGTGGCTGCTCCATCCATTTCTCTCCCAAGCCTCGCGGCGCTCTCACCGCCGCCATCTTCTTCCTATCTCCATCCATCATCGCCATCCTCCAGTGCTCTCCCCTCTCCGGCGCTCCCACCGCCGCCATCTCCCGCAGCCGCCTCGCCACTCGCCATCCCCGGCGGCTGCCACATCATTCACAATTCTTTCTCTCACCACCATCTTCTTTCTTTCAATGCCACCAAAGCCGACGCTGCTGACCTCGCAGCGCTCTCACCACCGTCTTGGCCCCCATGGTGAGCACAGCCACAGCCAGCGTTGGGAGCCCCCTAAGCGCGGCCATCACCCCCGTTCTATTTCAAGCGCCGGGGACGCCGGCCTCCGCTCCGGCTCCAGCCTCCATTCCGGGAACGCCCCGACGCTCTCACCGTCCTCCGCATCCTCCACGTCCCTGGGGCCGTATCCACTCCCAGCGCCTCCGAGAGTTCCACGAACCTCATCCTGGGATGCCAGGATGGATCCCTCACAGAGACCCCAGCCCACAAGATGATGAAAAGGGGGGCTGGGGGCACTAAAGGCCCACGACCTCCGCAGCCCACACGGAGCTCCGGAGCTAGCCCGCCATCTTGCGCATGCGCAGTCCTGTCATATATAGGCATACTTATATATACATTTAAAATTTTCAAATAGGCTTGTGTGTCTCTTTTTAATTTCAAAAAGTTCTTGAAATAATAAATAGATACAATCTTATTGCACTTACTTACTTCTTATATGTTTTATAGTTGCATATGGACAATCTGAAGGCATAACCTTTAAATATAAATTTCTTTCACGGAGGTAATCTAATTGCTCTTTTTTAATCTTTGAAAATTCAGAACTACCCTTAATAAAATTTCTATTTTATTAGAATAGGCTTTATTAAGCTTCTACAGAGAAACTGTATCTTATACTGTGAGCTGAGATATGCAATGAAATTTGTATTAGAACAGGTTTCTGATATCTCTTACTATTGAAGTGCTGATCTTTTGTCAGTAGTGCTCAAAGGAACAATTGACACTTGTTATTAAAGATAAGGAATTTGAATCATACCCCTGTTGTACTTTAATTCATTTTTTTAAATATCAGTTCAGAGAAAAGCTCAGTCATTCAACTGTAGTTCAACATACTCATTTTTTTAAAATCCTTATTTGCAATTCCCTAATCAAAGGTTGAATGGATGGCTTGACTTCTTTTGAAGTATTTGGTTTTAAGTATTGGCTGGTTCAGTCACAGATCTCACATGAGCTACCGCTTCATACTTTTATCTCAATTGAATCAGACTAAAATAGTAAGATGACATTCAGACGTGTGCGTCTGCATTCAACAATTGACTTAGCTCAGTACTTGACTGGCAGGAGCTCTTCCTTTTTCTATGCTAACACAATAAATTATATTACTGTGTTCTCCACAAATATATGAATCTTCTTGATACGCTTTAGGATTTTGAAATAAAATTATATTTATCTCAGGATAAACGAAGCATGAAATTCACAATACTCTGACATATAATGAGAGTTTGGGACTAGGAATGATCTTAAAAATCTTACAACTACCCTGCACTGAGATGGGAAGACAATAAATTTAATTAACAAATAAATAATTATCTTACTTTTGGACCCAAGGAAGAGGAAAAGGAGGAGGAGGAGGAGGAGGAGGAGGAGGAGGAGGAGGAGGAGGAGGAGGAGGAGGAGGAGGAGTTCTCTAACATTAGAATGTTACTCTTGCTCACTTAAAAAGGAAATGGTTTGAACTTCTCTTATGGAAGGTCTTCAAGTTTCATTTCACTGAGTAGCATAATTACTTCAAAGGTCATCTGATCTTCAGCAATCGTCCTTGGAGGTAAACTCATTTGAATGTTAAAATGTATCCAGGTTTGAAATATAGGCAGAAAAGCTTGAGGAATTGGATATTTGTGTACTCAATCAACATTTTGTAATGATATTTTTAAAAAGATATTAGTTGTGCACTGGCTTTTGCCTGAAATATTTCAAATTTCTAAAGTAATTCATAGTAAGGTATTATGTTAAAATATTTTTTAACATGTTCAGGTGATCCTTTTTTAATAGAAAATGAAAAAACAGAATAGTTTTGGAACTACTTGTAATATTTGAAATAATGACTTCAAATAAAAACAACCAAGATCAATGACAGTTCATATGATTCAATATCACACACACACACACACACGTCTTCCCAAAAATAAGACTGGGTGTTATATTAATTTTTGTTCCAAAAGTGCTTAATTAGTGCTTAACTGGGGCTTTATTTATTTATTTATTTATTTATTTATTTATTTATTTATTTATTTATTTATTATTTAAATTTCTATACTGCCCTTCTCCCTTTCGGGACTCGGGCGGTGTACAGGCAGCAGTAAAAACACGAATAAAACCATAGAAACCCTTAAACCATAGAAACCCTTAAAAATACATTAAATAATGGAGCCTGTCTTAAAACTTAGTTAAAATCCCTACTAAAAACATATAAAACTATAACATTTAAAACTATGCCAATTTAGAAACTATGGCAGGCCAGCCGCACAGAATAAATAAGTCTTCAAAGCCCGACGGAAAAGGTGCAGGTCCGTGATTGTCCGTAGGTCAGGGGGTAGGTCATTCCAGAGGGCGGGGGCTGCCACAGAGAAGGCTCTCCCCCTAGGGGTTGCTAGCCGACATTGCCTGGCCGACGGCACCCTGAGGAGGCCCTCTCTGTGCGAGCAAACTGGATGGTGGGAGGTATTTGGTAGCAGGAGGTGGTCTTGCAGATAACCAGGTCCCTTGCCACGGAGCGCTTTAAAGGTGGTTACTAATACCTTGAAGCGCACCCGGAAAGCCACAGGCAGCCAGTGCAGCTCGTGCAGGAGAGGTGTCACGTGGGAGCATCTAGACGCCCCCATAATCCCCCGCGCAGCCGCATTCTGAACTAGCTGGAGCCTCCGGGTGCACCTCAAGGGAAGCCCCATGTAGAGAGCATTGCAGTAGTCCAGGCAGGAGATGACGAGGGCTTGAGTGACCATGCATAAAGCATCACGATCCAGAGAGGGATGCAACTGGCATATCAGGCGAACCTGATAAAAAGGCCCCCTGGCCACGGCTGTCATATGGTCTTCTAAAGACAGCCGAGAATCCAGGAGGAGCCCAAGTTGCGAGCCCTCTCTGTAGGGGCCAATGAGAGATGGTACCAACTGGCTATATCGTGATGCCGGAAGCCACAGCCACTCGGTCTTGGACGGGTTGAGCCGGAACCTGTTTCTCACCATCCAGACTCGCACGGCCTCCAGACACCGGGACATCACTTCAACGGCATTGTTGGGGTGGTCCAGGATAGAGATGTACAGCTGAGTATCATCAGCATACTGATGGAACTCTACCCCGAAACCACAGATGATCTCACCCAACGGCTTCATGTAGATGTTAAACAGGAGAGGCGAGAGGACCGACCCTTGTGGTACCCCACAAGAGAGGCACCTCGACATCGACCTCTGCCCTCCTGCCAACACAAATTCCAACCGGTTGGAAAGGTAGGAGGAGAACCACCGTAGAACGGTGCTCCCCACCCCCAGCCCCTCCAGCCGGTGCAACAAGATACCATGGTTGATGGTATCGAAAGCCGCTGAGAGATCTAACAGGACCAGGATAGAGGAACATCCCCTATCCCGAGCCCTCCAGAAATCATCCACCAATGCGACCAATGCCGTCTCTGTGCTGTGCCCAGGCCAGAAGCCGGACTGGCGCGAGTCCAGATAGACAGTTTCCTCCAGGTGCTGAGGGAGTTGCTGCACCACCACACTCTCAACAACCTTCGCAAGAAAGCGGAGGTTGGAGACAGGACGGTAGTTGGCCAACACAACTGGGTCCAGGGAGGGCTTCTTGAGGAGGGGCCTCACCACCGCCTCTTTCAAGGCTGCCGGTAGGAACCCCTCACTCTAAGAAGCGTTGACAATTCCCTGGAGCAAGACCTCCTGGGAGGCCAGTACCAACCAGGAGGGACACGGGTCCAATAAACACGTGGTGGCATTCAGCCGCCCCAGCATCCTGTCCATGTCCTCGGGAGTCACAGGATCGAACTCTTCCCAGATGACTGACTCAAGACAAGCCTCCGTCAGCCCATCTGAACTAGTCCAGTCAGAGGCCAACCCGACCTGGATCTGATCGATTTTATCATGCAGATAACACCCAAATTCCTCCGCACGACCCTGCAAAGGGGCATCCCGCGCCCTCTGATGAAGGAGGGAGTGGGTCACCTTAAACAGGGCAGCAGGCCGGTTATCTGCAGACGCGATAAGAGCTGAGAAGTAATTACGCTTCGCCGCTTCTATCACCACTAGGTAGGTCTTCAAATGCGACCTTACCAGTGTCCGGTCAGATTCGGAGCGGGTGGACCTCCAACCGCTCTCTAGGCGTTTCTTCTGGCACTTCATCACCCTCAGCTCCTCGGAAAACCAGAGAGCCAAGGTGGTTCGGCGCCAGGTGAGAGGCCGCAAGGGCACGACCCAGTCCAGGGCCCCCGTGGCTGCACTATTCCAAGCGGCCACTAGGTCCTCAGTCGAGTCGCGAGTCAGGGTCTCAGGTATTGGCCCAAGCTCCCTCTGGAACCTCTCAGAGTCCATCAGGCGCCCGGGGCGGAACCATCTTGCCACTTCCGGTTCTTAGGGGCTTATATTAAGAGCATTGTGAAATTATATTAATTGGGGCTTATATTAAGAGCATTGTGAAATATCATGCTAGGGCTTATTTTTCTGGTTGGGTCTTTTGTTGGGGGAAATGTGTGTGTGTGTGTGTGTGTGTGTGTGTGTGTGTGTGTGTGTGTGTGTGTCCGTCCATTTTGTCCCTCACCTGATGGACAAAAGTACTAAAGAGATCAACCATAAAGATGAAATGGTTCTGGGGCTTTAGGGGCAGAGAATTTACTCTTACTATAGAGTAAAGAGTGAGAAAAAAATAAGAGTTTGACTTAATCTTTAAATTGTTGTACACTATTTCTTACTTGAGATTTGTTATTAATTTATTTTACATTGATTGTTTGTACACTTACGCACTTATTTTTCCTTGCATGTTATGGAGGATTTATTTTTCAGGGAAGCTTTAAATTATTTGAACTTTCCTGGAACTGATTGGAGGCTCTTTTGGAGGGGGGATTTAAAGACACAAAAAGGAGCAGTAAGTAGTGGCTGTTTCATTTGAACTTTTCCTGGAGCTGATTGGAGGCTCTTTTGGAGGGGGGATTTAAAGACACAAAAAGGAGCAGTAAGTAGTGGCTGTTTCATTTGAACTTTCCTGGAACTGATTGGAGGCTCTTTTGGAGGGGGGATTTAAAGACACAAAAAGGAGCAGTAAGTAGTGGCTGTTTCATTTGAACTTTTCCTGGAACTGATTTCTGGCTGTGTGCAGGGGGAAAGAAAGGTAAAGATTTCCCCATTTTGAACCACTTGAGGCTAAAGGGAGGAGTTTCTGGCTGTGTGCAGGGGGGAAGGAAGGTAAAGATTTCCCCATTTTGAACCACTTGAGGCTAAAGGGAGGAGTTTCTGGCTGTGTGCAGGGGGGAAGGAAGGTAAAGATTTCCCCATTTTGAACCACTTGAGGCTAAAGGGAGGAGTTTCTGGCTGTGTGCAGGGGGGGAAGAAAGGTAAAGACTTCCCCATTTTGAACTACTTGTGGCTAAAGGGAGGAGTTTCTGGCTGTGTGCAGGGGGGAAAGAGAAAGGTAAAAGAAATAATACATTCTAGATTTGTGCGCTTAAGACTGTGATTGTATTTTATTTCAAAATGACTGGCTTAGTTCAATGTAATAACTGTTTTGCACCTGTCTTCCGCAGTACTCTTTTCAAATTTGGATACTGTCCCCCTTGCAGACAAATTAATAGATTACATAGACACATAACATATCTTGAATCTGTAATTTGTGATCTCCAGGCAGAAATTAAGTGTCCAATTCGGCCACTCCACCCTGTGGAGATGCCACACTACCAGCCTCCCCTACCGCAAAGATCCCACAGAAGAAGAGCAGCCTGGACAACTGTGGGATCTGGCAGGGTGAGAGCTGTGACCCACAAACACAAAACTTTCGCTGTGTCCCAGCATAACAGATATAGCGCCCTTGCTGATCTTAATGGGGACACTAAAGTGACAGGTCAAGGTAATAATGACGACTCAAATAAGCAGCGGATTGTGGTCCAAAGTGAAGAACCTACTTCAGAAATGCAAAAGTGTGAACCAGGGATCATGCATCAGTCACACAACAAGAGCAAGGTACCCAAAAAGAGAAGTCACCTCCTGATTGGTGACTCAATCGTAAGAGATGTAAACTTAGGTAAGGATATGGAGGTTTTGAAAGATGTCAGATGTTTACCGGGTGCTACAGCCAGCAGAGACAAGAGGCGTATTCTTAAGATAGTCACGAATGCAAGTAAGGACTGTGAAGTTGATGCTATTATACATCTTGGCACAAATGATCTGTCCCAAAAAGATGTAGCTTCTGTGCAGAATGATTTCCAGAGTTTGGGGTACGAACTTAGTAGTACAGGTTGTAGGCTTATCTTCTCAGAGGTTATACCAGTATACAAGGAACAAAAAGGAAAGGGCCAGCGCATAGCAGAGTTTAATGTGTGGCTAAAGGAGTGGTGTAAAAAGGAAGGCTTTGGTCTTATTAGTCATGATGCCTGCAGCTGGTCCAATGATAAACTGTACAAAAGAGATGGTTTGCACCCATCCAAGAAAGGGACTGAGTTACTTGGCACTAAATTCACAGATTTCCTGGCTAAACATTTAAACTGAATAGTGGGGACAGAGAATCAATAGATAAAGAATATTTCTGTCCCCAGCAAACTAAAATTCATAGGGTTATCAGTGCGTGTAACATAGATAATTGTGCAGGTAATATTATCAACACTGCTGTCAAGCAAAACCAAACAATTAACAGTGGGTGCCATACCATGTACATGAACCATACAAGTGGCAAAGAAATAGGGGCAAAGAGAACCATAGTCAGGCATAACACAGGTTTCGTAGACAGAAAACACAGGGTCAATCAAAATGGACTCAAATGTCTATACACCAATGCACAGAGTATGAGGAATAAACAGGGTGAATTAGAAATTCAAGTAAATGAGGGCAGACACGATATTGTTGCCATTACAGAAACTTGGTGGGATGAAACCCACAAATGGAACATACAGCTAGAAGGATTTAAATTATTTAAAAGAAATAGACCAAATAAAAGAGGAGGTGGAGTTGCACTATATATAAGAAATAATTACATCTCTACAGAAATAGAGCACAACAATGATGAGAACTATCTTGAATGTATTTGGGTCAATATTAAAGGTTGGGGGGGGAATGATATTGTCATAGGTCTATACTACAGGCCACCCAACCAAGCAGAGGAAGTGGATGTACTTTTTGCTAACCAGCTAACTAAGGTATGTAGGAAGCACACTGCAATAGTAATGGGAGATTTTAACTACCCCGACATCAATTGGGAAACAAACTCTGCACCAAGTGGAAGATCCAACAGGTTCCTAACAAACCTAGCAGACAACTT
Organism: Rhabdophis nuchalis; assembly: GCA_039707465.1. NCBI lineage: Eukaryota > Metazoa > Chordata > Lepidosauria > Squamata > Natricidae > Rhabdophis > Rhabdophis nuchalis. The sequence goes on along the minus strand of CM077643.1, from coordinate 269,061,581 downwards.
TGTTTCCCAAAAGGTAGAGAAGGGAACAAGGGGATCAGCAATATTGGACTTAATTCTCACTAACAGAGAGGAAATGATAGAAGGTGTAGAAGCTACAGGAACTTTGGGGGCAAGCGATCATGAAATACTGGAATTCAACATTATGCAAACAAAAGTAGTTGAACAAAGTCAAACTAGAGTCTTAGACTTCAAGAGAGCTAATTTCAACAAACTCAGAGAGAGCTTGGGAAGGATTCCATGGATGAGAATCCTCAAGGGGAAAACAACTCAAGAAGCTTGGGAAATTTTGAAAAATGAGATTATAAAAGCCCAGTCCAGCGCAATACCAATGAAGAAGAAAAATAACAGTTCCCAAAAGAAACCAGCATGGCTGCATAAAGAACTCTCTGACAAATTGAAAGACAAAAAGGATAAATATAAAAAGTGGAAAAAGGGGGACATAACCAAGGCAAAATATCAGCAAATAGCCCGAGCCTGTAAAGATGAAGTGAGGAAAGCTAAGGCTCACAATGAAGAAAGGCTTGCCAAAAAAGTAAAAAAATAACAAAAAAAGCTTCTTCCAACATGTTAAAAATAAGAAAAAAGTTAAGGAAACAATTGGTCCACTGCTGGGAGAAAATGGCAAGAAGATGATAAGCAACAGGGAGAAAGCAGAACTATTTAACTCTTTCTTTGCATCTGTCTTTACACAAAGGGATAAAACAGTCCAATCAATCAAAAACAGCACCACAAATATCAGATTAGGAACACAAGTTGAAATAGAGAAGAAAATGGTAAGTGAGCACCTGTCTGCCCTGGACGAGTTCAAATCACCAGGACCGGATGGATTACACCCCAGGGTTCTGAAGGAACTGGCAGACGAGATCTCAGAACCACTGAACTATATCTTTCAGAGATCCTGGAGCACCGGGGAACTGCCAGAAGACTGGAAAAGAGCAGATGTGGTTCCCATTTTCAAAAAAGGAAAAAAAACAGATCCAGGAAACTATAGACCCATCAGCCTGACCTCAATACCAGGAAAGATTCTGGAAAAGATAATTAAACAACAAATAAGTGAACACCTAGAAGCAAACAAAGTAATAGCCAAAAGCCAACATGGGTTTGTCAAAAATAGATCATGCCAGACAAATCTAATTGCATTCTTTGACAAAGTAACAAAATCAGTGGACCAGAGGAATGCTGTTGATATAATTTACCTGGACTTCAGTAAGGCATTTGATAAAGTAGACCACAACCTACTATTAGATAAAGTAGAAAATTGTGGGTTAGACAGCACCACCACCAAATGGATTCGTAACTGGCTGACCAACCGCACTCAACGTGTAGTCCTCAATGGAACTGCATCTACATGGAAGGAAGTATGCAGTGGAGTCCCCCAAGGCTCTGTTTTAGGCCCAGTACTCTTTAACATCTTCATCAACGATTTGGATGAGGGGATAAATGGGGAACTCATCAAATTCGCAGACGACACCAAGCTGGCAGGAATAGCCAACACTCCAGAAGATAGGCTTAAGATACAGAAGGATCTAGACAAACTTGAACATTGGGCACTGTCTAATAAAATGAAATTCAATTGTGAAAAAAGTAAGGTCCTACATATAGGCAAGAAAAACCAAATGCACAAGTACAGTATAGGTGGTACCTTGCTCAATAGTAGCAACTGTGAGAGGGATCTCGGAATCCTAGTGGACAACCATTTAAATATGAACCAGCAGTGTGCAGCAGCTGCCAAAAAAGCCAACACAGTTCTAGGCTGCATCAACAGAGGGATAGAATCTAGATCGCGTGAAGTGTTAATGCCACTGTATAGTGCCTTGGTAAGGCCACACTTGGAATACTGCATACAGTTTTGGTCGCCACGATGTAGAAAAGACGTGGAGACTCTGGAAAGAGTGCAAAGAAGAGCAACCAAGATGATTAGAGGACTGGAGACTAAGACATATGAAGAACGGCTGCAGGAACTGGGTATGTCTAGTTTGATGAAGAGAAGGACCAGGGGAGACATGATAGCAGTGTTCCGATATCTCAGAGGGTGCCACAAAGAAGAGGGAGTCAAACTTTTCTCCAAGACACCTGGGGGCAGGACAAGGAGCAATGGGTGGAAACTAACCAAGGAGAGAAGCAACTTAGAACTAAGGAGAAATTTCCTAACAGTAAGAACAATTAACCTCTGGAACAGCTTGCCTCCAGCAGTTGTGAATGCCCCAACCCTGGAAGTCTTTAAAAAGATGTTAGACAGCCATTTGTCTGAAATGGTATAAGATTCCTGCCCATGCAGGGGGTTGGACTAGAAGACCTACAAGGTCCCTTCCAACTCTGCTATTGTATTGTATTGTATTTTTAGAAACCTCGGTTTGTGGTCAAGATAATTTTCAGTCAAGCTGCTCAGCAACACATTATCAGCTCTAAAATGGCAAAAGAGGAAACGCTCTGCAAGAGGTCTAGAGATTTTCCCTTGCATCAACTGTATATCATATTTTTAATAGTAATTGGATTGGAAGGTATCTGGAGCTAGAGAATGGTGAACATCAAGTGTCTTGACAATACATTTCATTTAGATTTGCATTCATACAGCCTCATGAGTTTAGGAATTGAATGGGCAACTTGCTTCCTGGGACAGATACAGAGCCCACATTGAAAAATTAATTCAGTTTGTTGATCTTTAAACTTATATTTCTAATATGAATTCCACTTGTGATGTTGGTTTTTTCAGTCCGAAGGGAGCAGTTTGAATAAGAGGTTGAAGAAGAACTTAGTGGTTGAAATATTTGATTGGATTCATTGGTTTACACACATACACACATTGAGAGAGAGAGAGAAAGAGAGAGAGATACACACTAAGGTATATGTATGTATGCATGCATGTACAGATATACATAAATACAACTTTTTCTCAAAATCTATTTTATTGAAGGATTTTGTGTACAATTTTTTGTTGTTTAATCATAATTTGAGGTCCATTGATATTTCAGCCATTGAAGTTGACATTCACATATTGCCTGGATAATATAGAAACCTCTAATTCTTTATTCAACTTATTTCTTAAAATCTGCTTTTCAAAGTGATTTACTTATAACTACTATCTATAAAAAAACCTAACAGTTTTTATATTTAAAGAACTTAACAGGATGTTGTTCTAGTAGCTCAGGTGTCTCAGAATCTGAAAAAGCTGCTGGTCCAAACAATTTTCTTAACAAATATTATAGCTAAAAAAATAGCTGATATTTATCTCTTGATACAGTGTATGTTAAAAATTTATCTTCATTATCAATTGGTCCAAAGTCAATAGTTCCACTTCCATCCAATTCACCTATAATTTTTAGTTATAAATATTATTGTGCACAGAATCTAAGCTATCCTATTTCAAGAACATAGTATATCATGGATTTGCATGAGATGCCAGACCATCCTCTGCATTGATTAACAGATATCTAGGGTAAAAAATAAGATATAGTCATTTCAGTACATAAATGGAGCACTACTTTGTCCAATACATGATTAAATTATGGAATTTATTACCTCCAAATTGTGTAAGCATTTTAACTTAATATACAATCCCAATTAAAATATGCATTTGGATGAAAGACATGTCATTTAAATCACTTTCTGCTGGCTAATTCCAAACTCTTCAAGCACCACAGAAAAAAACCTTTTGGCAGAAGAGCTAAAATGAGAATGAAAGGGGACAGGCAAAGGAAAAATTGACGTATATCTCTAGATTAGACTAGACTAATATGTCATTTCCAACATATTATTGGAATCTCTAAGAAATAGATGTAGGAGATGATCAAACTGAGCCCGAAGGGGGAGTCAAACGCGTCATAAGTCACAAGTCCCTGCATGACCGCAAGAGATTTAAGCCCAACCACTATGAATGTCTTCTTAATTCCTGTTCATTTTTCTTCACCGCTAGAAGCTCAGATTCTTGTAAATAGATTAAACTTGCAATAAATCTTTATATTCATTTGAACTGCCTGAATCTCCTGATCTCCCCGGTGCTTGGCAATACCACTGCCACCATCCTTTTTGTCAGGAAAAGGTTTGGATTGGTCAGAGTATCCCATCACTTTGGCTGGATAGTGCTGAAGAAAATGACAGGAGGCAAAGCAATGGCCTCAAGTGCTGGCTCAAAAATATATGGCACCCAAGGCCACGTTGCATCATGGTGTCACCTACCATTGAGGCGAAGATTTGCATTTTTGAACCAACCTCTGTTTTCAGGAGGGGTATCATTGGCCTCCCCTAAACTAGGCCATTGCCTACTCAGCTTTATCCTAAAGCCAGGCCTAAGTAATCCCAACTCACCTGACACTGACCTGGGTCACTGATGAAGGCTTTGGGCTGGTTGCCTTTGGTAAATGTGCAATTCAGCACCCAGAACTGCAAGAGAACAACCTTCTTCATAAAGTTCACCACAGAAAATCCTGTCAGCTTTTGACATAATCTAAGCTTTTCAGAAGAGTCCAGCAAAGCAAACTGAAGGGAACCATTTTATTTGTTTGTTTGTTTTTAATGTATTTATTTATTTATTCACTTATTTATTTATTAGCATATTTAGAGATTTTTCATATATAGAGTAACTCTGGATGGTATTGTTGGTTTTTGAAGTACTTTTGAAAATTCTGAAAATTCCATAGAGCCTTAAAGATCATTTTAGCATATTCAGTTGGGGGGGAGGGGAGAGCAAACCCAACCTCTCTCTACTATTTCAAAAGGGACTATGAAATTTATGCTAAAAATTCAAATGTTCAAAAGAATGTTTTAAGAGTCTTATTCCTCTATAGGTTATTGAGAATACATATTATCCAAAAAGTTGAAAGACAAATTGGATCCTCAATGGCATAATTTTATTTCAGTATTATTGATATTTTCAATAAGTAGCATTGCACTATAGCATTTTTAAAAAACAAATGGCTTTGCTTTATACTTTCATTCATTTATATACCGGAGATAATTACTGTCAGGTTAAACCCATGTGCTGAATTAAATCCAAGTGAAATATTGACATGTGAAATTTTAAGGCAAAGCTAATTTACAAAAACTCTCTAAATATCCCTCTTCAAATTGTTAGGGGAGAGAAAGAAAGGAAAACAACAAAATGTCATCAGGAAGTCTACCTATTCTAACAACCAATAATTTAATAATTAATATGCTGAAAAATTTCACTTGAGAGCCTGTCATCAATCTGAAAAAATATAGATTTTATGAAGAATGACGCCTTGTTATTTACAGTTTCTCCACAGTAATTTGTCATACTTGTCAATCAGTTGGATGGTAACACTGAGTTCAATGGAATGTGCAATATAGATGTTTAAAATCATTTGATTTCTTTTTGGCCTTTCTCAGCTTCTAACATCACCTACTGAGGTATTTTAAAAAATAACACTTACAATTTATGAGTAGAAATGCTTTTTGTGTGAAATCAAAGATCTGCCTGCTTTACCCTCTTGTTTCTAATAGAAACCTGTTGTGGCCCAGCCGGCTCCGGATGAGCTGCTGATGGACTCCTCTAGTGAGGAGTCCTATGAGTCTGCTCTGGAGGAGGAGGGAGACCTTGAGGAAGCAGAGGGCCTGGTTGGTCATCAGGAGGCGCCTGGGTCTTGGAGTAGTGGGGAGGATCAGGGCCAGTTTGTCCCTGATGCTAGATTGCGAAGGGCTGAGAAGAGGAGGCTACAATTATGCCAGAAGCGAGCTCGGAGGCCCTGAATTGGTCTCAGCTAGTTAATGAATGGCCCCTCCCAAAAGTGTTTATAAGGAAGTCTGTGAGGAGGAGTCTTTTGGTCATGGGGGACTTTAACCTGCCGTCGGTAGGCGAAACCTCTGGTGCAGCTCGGGAGTTCATGGCTTCCATGGCAGCCATGGACCTGACCCAGGTAGTTTTGGGCCCTACCCACGAGGGTGGACACACCCTGGATCTCATCTTCGTCTCGGGACAGTGGAGTCGTGATCTGGGAATAGGGGATTTAGTCATCACACCCCTGTCATGGACAGATCACGCTCTCCTTCGGCTCGACTTTCCGATCGCTGCACCCCATCGCGGGGAGGCGGAACCGGATATTCCTATATGGTTCCGCCCCAGGCTTCTGATGGACCCGGTAAGGTTCCAAAGGGAGCTTGGGCCAATTCCTGTGGACTTGCCCCGCGACTCGACTGAGGACCTAGTGGCCGCATGGTTAAGTGCGGCCACGGGGGCCTTGGACCGAGTCGCGCCCGTGCGGCCTCTCTTGCGGCGACGATCCACCCGGGCTCCTTGGTTCACCGAGGAGCTTAGGGAGATGAAGCGCCACAAGAGACGCCTAGAGAGCAGATGGAGATCCTCTCGCTCCGAAGCCGACCGAACACTAGTGAGAACCTACATTAGGACTTACCTGGTGGCGATAAGAGTGGCCAAACGTGAGTATTGTGCCACTCTTATTGCATCCGCAGATAACCGCCCTGCCGCCCTGTTTGGGGTGACCCGCTCCCTCCTTCAACAGAGGCCGCGGGAAGCCCCTCTACAGGGTCGAGCAGAGGAATTTGGGATTTATCTGCAGGAGAAAATCACTCGGATTCGGAGCGAGCTGCCCTCCATCGACAGTGGCCCAGCTGAGCGGTTCGAGGTTGCTCTTGAGACACAATCTTGGGAGGAGTTTCATTTTGTTGCTACCGAGGATATGGACAAGTTGTCAAAGAGACTTAGGGCTACCACATGTTTATTGGACCCGTGTCCCTCCTGGCTTGTACTGGCATCCTGGGAGACGACACGAGGCTGGCTCCAGGGCATTGTCAACGCATCTTTGAGTGAGGGGTCCTTGCCTGCCGTCTTGAAAGAGGCGGTAGTAAGGCCCCTCCTCAAGAAGCCGTCCCTGGATCCAGCATTACTAGAGAACTATCGTGCCGTCTCCAACCTTCACTTTTTAGTGAAGGTTGTTGAGAGTGTGGTGGCCCAACAGTTTCCGCGACACTTGGAGGAAGTTGATTATCTAGACCCGTGCCAGTCCGGCTTCCGACCCGGGCATAGCACCGAGACGGCATTGGTCGCGTTGGTTGATGATCTCTGGAGGGCGCGGGATAGAGGATATTCCTCTATCCTAGTCCTATTAGACCTCTCAGCGGCTTTTGATACCATCGACCATGGTATCCTATTGCGCCGACTGGGGGGGTTGGGGCTGGGAGGCACCGTTCTACAGTGGTTCTCGTCTTACCTCTCTGGTCGGTCGCAATATGTGTTGGCAGGGGGGCAGAGGTCGGCCTCGAGGCCCCTCGTATGTGGGGTACCTCAAGGGTCGGTCCTCTCGCCCCTACTGTTCAACACATACATGAAGCCGCTGGGCGAGATCATCCGTGGTTTTGGGGTGGGATATCATCTGTACGCTGATGATACTCAGTTGTACATATCCACCCCAGACCACCCCAACGATGCCGTCGAGGTCATGTCCTGGTGTTTGGAGGCCGTACGGATCTGGATGGGTAGTAACAAACTCAGGCTCAACCCGTCCAAGACTGAGTGGCTGTGGCTTCCGGCACCCCGGTTCAGCCAGATTATTCCAACTCTGGCCATTGGGGGCGAAACACCGGCCCCCGTGGAGAGGGCGCGCAATTTGGGTGTCCTCCTGGATTCCCGGCTGTCCATGGAGGACCATGTGGCGGCCGGGGCCAGGGGGGCTTTCCATCAGGTACGCCTGATGCGCCAATTGCGGCCCTTACTGGACCGGGCTGCCCTTCGCACAGTCACTCAGGCCCTCGTGACCTCTCGACTCGACTACTGTAATGCTCTCTACATGGGGCTTCCCTTGAGGTGCACTCGAAAGCTGCAGTTAGTCCAGAATGCAGCCGCGCGGGTGATTACGGGAGCGCCTAGACACTCCCACATAACACCTATCCTGCGCGAGCTGCACTGGCTTCCTGTGGTCTTTCGGGTGCGCTTCAAGGTTCTGACGACCATCTTTAAAGCGCTCCATGGCTCGGGGCCTAGTTATATGCGAGACCGCCTCCTGCCCCATACATCCCTCAGACCAATACGCTCCCACAGAGAGGGCCTCCTCAGGGTGCCGTCGGCCGGACAATGCCGACTGGCGACACCCAGGGGGAGAGCCTTCTCTGTGGCAGGTCCAGCCCTTTGGAACGACTTACCCCCTGAACTTCGCACCATCTCTGACCTCCGCCTCTTCCGCAAGTGTCTTAAGACACATTTGTTCCATCTAGCCGGCCTAGCGTAGCCCCCTATACTGACTTTTAGATAGTTTTTAAATTTGGGGATTTTAATCTGGTTTTAGCACAGGTTCTATTGAATTAGTTTTTTAAATTTTATATGATGTTTTGTATGTATTTTAATTTTCCTGTGCGCCGCCCTGGGTCCGTTTGGAGAAGGGCGGGGTATAAATTGAATAAATATAAATATAAATATATTTGCAGAGAACAACGTTTGAAGATAGCTTCATGTAGATTCTAAGTAGTCATGTATTTGTTACGAGAAATTAAGACTCGCAGTCAAGGGAGATAGTGGCAAGCAGCCAATCTTGTATCAGCCGGTGAGGGCAGAACAGAAACCAAATTGATGAATGTAAAGTTATCTTATGCCACTCAGCTGAGAGTTCAGAATGGGCTAGCAAATCTCCTTTTATAGTTCATGGAAACTATAACATCAGCCTTACGATCTGATACAGGAAAGTATTTATTTTTGTACCTAGAACCCCACTCTTCCATGAGGCTCCATCAGAAATTTTAAAAAGGCAGTTTTCCAGGAAATTACACACATCAAGAAGCAATAACTCATCAAGAAGTTATTTTAAGCAATAACTCTTCTCTCTCACAGGGGGCACATGGAGCCATTTTTCAGGGCATGCGAAGCTTGCCCTATCAGTGGCCAGCATGCCATTTTTCGCTCTCTGGATGCTTCAGGAGCTTTCCTGAAGCCTCCAGAATGCAAAAAACCAGCCCTAGGGGCAAACCGGAAGTTCAGGAAAAGGCTTATGGTTTGCTCGTAGGGCCGGTTTTAGCCCTTCGGAGCCTTCAGGGAAGTTCCTGAAGCCTCCGGAGGGCCTCTGGGGGAGGGAGGCTGTTTTTGCCCTCCCCAAGCTCTTTTTCATCGAGGAGGGCGAAAAAAGCTTGCCAAAAATGAGAGGGGGAGCAATGGTTGTACGCACATGCGCGCTGTGGTCATGCATAGCCTTATGGGTGTGGCACGCCTGTGTATGACCCCCCTACGCTCCCCCTGCTTTTGGCACGCAAGCCAAAAAAGGTTCGCCATCACTGTTATAGTCTTTGAGTTCAAAAGTATTCCCAACCTGTTATACCAAGGAAATATTGCCCATTGGTATCCACTGTGTCTAACAATAATTTTCTGGAAGCTTAAAGAGAAAAATGAATCACTTTGGAACCTTATTTAGACTGGCAAATCCTTTAGAGCTTTCTGAGGAAAAAAAAGCAAAGTGAACTTTCTCTCTCTCTCTCTCTCTCACACACACACTCACACACACACACACTCACACATACACACACGTGAAAAAGTAGCCCAGATTAGTTTCAAAGCGCTGTGAAAATCTTACAGAAGGCACAGCTGTTTTACTGGTTCAAAGAGAAGTCCTTTCTTAATACTTTTAAGCATTGTGAAATACCTTTCCCTTTGTATAGACACATAGAATCCATTTATACTTAAGAAATAAGATTAAAAATGGGACTTTTTCAAAGCAAGTGCTTTATCAGTGTTATGGTTACTCTTCAGTTATCTTGTTTGGGTAGCCAGCATCAAAAGTTATCACAGGATGAAGCCGTTAAAATACCTGTCATTCTGTTTTATAACCATTGCATACAGATTGAAATGTCTTGCCATGAATTCCTTACCTTTCAAATATTTTTGTGTACGGTCCAGACTGTATGGCTACTTGAGTACACTAATGGTACAAATTTCTTTCTATTGCTGATATATTCTTATCTCATCAGTATCTAAATAATGGCATACTTTCTTTTCTCATAGACTTCAGATATCCAAGCATATCCAATATAGTATGTTCTCTATTATTTTCATATTGATTGCTTGATTATGTTTTATCAAGTAACAATTTAATGACCTCACAGTAGTCTTCTAAAGGATATGTTCCCAACCTGGTCTTTCAGGCAAGGGTTAAATCAACTTACCTTCACTACCGGTTTGCAAATGTGTTTGTGCATGCACGGAGCATCAAAAACAGAATGTGATGGATGTCCGGTTGGCTGGGCGGAGCCTCCTGCCGGCACTGCTACTGATTTGCCCGAAACGGATCAAACCGGCTGAATTGCACTACTACTTTCAGGCCTTCCAATAATGCACTCACTGCTATTGAACCTGAGTCCATCCACCTTGCTGCTTGCCATTCTCCTCCCATTTTCCCCACAGTAACATAAGTTTGATTGAACTTGGCTATTTGTGCTTCAAGTGAAAACTCTGGACTGATTCGTTCCATAAGCAATTTACTTTCTTGGCTATCTATGGCATCCTAGGGGAATCTTCTCCAACACCAAACTTTAGAAGCATCATGTTAATGGATAAAGAGGATGGTCTTGAAGGATAGAAGGAAGAACCACTACTAAGGCAATGACCAGAGAAATGAAACCTGAGTCCAGGCTAAGAAAGTAATTTGAGACAATGATTCTGACAGCCCATTCCCCATTATAATAAGAATAAAAGAGGGAAGAAAAGTAAAACATTCAGAGTTACAAGATTCTCTTACTATAGCTAATAAAAGTAATTTTAGGTATGCAGTGTCTGTTTCTTAGTTTGATAGGGCTGAAACATTAATGCTCTATGCTACTTTTTCAAAGTCCAACTTTGTTGCTTTTTGTAATATTACTTCTTGTCTCTCTTTACTGCTCTCTGAAATTCTTTAAGTTTCTTCATGAGATTTTGGTTTTGTCTTTGTCTTCTCTTCTTGGCAATCTCACATCCATTTTACTTTCTTCTATTTCTTGGTCTTTAGCAATCCCTTTCACATTCATCCTTTGATTTCATTCCACATTTTCTATGGTTGTCTATCAATAACTTTTAAGACTTCAAAGTGCTTCCTCCCATTATCCAGTACAATATCATCAGTAATGTTCTACCATCTATTCATTTGTTCTTCATGGTAAAATATAGGAGTGGCTCACTACTGTCTTTTCCCATTCTACTCCAACTTATTTGTGCACCTATGATGACCAGTATATATACCTGTTGGCTTTAGGGGACAATTGGGATAATTTTCATATCATGTGTGATCTTAATGGAAGAATGATGCTCTTGGCATACACTCTCAGTTTTCTTCATTCATCACTCTCAGGAATACGTATACTTTTCACCCATGGCCACAATGAATCAACAGAGGTGAGGCCTTGAAGAGGTGAGCCATTGTCAAGAATTGAACTCCAGCCTCCCACATGACAGGTGGAATGATTAGCACTATACTAAATCATATACTGGAATGAAATAAGAGACATTGGGCTTATGTTGCACAATGCACTATTATATATGCACTATGCTATACTTGTTTGCTGTGCAGACATGTATCTGATAGGATCAGTGTAAAATGAAAATCAAAGCCAAGCCCCAAAGCTAGAAATGGAAGGAAACAAGGTGTGTAAAACTGTCAATTAAAATTATTATGTGTTCTGAAAAGCTCAGGGTAGCACACATGCCTATCTGCCACAGATAAGGCAAAATCCAAAAGGACAATAAGAAATAATAAGCCAAAGGAATTAAAGGTGTGAGAAAAAAGAAAAAGAAATAAAGCCAGATTTACTTTATATCAACAGTATTTGCTATTCTTCTCCATACCATTTTACCCTTGCAAATCATCTTTGCTTCCACACTGTTTCAACAATCAACATTTTGCCTTTTATTCTTTAAACCTTTCACCCATTACTTTTCCTAAATATTATTTGTTTTTCCCAATTCAACTCTCATTTATTCTCTTTATATGACCACCAAACCCCCTCAGTGTGTTTCTTTTCATATTTTATTCCCGTCATTCACTTTTGAATTCATTCTACAGTCACTCACCACCCTTTCATTCTTGGTCTAGCTCTTGTTTTACAGCATATTCTTCTCGAGTGCCCCATTCCCATTGCATTCAACTTAACTTTTATGCTTTATCCTTTCTCAACTCTCATTTCAATAGAACAAAATGGGCAGAAAATGCTTTTAGATTCCAGTCTCTTTTGATCCTTTCAATTAGAGCGCCTTCTTTTCTTATAAATTTCATGTACATCTACAACCAGAACATGTGCACCTTAAAATCTTGCCATTCATTTCATCATTTTAGTAAACATTTTACAGAAGTGCATCAATTCATCTACTGGTTCTAATTTTTCACCACTTATGTATAATTTGGCTTTTTCCTCCCATTTCTTTTAGACTTTCCTCTCTCTCTCTTCTCTCTCTCTCTGCTCAGTGCCAAATCAGTTATTCGATGTTCAATTTATTTTCAAACATTTTGTTTCCATCATATACAGCTGTTTTCCCAGTCAACAACTAGCATTCAATACTCCATACTCATGTAATATAGCTTTCCTAATTTAATCCATGACAAACTTTAGACTGTGGAGCATTCTTCGAAAATGGAGGGGGAAAAAATCTGTTTATTTCAATTAATTATTTTTAATAGTTCATAATTTCTTTTAGAGCATCTTGGAGATGGCCTTGAGGGAAATATTCAGACACCATCACAAAAACAAAAAGGGGAAAATCATTCTTTGAGGTGTTGGCTTTGAGAAGCCTCTCTGACTTCCTGGAATATAAGACAGAGGGAAGAAAAAACACAATTTTATTTGCAAGATGTTATCACTAACAACTAGTTCCAGTCTTCTTATGAAATCTGTTTCTTGTTCTGGACAATCTTGAAGAGCTGACATTCCTAAAGGACAAAAATAATAATTTCAGATCTAGAACACTGTTTTGCCCTTTAGACATGTTCGATATTAATCAGAGGTGTATTTTTTATTCACTTCCTGCTTTACATTTCCATTGCAAGCTAATTACAGGTATCTTGTAAATTAGACAACACCTATTCCAGAACAGGTAATGGGAGGGGGGAAGCTAAGGAAAGGAAAATGGGGTCAAAAGAAATCACACTGTAAGAGGTTGCTCTTGCAATGTGTCGGTAATGGATGATGTGTCACATATCGCTGAACCTTGCTGTCCAGTTGTAATGGTATGTGGAAATGACTTTGGCAGACTGGAAGGAGAGATTTATTATTATTTATTTATTTAGATTTCTAGACCGCCCTCTCCCCCCGAAGGGACTCGGGGCGGTGTACAGGTAGAATTAAAATTATCAAAACCATAACAATACATATAAACCAAAATCGAATTAAATAGTCCTCTGTACAAATTTATAAAAATTAAAAACTAGACCCATAAAACCGAATAAAATAATTTAAAATTACAGACTGGGGCAGGCATGAAGTTAGGGCAGGCCGGCTAGATGAAACAGGTGGGTTTTGAGTTTCTGATGAAAGGAGCGGAGAGAGAGGGAGAGATGCTACTTTGGGAACAATTGGATAAAAGAGGGCATAATTCACAATTTCAGGAGAGTTATCTATGTAAACCAGAGCTCCAATTATGAACATACTATAACATGCATCCCTTCTGCAGGTGCTAATATCATTTTAGAATAATGTTCACAACATGAAGCAAATATACGAATGCTCCAGTTAGCATAATCCTTGCATTGGACTATATTGATCTTACTCATGCATGAAATCCTCTTATCTTCGCTACAGGTTCAGTAGCGGGAGTTTTGCAGAGCGTGCATGATGACATCAGGGTGGGTGGGCGGAGTCTCGCACCACTACCACCAGGATGGGTGGGCCCAAACTGGTGCAAACCAGCAGAATAGTACCTCTGGTCTTACTCAGATAACACAAATAACCAGTCATTTCTTCTGCCAAGCAGTTTACGTAACTATGTCTACTGCAGCATACAGTTTTGAAAGGCCAAATTCATCACCTAGCAGACATGTGTTTAGTTCTCCCGTCATAATATTGGAGGCTTGTAAAGTATCACTCCCTTCTCCTTTCTTTTCATGTTATTCTTACCCACCCATATTTCAGTGCCTGACTCAACCTTCAGGGTGGCTATAAGAACAAAAAGAAAAGATGGAGTTCTTATAAAAGTTCCTTTTTCAATGATCCTGATTCAATCACAGCCCCAAAGGGACTTTTAATCACCTGATATCTGACATGGGGAAGTTATTTGATCCAGAGACTTAATTTTGTCCCAAAGAAGGCCAAATCTGTTTCCAAATCCATTATTTAAAGTCCCTTTGGAGCCCACATGATCAGAGTCATCCACAGGAACTTGAGGCTTTCTTCAAAGTGACAAAAGCAAGATCACACCATTTCAGTGAAAATTCTGCCATTTACAGATGTCCATCGGGGTGGGTTCCGGCTGCTGCTACTGCAAGTTCGCTCAGTATTAAAAAAAAAAACCAAGATAATAGAACCGGTTCAGGTTTGTGGCAGGCTGAGTTACTATCTACTTGGCTGAACCGGTATGAATTGGTAGGAACCCACCTCTGGTGTCCATGCAATGTCACAAGGCACATCCAAGGGGACCAGAACTTGGGTTGTGACAGTACAACATTGCTTTTGTCATTTGCCCCCTCTCTCCTTGACTCCCCCTAGGAATGCTTCTGTATACGACATGCTTTTGCAATGCATTGTGTGCTTGCAAAATGGAACGCCCAGGCCTGAGTTTGAACGAAGTGTATTTTCTATTTATTTTAATGCTGCAAAGCAACTTGGAAGGCTTTCAGTTTTAAAGGGCATTTTAAAAAAATGCTTTAAAAATTAAGAAGTGAGAAACGTTGTCATGAAAAGCAGGGCTGCCATTTCCATCCACAACTCTGGCAATTCATATTTGATTTAACCTTTCTGTTTTTCTTTTTACTTGGTGCCCTGAATGTTCTCCTTCTGCCATCTGTAATAAAAAGTGCTAACCAGCTCTAATTCTCAGGATTCTTTCTCCTTTCTCTTCTGGGCAGGGTGAACAGAGGTATGCCTTAAACATATTATGATTCTGCTTATTGTTTATTTATATCAGAAAAGAGATAAAATTGAAATTAGGAAAAACATATTTATTTATTTTTACAAACGATGAGGCTTCAAGATCTGTTGGAGTGCTGCTGCGGGCTACTTCTAGATTAAGCATACAAATGTCCTTTTTGATCCAAAGGTCAAGTCTTGTTGCTTTTTAAAAAGGAGAAAGAATAATGACAGAAAGCTTCCTGCTTCCACTGAGAATAGGCTGTAAATGGTAACAGGGAGTTCTTAGCCTATTATGCAACTTTCATAGAAGGATTCTTACTGCAAAACGCTACCCCAAAATGCTACTCAGGCAAAAAAAATGACAATTCTGGATGAGCTTTTGATGGCAGCAGAGTTTTCCTTACACCTAGGTTGCCAACTAAAGGCCTTCCAGATTTAGGTTCCCCAAATCTGTAAGCACACTTTCTATTTTACGCAAGGATTTTGATTTGGTGAGAAAAATTGCACCAAAAATGCAAATTCCAACAGTGGGCCTGCTTGTGTTTAAGGTATTTGTTGATTAGCAGCATTTATTTATTAAAGGGGTTTATATTCTGCTGATGTCTGGAAATCTCAGCTGTTTAGAGAGTAATGCAAACATAGAAGTATAACATAAAACTGTTTTGACCCATAAACCTGAGTTTACAGTCTGTTCAAGCCCTAACTAAAGGTCCCTTTAGTTAGAGGAGAAGAAAGTTACACAAGATTTCCATAATCTGGCTATTTTACTGCCAAAGCTTTCAAAAAATTTCAAAGCTCTGGCAGTAAAATAGCAAGATTATGGACGTCCCATGTAACTTTCTTTTCTTCTTTATGGGTAGAAAGATGACTCACATACCTACCACATAATAAGCTCAAGCTGCCATTATTTTGTCTTTTAACCCTTTAAAAAAAAAATAACGTTATTAAGAACCTTATGCATGCTGGTTATATCATAACCAGTGAGTGACAAGTGAATATTTTCAGTTCAGCATAGTTATTATAAGAAATAGTTGGCAATACTCTAAAGCTATGTGTATTGAGAGAGAATATATCTAAGAGAGAAACTCAGATGGTGATTGGCTGCTTGCTAAGTGCTTCTTTGAACAAAGGAGTTGGTGGCTTACCAATCAGTTATTGTATTAACATAACAATAGCCTGAGAATAGTTATTTAATCCATTATTCAATTTAATAAAAGAAAATGGAAACTAGCTAGGACAATAGGACATTAAAAGGTCAATGTCATAGTTATATGTTACACCATGAAGAAATGTTTTGTTTTGTTTCAAAATAGTAATAAATCAACCAGGAATAGATGTTTCTAGGCCTCATTATTAAATAAATCAACCAAAAGAAATGTTAAGCATTCTTACAAACTCCAAGCATACTGTATTTTCCAATTGTGAGCAAACTAATTCAGTTGAGCTAAATAAGTCTGATGAACTTCTAGATGTTAAAGCACTATCTTCATCCCCAAATTAAACCATTCTGTTTTAAAATCAGAACATTTCCAGTTAGCCCTCAGTCTCAGTCTCACTTAAAGTATTTGCAACTCTAACAAAACAAGTCTTAATACTCTGACTACACCACTCTATTTCTGTTGTTTCTTTGCTTGTTTTCTTACAAATATATTTTGCTTTTGGTATTCTTTACATTCTGTCTCTGATCATGTTTATCTTTCTGCCATCCAGGAAGTGATCTTCTTCCTTAGCATAAGATGGTGGCGATTAGTACAGAAATTTAAAATATATAGAAGTAGATCGCGTCTCCTCACAAAGAACACTAAAAAATCTTTCTCTAAAAGGAAGACTGACAGGGAGAACAATTTACCAGTGGAACAGCTTGTCTCCAGAAGTTATGGGTGCTCCATCACTGGGTTTTTTAAGAAAAGATTGGACAGTTGTTTGTCTGAGATGGTACAGGGTCTCCTGCCTAGGTGGGGAGTTGGACTGGAGGACCTCCTAGTTCCCTTCCAGCTCTATTATTCTGTTCTGTTATTTCGTTATTCTTTCTATGACCATGTGTATCCATCCTGTCAAAACCAAAGAAAGTTGGAATAGTATAGTTCTCCTGCCATGAGCAGTGTATTGGATTAAAAGACCTCCAAGGACCCTTCATTTTTATTTTTTTATTTTTATTTTAATTCAATTTATATCCCACTCTTCTCCACGAGGGACCCAGGGCGGCGCACAGGAATTTAAAACATATAAAACAAAATATACAAAATTTAAAAGCATATTAAATTAAACAATCCTATGCTAAAACCAAATTAAATCAAGCCCTATTCTATATTCTATGTATAGTAGTCAAGTATCTCCAGGGAATTCACTAAGTCAGTATAGGCTACAGATAGACTACAAATACAGATAGATTTGGCTTTTTGTAAAACTAAATAAAAATCCCTTTAAAATTGCTCTTTTAGTTTTAGGATTCTATATATCTCAGTGACTATGACACTGAGCTTGTCGATCAGAAAGGTCAGCAGTTCGGCGGTTCGAATCCCTAGCACCATGTAATGGAGTGAGTTCCCCTTACTTGTCCCAGCTTCTGCCAACCTAGCAGTTCGAAAGCACGTAAAAATGCAAGTAGAAAACTAGGGACCACCTTTGGTGGCAAGGTAACCGTATTCCGTGTGCCTTTGGTGTTTAGTCATGCTGGCCACATTTTGGCTTTTGTTTGGCCAAAGAGGTAGCATCTTAGGCAGCTTCCTATGCTTGTAATGTAAATGCTGTAATAATAAGTAAAAGTCAAGGGCTTCAAAATGGCAGGCATGACTGGGGTCTACGTCCCTCCTTTGTAATGTGTTTGATGGATTTTTTTTTAAAGGAAGTCTTTTGATTTTTATTTGTATCAGCAGACATGCCTAGTTATAGGCTAACAGTCTTGTTTTCCAGAATATGAACACCGGGACAAGAAAATTGATGTTATTATGTCAACCATTGTGGAAAAATTCCAAACCAGCCTCTTTGTGACTCAGCTATACCATAGCTGAATTTTCAAGGACGAACAAGTCACTCTGAATAGGACTTTTATTTAGCCAGCCACAAATAGCTGCTTTCTCATTTATCTATTCCTTTATTTCATGCTTTCCTTTGAGTCATATATACAAAACATAAGTTCACTACTTATATTTATAAAAGCTACTTAAAAGAAATTGGAAAAAACAACAACCCTGAAAATTAAAGTCTACATTCATTTATTTACTACTGGGTTGACTTGGACCAAGAATTTATTAAAACTCAAGATTTGAAACTTTTGACTTTCCTTGATGATAGCTATTGAACCTTTATATAACAAATCCCACTATGGGATATAGTGTAGTTCATTTACCTTTTATAAAAGGCACAATCATTTCCTTTTCCATGTAATTTTATGAACTCCTTGATCTCAATAGCATATAAAGAATTGAATATAATTTCATGCAGTTTTTGGTTATATTTTTGTTTAGACTAATGCAGTGGTGGGTTTCTGCAGGCTCGCACCTACTCGCAAGAACCGGTTGGTGAAATTTAGAGAACCGGTGAGAGGGGGTTCCACTGGCATACCTGGAAGTAAATCTGGCCCGCCGCTACCCAAAGGGAAGGAAAGGAAAGGAAAGGAAGGAAGGAAGGAAGGAAGAAAGAAAGAAAGAAAGAAAGAAAGAAAGAAAGAAAGAAAGAAAGAAAGAAAGAAAGAAAGAAAGAAAGAAAGAATTTATCATCACAATTGAGTCCAAAATTTTGGTTGCTAAGCAAGAGCGTTGTTAAATGAGTTTCACCACATTTTAAAAGGTGACCACTCCCACCCTGTCACATGACTGCCAAGCCACGCCCACAAAATAGGCCACACCTAGAGAGTAGGTTCTAAAAAATTTGAAACCCATCAATGGACTAATGGGGTGAAATTTGGGAAATCAAATAATGTCTTGGAAAAGAAAAAAACCCAAATGATTTTACCTCTAAAATATATGCAATAAGGTGTGCTTTGGAGAAACAAGGCACTTCGTGTCATCCCAGAAATGTGTATAATTCCATGGTGCTGTTGTAGCATGTTTTGATCTCTCCTAGAAAGTTCTGTTCTCTCTCTCCCCCCACCCCCACCCCAGAATTCAATGCCATGTTTGTTCCATAAATACCGTGCCATTTACTAAACAAGGTTTTTGGACTTTTTGGAACAGGAAGTGGTTTACAAGCTATTTCAAACATATTCTACTCCTCAGGGGGACCATGACAAAATATCATAAATCATGTCCTTTTCTAGAAGAATCACTTTCAGGAAATGACAAATTGTTATCAGAGCAACTGACTCAGGAAGTTTCTGAAAGGAAAAAAAAAAAGAATAATTTTCTGGGGTCTGCTGCCACTAAACTTTCCATGGAACTAATTCTCTTCTCTTCTCTTCTCTTCTCTTCTCTTGTGTTGTATTATATTAGGTTAGGTTAGGTTAGGTTACTATATTCAATAGTTGTGTAATTGTTACAACTACTGTACAATAGCAACTGCACTGACCATGTAGACCATATGCTAGATCTAAAAGAATATTCCCAGTCGTTTTAAGTAGTCCTTCACTTACAATCATAACTGACTCTGGAATTTTAGTTTAATTGTTGTGGCCCTATGTCAAATCATCAATGTGATTGGATTTTATTTTACAATCATTTTATGATGGTAGGCAAGTCACTATGGTCATAAGTCTGAATTCATTGATTCAAAGGGCATTCCCCACTCCCCCAGAAAACAACAATAAAGTTGCAAAATGCAATTATATGACCATGCAAATCTCCAAGTGATAATAATAATAATAATAATAATAATAATAATAATAATAATAATAATAATAATAATAATAATAATAATAATAATAATAATAATAATAATAATAATAATAATATTTTATTTTTATATACCGCGTCCTCTCCCCAAGGGGACTCGGAGCGGTGTACAGGGAAAAATTAAAACACATAAAAATATATACAGGAATAAATACAATCAATAAAAACAAATTAAATTTAATTGTCCCTGCACTAAAATCCCCATTTTAAAACTAATGTTCCCTGAACTCTGCAAGGTAGAGACTAACCTAGGCTGGCCAAGCAGAAAAAGTATGTTTTTAATTTCTGACGGAAGGAGCGGAGGTCCGTGGTTGTTCTAATGTCGGGGGGAAGGTCGTTCCAGAGGGCTGGGCCCGCCACAGAGAAGGCCCTTCCCCTGGGCGTCGCCCGCTGACAAAGTCTAGTGGACAGCACCCGGAGAAGTCCCTCTCTGTGGGAGCGAATCGGCCGTGAGGATGTGTGAGGCAGGATCCGATCCCGCAGATAGCTAGGTCCCGAGCCATGGAGCGCTTTAAAGATGATAACTAACACCTTGAAGCGCACCCGAAAGATGACAGGCAGCCAGTGCAGCTCGCGCAAGAGAGGTGTTACATGGGTGTACCTTGCGGTCCCCATTATTGCTCACGCGGCTGCATTCTGGACCAGCTGAAGTCTTCAGGTGCACCTCAAGGGGAGCCCCATGTAGAGAGAGTTACAATAGTCCAGTCGCCAATAAATGCAATCCAGTTGCCAAGTACCCAAAATGTGATCTTGTGGGGAATGGGAGTGGTGTAGTAGTTATAACTTTGGGGATGAATTATAAGTTAAAAAAAAAGTTCAAATCTTTTGTAGCTGAATGGCCCCAAAGTGACCAGTTATAAATTGAGGGCTATATGTATATTTTACCAATACTGAAGGTTAAACTGGCTGATTTTTTCCAGTATTCTAAATTGAATTATTCTTAACTTTGGTTAGGTTTCTTAGGGTATTTATGTATGTGCCTTAATGTTTGATCTTAACTCAAACCATTTGCTTAATTAAGGTTTGGGATATTGTGTAAACATAGGAAGCAGGTTATTCATGCTTATATGGAAGCTTTTACAATAGTAAATTCATTCTGCATAAATCAGCATCTATCAATTTAACTAAAGTGAAAGTAAAGAAAATAGACAAATTTTTTTCTGAAAGCACAGTTTCTATTGAAGCAAATCTGAACTTTTAGAACAATCTGTGATTGCATCCAAAAGTAAATCAGAGACCAAGACAAAGTATTGCTCAAAGTTCCAATTTATGAAGCGAGCCATGTTGGCATAGCTGGGAAAACCCGAATCTGAAAGCTTCCCGGTTTTCCCCACCCATTTGAAAGTTCAAGATCTTGCCCCCATACCCACAAGTCCCTCATATGGTCCAATCTTCCACTGCCATGCTGGCAGTTCTGGTCAGGTGCAGAGGTACATCCAGTTCCGGTCAGGTGCAGAGGTACAAAGTCAAAGGATGACCTTGACTTTCTAGAAAATTTCTAGAATTTTGTTATGGCCACATAGCATCTAACTCCATACTATCCCCCCTCCCATTTTCTCACAATATAAAATGCATAGTAGAATAATAGGAAGTGTCAAAGACACAAAAGAAAACAGGGCTGCAGGCCTGACACAATCCTCTGTTAAGACTGCATGTCTTCCTTCTTCTATTATTCTACTGCAAAGCCAGTGCTCTTTCTGAAGTTGTCATAAATGATCAGCTATTCATATGCACTATATATCCATTTTGTTAATGCTTCTCTGTTGTGGCCCAGGCGGCTCCAGATGAGCTGCTGATGGATTCCTCTAGTGAGGAGTCCTATGAGTCGACTCTATAGGAGGAAACCCAGTTTGTTCCGGATGTCAGGCTAAGGATTGAGAGGAGGCAATTAGCAGAACGACGCCATCGGAGATAATCAGTATCAGCTGCCTAATTGCCTGGCCCTTCCCAAGAGGCTTTAAAAGAAATCCTCTGTGAAGAGTAGGTTTGCAGGAAACAACAGAGAAGCTACAGAGTCGGGGAATTGTGTCGTGTAATCTTTCAGTCTAGTTCAGATTAGTTCAGGCAAGCTGCCAAGTAGCAGTCCGTCTAGTTAATTATCTTGTGAAGGGAGGGAATCAGAACACTTCTCCACAATCCTAGAATCTCTTATTTTCTGTTAGAAAACAGAAAAGAATCAGGATGTTGTGAACCATCAGTACTAATAAAGAGGTTATCTGACTCAAGATTGAGCTGTACTTCATCCTAGCAGAGGTGCCTCTGGCTTCTCATTCATAAATGAATATGGTAATTTTCAAGCTCATATACTAGTATCTATCTATTCTGATCCATAACCAGTTGTGTGCCGGTCTAAATAACAAGTTCTCACATGTAAGGGAGAGTCAGGCCTAATGTATGAGCTAAAGTCTTATTGCTGAGCTTTCATGGAGGCTCAGATACTTCTGAAAATAAATGGAATTTTTTGGTACATCACTATATTATTTTTAAAAAATCTGCACCATTTGTTTCTTTTCTCACTAAAAATGACAAAACAAAGCAAGAGTTTCATCAGCAGAAAAAAACAGATGTTGGTATTTGTTCAGCTGGAACTTGTTTTCTAATGTTGATTAATGACTTGCATTGTTTGTCAAATGTGCTTTAAGGCACTGATGTGAGATGTACAGTGTTGGCCTAATAGCAAATATCAAGATTAATGACTTATAAATTATTATCTCTGATTACCTCTGCACTTATGTCAGATAAGATAATGTCAGAGAGAGAGAGAGAGAGAGAGAATATTTATATATACAATGCTGCTGAATTTGTTTCATTGTCATTTGGCCACTTTTAAATTATCTGGGGTAATTAAGTTATATGAGATAAATCAGGATGGTTTTTAACTATGAAAATATATTTAGATTGTATTGGACTGTTATTTCAGGGGGTGTGTTTTTTTAAGCAAAACAGAAAGTACAACGGGAGAGGTAATAGAAGAATAGAAAGCCCAGTTCAGATCCTAGAGCTATGATCTGTCTCTTCTCTCATGCTGTATCAGCGAGAATGAACAAGAAGAGCCCATCTTGTTGGAAGAATGTTTGTTATTCCCAGTCTTAGTTAGGTGATTTTGTATGATCATGGTTTGTTCACTGGGTTTTCTCTTGTTCTTATTGTTATTTTGGTGTTCAGTTTTGCTTTGTTTATTTGTTTGTTTTTGCTTTGCAAAATTATAATATAGAGTGTAGGGTGACTTTATAAATGTGTTTCTCTCTGAGCTTGATTGTTTTCATGCAGATGTTTCATTACACATGAAGTTCACTGAGGTAGCATCTTCAGTGGTAGAAGGGAGTGCACTTTGCTCTTATTTTATAGAGAGCAGTTTGTTTTGTCAGTATTGGTGTTGTTGTTTTCTCCTTGATAGTTCCTTGATTAGGCTGTTATTTACTGTTTGACTGTTTGACTTATGGTAATCCTGATGTTAAATAATAGGCACATACCAAAGACAAATCATTATTTTTTTCAAGTTCTCTATTGTCTTCAAAGGCACATGTGAAAAATAGTTTTGGCACCCGTAGTCAAGTTTAGAAAGATGCTTTGGCTAAGGTGCCCTAGGAACATAATAATTTTTAGTTATTCTTCCTCAGAAGAGAAAAACCCAGTCATCTGGGTGGATACCATCCAATATCACAAGGAAGTTTTTCAAGGAGAAAACTGAATGACTACAGAATCTATCCACACTAACAATTCATAACATCACCCAACCATCATTAAGTGATATATGGCTAAATGTGGATAAGCTTTATATCATCACAGCACCGTCTAGTCCAAGCAATAAATCACTGAAGTGTATAATCTTGGAGTTTCATTCTAAGGAGATTTCAGACTTGGGGAGTGTGCATGCGACTCCTTTCAAATTATAGTCCTAAACATGCAACCGTCTTTAGAGGAGACTGTGACTCTAGAGAGGAATAGACTTTGCATTCCTCTCCCACAGAACTTCCAACATGTGAATCCTTTTTTTAAATTGTAATTAAAAGTTTGGCTCCAGATTATATGACACCCGTGCTCACATAGGGTCTTCATAATTAGGACTATATATTTGTAATATATAATGCAGAGACAAGAAATCTATAATTAAGCAGATGTTGATAAAATATAACTTATAGCATCAAAACTCAGTCTGGCTTGGAATAATGAAATATCAGTATGTCAGAAGAAGGACTTTATTCATTTCCTATAACCTATACATTCAGAAACTACACATATGTTGAAGTCTGGGCTTGCTCTTATGATCCAGTTCATTTTTCTCTCACTTCCTTAGTGAGCTTGTACTGATCATATTAATGGGCCTTACAATTATAACTTTAATCTTCTTTATAGCTATATAAAGAAGATTAAAGTAGTCTTAAGTATGAAAATACACTAAAACTGTTCACAATTATATAAAAATATTCAATGTTTTCTATGTGATATGACCATGATGGCAAACCTATGGCACATATGCCAAAGGTGGCACACATAACCATATTTGGTGGCATGCCAGCCAGCCAGCTGATTTTTACCCTTCTGTAGGGCCAGGAGAGGCTGTTTTTGCCCTCCCCAAGCTTCAGGAAAGCCTCTGGAGGCTGTGGAGGGTAAAAAAAGGTCCCAATTGACCAATCGGAAATTTGGCAACAATTGATTTCCGGCTTCCAGAGGGACTCTGGAGGGGGTGGGGGAGGCTGTTTTTGACCTCCCCAAGCTCCAGGAAAGCCTCTGGAGCCTGGGGAGGGGGTCATGCGCACATGCACAGATGGATGGGGAAGATTGAGTGGACATGCACATTGCGATAGCGCATGTGTGCACAATTTTGGCCCACCATAATAAAAAGGTTCACCATCACTGTGATATGACATTGGATGCCATGTTCCAGGATGCTCAAACTAGCAAAGGCAGCTTCCTCTGCTCTGTTTTGAGAGAAATAATTCCAATATGTATATGCATATAGCATTGTGCATAGATGAAAAGAGCAAGCTGTTATATTTTTGCCTTTTCTGCCCCCACACAATTGGAAAGTAAAAGAAGTAAAACTGTACTGTGCTGTACAACTGTACTGCAGAAGTAAGACTGTACTGTGGGGCAGAGGGGAGGAGAATCTCATTAGTGTAAATTTTGGTAGCAGTACATGCTCTCAGATAAAAGCACCAATTCTGCCAAGATATTTCTGCATAAGTAATTCCTAGCTTTGACTTTATTAGATTAGAAGCCGGTGGTTCAGTGGCTTTATGATGCTGGAGATGGTTTCTGCACTAGCGGTTTGAGTCCTAGCACTGTGTGGTGGGGTGAGTTCCTGTCACTTGTCTCAGATTCTGTGCATATAGCCGTTTGAAAGCATGTTCTTTGCAAATAGAGAAATCAGTACCACTTTGGTGGGGAGACACATTGGTACTCCGTATAGGCAGTCAGATTCCTGCCAGCTGTTACCTTTCCCAGTTGCAAGGCAGCTCTAGGGGAGGGAAGGGCCTTGGCTACTGCTTCCAAAAAATCTGCTCATCTTTCTTTCTGGTGCACTGTTGGAAGCGTGCAAATATCTATCTGACGGAGTTGGTAAACAGGCAGCCAAACTACTACTCAGCTATAGCATTGTAGTGTTCTAGCTAATCCGTGGTTTTGGGGTAGAGTATCACCTCTACGCTGACGACACGCAGCTGTATATATCTACCCCAAACCACCCCAACGATGCCGTAGCGGTGATGTGTCAGTGCCTGGAAGCCGTGCGGGCCTGGATGGGAAGTAACAGACTCAGACTCAACCCGTCTAAGACCGAGTGGCTGTGGTTTCCGGCATCCCGGTACAACCAGTTGACTCCATCACTGGCCATAGGGGACGATCACCTTACCCCTGTGGATGGGGCACGCAACTTGGGCGTCCTCCTTGATGCCCGGCTGTCCATGGAAGATCAAGTGACAGCCGTGGCCAGGAGGGCGTTTTACCAGGTTCGCCTGGTCCGCCAGTTGCGTCCCCTATTGGATCGGGGTGCCCTTTGCACAGTCACTCATGCCCTCGTGACATCCCGGCTGGACTATTGCAACTCTCTCTACATGGGGCTCCCCTTGAGGTGCACCCGAAGGCTTCAGCTAGTCCAGAATGCAGCCGCGCGGGCAGTTATGGGAGCCTCTAGGTTCTCCCATGTAACACCGCTCCTGCGCGAGCTGCACTGGCTGCCTGTCGTCTTTCGGGTGCGCTTCAAGGTGTTAGTTACCATCTTTAAAGCGCTCCATGGCACGGGACCTAGCTATCTGCGGGATCGCATTCTGCCTCATACATCCCTGCGACCGATTCGCTCCCACAGAGAGGGACTTCTCCGGGTGCCGTCCACTAGGCTGTGCCAGCGGGCGACGTCCAGGGGAAGGGCCTTCTCTGTGGCGGGCCCGACCCTCTGGAACGACCTTCCCCCCAAAATCAGAACGACCACTGACCTTCGCTCCTTCCGACAGCTTTTAAAAACTCATTTCTTCCGTTTGGCTGGCCTAGGGTAATTTTAATTAGTTATGGTGTTAAGGGGTTTTAGGGACAGTTTTTAGTTTTTATAGATGTTTTTAGCGCAGGATATGTTTAATTGTGTTTTTTTTAAATTTTGTACTCTGTGTTTATTGTTTTTTTAATTCTCCTGTGCCCCGCCTCGAGTCCCTCTGGGGAGAGAGAGCGGGTTAGAAATAAAAATTTATTATTATTTATTATTATTATAATAAAACAGTGTCATATGCTAATAATAATAATAAGCTTATTAGAAACCCACATGCTCTGCAGACAATGGACATGTTAATACAAACCAACTATAGTGGTTTACCGAAATGAGTTCTTTCACTAATATCACTGTGTCCAATTATGTTAGATCTAGCATAGGAAGGCTTACACTAAATTGGACAGAAGTCTGCCAAATATAAGCATTTCAAAATTGTGTCTGTTTTACTTTCTGCTCCTAAAATCTATGACACATAAAATGTATTAAAGCAAGATGGGATTGTGCACATACTCTTCAAGTTACTACAGAATTCTGTGTTGTCTTTGCAGCAATACCACAACACAACAGCTACTCCTCTGAAGTTAGGAGAGTCATTCTTTAAAAAATCTGAATTATGTTGATGTCACAATGCAAATTCTTTTCAATAAGCTTCTGTTTTGATTCACTGAATGGTCTGTAACATATGTAAAATAAATGGAAGGAGCATAATCCACTGAATGCCACCAGATCTGAGTTAGACAGTCCTGATTTATAGACTTTGAAGAGATAATGTAAAATCAATCATAGAACAGATGGATTCATGATCTTAAAAATAGTGATTGTAACAGGTCTGTATAACTCTGTACATTGAATTATAGCATAAACACTGTTCAGCTATACTTCCATTTTCATTTGGAGGTAAAGCATATTTCTATCATCCAATGCATGAATACATAGCTTTTTGTTATCATTTTCTTGCATGTAAACTGAGCAATATTGTTTTCTGAATTAATAGGATAAATATTGAATAATTCACCAAAAAAAAGGTTTTGACATTCCAGAGTTTACATAGCTGTCTCATACTTGATAAATGAATAAGATATCTATAATTTGTTTCATATATTAAAGGAATTAAATTGGATAGAATCATGCATAAAAACCAGTTGGGAAATTAAAAATAATGTTGATATATTTTTGATGGTTATAGAACTCAGCTAAAGTAATGATGCAAAGTAGTTTAAAAACAGATTAAAGAATTAAAATATAATTGCTTGTAGAGGAGAACCTTTTAAAAAAGCATTGCTTGGTTAGTTGATTAAAGCCTGTACTTGTCATTGCATTCAAATATTGAGAAAACATGTGACAAATCAACCTGTCATTTTTATTTTCAGTGATTTCTCTGAATTTCTATCTTTAATTTGTTTCTTTATGTTCCAATTCAGTGTTGTATTTTTTTTATAAGAGTGTCAAAGATTTGTGTGTACCTTTCTCTTAACAGAATGTTTTCATCTCCCTGTCTCTATATCTAATTATTGTTTTTAATGGCTTTTTTGCCCCACTTTTCTAGTGTAAAAATGGGCCTTTCCCATTTTTGTTCTGTTTGGGGTGTTAAATATTTACAATATTCCACACATTTATGAAGTCCAGTTGCTGGAGTGAACATCACACCCATCTTTAAAATTGGACCACAGTACCACCAAAGAAAGGAAGATCTTTTCACATTGTTAAGCTGCCACATCTTCCAGATATCTCTGCATTCATAACCATGCACAACTATTTGCAAATAAAATAATTGTCTGTACATATAAAAGTGTGGGTAAGAGTAATTTCTGAAGCAGCTGCACAAATCTGGAAAAAGATACAACTGCTTTAACAAGCTCTCTCATATGATAGCTCCAAAATAGCTCCAAAATACCTATTTTAAAGAATGTATACAACTTTATCAGGAATATACTCCTAGGGAGACTGAGGCAAAATGGAAAGCGGGTGTTTTGTAGTAATTTGGAATAGTCATTAATCAGGTGAGGGTGGGATGGAACTGGCATTTGTGCTCATACATACAAACACATTTGTTGTTGTTCAGTCACTTCTGAATTATTCAGTTACTTCTGAGATTTCATGACCTGATGGACCCCATTTCTGGACTTTCTGCTAATAAATGTTTCTTTGTGTCCCATTAAGGTCATGTTTGTATCATCAGTAATAACATCTAGGCGTCTTGTCTTCAATGTACCTTTTTTTTTTTCAATTGCCTTCCATTTTTTTGGGGCATCTAACTCTTTTATAACTCTTATTTCATTTCAGATATCTAAGCATTGTTAGGGCTTCCAGTGAACAATTTGGTGGGCAATCTAGTATTACTGGTAGTTATCGGTTTTTCTTGAAATTCAAGATACTTTCAATAATTTTCTCTAGCACCACAATTCAAAGAGATAGGTTTCTTTTTTGTTCATTCAGACTTTCTCGTGGTACAGTTTTCACAGCCACACAGAAGAATTGGAAAAAAGAAACAATATGTGCCTTTGTTATCTGTATGATGTCTTTAACTTTATTATTTTTTATAAATCTATCATAATCTTTCTCACAAGTTGACATATTTTTATTTTAGGCTTATAGACACAATTCCTCAATATCTCTGTATCTAGAAAGATCATGGCTGCTGCTACTTCACTTGTTTTCTGCCTATTTGTTCTGAATTGGTATTCCTATTGACATAATATTGTTTTTTAAAAAAATGAGTAAAATACAGTATAGGTCAGTGATGGCTAAGCTTTTTTGGCTCCCGTGCCAAAAGTGGAGAGAGTGCTTTTGGTGTGCTTTTTTCGCCCTCCCCATGCTCCAGAGGCTTTCTAGGAGCCTGGGGTGGGTGAAAACAGCCTCCCCTCCCCACCTCCAGAAGCTTCAGGAACTTCCTTGAAGCCTCCAGAGGGTGAAAAATGGCCTCAAAAGAAGGCCCAAATCAGCTGGTCAGCGCACATATGCGCGTTGGAGCTGACAGGGCAACGCCTCGCGTGCTCTAAGAAATGGTTCTACGTGCCACCTCTGGCACCCGTGCCATAGGTTCGCCATCCCTGGTATAGGCTTTTGCACTCTCTTACCTCACCTTCAGCAAGAGATTTCTTAAGATTTCTTCACTTCCAGCCATCAAAATTGTACATGTGCAGAAAATCCACGGGGTTAAAATGTTATTAAGTATTTTTTTTCTTTCATGTAAAGAATATGTTAATAGGATCAAGTAGAAGATCTATGACATATTCAGAAGATCTATTTCTAATTTGATCATATGTTGATTATCATATGATCATACGACACCTACCTATGAATCTTCTGGGAGGGAAACACTCTTTTTTTGGCTTTATGGGGATTCAGGTTAACACTTCCTTATCCCTCCTGTTTTTTTTATCCAATGTGCAAAAGACCTTATTATTCATATGTTCATATTGAACATATCGGACATTTGAATGTGGGAGAGTGTGTTTGTGCATGCACAGTATAATGCAAAAGAAAAATAGAATATTGGAAACTGGAATGGATTCATGTTTCAGATTTAACAGATTTTAATAAATGATCTGCAGTTCCACCAGGAACAACTGGGAATTGTGGATGTTCAGCACTACTGAAAAGCCAATTCTTTGAAATGTAATCATGGGATTTCAGTTTCTTGCCTTGCAGAAATGTTGGGATGGGGGGGGGGGAATCAAGTATAAAAGAGAGCCTTTGGAACCAGCGTTCAACATAAATCTTTCCCCTGCACTTTGTAACAGGGGTACTATTTCACTCTGTGAGGAAAAAGAGAAGGAAAAAGTTTGCAGTTCATGTAAGTTTTGTGAGGAATTTGCACTCATTATATAAACCTTTTATAAGAAACCAAGCTGCTATCCCTGGAAAGATAGGATCAGACCAAAGCAAACTTTATTTCTCTAAATTTGGTATTTGGGAGCTCAATCACAGATACTTTCATAAAGTAAGGATTGAGTGGCAGTAGCAAAGGTAAAGAAATGATTTAAATTACCTGTTGCCTCTATAAAAAGTTGGAAGAAAGGATTTATTTTTAAACAATAATAATGAAAGTTATTCTATAAGAGGCCTCAAACAGTGGGAAAGTTTCACATCTGGTGATGAAAGCTAATTCCAAAGCTATTGGGCCACCACTAATCAATAAATACAAGTGATAGCAAAGCATTTTCCACAGCATTGAAATTTTAATTAAACTTTGGAATTCACTACTTTGATATTTGGTGACTAAGGCTAAGTCCAAAGCTTTTGGACCTTCACTCTTTGACAACTCTAAGCAATAGCAAACATCTTCCACAGTATTGTATCAATAATTAGACTTTGGAATTGGGCCATCTTTTTTTTAAGCCAGCTAAACTGTTAATCAACTCCATATAGTATAGAATCTATACTATGTGGTGCCGACTAACAGCTTAGCTGGCTTAAAAAACAAATTGGCCCAATTCATGGCAGTCATGAGAATCAACAGCTACAGTATTAGCCTTCATGATAGTGTGATTGCTTCTGAAGGGTGTCTGATGGGAGATTAGTTGCTTCTTTGTGCAGTTGTCCACTATGAAAACAGACTACTGGACTAGATGGGCTACCCCCGGAGCTTCGCATAATTCTTGACCTCTTGTCCTTCCGGCGCGCCCTAAAAAGCTGGCTTTTTCAGCAAGTCAGCCTGGCCGGAACAAAATAACTTATCAATTTTAATTCCAAATTTAATTTTTTTATATCATAATGTGTAAATTGTTAATTAATTTATTGCTAATTGCTTATTAAATTCTTTATTTAATCTCTTTTTAACTTTTGTACTATGTGTTTCTTATGTTGTACGCCGCCCTGAGTCCTTTGGGAGAAGGGCGGCATATAAATCCAATCAATCAATCAATCAATCAATCAATCAATTTAGCAGGGGGCTGTTTATGTTAATCTGTTATTCAAAGGTTCTGTGATAGTTAAATTGACCTTGTTAAAAATAGTGGATTGGGATTGGATGAAGTTATTCCTGCTTCTGGCCCACTGATTTTATACAGGAAAATTACTCATATTAGTCAAATTAAGCCTTGCTTAATTTAGAAGGACTTTAGTGTGACTAAATAAATCAACCATTCCTTTTTTTCAAGGTTATTTGAGAAAGATTGAAACTGGCAAGGTTACTTCATCTGACAATGGTGATAGTTGATAAAGATTATTAAGTGCAAACAGAGATATATTTCCACAGCAAGGAAGAAAAAGCAGAAATTGTTAAATTGATTGTTTTATTCAGAGGAGAGAACATATTATGCTTTTTATTTGGAAATAACTTCTGGATTTTGTGATGAAAAAAATGAAACTCTGACTTTGGTTTTGCTGATTAGTTAGATTTGTTGTTATAGATATGGCTAGTATATACTAATGTATAAACATTAAAAGGTGAGGCTGTAATGTTGTTATCTTCTACTGTGCTAAAAAGAATCAGAAGTCAACACTTTTTTCTTTTTTCCTTTTTCCTTGTACCTCACATTTTCTTTCCCCTCTTTTTCTTTCTCTTAATTTCCTATTATTTTCCTTTGTATTTTATCCTTTGATAAAACAATAAAATTTGTTATATAGGTAGAAACTGGTAAGGTTACTTCATCCGAGAATTAAAATAACTCCGAGAATTATGAGAAGTTTGCCCACATTGAACAACTCAATTGCCACAATTTCAGAGTTTATCCATTTTGCAAAATTGACTCCAAAAGATTAAACTTAAAATAATTGTTTGTAAACCATCTTAGACTACGAAGATTCCATTTAGTTTCTATGAATGACAACATTATATAAACTGGTGCATTCCTTTATACTGAAGCCTGTGAAGAAATGTTATTCTGCATTTTTTAAACCATCCTCCTATAGAAACATACCGTATTTATCGGCGTATAACACGCACAGGCGTATAACACGCACCTTCATTTTAAGAGGGAAATTTCAGGAAAAAAAATTAAATTTCAAATAAAGAACTTTGAAGCAAAATAAGGGTAGCTCAGAACTTTTTTTAATTAATATTATTACCACTTATAAGGTAAATAATGTAAAAGGACAGTAAAAGCAACTGTTTTAACAAAGAAACTTGGATATTCTGTTTTTACAAAAGTTTACTCAGAAATCGCTATCCCCTCCCTTCCTGTCTCTCTTTGTCATTCTCTCTGTGTCTGTCAGATTCTGATTCCCTTCCTTCCTCCCTCCCTCCCTCCCTCCCTCCCTCCCTCCCTCCCTCTCTCTCTCTCTCTCTCTCTCTCTCACTCTCTCTCTGGCGGGCAGGCAGGAAAGCAAGCAAGGCGGCTGGAGGAGGAGGAGGAGAAGGAGGAGGAAATGACGGCCCCGGAGGCACGGAGCTCTTCCCCGCGGCGGGCGCCTCCTTCTCCGCTGGCAGATAGGTCGAGGGGCTTCCCCCCTTTCCCCACTTCCCGGCTGTTTCGCCGCCGCCACCGCCGCCGGTTCCAGCAGCAGCAGCAGCAGGCGGAGGAGAAGTAGGAGGAGATGACGGCCCCGGAGGCACGGAGCTCTTCCCCGCGGCGGGCGCCTCCTTCTCCGCTGGCTTCCCCCCTTTCCCCACTTCCCGGCTCTTTCCAAACCTCGGGAGCTCGCCGAGGGGCGGCGGTGGCGGCGGCAAAACAGCCGGGAAGTGGGGAAAGGGGGGAAGCCAGCAGAGAAGGAGGCGCCCGCCGCGGGGAAGAGCTCCGTGCCTCCGGGGCCGTCATCGCCTCCTCCTTCTCCTCCTCCTGCTGCTGCTGCTGCTGGAACCGGCGGTGGCGGTGAAACAGCCGGGAAGTGGGGAAAGGGGGGAAGCCCCTCGACCTTGCTCTATCTGCCAGCGGAGAAGGAGGCGCCCGCCGCGGGGAAGAGCTCCGTGCCTCCGGGGCCGTCATCTCCTCCTCCTTCTCCTCCTCCTCCTCCAGCCGCCTTGCTTGCTTTCCTGCCTGCCCGCCAGAGAGAGAGTGAGAAAGAGAGAGAGAGAGAGAGAGAGAGAGCGGACGGCCGCGGCGCTTCGCTGAGGGAAAAAGAAGACAGCGCAGCCACCTTGCGAACGTGGAGGACTTACCTCCGGGTCCACGGTTCCCGGGTCCATGTACCGGCGTATAACACGCATATCGGCGTATAACATGCATACATCATTTGCCCCCTATTTTCAGGGGGGAAAAGTGCGTGTTATACGCCGATAAAT
This sequence comes from Rhabdophis nuchalis, assembly GCA_039707465.1. Classification (NCBI taxonomy): domain Eukaryota; kingdom Metazoa; phylum Chordata; class Lepidosauria; order Squamata; family Natricidae; genus Rhabdophis; species Rhabdophis nuchalis. The sequence continues at coordinate 269,028,127 of CM077643.1, read as the reverse complement.
ACGGTAATTATTTCTTAGAATGCTTGTTAAAGGATAATTAATTTTTCAGTAAAATTATTGTGTGTAAGGAATGGAATTCTTGTCCTTAAATTACTTATAAAGTGGTTGGGGATTGTAAAGAACAATATTTATTTTCCATAATTTTTTAAAATTAATTGGAAACAGCAAGTAGCTTGGTATCCAAATTTCAATGACATTCCAATAAAAGAATGACTTCACCAGACAAATCCTCTTGTGAGGTTTTTTCATGCCAGGTAAAAGGAAATAGCAGAGAATATGAAGCAATAACTACAGGAGAATATTCCCATTTGCTACCCGAAACCTCCAAATCCTTCTTGCTAAGGACACTTGGCAGATTTCTTACTATGTTTTTATGTACCATGGTTCCACGTGATTTTGCTCCATTGGCATGCCATTTTGAGTTCTGAGAATACAATTTGACTTCAGTATTGAAGTCTATCTGGCGGATTAGTTTTAAATTTCATTTATTTATATTTATATCCCGCCCTTCTCCACAGAGGACCCAGGGCGGAGCACAGGAAATTTAAAAATATACAAAAATAGGAAAATAAATACATAATTTAAAATATATATTAAATTATCCCAATCCTATGCTAAAAACCAAATTGTTAAAATACCCAATTTTAAAACTGTCTAAAAGTCCCCATGGGAGGTTAGGCTAGGCCGGCTTGATGGAAAAAATATGTCTTTAAACATTGGTGGAAGAGGCGGAGGTCGGTGATGGTGCGTAATTCAGAGGGTAGGTCGTTCCAAAGGGCAGGGCCCGCCACAGAGAAGGCTCTTCCCCTGGGTGTCGCCAGTCGGCATTGTCCGGCCGACGGCACTCTGAGAAGGCCCTCTCTGTGGGAGCGTATCGGTCTAAGGGATGTATGGGGCAGGAGACGGTCTCGCATATTTGAATACAGAATTGAATGGAATATACAGAATTGAATGGAATATTATTAACAAGGAGTCCATTTAGTGAGCTTTAAGAGTATTTCCACTTAGGTCATTTAGCTGGGAAGATAATAGCTGACAGCAGACAAAGGTTGACATTTTGTAAAATGTCAACCTTACACAGTGGGTCAAATTCTTGGCCATGATCCACAGTTGTTCTTTGAACATTATATTTCTTCTGCTTCTTTTTGGTCCAAAGGACAGTTTTATTGAGACGATTATAATTTATGAAGGGCATTAGAATAAATATTTTGAGCACATTTCTGCCCTGATTGTGGTTCTTTTGCTAAAAAAAAAAAAATGGGAATGAAAATGTTACAAATGAAATTCAATAACCTTTACATCAGGGGTCCCCAACCTTTGCAACTTTAAGTCTGAAGGACTTCAGTTCCCAGAATTCTCCAGCCAGCAAAGCTGGCTGGAGAATTCTGGGAGCTGAAGTCCTTCAGACTTAAAGTTGCAAAGGTTGGGGACCCCTGCTTTACATCATGACATCTTCCTATGCTTTCCTACTTGAACACTCTCTAGAATTACAATAAAGACAGATATAAGATGAATATGAAGCATGAGTGAATAAAATAATCTTACAATAAGTATAAAAGCAACAGAAGTAAGGAATGAAAGTAAGTGAAAAAACAATTTCTTGCCAAGTAACAAGAAAAACCCTTAGATTTCTTGCAACATTGAAAGTTTTGTACGTTCTAATAAAGGGATTTCTTCTTTATTCCTGAGTTCACCATTTGATTTATAAATTACATGGTGGTGGGCAATTGGTCTATCAAATAAAGGTAGAAAATAACAAGAGAATAGTAAAAAAAATAAGAAAATTAAGCAGGAAAAGTTAGGAATCAAAAGGACTGAAAGGAAATTTTGAGCTTGAAGCATTTGTATGTAACTTCTGAGAACACAAAAAAGCTTTTAGCTTGTCAGAGACTTGTTAGGTAGAATGGGGATTTCAAACATCTATCACGCTTTTGTATTCTAGAACAATATCCTTTTTTTTCCATTTTACTAACAAAAAGTACTTGTTTCTTTTGTTTTGCCTATGAGTAATGTCTCTTTTAACAGCCAGAATGGCATGTTGATTTATATGAAATGTACATTGCTTCTGTACTGCAAAAAATGTTTTACTAGTAGAATATTATTATAATTGTACCTTAATTTAGCACTTTTGATTTTGATATTGGAAGTATTTAATAAAGTATTTGTAGAACAGATTACAACATGGATCTAAAATATGAAGGGAGGCTGTCAACTAAAAAGAAAAATAAACATAACATCTGTTATTTCCTTTTATTGCAGCCAGAAACATTTAGGTGAAAAGTGTCTTTGGTCGTATTAAATTAAACATGACTCATGATAGTTCCGAAGATGCTAGAATTATTGGCTGCCCTGATCTAATTATTATTTTTATTCCTAAATCCTGCATGAGAACATTGATCATTAAGGTACAGGATAGATTGGCTTTTCCATTTTTAATTTCAACCGTAAAACATTCCATCAATGCCAGGTTTGAAAATTATAGTGGTGATAATAGAAGCCTGACCCCAGTAGAAGTTAGAGAAGAAAAAAAGTTGTCCCTCAAATGTCAAGGCACCTTGTGGTCCAAGAAATTAAAACTAAATTGTTTGCAGTATGAATCCGAAGGTGGTGGTATATCTCAGCTGCCATGACATTTAGCCAGTGACTTTTCATAGCTTGTTAATAATGTATAGCCATCCCAATATAAATTTGCAGTGATGGAACTAGCCTGTTAGAGTGAAGTAGTTAAGTAGATTTATTCTGCCCAGAAAATACATATATGAATGAGAGATGGGGGATGAAATCAGGACAAATGTCCGAAGAATTTTCTGTTAGACTGTTTTATTTAATAAGACACTGGGGCAATGTCCGCTTTTATTTATTATTCTCTTCTTCTAACTCCTTTTTTAAAGTTCAATTAGTATTCAGATAATTATGAAGACTAATCAGATAGGTAATCTCCACCAATTCATCTATCTCATCAATTCTTCTAAGCCAAAAGAGCTCCAAAGAGCTAAAGGTGACTGCATAAGCGCTGTCTTGTTAAAGTATATTGCTGTTAATGATCTTTTTAAAAAAATAAAAAATAAAGCCAGCTCCCAGGTTTTTTTGGAGGATGCTAGCCTTCAACCTGGCAGGTATACAAATTATTCATAAACTGTGAAATGTCAGCAGAGAGATGAAAAGAGATGAGAAAAGGGTACAGGTGAGCAACAGAGACACAAGAACAATAGGTTACAGCAGGTTATGGATTAGAATTGAAGGGGGAGGAAAGGGAGTTTGACATTTGAAGAGTTGTAGGCCCAGTCTAAGACTGCAGGGAGCTGTTCAACCAGGAGACACTTAACTTCTCTTGACAACCTCTGGATATGTGAACACTTACAGCTGGGAAAGGGATTCAGCTCCTTTCATTTCAGCCTAATTTGTGGAGTAAATAATTACAAAGGGCATTCCAAGTCTACAGCTTTCAGACTTTTCAAGTCAATGGAGCTGGAAGTATATTACAAACATACACTAACTAAAGAACTTTGAAAATAAGTAGACAAATATGCTCTGCTGGTTTGGTGTCACTGAGGTCTAGCATATACAGAGAATTGGCTCAAATTGGCTGCTGGACACATTCACAAACTCGGCAGCAGCTTGCATTAATTTGCAAGGGGGGAAAACATGGATTGTGGTTCCTGCAGAAAATGAGGGTACTAAGTTTTGCACTTTTCTAGCATGTCTTGAAGAGTGTTCTTTCCTCTTATCTGGCCTGCCTTCACCCCCGCCTTCCAAGTCACATCTTCTCAAAGGAAGGGAACGCTAGCCACTTTTGGTGAAGAAATGTCTATGAGGCCCGAGGAACATGGAGTAGGAAAGGGGACTGTCGCAAAAGAGACACCTCAATCCCAGGGAAGGGGGAAAGTGCGATAAAGAGACTCAGATTAAATCTGTGTTAATTATGCTTGGCATTGTTCTGACTTAGGCTTCCCAAGAGCATACAGCAAACTCCTTGTCCCAACAAAAACCCCTTTTATTAATTTACTGTGAATTCTACTCATTCACATCCAACAAAGTCTTTCAAAGGAGGATCTACAGTTATAGACCTTATCTGGCTTGGACAGTTGACAGGTCGATATCTGCAAAATGTGGCAAGGAGTCTCAGAGAGTCACAAACCAATTAAGCAGACAAATTGTCTCCTGCAAACTCCACTCCTCTTTCACTCCTCTTTTATTTCCTCTGGGAGGGCCTTCATCATCCACCTGTGGCCTTACTTCCAAGTCGACCCCTTTTCTTTAGCTGTTCCCTTCATCTGGCAACTTTGTGCATGTGCACACTGGGGACAGGCTCCAGCTGTTCGTCTGCCTCACTGATGTCTGACTATGAAGGCAACTGATAACTGGCATATGGCTCTGGCCCCCTCTCTGCCTCTGACACAGAGCGTTCCCAGGACTGACCCACATTCCTCCCCAACCTCCTAACTGTCCGAATCTGCTGCCAGCTTCTCTGACCACTTGCAGACCACAACAGGTATAAGCTGATCTGGATAATTGCTTTCACAGGCTTTCTACATTCTGTCACGTTACCCTACTAACAATAAAGATATTTCTAGAAATCCAGTGGTTCTTGCTTCCTGAGTTTGTCAGCCTTGAGAGTTGTGACCCTTCTCATTGGCCAGAGGGTCTGAATAAGCTCACTGTTTCTCCAGTCTGAGTAACCACCATTGGCAAGACATCATGTGCCCATATTGGTTAGATTTGGAAGTTAGGGCTGGCAACATGAAAGCAGGGAAAGGCATAAAATTAGATTTGGGGACCCATAGTGTGGTAGAACTTGCTGTTCAGCTTGCTATTTTATGCTTGAGCCCCCCTCCCCCCCATTTGATTATTTTGATGTGCCTTAATCAAATGTCCTTCCTGAATTGGTATTATTCAGCTGTTGCATATGGTGATGCCTCCTAAGCACATTCTCATTTTTTTGTTTTTAGAATTGCTGAACAAAACAGGAAAGGAATCAACCTTTTGTGATTAGTGTTTTATTTAGCGTTATTCCTAAGTAACATAATTGTTTTGACCCAGCCTTAGCAGAAACAAGAAACAGATCTGCTGGCAGCTGGTGGACCTCAACAACTACCTCTATTCCTTGACACCAGACATTGTCCTTCAAAATTCCAATCAAAGTGCTTTGGGAATGCTCTCAGAAATGAGAGTCTTAAAGTTGGAACGCACTCAAAAAAATTCAGAAGGACTTATCAAAAACAATGTTAAAATATGCTGAAATCACTAGGCCAGGCCACATGATTGGTTCCAATTAAACTGATGTATTGTCTATGCCTAGGCACAGGCATCTAATCAACCAACTGGTGAGCACTATTTTGGTGTTAGATAAGGGTCAATGGAATTCAAGAAGTGTTGGACTTTGTCCATTTGTGTTTATGTAGAGACTCTAGGCTGATCCCTTTTTTGACCTTTCCCAGGCTTTTCCACTCCTTTTCCTACATCTTTCATGCCCTTTGCCAGGCTCTAGGAAAAAGTCTATCTTCCAGTTTTTGTCCCATTCAATGGAAATGAACATCCATTAATATCCAGATGGCTATTTAAGAGGCATTAAATTGAACCAAGACAAAGTATATGCATAAAACTTGTGTTTTTTTTCCTACATAGTTATGAAATTGTATATTATGCTAAACTATAATGGATTTTATATTTAGGTGCCTCAATGGATTTTCTGGCCAATTTTGTGAAATAGACTTGAATGAGTGCAGCTCTTCTCCTTGCTTACATGGCTCAGTCTGTGAAGATCTTATTAATGGATATTTCTGCAGATGTCAGAAAGGTAACAAATGAACAAAATACTTTCAATTAAGTCCTTTTACTATTCAAAAATTCAGATTCAAACACACACACACACCTTTTTATTTTTACCAAGACAATACTTACTGGAATTAAAAGGAGGAATGTTTGTTTCCCCAAATACAGCATAATATATCAGAAATCCCTTGTTGTTGTTTCTTAGGTGCAAATTGATCCAACCTCTTGATCAAAAAGCATCACGGAAGAAAAATATTTTCCAGTGGAAGCAACCGAATGCACTTAAAATGCTGTCTTGGGTCCAAAGGGAAAATTAGTTGTTTTAATTAGCATTCTACACTGGCTAATTTTGCCATGTGTTGGACAGTTTGATTGAATGTTACTGTAAAGTAAATTTGTGGAACAATTTGCATTTGGAATGAGGACAGCTCTTAGAATTAAATGAAGAAAAAGAAATTGTTGTTTTACTATAACACTATATCGGGAGGTTTATTTGAAGTAGAGTAGTGTATAGAGCTAGCCATAGTGGTTTGTAAAATCATGGTTTAAAATATGCACCACTTTCAGAGAATACACATGGCTTTTTTGCACCACACAATCAGTGGTGGGTGTCCTTCCTTCCTTCCTCCCTCCCTCTTTGTACATTCCATTTATTGGGGGTAGCTAACAATATTTCTAAGGAGCATTTAGGAGGGGTTTAATTTTAGGAAAATAGACCAGTTTTAATTCATGTTGATAAAAGACAATTTACTTTGGAAATCACTTCAAAGAAGTAAAGCTCGCTAGATTCCCTTGGGGGGGAAATGAAAATTTGTCTTCATTGTGCGGAAATAGCAATCTCCTACCCAAATTCTTTGCTCATAAATCAGTGAAGAATTTCAAAAGGTTATTCATGCCTAACTCCAGCTAATGGAGCATGAGAGCAAAGAACCTAAATCCTAGGTATCTTTCTTCTCAAAGCAGAGACTAAAAGCCCGTTATCAGGAACACAAACACTTTATAATTATAGTATGGATTAATAATTTGTTATTGCAGGTTTGCTACAGCCAGTAAGACACAACCTCTTTATTCAACTCTAGAGCAATGCCAGCAACAGGTAGCATGTTCCACCACCATCCACTCAAGACCATGATCTATCACAGTGTACTTATTTTTAAAGCAATAATGATAACAGAGTTTTGGGAAGCAAACAACCATTTCAAACTAATTCTTATTTCATTATTCATTTGCTATACCCAGATTAGAAAAGGAGGCCCTGTAAATGGTTTGAATTATATGTCCATTTTTGGAGTACTATGGGAAAGCAGGATTTTTTTTGGAGGGGAGTATCTTTGAGTCAGGGTTGATCTCTGATAATGTCCTGAACTAGTTCCTGTAGTTTTGGCATTATTTTTGGAAATGGCTTGTTATTAACTTCTTCCTAAGGCTGAGAGATAGTAACTGGCCCAAAATGACCCAGCGAGCTTCAGGTCTAGAACTTCATGGGTGCCTTCACTGCTACACCAATATTAGACCAAAAATCTATTACATTATTTCTTTCTTTCCAACAGGCTGGGAAGGGTTCAGATGTGAAGAGGATATCAATGAATGTGCATCTAACCCTTGTGTACATGGAATATGCATCCAGAAGGAACCAGGCCAGGGTTACACCTGTTATTGCACCTCTGGATATGTGGTATGAACCAAAACCTTACTACCGCCACTCAATATGAAGCATGTACTGTTGAAATTAAACCTTAGCAGAGTCTGTCTCCCATTAAGTTTTCTCATTTGCCTTAAACTTGAGACGAACCATTAAAAATTAAGTCAACAGATAAGAAAAAGCCACTGAGGCTTAGTCCTGATTATCTTGGTGGATTCATTTGTTTAATTATTCAGCATCCAAATGTATAGAGGTATATGCTCTATTTAAATTGAGCTTTCTATTGTCTTTAAATGAGAAGCCTTAATGTACCTTATTAAAGAAATAGTCACCACCAGGCTACTGTGCAAATGATCTGTAGAAGGATGCCACCACAACAATGGCAGCTGATGAGGATGGTACAGAGCTACCTTAAACTGTGGTTTTCAACCACAGGATACATGTCATCTTAGGAATCAGCCTATGGGCAAATATTTATGAATCAAGTTCATAAAACAAAAATAATACATTCACTATTACCCAAAGGTTTATTCTACTCTGCTCTTATTCTATTTTATTTTATTCTGCTGTGCTCTGCTGTGCTGTGCTCTGCTTTGCTCTCCTCTGCTTTGTTTTACTCTACCCTACTCTGCACTCTACTCTACTCTATTATAGATCTATATATTATTTATTTATTCAGTTGGACATTAACTCAAGATATAATAGAATTACTCAGAGACGTCTAGCACTATTTCCTGTTCTAGGATAAATGAACTAAAAAAAGTTCTTTAAAAAAATGCTGCTTGAAAATGTTCAAGAGCCCAAAGTAATTTAGTATGTAGTTTGTTGTATCAGTGCCCAATGGTTTAATTATGTAACAGTTTGAAATTAGCAAGAGCGCAAAACCTACATTGGTTCATATCTATGTTTCGAAAACTTGGGCTTCTTATAGAATGAGGTAGTTTTGAGAAACAAGGCTTATTGAAGTTATTTTATGATAAGGTAAAGGTAAAGATTCCCCTCGCACTTATCTGCTAGTCATTCTTGACTCTAGGGGCAGTGGTCATCGCTGTTTGAAAGCTGAAGAGCCAGCACTGTCTGAAGACGTCTCTGTGGTCATGTGACCGGCATGACTAAATGCCAAAGGCACACAGAATGCTGTTACCTTCCCACCAAAGGTGGTTCCTATTTTTCTACTTGCATTTTTACATGCTTTCAAACTGCTAGGTTGGCAGAAGCTGGGATAAGTAATAGGAGCTCACTCCATTATATGGTGCTAGGGATTCGAACCGCCGAACTGCTGACCTTTCTGATCCATAAGCTTAGCCACTAAGCCACCACCTCTCTTTATTTTATGATACCATGCTTCAAATCTAAAGTTTTCTGATGGAATTTGTCATGCTTGGTTGTTGTTGCAACAGTCATGCAAAAGATCTTGGGATAATTTTGAAGACCAAACATTTTATAGTGACTGATGTGGAGACAGTGAGTTGTAAGAGGCAAAAAATGTGTATACAGATGCACTTGATATTGTTAAGTGAGCAGTGGCAGCAACAATACTAATAATTTGATACAAGGTCAAGTGAGCTTAATGATGGAAATAAACTTCTAAAGAAAAACTGTAATGCTCTATAAGTGAGTAATTTTCTGCAGAATTTCTGTAGATCAGAGGATGGAAAGTCAGGGAAAAGACAAGACTGTGCCCATGTTATAATTCTGAAGAAACATGGGAGATTCTTTTTCATGAATCCTCCTGTTCTGAACATATTTACTCTGAAAGATTGAGATCACTTGAAGGAATAAAGATATATACATTGACTAAGATTGAGATCACTTGAAGGAACAAAGACATATAAATTGACTAAGATTGAGATCATTTGAAGAAATAGCTAGACAATATTTACCAGTCCTCAAATTATATTCTAATTGATAACCAGCACATTGTCACATTGTTGCTGTTGTAGCAACACTATATTGAAGGCTTTAAAATAAATACTACAAGGAAAGAATTATGTCAGATAATGTAACATGTCTACTTAGCAATATTCTGCAATGTTTGCTTTACCTAAGAGTAGACTACAATATGTCAGGCTACTACCTGCTTGGGAAAGATGAGGCATATATAAAGTTAAAAAAAGGAGAAAGAAGTGTGGTTTTGAAGCTGGTATAACATAAAGTCTTAGTTTACATACTTCTCTATCACTTGAAATTAATCTCCAAGGGACCCGTTTTGACATTGAAAATCAGATGGCTCGGAGACAAAGCTCTTCCTGGCATGTCAACCTGCTGCAGAACTTTAGGAATGAAACCTGACATTCTTTGAATTGATTGGAAGTCAAAACACCATAATTGCATTACAGCACGCAAGCCAAGGTCTATGCCATAAAATCAGTGCAGGCAAAAGTGTTCAATAGGATTACATTAATTTTGGGGAAAGCATTCTGCCTGCTTTAAATAGACAGCATTTGGAAAACAAAAAAAAGTCATAATCAAATTATTTAATGTGACTATCAAAATGCAAATGGCCTTCCAAATGACATTTTAAAAACTTCTCTTCCAGGGTGAACACTGTGAGCATAATTACAATGACTGCCTCATGAAAACCTGCCCTGCTGGATTTTTCTGTCTGGACAGAATCAACAGTATCTCCTGTTTGCCTGAGGCTCCCAATAAAGTCCAAAATATCTCTAGTATGGAATGGGTATCTCCAACAGAACCACTGGAGAAAGGACTCTCACAGGCTCAGCCAAGCTACTTGTCTGCTGATGTTTCTGGTTCTCAAATGTTCACAGGTAAGTGGGAGATAATCCTTGTTTAATAACATCCTCATTTAGCAACTATTTACACTCACAACAGTGATAAAAGAATTAATTTTGTGACTAGTCCCTTCATTTATGATCTTTACAGTTCTGTAATCCAAAACAAAGTTGAAATAAGATATGCACAGTTGTGGTTTTCCTTAGTGACTTCCTTGAATGATGGACTTGGCAGCCATAATTATGCTTGCTAAAGGAGGACTAGGTGTATTCTTTTCTCAGTCCTACAGAATAAAATAGAACAGAACAGAACAGAATAGTTCTTTATTGGCCAAGTGTGATTGGACACACAAGGAATTTACTGTGGATTTGGAATCAGATTTTCCATGACATTCTTTAAACCTAATTGGAGCAGAGCTGATATGAGCAGATTTATACACCTCATAATATGTGCCTGCCTTCACTGTCAGCATAAGTAACTTGTGACTGGAAGCCAGATAATTGTACTTAGCTTTTGAGAGTGACTGTGAACCCTGAACCTTTCTTTTCCTGGCTCGTATTTTTATTTGTCTGCACTTTTCCCATCCTCTTGGTAGTTGTATACATAACAGTGTCAATAAGAAACTCTTCAGGGTTTTCCCCTGTTCCTTTGTTTCTCAGATTTACAATGAAAAAGACTTGGATAGCAGAGAAACCATTAAAATGGAACAGAACCACACATGCGGAAGCTAATATTGATTGTCACATGTCCACATTCATTTATTTAACTATAGATACTGCAAAAACATTTGTGCAATGTTGTCTTGTTCAGCTAATCTTTCAGGGGCTTTTGTCAATTTTTAAAGCTAAGTCATATTTCTTCTTGATATTGATAAGTAAATTGAATGTGACCCAATTAGTAAATATCATTATCTTGGTAACTTTTCCAGCTCATCATGTTACCCTTTCAAGTTCTCTATGGGAAAGATATGTAATGTATTCTTTTTATATTGATTCTCAAGAACAATTTGATTTACCAAATTTAATACATTTCTTCCAAGCAACGTTTTTTTGTTTTTTGTTTTGCTCCATTCTCCCAATGTGAATAATGGGAGGGCCTGAATTTAGTCAGCTCTTGAGGTCACTAAAATCTTTCTTATACTTTTATTAAGAATGTGATTTACGAAGTTGCATTTGTCTGCTATGGGATGCCTGGGTGAGAATTAATGGTTTTCAGGTAGCAATGCAATTTGCTGCCGATCCAGCCTAGGGCCAAAGCTCTTCATTTTTTATTTTCTTCTAACTTTCCCCCTTACTTTTTATCCTCTAAAGGCCTGCAAAATACTGGCTTCCTCAGCCATGGCAGTCTTGCATTCTCTAGCATAGCAAAATTAATGTCCAGCATATCATTTAATGGCTGGGGTCTAGGATCATTAACTACCATTGCGAGTCTTCAGCAGCATGCTCTCTCTCTCTCTCTCTCTCTCTCTCTCTCACACACACACACACACACTCCCTCTCCTTCCCTCCCTCTCTCTGAATGCATTCTTACTACACAGTTGTAGAGGTTTCTATGGCTTTTCTCAACCAGAATGAAGTCTGACACAACCGCTGAGCTATGGGCAATGATTGATAATTCCAGCAATTTAACACTAGTCTTACTCTCACAAGATGAGTGTGATATGACCTCATTTATCACAGACTCCTTAATGACAACTCCTGTTCCCTCTGTGTGAAGTTTGTCAGTGGGGAACCATAACAGTCTTGTTTTATCTGCCATAGACATTAGTTCAGTAATTAGTAACGTACCAGACACCAAGGTTGAATTAAACAGCCACTCATTACATCCCCCCAGATCCCAGCCAATGACTGTATATTGAATTTTTTTCCCCAAGGTTGTCTCAAGAAAACAGTAGAGAGCAATCAGCTGTTTCTCTAGCGGGCAACAAGTGGATTTCATCTAAACAGCCAGTGTTTTTCCATAAAAAATAATCAATTTAAAGAATATAGATGGTTTTACCGTACCATTTCAGCAGGTTCAAAAAGTCAAAGCTTCCTCATGCTTGTACACGTATTATAGTTTCATATGTCAAATAACATTTTCAAGGCGTTAAATTGCAATTTGATTCTTCTTTAAACAACTTAAACCAAACGTTAGAGGGAGATAAGTAGGATTCCATAGCAGATATAAAACTCTCGAATGAATTGTCAGATCAAGCTCTGAATGGTGAATATCCCTCTGTTTAAAAGGCATTCTGAATGAATTCAGAATACTAATCAGCCAGTATGCATTAATGAGTTCTATAGCTGGGCATTCATTTGTTTTGTGCATGTAAACTAAGCATCCTCGGTAAAGTTCACAAATCTTTCCTAACTTGCTGGAAGAAGTAAGGTATGGAGGAATATGGTCCAAGTACACCTTGACTGGAAATGAAAGCAAAGTTCATGTGCATTAAGTCAGTAACTGCCCTTCCACAGATCATGTCTTTAGAGCAGAGGTGTCAAACTCAATTTCATTGAGGGCCACATCAGGACTGTGCTGGAGGGCTTGGGATGTGTGGCTAACTGAGTGGGTATGGTTAATTGGGTGGCCATGGCCAGCTTGACGCCACTCCTCAAACTGCTGGCATGTTTCCTCTTTGCACAGGGTAGATCAGGCCAAAGCTACGTTGGCCTGATCTTTCCTCTTTGTGCTGGTAGACCGGGTCGAAGTTATGTTGACCCAATCTTTCCTCTTTGCACAGGGTAGACCATGTCAAATCTATGTTGGCCCGATCTTTCCTCTTCACACTGGGTGGACAGGTGACACCTCTGCTTTAGAGACACCATTTTCAATAATCTCAGTCTCACAGAGATTAGCATGTATTTAGCAACACATATGAAACAGTGGGGGGATACTGCAGGATCCAGTGGAAGAAAGCCATCAGTGCCTCAAGACTATATCACTTTTACTCTGAAAAGCAACATAGTTTAATTTATTAGGTGCTTATAACTAAGTGCAGGACATAGACTAAAACAAATGCTGCAGTAATATGGAAAATAATAAAGAAGACAAATCCATGTTACACAAAGACATCAATTCAGAGAGGGATTTTGAGCTTCCTCTTAACCATGCAGGCATTTAGCAGACCAGCTTTCATTATGACTCTCTGTTGTTGATATGACATTTCCTTCTGTTTTAGCTGATCCGTGGCTCTCTGATCAAAATCATTTTGCTCACATTTCGGTGCCACAGGATTTATTATTGGATGAAAAACAGACTCTCCATTCTGCTTTAGTAATAATAGGTAGTGCCTCACCTGTGAACTAAGAGAAAGGGGAAAGTTATAATAGATCTGAATGAAAGTGGCCTGGTCTTGGGCATTGGAGTTCATGAATGCATACAAGGATGTATAGGTATGATTTAAAGGCTAAAATGTATGCCAGAACGTATTAATTGGTATAATCTAACCTGTCCTGAATACATATCTTTAAGAAATCCTACAAAGGTAGCAAGAGTTGCACAACCTTCTCCAGTGAATGGTGACAATGGAAGAACCAGAATTGAGTTGTAGGGAAAATAGTGAATTTTCTGAATGGAAGCAATCTAAGGGAAATGTTATTCTGGTATAAAAATGAATGGGTAGGAACAAGAAGAAATGATGTGCGGAGAAAATTACTGGGCTATTTAGAAACCCAAGTATGAATTAGAGCAGCAACTGCTTTGTGCATATATCATTTAAGCATAAACCTGGGTAAATGTGTGCATAGCAAAGGTGTTGGAAAATTACTGAGGATAATTTTTGGTTTGCACCCATCATACTCCCTGCTAGCTCCTTTGTCGAGATCAGCGCAAGCACACGTGCCACTCAGTTCAGCTAGGAAAAAAATATATAGCTTAATATTTATTCATTATTAACATCCAAAAGTTAACTAGAAAAAATTAACAAAATGTCAGATCTACATTTTATGAGCCGCAGTGGCGCAGTGGTTAGAGTGCAGTACTGCAGGCTACTTCTGCTGACTGCCAGCTGCCTGCAAATTTGCAGTTCATATCCCAGGCTGAAGGTTGACTCAGCTTCTATCCTTCCGAGGTGGGTAAAATGAGGACCCAAATTATTGGGGGCAATATGCTGACTCTGTAAACCACTTAGAGAGGGCTGCAAAGCACTGTAAAGTGGTATAAAAGTCTAAGTGCTATTGCTATATACATGTGACTACAGCTATATAATCAAAAAGCATAGAATTTTTCAGAAGCAAACAGTTCCTCCCAAGTGATGCCTATTTTTCAAAGAATTCAATTTTTTTTAGCAGTGAACTCTGTAACTTTTGCAGCTTTCGACCATTTTTAATACCATCTGTTCTTCTCATCAGAACTACATGCCACAGATTCACATGGAATTTATGAACTAACTGTAGTATGTTGTATTTTAAAGTTGAACGTGTAGTTAGGCATGAAATAAAATAAATGTCTCCTTCAAACCAAGTTTAACTCCTGGTAACTTCATAGCTATTTCTATAATATCTATAAAAGCATCAACAATGCTTTTTTGGGAGCAAGATGAAAATGGTTTCCCCATGTCTTATTCTGGGATGTTCATTTAATTTTCAAGTCTAGTCTTAAGCATGGATATTTCATACAAATACTAATTAATACTTGACTTTATTTTCCATGTTTATAGACATTTTAGGTTTAGTAGCAATTTTTGCTTCAAATGTTGGTTTATTTAAGAGACAGTTTAATGTTTTTTTAAAATTTCAATTTATTTCAATTTGTATACCGCGCCTATCTCTATCAAGATGGACTCAGGGCGGTGCACAGGGGAATTAAAAATCACAATAAATAACAGCAAATACAATAACAATAATTAAAAAGAATTAAATTAAGAAACCTGTGCTAAAAATTCCCATTAATAAAAACTCACCATCCATTTACCCATTGGCTAGAGCTGTATCGCACCTGAGGTCTAAACTCTAAGCTAGACCAGTTGTTGACCAGTGTTGTTTAAAGCATCAATCTAGAACAGGGGTGTCAAACATGCGACCCCACATGGCCATGCCCCTGCCCAGTTTAGTGAAGGGAGGGAAGTCCTGATACATGATGTGACGATGAGAGTTTGACACCCCTGATCTAGAAAACAGGAGACTGTGAGTTCTAATCCTGCTTTAGATAGCTGGCTGACCTTGGGCCAATTTTTTTCTCTCAGTTGAAGGAGGAGGCAATGGCAAACGCCTATCTGAATGAGAAAACTGCAGAATCGAACATAATTGAATGAAAAAAAAGGTTTATTGCATGGTATGCATGTGCATGCTTCTACTGTAACTACGGTGATTAATATTCTAAAGTTTGGCTTTAGCAGTGATGCCAGATCTGTTATTATTATTGATTTCCTGGGATTTGACTTTGTTTGCAAGAGATGGGTCATATGCATAGTTTACAACAACCCAGCTCACTGGCATTTCAATTCATTAATTGCTAAGGCTGGGCGGGTGACTGTTAGTGGCCAATGAGCTTTCTTTGAGTTTATCTTGGGTTTCTGGGTTTCATCTTTGTAAGTGAGGTTATGACCTAAATGCAGCTGGTTTACAGACTACACTTGGAACAGTCAACCTGTTTAGTACTATACTGAATAGCTGCCACAGCAAAAGAATAAAGCAGTAACCTAGCATGCTTTTGCTTTGATTTAGGGATGAACTGTTGCCCCAGAAAGCTGTTTGATGGACTTTAACTTTGAAGCACACATCGCAGCTTATTGCTTCATCCTGAACCGCTCCCATTTTTACAAAGGAAGCGTTGCCCATGTACACTTACACAGAATATAACATACACATATTTTTATTTGCCAGTTTAAAATGCAGAGTGAAATATGCTGCTAATTTAGATTGAACTGTCTCCTTTTATCAGGTGTCATTCACATTTATAGTCTGAAAGATCTTATATTAAATCATATCAGCCATATTCTTAAGTTCTGATCAATCAATCAACCAATGTTTTTGATTACTTCAAATGGCAGATGAATAAATAAAGTCTGTCTCTATACATACATTCATGCATGCATACAGACAGACAGACAGACAGACAGATATCTTTCAAGAGTTGAGTGCTTTCCATATAATCAATGTCCTTCAGTGTAGTTTGGATTGATTAAGGCTACACCATTAGAACAGCTGTGGTCCAGAGGTGGGTTTCTGTCGCTTTGGCCCAGATCAGGCAAACCAGTAGTGGCGGCAGTGAGAGGCTGCCCATGCACAAAAGCATCGTGTGCATGAGCAAACCGGTAGTAAAAAAAATGGAAACTCACCATGCTGTGGTCCTAAGATATTCTTGAATTTCAGACCAGGGAGGGCAGACAAATTTTATCTGGACCTCCTCCTCCAGGACACGAACCCGGCTACTACGCATGAAGTGGCAAAATTCTGTGCTTTCGCAATGTCCATAAGGAAAAAATTGGTTATAGAAGGATAGTTGTGATCTTGTACCAATCATTTGGACATATCTCTAACAATTTCTGGACCATGGTTTTTACATACATACTTAACGCTTTTGCACCTAGGTAAACCAGCAAATGACCTGAACAAAGTGAGAACATGTATGCTACTTTCCACTTACAATGCTGACATTTTTAAAATTATATCTTAAAGTTAGTACTTTTTAATATATGGTTAAATGTAACGTGTATTGCTGGTCTTTGACAGTAATAAAGATTTATTCTATTCTATTCTTGAATTTCAGCATGGCCAGTAGTGACAGTAGAAGGGCGATCCAGTTTAACAACATCTGGAAGTCAGACCCATTACCTAAAGCCACTCAAAGGAAAGCTGAACACAGGATACATAAACACTACCAGAAGGGACTATTTTACACAGGGAAACATTAAACTGTCTCTCCCATACTATATCTCATCTATTTTTCCTCAAAAATCATCCACTCATCCAGGCCCACCTCCCAACTACGATTTGTTATAGGATACGTAATATAAACCTGGCCTCATATTAGTAGCAGATATCAAAGTAGGTGTATTCATTATCAAGAAAGCAAACTGTGTAATTAAGATAATATTCTGATTTGTCATATATCTCATGAACACCAAAGAATGTGAATTAAAACAAAGCAAATAATGCAAGTGAACTTTCTGCTAAACTGAAATTAAGCTAGTTTAAATGGCATTTTTCCTAGGAGTGATATTCTTCAGAGTGAAACTTTTGGCATTGCTGAGAAATCAGTATTAGAAGGAAATCCATCCTAATGCATCTCAAGCACATCAGATGATTGGAATAATTTAAATTTATTCCATGAACATTATTTTGAGCATGAATGAGAACTACCATGAGCAAAATGTTACCTTGGTTTCTGCTGTGTGGCCAGTGTTATTGAAAATATTAAAATGATGCTCACTAATATGAGTAAATCATGTTTGCTGAATTCCATATTGGATTATGGAAGGCATCAATTATTTTTAGATAAGAAGTAATTATGGTATAGTACTCTTGCTATTTTGTAAAGAAAAAAGTCATTAAAACTGGATGAATTAGAAAGGCTGAACAAAGAAGAAAACAACTGCCTTTCAATTGTCAGGTTGCAGACAATTGTTAACCACACACAGAGAGAGACATGCAAACACAGAGCAAATAAATTGTTACTAGGTAAATTAAAACTAAAATGGAGCTTCACGTGAAGAAGTAGTATTATCTAAAATCCCAGATCATTTCTGTTTGGAGTTCACCTTTACAATAATGAAAACGAATGGAACAGAACAAAAGAGAACAGAACAGAATATTCTTTATTGGGCAAGTATGATTGGACACACAAGGAATTTGTCTCCAGTGTATAACCTCTCAGTGTACATACAAACAACAAGGTAATATAATCATAAGATACGAATAGGAGCTGTGTGATGACCTGGGGTGTGGCATGAAAACAACACAGCCAGAGAACAGGTCTAACTCCCCTTTATTGCTCCAACTTTGCCCCCCCCCCCCAAATGCCCCTACTTTTACTGCAAGCCCTGGAGCCTCTGGCTGCAAGTAGTCCAGTAAGCCAGGTTAGCCAAACAGTAACCAGGGCAAGAAGTTCAGGGAATCAGGCAAACACTTGCAAGCCCCACAAGGCAGAGCACAGTAATCTGCAAGTGCACACAAGGCTTCACAGTTTTAATGCTTGTTCCCAACAAATGCCCCTCACACTGGCACCTCCTTACATTTCAGTCACCAAGTATGCCTTGTGAAGGGAGTTCAGTCTATGTTGGTCTTGCCTTCTCTCTTCTCTCCGTGCTCTAGGATCAGGAGGGGGTGGCCCTTGCTCTTCACCTGAGCTTTATCTCTCCTGCTCCTCTCTGCTTGCAAGCATTTCTAAACCTGAAAAGCCTTGCCTGGGCTGACTCTGCCCTTCCCTCGTTTCCTCCAAGGCCAATGGAGCCGCTCTCTCGATCTCGGCTCTTGTTCCAGCTTATCTTCTCCCTGCAGATTCAGACTCTGACAAGGGCATGACAAGCTGGTAGTAGAAAAGATGAGAAGGATAGTAATAATAATACAGCCATGCTACATGGGTAAATATGGAAGATACGATTATGCTTATAAAACAGAAACATATTTTGTATGTTTATGTTTTAAAACAGAAACATGATGCTCTTTTACTTCTTGTTGGCTTACTCTAATATGAGAGCTTTACCATTGCATGCATCTTCCCTGAAATCCTTAACATCTGTGAAAACCTATGTATCTCTGTCCAAATTCTGGATTTCTGTTTCTGCCTAAACACAGTTCTTCCACTCCTTTTATTTATTCTGTTTCATTCCCCTGTATGCAACTATTATTGTACTACTAGCATCTGTTGATAGTTGAATCATTACAGATTAACTTCCTTCTATATGGCCTGTAAGAACCTCTGGTTGATTTTTGCCTTTTCTTTTTGGGGCAATAAAAAAGCCTTTACCATGTTTTTTTTTTAAAAATTCTCTCCATCCTACTCTACAATACATTTTATTTACTGCTATAAACAATAGAAATTGCATCCAAATATCTCAGGAATTTCCAAATGCTTATTATTGATATGAATGAGTGAGCCATCTTCAAATGAAGTACTCACTGACCATTTGTTATTGTTTTTGCAAATGTTTTATTGATTATTGACCTGGCCCTAAGCATGTCATGCTTTGAGCTTCATTCATTTTCTTAGCTCCCAGCACCTTTAATAAACTTTCATTTCACTTGCTCATTTTCAGTTGAGCTCTTCGAGGATGATCAGTTTAGGAATGTGCCCTCTTGAATCACATTTCACTTTTACATTTTATACATCAGCATTGATGTCTTCCCACATTACAATGAAGCATTAATATGTACCAAATTTACATTGACAAGCACTGGGTTATTCAGTTTCAGACTATGAGTTGGAGGTTGAGATCTGCCATCAGTTCACACCCTGCTGATGAAGGCCCAAACACCCTGGGCAGGCTAGGTTGCAAGGATGCCAGATCATCGCATCCCTAAACACCTTCTCTATGGTGAGCTGTCTCAAGGAAAGCGATCATATTTCAGGGGACAAAGGAAGTGATACAAAGACACTCCTTCAAGTCCCTGAATATCAACACCACCTCCTGGGAAACCCTGGCACAAGATCAATCAACATGGCGCACGCTGGTCCACCAAGGCTGCCAGACATCTGAGGACAGAAGAACAACCACAGCACAAGAGAAGCTAGCACTCCGCAAAGCCAGAGCTACAAATGCTGCAATAATGCTGCCCACACATCTGCCTGACATGTGGCAGAACATTCCGTCCCCATATAGACCTTACCAGCCATCTGTGGCACTGGTGGGTTACCAAAGTTTTTACTACTGGTTCGGGCGTGCTCCCACGCATACTCGTGTGCACACTCGTTTCTTCTGCACATGCGCAGAAGTGTCCAAGCGGGTGGGTGGAGCCTCCTGCTGCCGCTACTATTGGTTTGCCTGATCCAGGCTGAACCAGGAGCACCCACTTCTGATCTGCAGACACATTGTGGACAGCCCACAATCTGTTATATGTCAAGGTCCTCTTCGAACGTGATGGACGAACAACATGAGTTGGAGGTGAAAGCCTCCATTTATGGAGGTAGGTTTGATAGATTAAGACCTACCATTTATGTTGTGTCTCTTTGTTTGTGTTGTATTTTCCTACGCCAATATGCTTCTGCTCCTGATAATAGGGATATAGTCAAAAACCTGCAACTCTGACCGAGCTCATCCCACTGAGGCATGAGTGGGACCCGCAATACTAGAAATTATCCTGTTGCTTTTGACTAACATTTAACCAACCACCTGCTTAGCCTCCTGAAAGCATATTTATATGTTTGTATTAATGGGACTTGACTTTCATTTCTCTTACTGAGATCTGTGGTATTTTAAATTATTCTACTCTGTGCCTTTCCTTGACTCTTCATGTGTTGATGAAAATCCACAGAAAATTAAAAAAAGATGTGTTAAAAAAGTACTATTCTTCCATGGCATTTTTTAAGCCAGCCTTATAGGTTTCTCTGATTTCCCTCCTCCTTTACTAGACAATGCTTCAATTACGTGTTAATAAATGAAAACAAATGTGAACCTTTTGTAGTTGTGTCAGAATATTGTCTTCTTAATAAGGAAAATTGTCAAAACAAGAAGCAGCCTTGGACTATTTCAAACATTTAATATTTCCACTGCTCACAGTCATTTACAATAAAGTCTTTGGTTAAATAATGTATGAGGAGAGCTTAACTTTACACTATTAATATTAATAAATACTTATATAGCAGCAAGCAAACAACCAGGCTTCAAAGCAAGTGCTGTTTCTTTCCTTTTTCAGCTGAGATCTGACCTAGATTGCAGGTCAGAGAATGCTATGAACGCTAATACAGAGTTTTGATTCTAGTTTCTATGAAACAGCACTATGTTTCTTGAGTATATGAAATGCCATATCCCAAATAATGCATTTTGCCCTCTTTCTAATTATTATTTCATACAGAAATTGGCCCAAAATATTTTTTATGTTTATTTCTTCAATCGGGCCACCAAGTGGTCATCTAATTGTATGTGCACCTGAGCCTCTTGGGCATTCAGGAGCTCTCACATATGATTCTCAAAGGGAAAGGTGCTTTTATGCACGTACATTGAACATTTCCCAATATTCTTTTTGGCACAGGAGAATAAAAAAGTATCCAGTTCTAGAAATTGTATTAGTTTGACAGTACCCTCCCATGAGTTGATTTACACTCTCTCAGAGCTGGCATTATGTCAGAATTCTCACTTAGGTATTAGATATCTTAGATTCACAACCTTGGAAAATCCTGCTTTTCTGGAGTAATATGAAGAAATTGTCTTCTATAGCAGGGGTCCCCAACCTTTTTTGCACCAGGGACCGGTTTCATTTTAAAGAAAATTCTGCGGACTGGCTAACGTAGAGGAGGAGTGGGGGTAGGAGGGGGAACAGGCGGCGCATGTGCACGTGGGGGGGGGAGTCGGCTCACTCGGCCCTCTAGGGCCTCCAACAGCACGAACGGCCTCGACTGTATCCGGTGCACGCATCCGGTGCCCGCTCTGCCCAGGGGGCTGCCCCCTCCTCCCTCCTTCTCCTCCTCTCCAGTCCTGCGGCCCGGTTCCTATCAAGCCACGGACTGGCACCGGTCCACGGACCGGGGGTTGGGGACCCCTGTTCTATAGTAATTGGAAGGGTTGTAGTTGAGTGGTGGCTGGATGGGATGCTGGAGCTCCCTTCTATCCCCTGGCATATTCTTGGGAAAATGCCTTCTGGAAGAAATTAGCTGTTTTGATTGGTTTGGTAAAATTTATTTCAGATGTCTATAAAGTGAAATTAAATCAAGAAAATGCCATGAACCCTAAGGATGGTAGCTTCTCCACTGAAGATTTTTTTACTATTTCTCCACTCAACAATTGTTGGATAAGGACACTCTCAATGTATTTTAAACTAAAAATCTTCCCCCCCCCCTACACGTTGTTGCAATTTTGTTAATGTATAGAAAAATACATTTTACATTTTAATCAGATGCCTGCTTCCTTCTATTTCTGAGACATCTGCTAGAAAATGAATACAGCTAGTGTTAGGTAGCACGGATAGAATCTGGTTTCCCAATTTCACAGGTACGTTTCCCCACCCACCTACCCTCCCAGGAGACAGCAACAGCTTTAGGGAACTAAGGTTAGTTTTCCCATTCTATCCTCCGCACTTCAAAGAAATAATTTGCGCACTCAGTAGGAAGTAAAAGAGACAATCTACAGAACCACATCTCAGATTGCTGTGCCTTCTTAAAATGGGAGATGTGTTTCTAGTTGGTGCCGAAGCAATTTAACCACAACACTTTCTCTTCAGAGAGAAAACAGAGGCCTCTCTCTCCTGAGCAAGTTTAGTTATAGCTATTATAAGGGTGCACTTTAAAACTAATGTTTATACTATTTACTACGTTGGTTGCATTTCCAATCCTCCTTTTCCTCATACAGCTGTAGGCGGAATGTAGGACTCTTTTTCTCCGTTCATTGCCACCATCTTGTTTTGCTTCACAAAAGCCCTGTGAGAATAATTAAGTTGAAATAGGATAGCAATCTGATGTCAAACACTAAACAGAGAACTAAACCTGAGTCTACCTAATTCTACTAATATGAGGGGAAAGGATGGCCATTTTGTTATTATGCATGTATTAATTTAAATTTAAATGGATGTCCCTATTAATTTCCACCACCACCACCACCACAAGTTCCTTTAAAGCAGGGATGTCCAAACTTGGGAACTTTAAGACTTGTGGACTTCAACTCCCAGAGTTCTGGGAGTTGAAGTCCACAAGTCTTAAAGTTCCCAAGTTTGGACATCCCTGCTTTAAAGGGATTTCTTTAGTTACCTAGAAAACACACATACATGAGATTGGATCTGACTCTGTGTATTCACAATCCAAGCTCTTTTTAAACAGTTTTTATTGTTCTACTCAACTGATTTTGAGGGGACACTGAATGAATTGCTTTTTTTGACTAAATTCTAAAAGCAGGTAGATTGTAACCCAAGGAGGATGTCAGGAAATAAATACCTACCAGAATAGTAATATAAAGCAAATAAAATATGTATATTGTGGATAAAATGTTGCTAATATAGAAATTATGCTGCAGTAAATGAGAATATTAGTACTGTTAAAGAGGTACATCCTGAAAATTGCATGATGCAGTTCAAAGCAAAACATAGACATTTAAATTATAGACAAGATTCCCTTCGTGCCAGAAGGACACAATATGCTAATTAATACAATCTGCTTTAAACTTTTACCTTGGATTAGTTAGAACATTTTTTTTTTGTCTTCCTCTTGACATATCACCATCTGTCAGGTTTAAGTATATACTGCATGTTTCTAGTTTGGGTTTTAAGTGAATCTTTTACAAAAAAAAGCAAAAGAAAAATAGTCCTTGCTTACTGACTATCTTGTTTAGTTTGAAATTACAGTGGTTAAGAAAACCTTTGTGACCAATTTTCCCATTTTTGACTGTTGCGGTGCCCTGTGTGCACCATTCTTTACAACCATCTTCCAGCAAGCACGATGAATAGAGAACATGGAAATGAAATTACAAGTTGTGGTCACACATTTAACAATCATGGTGATTCACTAACAAAAGAAGTAAATGTGACATTGTAAATCCAGCACAGTCACATGACTTTTTTGTTTTTTGCTCGGTGACCATACCAATTTATTTATTTATTCATCTATTTAGCGTATGGTGATGTTACATTAGCCAGGAGACTTTGCTATTTTGCTATTACCAAGCAGTTGTTTGGCTGCCAACGATGGCCAGTCCATTCTGCTCATGCTTGCGTGCTATCCAGGGTGCACCATAGGGGCGGGAATGGATATTCTTCGGCGGCAGCAGTGGCAAACTGCACCAATTAGTTATGAGTAGCTGGCCCCAATTGTAATCAGTAAGCGAGGACTATATATTTCTATATAATTACATTTCTATATATAATGTCTATATAAGGTATAGAAATTGAATATATACTCTGTGTGTGAATGAGTGTGTGTATGTACTGTATTATGTATGAGCTGAAGAAGCTTCTTTGATGAGAAATGAAACACCCTGAAAGAAAAAAACAGATAGTCCAGTTGCCTTTTGAAAAAACACCTTTGGGACACACACACACATGCAGGATCCAATCTGGGTCAATCATCAGGACCAGAACTTTAGTCTTCTGAAGTTTCGGACTCGTGCTGGAGCCCATCCTCAGGGAATTTCTCTCTATGTGATGTGTGAGAAGAAGAGAGAAGTTCCCTGAGGCTGGGCTCTAGCACAAGTCCAAACGTTTAGTAGACTAAACCTCTGGTCCCTGTGACCAACCCAGACTGGATCCTGCAACATTATTGTGGGATGTCTATGGAGATTATCAGTCATCCAGGTCATGGTTGTCCCAAAGGTGCTTTTTCAAGAGGCAACTGGGCTTTCTGGGTTTTAACAAATGAACAGAGTTGGAAGCGACCTTGCATGTCATCTAGTCCAACCCCCTGCCCAAGCAGGAGACCCTACAAGTGCCTCTACCTAGGATCGAACTCACAACCTCCTGCTTCTGAGGCAAGAGCTCCACCTCTAGGCCACAGCAGCTTCTTTGAAGACGTTTCACTTCTCATCCAAGAAGCTTCTTCAGCTCTGAGCTGAAGAAACTTCTTGGATGAGAAACAAAGCTTCTTGGATGAGAAACAAATTGTTCTGCTGTATGAGTTTCCATGTTGTGCAAGAGTCTGTTAAAAAAAAGGTAGGGTACAATGATATCATATTTGGAAACACTGTAAAACCAAACTGAATTTTTAAGTCTTGTATTGATAAGTCAAAACAGCGTACGAAACCAAATTATTTCTTAATGAAGACTGATTGGTCACAACTCTATATCAGTGCAGACAAATAATATACAAATCTCTTCTCAACAAATATAATATATAAAATCCCAAGAAAATTATGAATCGCAATTTGAAGCATTACATTTGAAAATATTTCTCTTTCGACCTTTGCATTTTCCTACTTTTTACATTTTTCATACTAAGCAGATACTTCTTATTGCAATTTATTTTGTCGTCATGACAGTGTTGAATAAATATCTTAAAGTATCAATCTAATGCTTGAGATTTATGATTTTGTAGATTTTTTTTGTTATTTGCTTAGGCCAGTGTTTCTCAAACTTAGGAACTTTACGATGGGTGGATTTCAACTCCCAGAATTTCTTAGTAGCTGTGAATTCTGGGAGTTGAAGTCCACACATCTTAAGAGTTGCCAATGTTAAGAAAAACTGTCTTGGACTAAAGAATTGTCTATGTCTTGCTTTTAGGTCATTTGTTTTCTCAAAACCTTTTAATGATTGTTTCATCACTAAAACAGGTTCTTTGAATTGTCATGACATCTAGCTCCTAATTTAACCTCTTGTAATAAAAGTGTATTTGAAATTCTATATGCATCATTGCATTAATGCTAATTAGACCTTTACATGTCCTTTACCCTTTTGAGTCAATTCCTCATCATTTATGAATCGTATTATGGAAACTGGAAAAAACAAGGCTTATCATGCATTAAGTTGCAGGCTGCTATTAATCTTTCTCTTACTAAAAAAAATGGCATTTAACCTTATCAAGTTTCCTTTCTCAACTCGAAGGACATGTCTCATTGCCAAAATTATGCCCATTTTAATGACAGAACAACATTATATATTCTCTCTCTCTCTCCCACTCCCTCTCCCCTTCCCTCCCTCCCTCTCTCCCTTTCCCCTTCCCCCTCCTTCTCTCCCTTCCCCCTTCCCCCGCCTTCTCTCCCTTCCCCCTTCCCCCTCCCTCTCTCCCTTTCCCCTTCCCCCTCCCTCTCTCTCCCTTTCTTTCTCTCTCTCCCTCCCCTCTCTCTCTCCCCCTTCACACACACACACGCATGCACAGATATAGATATAAATATATACACAGAGAGAGATGGGGAGAGAGAGAGATATCTGGGAATCTTGGTGGTTGTACTTTGTTGAATTGTTAGCAACATCCTGCAATAGAGCCTTCCAAAACATGGCATAAATAAAGTGCATCAAGCAGTGTGTGTAGAAGATTCTTGAACTGCCATAAAAGACTTAGAAAATAGACTAAGAAGTCCTCTTCTAACTTCTGCAAATAGAGTATTTTTAGGCAGTGGAAAAATCTGGACTGCTTTTTGGAGCTCAGCTGTAGAATTTTACTGTAAGTCAGTTTATCAGCTGCATGCAAGGAACATTTCATCAACATACATTTGTCAAAGATGCAATAAACACCTTTTTGTACTGTGCACTCTTAGACTGATTAATTGCAATAACAGCACATTTAAGTCCTTTAAAAAGCCTGCTATATTCTGTTCTTGGATTTTTTATTTTTTTAATATTATATCTTTAAACAATTCTACATCTACACTTTCAAGACACTTATTTTCCTTTATTTGTACAGCTATCACCACAAAACATCCGCGCTTTCTCTTCTGGTCTCCATAGCAATTGTTTCCATGGCAATCATAGTATCTAGTGAATGCCGTTTTTATTCATGTAGTAGAGCATGTGAAGAGGAGATACTGTCAAGTGCTTAATTTTTATTTATTTATTTATTTATTTTCATTTCCCTCTTCAGGAATTCAGGCAAGCGAAAGGATGCAAAACTGAATGAAGAAAAGAAAGCTTTTGTTATTATTTTCCCCCCTAGCAGGAATTCTGTTCAAAATGACATCCCACCAGATGAATAGATTACAGCAAATACATTCTGTAAGCCTCAACTAGGAAAAGAAAAGGCAGGGAAGGAATGCTGTTACAGAGGCCTGACTTCTCTTAAGATAAACAATATTTTCTTTTTTTAGATACTCGTCGATACTCATTGCCAAAGATTATCAGGTGAGCTGTTCAGTATTCCTGAATCTGCTGTCTTATCTCAGTTGGAAAGTTCTTACTGTTCTTCTTGACCTCTGCAGTGTAGATGCTTTCCCTACCTCATTCCACAAACATTAAAATTGCAAGAGGCATCATTTCAATTTCCATTTATTGAAATGGAGAAAATCTCCAACATGCAGTTCTAATAAATTAACTCATACTTGGAATTCATGCAGCAATAACTGTTCTGGCCTGGAGATAGTATGCAAAAATGGATATGATGCTTAACATTTATCTTATATTTTTTATATCCCCCCCCCTTTTTTTTTAATTCATAGTAACCGCTTGGGCAAATCTCAACAGTTCTCCTGAGAAGGTTTCTCAGAAGTAATTTGCCATTGCCTCTCTCCTGGATTTGAGTATATGTGACTGGCTCAAGGTCACCCAGCTGATTTTCTTGCCTAAGGTTGGACTACAACTCACAGATTCCTAGTTTTTAACCTGGTGCCTTAACCACTAAACCTGGTCTTTGACAGTTATCTTACACCCAATATTAATTGACAGCATTTTTAATCCAGCTCACTCTCAGTGGACTTTGGACAAAGTAAATTAAACAAAAACAATAACGTTGACACAAACAGCTGCTATACAATACTATTTTTATTAAACGCCATCATGATATACACTCAGATTGAGCAGAATTATTTTTTTCTTAAGTTATTTGCAAATAATCAGGAGTATGGGAGGTTCATATACCTTTGGGGCAAAAGCCTCCATAAGTGAGGCTAATGTTAAGATAACTCACCACCTCATTTGCACCCCTCATACCTCAGAAAGGGTGGAGGATTCTCAACAATCCTTCCCTTCCTTCCCACCTGTTCAGACTAAAGTTCATATGTAAAAAAATTCAGAGCACCCTATCCTACTAATGGAATACATTTTTAAATTGTTCAGTATACTTCTTGAAATTATTGTCAAGGGTGTCTATTCAGTTCTCTGATATCTATTAATTCATCTGGCCTGGGAAGGGATGGGTGTGCTTGTTAATTAATACATGCCAGGATCCAAACAAACATTTAATCATTTAAATCCTGAACTTTGTTTTGACAATTCCTTTCCAATATTTTTTCCACTGTTGCTGTGAAAATGCAGCACAACATTTATCTTCATTACTTAAAGCTTTCTGAAGATATTTATGTATTTCTAAAAATGTATTTATCATTTTGTGTCTAAAAGCTGTCTAGCTGGTCTACAATAATAGCACAGAGGAAATTCATACGTCACTCTTAACGTAATAATCATAAAAACAACAATTAAAAGCAGCAATTTTAAAAGGCATAAAAATAAAAAGTAAGGCAGTTAGAAATATTATTGAAAAGAGCACCATATCAACAAAACATCAAAACCTGAAAGAATAAGAAGCTTCTGGCACTGAGAAGTAAACACAGAGGGAACGTACTTTGCAAGAAAGTATGTTAGAAGAAAGGAAGTCCTATTGAAGCAACAACCCAGTATTCTCAGGGAGCAAGGTGCATGGATGGCAATTTTCCCACAAGAATCACAGGCCCCAAGGAGGTTGATTGATTATGTGCCATCAAATAGTTGTCAACTCTTAGAGCAGGGGTCTCCAACCTTTGCAACTTTAAGTCTGAAGGACTTCAGCTCCCAGACTTCTCCAGCCAGCTTTGCTGGCTGGAGAATTATGGGAGATGAAGTCCTTCAGACTTAAAGTTGCAAAGGTTGGAGACCCCTGTCTTAGAGAACATGTGGTTTTCTCCATGGTGATCTGTCCCTAGCCTGGTCTTTTAGGTCATCCAACAGTCCTGTGTTTAACTCACAGGTGTCAAACTCGCTGCGTCACATTGCGGTCATGTGATGTTTCATGATGGTTTTCCCTTTTGCGAAGGTGAGTGTGTGTGTGAGTGTGTAGCCTGCACATGATGCAATCAGCCCATTGGCCACTAGTTTGACACCCCTAAACTGAATCATCACTATAACTGAATCCATGTAACTTGCTTCTGTTCATCTTCTTCACTTTCCCAGAAATAGCACCTTCTCCGGAGAGATCTCAGGTGAAGACAGAAATGTTATTTCATGTATTTGTTTCTAAGCCATGAGAAATGTTGATGTTATACAATAGCATCAACGCTTTGAATTGAGCCTCAGAATGTACAAAGAACCAGTGAAGATTTTAAAATATACTCAAGTCCCCTAGTTACTTGCTCCAGTGTGATGGAATAGTTCAATTGCTTGGAATAGAAATAGGGAGATCAGATTAAAGTCTACCCTCAGACATGGAAGCTCACTGGGTATCTTTGAGATAGCCTTATACTAGATGATGGTTGTGAGGAAAAACTGAAGAAAGGAATACTCTAGAGCAGTGGTAGTCATCCTGGTCCTTACCGCCCACTAGTGGGCGGTCCAGCTTTCATGATGGGTGGTAGGGGTTTTGTCCGATACTGAAGCACTTTCCTTTTTTTAACTTAATTGACTTCCCTACTTTATAAATCACCATTACTGTTAGAAAAGTGGGTGGCTAGAAAATTTTACTGAAAACAGAGATACAAAAGTGGGCGGTAGGTATAAAAAGGTTGACTACCACTGCTCTAGACTCTGCCATGAGTTCCTGGAAAAAAAGATAGAATATGTAATTAACAAATTAATGATATACTCTAGCACTCATGCATTTTTCAATCTGCTCCAAGGCCCAGTTTATACCTGCACAGCACTTAGAGAACCAGATTTTTATTTAAAAAAGAGCATACCAATTAATCCTGATAAAAGGCGTTCCTTGAAACAGATATTGTCTTTTAAGGATTATAAAACAGCATGCAGGGCCCTTCTTCTAATTTTATCTCACAATGGAAACCTGAGAGATGGGTTGAGCTAGGAGCTAGAGACTGACATCAAGTCACCTTGAGTTTCCGTAGTTGAATATGTGTTTGACGTTAGGTCTCCTCCAACTCCATGAATCAATCTAAACATTAACACTAAGATTTTTTAGTGAAAAGTGAATGCTTAGTCTATGGCTCAGGGTAGTGTGTGATAGTGTGATTGATCTGGGGTTTGGAAAATTGTGTAAATGCAGGAAATTAGCTTAATTACAGAACACTATTGAAGTCATTTAAATTTTGTAACCTCTATACTCATATAATCCACTTGAATGAACAAGTGAGGGAAAGATCTCTTGGAGAAAATCTATGGCCTCTAGGATTTGAGAATAACGTGATGGCACATAATCAGTAAAACAATCAAGTGCTCCTATAATTAATTAAGAAACATCGGTTACCATAAATGAATGAATAGTGTGGGATATTTCAATCAATTTCCAGTGCAAACTGTCAGTAAACTGATGTTTCCAATGAGGAATATGAACTGAAAATCACAAGTCTGTAAAGCATAAATTTGAATAATAGGAAAAGAAAAACCTATAAAACAAAAAAAAGTCAAGAAAGAACAATGATTGTTGATTAAAATCCCCAAATACTTGTAACATGTCTGAAATAAAAAATAAACCATTATTTTACCCTCTTATTGCAAATAAATAAAGGGCTTGTAGTAAGTACCCCTTCCATACACCTCCTGCCCAGTGAGATACAAGCAATATATATGTTAGCTTGCTACATTGTCTCTAGTTTTAAAACCTCATCTTAATAAAATAATGTGAACATGCTTAGGCAACACTGGTTTTTATGATGTACAAGGAGGGTGATTCTTTGGTATCGTCTTAGAAGTGAATATGTGCACAAAGTAAAGAATCAAATACAAACCTAATTTACTTGCTTGCTATGAAATATTATATGAGAATTTATAAAGGATACAAGCCTAACGACAGTTCTGAATGTGAAGCTGAATATTTTTGGGTAAATGTCCTAAATGGATGTAGAAGAGAAACTAAAGTGAAGAAGTACTTAAAAAAAGGATTGATTCTGCATGAAAACATGGAGTAAAATATAGATTAATCACCCACAGAATACAAGTCCTCATTTACCAACTGCAAATTGGACCAGCAATTATGTTGTTAAGCAATACCTATAGTCATAAAGGGACCATGCCCAACATGTCAGTTTGCCAGTTTCAGCTGCGGTCATTAACCAAATCACCATGGTCATTAAGCACAACATCATGTAACTAAAATTTGTAATATCCTGCTGACTTTCTCATTGATTTTGCTTGTTGAAAGCCAGCTGAGAAGGCTACAAACAGTGATCACATAAACATGGGACACTGAGACAGTTGTAAGTGTATCAATTGTCAATCAGCCAAACTATGATCAAAGCGATACTGCACTGGCTACAACCTCAATGATTGTTCATAAGTCTCTTTTTTTGATACTATTGTAAGTTTGAATGCTCACTGAATGAGTGTTTGGTAAGCAAAGATTAATTGTAAATACAAAGTGGGTATAAGAAAAGTAAACCTAGAAGCTTCTTGGAATTAACTGAAAAAAAAAGTGACAATATTCAATTTTGATGGAAATAAATTTACCATTTGTTTTGGAAGTAAGTGAAGAAAGGCAAACAGAGACTTCCAACAGTGTGAATGAGATTAAAAATACAAGTAATTAAAGGATTTGGAATGAAACTGATGGCAAGGAATAATGGGGTGGGAGTATTTTAGAGATGTATATGAAAACGACAGTGGTGTGTTGTTTTATTTATTTATTTTATTTATTTAATCAGATTTTTATACTGCCCTATCCCCCAAAAGGGACTAGGGGCGGTGCACAGAAAGAATAAAAAGTGGTAGATACAATGATAATATAAAAGTTAAAAATACATTAAATACAAGGGGTCTGTGCTAAAACCTATACTTAAAAACAATTAAAATTATTATAATTGGGACTATCATAAAAGCTATGCTAGGCCAGCGACATGGAATAGGTGTGTTTTTAAAGTTCCACAGAAGAGGAGAAGGTCCGTGATGGTGCGAAGGTGGGGGGAGGTTGTTCCAGAGGGCAGGGCCTGCCACAGAGAAGGCTCTCCCCCTGGGGGTCGCCAGCCGACATTGTCCGGCAGACAGTACCCTGAGGAAGCCCTCTCTGTGGGAGCGGACAGGTGTTGTTGAATGGAATCGGAACAAACACTATTTGTGTAAAAGGTAAAGGTAAAGGTAAATGTTCCCTTCACACATATGTGCTAGTCGTTCCCAACTCTAGGAGGTGGTGCTCATCGTCATTACAAAGCTGAAGAGCCAGCACTGTCCAAAGACATCTCCATGGTCATGTGGCTGGCAGAACTAAACGCCAAAGGCACACAGAATGCTGTTACCTTCCCACCAAAGGTGGTCCCTATTTTTCTACTTGCATTTTTACATGTTTTTGAACTCCTAGGTTGGCAGAAGCTGGGACAAGTAACGGGAGCTCACTCCATTATGTGGCGCTAGGGATTTGAACTGCTGAACTGCCAACCTTTCTGAGCAACAAGCTCAGCGTCTTAGCCACTGAGCCACCGCATCCCCCATATGCACATATTTGTGTATGTGTGTCCAAAAGAAAATTGACAAAAAGGAAGCCATACAAGGATGCCCTGGGTCCTAACAAGGAGAAGGGCGGGGTATAAATTTGAATAAATAAAATAAATAAATAAATATGAGAATCCCAAACACTGTAAACTTACAGGTGTAGATAGTGTAACTGGAGAAGTACTGAATAAAATACACTTCAGTTATGTGACTAACGTAATTGTAGGGATGGTGAATTCTACATGGTGGGAAATGCAGCGAAGTAAAATGTCCTGTTTTGTGGGAAATGAATGTTTTTAAAATAATAAAAATGTCACTTCTCAGTTTTTATATGGAAATGAGGATTTTGTATGTCGGAAGAAACAAATGTAAGTCAAATGCAGAAGGAATGAGTTATTTCAGAAGTATGTGTGTTAAAGAGAGGATGAAGAATGAGTCGGTGCTAAATGAATATGGATTAAGTATGAGGGTGCAATGCAAAGGAAGTATGTTGAGATAGTTTTGTCATATAGAGAGATTAATGAGGATTGAAGAGGAAAGCGAATATGTGAAGGAAAAGTGAATGGGCCAGGAGGAAGCGAACACTGAGACAGTTTGTGTTGGTTGAAGTTAATGACATTGTGCAAAAGAGAAAAGAGAAATTTAAAGAATAAAAATGATATATAAAATAATATTTGGACCTGATAAAAGCAAAAACAATGCTTTGGTATATTTTATTATATCTTGCTTTCTTGGTAAACTATTAGAAATTGCAAGTTTTTGTTGCATGTTATTGTGCTTAATGACCATGGTGATTTGCTTAAAGACCACAACTGAAGCTGACAAACTGACATGTGTTGGTCATGGTCCCTTTATGACTATATTGCCTAGCAATAGAATTGATGGTCCAGTTTGATGCAGCTTTAATTTAATTATGTTTCCTTTTTTGTATTTCATGCTTAATTTCTTTAATCTCCTACACTTTGTTTTTGGGGAAATGTATACATGTTCTGAGTCGAAGCTGTGTAGTGAAGTATAAAAACATAATCCTAATAATATAGTCCAAACCCCAGGGGGAGGGTATCCTACTGTTTAAGTTTTATTGTTAGTACATTTGCACATTTGGAATTATGAGTAAACCAATCCACTTGTCTTGGCTCTGAAGAGATGGATGAGAATCGGAAGGTGTGTAAATAGTGTGTAGGTGTGTAGGTGTGTAAATAGCCGCCCTGGGTCCTTTTTTGGAGAAGGTGCGGGGTATAAATTTGAATAAAATAAAGTCTGCTAAAAAGGAAGACCATTCAACCAATAGCAATCTTCTAGGACCTGTTGGTGCAAACAGTCTACTTTAGTTTGGCAAGTTTTCTGTCTGTAGGTGAGGATCAATAAAGGAAGCTGCTTAGAGAATCTCAACATGTCTGCCTTGTTTCTTGGAGCCTGATTCTTTCCTGATATTGCATAGGGATAGGTAGGATTTTACTCTCTGTTGCTTTTTCTTAGTTTTAGACTGAATAATTATAAAGCTGTCTTCTTCCTCACAAGGCTCTCCCATTCAGAACCGAAATGCCATGGAGGCTTCATTGCAATATAAATGGTTAACTACGAATTCCTGAAATGATTTCAATGAAGATACCTTTCCCCCCCT
Organism: Rhabdophis nuchalis; assembly: GCA_039707465.1. Lineage (NCBI taxonomy): Eukaryota > Metazoa > Chordata > Lepidosauria > Squamata > Natricidae > Rhabdophis > Rhabdophis nuchalis. The sequence continues at coordinate 268,994,085 of CM077643.1, read as the reverse complement.
ATTTAATAGTAATTACTAGGTTGTTGCTATAGGGAGTGCTAAATGTATTATGCACCATTTGCAGTGTAACTGACTGTGGGTCATACAAATGGTACAGATGTTCTTGTGCCTCATTTGAAAAAGCTGCTTAAGCATCCATTTCAGTGACAATTTCAGGATATAAAGTATATATTGCATATACGGAGGGTGTGTGATTAACACTTAATTTGCTATATTTGTAATGGGTGGGTAATCAGGAGTCTACTTTTCTAGCCAAATTCTAAAGGCAGTGTTTGAGAGAAAGAGCAATATAGTGCAGTTAAGTGCCTAATGGTTTTAGATAAGCAAGCCGAGGCTTGATGACAGATGATCAAGTCTTCTAGATGAAGGTGCAGACCTAGTAATTATGTGAGCTGAGCCCCCCACCCTCATTTGATCGTAAGGTATTGTAACCAGCAGCTTGCAATTAAGAACAATTTTGATGCATCTCTATTTTAGTATTATATCCATGGAGGATGAAATGCTATTTCAAAGCAATGAATGCTACCTCTAGTTTAGGCACGTTTTTCTGCCTTGTCCTTGATCGGTTGGTGTCTGCTCTTCCTCGTTGATATTCTTGACTCATTTGCCTCCCATGTTAGGGGAAATTATTGTAGAGGTTAGTTGGCATGACTTGAAAAAGGGAGACCAAATACAGAACAGTGTTTATATCAGCATCACGATTTTGGAAGACAACAGATTGCAGTGATCAAGGAAGCACATTAAGGAAACAGTAACAATCAATTATCTTCTATTTTAGGGGTGAAGGGATCAAATGTTCACCTGAAGGAATGGGACAAAATATCCTTACTGGTCACCAAGTGGGCATAGGGTGATCATTCTCTGTAGGTTGTTATCAGCAGAAGAAGTCAAATGCTGATGGTCGTCAGCTTTCTGTAGATTATATTTATTTGTAAAAAATCATTTAGATAGATTCATGCTCACAATGTCTTAATTTCTGAATCCATGTTAAAATAAGCAAATAGCCTTGAATGATTACTAATGAGTTTTAATTTAGATAAATAAACTAGTTACTTGGAAGTGTCTTAAGTATGCTCAGCAAATACAGCATTGAAAAAACTCTACTATTATCTGGTCGTCCTTCAATCTTTTCTGGAAAAACTAAGTTTTATCCAAGGATGTTTTATTTTTTTCCTTACAATAAAAAAAGGAACAGTGTTTCTGCCTATATGTTTGACTTAATTCTTCTGCTTGTTTAAAAACAAATACTCCAGAATAACCCAAGAGTAAAGATCACCATTGTGATCACCATTCCTCAGATCTCACCATTTGCTACACTAATAAAGTGTAATTAACTTGCTCCTTAACCTTGTCTAAACTGTATATTCAAAGCTGCAGTTTCTGAGATTAAAAACTACAAGCTGCTGCTGTTTAACTATGATGATAAATTGAATGAATGAATGGAATAAATAAATAAATTCAGCCCAGGCCTGAAACTGTTTCCTCCTTCTTGTCTTCTAAAATAATGCACCATTTACACTTAGCTACAACTCTAAGGAACCAACTCATGAAAGGAATATCCTTCTCTTTTCAAACATTACTTAAATCTGTGAGTCAGAAGAATCAGCCAACTCATTTTTTAGGTTTTCCTTCTGCCTAAATAATTATAGTCTTTGCTCTTCCATTTCCCATAACCTGTTCTAAGACCTAAGCACAGGGAAAAACAGTAGTTGATGTTTAAAAGCTATGATTTTAGCAGTACCCCGGCATGCTTTATAATTACACTGTGTTGAATTTCTTTTTAATGATCACATTGTTTTCCTTGTAGCAGAACTTATTTGATGCAGAGTAAAATGAGTAAATCCAGAGTAAAGTGGCAGGGTGAATGGCCTCAGTAATGCCACACTTTTCATTTGAAACCATTTGATGGCTAACACTTCCAGGCGTTTCAACCAGCTTCTGGGTTAGCCTTAGGTAGAAGTAATGCAAATAACAGCTTTTAGGGATTTATGATCTCCATGGCAACCCAGTGCAAGCATCGACATTTCTTTGTAAGCAGCAGAGAGTTCTTATCACTATGGTGATGATGGATGTATATGTTCCTTAATATGCATGATCACCCCCACACTCCATATGAAAAGTAGCAGGTGAAGGTGAACCAATTCTTATAGTCTCATTTACCAGCACGCTAAAAGTCTGGGGGGGAAAATAATAATAAAGTTGATCACAGATGCACAAATCTCTTCTTGTGAATGCCAATTTGTGGATTGCTAACCTTAGGGCCAAGAGAAAGTGACTGGCCCAAGGTCACCCAGCTTTGGGCCTAAGACAGCATTAGAAGCCTCCATGTTTAGGGCGTGACTGTCAATTGGGAAGAATACCCTTTATCCATGGAGGCAACATAAAAAATGAAGTTCTCATGTGCAGCGATTAGTTCAGGGGTGAAATGCTACTGGTTCAGACTGATTCGCCTGAACCGGTAGTAAAAAATACTACCGGTTCGGGCAAACCGGTATTTCTGACGATCAGCTGTGACGCACGATTTATATTAGCTAGAATCATTGGATTTCCTGCTTTCAAGCTGATCTAAATCGCATGGTACAGCATATCCCCCCCCCCACACACACACTTTTCTACTTACCTTTGCAGACTTGGAAGGCTTCAAAATGTTTCTCTTTTAGTGCTGCACAGGCGTGCTTCAGGCACGTATGCATGCAAAGTGCACACTTGGTAGCAGACTTGCCGAACCAGTAGAAGACTTCAGAGGATTACACCACTGGATTACTTGTATAATAATATGTCTGGTGCATGCTTCGAACCCACTTCTTCAGAGGGACTGCATTTTTTGCATATACTGAGCTGATTACTACCGTAGTAGGCTGGCAAAGCAGAAAAAGCAGCACCTCTAAAGAAGCTGGTTCAAACATGCCCCATCAAAGCCAAGATGCCTTCTTTTCAGTGAACAGCTCTTTTCAAACATATTAGATAGTTCCTTATCTACATCATTACTTGTCACCTTTTATGATGGCACTGGGGGAATGCTTTATTCTATCACTCACACTGATCAGCAACTCTTATGATAAGCTAATTATTTATGCAATACTACTGTGTTTTAATTGGTGTGCAGATTATAAACCTGACTTCTATAGGAAACAATTATCTGAACTGGTGGGGTTTTTTTTAGTTAACAGTGTAAGCTGCATACTTATTAGTAGCATATAAAGTTTGCAATATTTTTAAAGTTCAATACTTAGAGAAGTTATGTAGCCTTTTAATTTGAATGAAGCATTATTAGGGTTATTGTTAATTTCTGCTGCCAAATAAATTAATAAATATTAATTCATTTATTATATACCCGGTAGTGTTCTTAGCGATTTAATTAATTAGTTTGCAACAGCTATTCTTCTAAATCCCAGATAAATATCCAAACATTCCACAAGAGATTATATGTCTTTTCAAGAATGTAATTAAACTGTTAATTTATTGCTTTTGCAACTTTAGATTAATTAATTGGGAAGTCACTTCTATCTTCTATTTATCGAATTTGTTTTAAATAGCCACATTCCTTGATATACCACATTATTAAATATTACTTCATCTTTTGATATACCGGCTGAGAGTTTATCATAGATTGCAGATAAAGTATTCTAGATAATAATGCAGAACACAAGGTAATTTGTATGTTTACCTTAGGCAAAGGCAGACATGCTGCCAGGGTTCCAAATAGCATTCAAAATTAAATCAGACTCTGAGGCAAAGGATTTCCCAAAGTTCTAATTTATTAAAAGAGCTATGTTGGCACATCTGGGAAAAACCAAATCTGAAAGCTTCCAGGTTTTCCAACCCAGTTGAAAGTTCAGGATCCTGCCCCCACACTCACAAGTCTATCACATGGGCCAATCTTTCACTGCCACGCTGGCAGCTTCCACCCATCCAGTTCTGGCCAGGTGCATAGACAAAATGACCTTTGCTTTCTAAGAAGAATGTTGTTATGACTACATATCACCCAACTCCGTATAATCCCCCCTTCCATTTTCTCACAATAGAGAATAGACAGTAGAAAGTGTGGCAGGCCTGAAATCCAAAAGAAAAGATGGTTTGCAGGCATGACACATGCACCTAAGGTTTCCTTCCCTTTCATGGATTGTATTCTCTCTAAAATAAAATGTCTCTTCTCCTAAAAAGAGAAACTTTAAAGGCAATCTAGTTAGTAGTAATGGTGACTCAAAGCACATTTACAGCCCAAGTTGATCTATCAACCTCTCCCTGCTGTTCATACCTTCATGGTTGTTATCATTCTCTTACATTTATCCTGGCTTGGAAGATCTAATATAAAATAAGTTATAATTGAAGGGGCTGTTTCTTCCTGGAATCTTATCCTCTCTATTAATCCTCTTCTTCAGAGGAAGAGGTTAAAAAAACAGTTACAAAATGTACAGGCATGCACACGAAGCCCCCTTTGTGTGAGTGGCAGGGCATGCACATATGCCTGCCACTCACACACATACCCTCCACTCATGAGAGTGGAGCTTTGCATGCAACGCTCCATTTGCACGAGTGATGGGTGTGCCCATACTCCACTCACACAAATGGATCTCTGTGTGCACATGTGTGCCTGCCATTTACACGCCTCCCCCATGCTGGGCTGGGCCGCCAACCTAGAAAGGTTGGGGACCACTGTATTAAAAGGAAAATTACATACCACCAACTAAAATAACTTACATTCCAAATGGAAAAATCATTTTATGTTCATTTTGATTATCCTGTCGAATTCCTTCCCCACATCTACTTTTTAGGCATGGATCATCTTAAATGTAGGACTGATTCCATTTGGGATAAAGAGAAAGTCTCCTGTGGGAAAAACACAAAATATTTTTCTTGGCCAAATATTGTGCCTTTGAGTCCCTTATTGTTAACATTAGGACCAAAGGCCTTACCGTGATACCCTAGCACAAAAATAACGATTCTTCCCAATTGGGTTGGACTAAACCTCCCAGCAGTGGTGGGTTCCGGATCTCGTTGCAACCAGTACGCTGCGATGGGGTCTTGCATCCACCACGGGCACATGCATTGCGCACACATACACACCCACCACTCTGCGATGCTCCAGCTCCTCAGCGGAGAGTTGTGCTGGCGCCATATCTGTTTCATCAGGCCGGCTTGACCTAATGTATGCTTCTCACTCCAGTCTGTATTTTCAAATTGTTTTATTTGGTTTTTAATGGGGTGTAATTTTAATTGTTCTTAAAATTTTAGTACAGGTTAATTTAATTCTTTTTTAATCTTGTTATGTATTGTATGTTTTTAGATGGTTTTTAATTTTCCTGTACACCGCCCCGAGTCCCTTTGGGGAGAGGGGGCGGTTTATAAATGTAATAAATTAAATTAAATTAAATTAAATTAAATTAAATATGCTGCGCATGCATGCACAAATGTCCCTCTAACTTAAAAAGAGGTAAGAAACAAGGGCGGGCAGGTGGGCCCAACGAAAACACCATTACGGTATGGTGGCTGCTGCTTCCAGCTGGCACCAGTGCACCCGTACTGGGGCGTACCTCCCAGAACCCACCACTGCTTCCCAGGAGTCTGAGTGCCATAGCCCGATGTAGTTCAACAGCATTTCAATAGCCACAGAGGTCCCCCACCTCTATCCAACCCTGTGGTCAATTATTTCAAAGGTTCTGGCCTTGCGTAGTTTTCAGACACGGCGACACATAATATTTTTCAGGTTATTTTTAGAAGAAGTAAACCATCTGTCAAAACGTCACATGTGGCAGCATAAAAAGGTCTGCATTTCTTTTTGTCTCTGTGTGTGTGTGTGCGCGCACACACACGCGAAAATGAACCGGAAGGCTATTTGCTGCCTGGGTGAATGCTCACTTAAAGAGCACAGAACTAAAGTGCACAAGACTATTCAAAGCGCAGTTCATTCCCAGGAGGTCTGGAGCCTTTGTTGATGCCTATTGTGCTTCGGTACATTCGCTATAAAAGCCAGGGCATGAAAAAGGGCAAGTGGAAAGAGCAGGTTCTTGTGACAAGCTAAACAAAACCTCTTCCCCCTCAAGCCCCCCCCCTCTCAGTCTCAAAGTAAGCACCACAGCATCTCTGCTCAAAAAAAAATATGTGTCTGAACATTTTTGGAAATCGAAAGGTTTGTGAAAGAACCAGGACAGTCTTAGAGCGCTACACAACTAAGACCATTTCTCTGTTTCAGCTTTTTGTGCCATCACAAGTTTTTTTCCTTGTCAGAGTCTTGCTCCTTTTAGGCGATATCACTCCTGACATTTGAGGAAATTCTTCCAGCTAGATGAAGAATGCCAAATTGTCAAGAATTGCTTCCTGTAGCATTGTTCTTTAGATATGATGTTAGGGGTTGGTAAACCAAGGAACTGAGCAGGTGCAGAGAAAATAAGAAAATAAACTTGCTACTGATATTCATTAATCTGCTTGCCGATCAGTTTGCTCTGAAATGCAAACAGGCAGTGATAACAATGAGCAAAAGCCAAATAAACAGCTTGCTGCCAGAGCAATAAGAAGGAAATGCATTTCTGTTTATTCTAATCCATATCGGAACAACTAACTGGATTTGCGCATGATGCTAAACCATAATGTTCTTTTGGTTTAGCACTGAAGCCCACATTGTGAGCTATTTAATAACACAGGCATGGCTTAGCGTGTTATCTGACATTTGGGCTGTGTGCAGGAAAGCAATAGTCCTGAAATTCCCTCACCCACTTACTACCAGCATTTTAATAAAAGAGAAGATATTTCCAATAAAGTACTGAATTTCTTTCCTTCTGCCCTCCTTCCCTCACTCTCATTTTGTGGGGGAAATTTCTGTAAATAAAGTGTTACATAAATGCAGAAGTCTACAGCCTTCAGGAGATGAGTCTGATCTAAATCAAACCCCACCAAGAATAGTAGTTTTCAACGTATAACCGCAATTGGGATCACCTTGTTAAACAAAGAGATTGTTAAGTGAGTTGCACCTGAATTTACAATTTTTGTCATGGTTGTTAAGTGAATCATTGCAGTCGTTAAGTGAAACATGCAGTACTTAAGTGAATCCAGTTTACCCATTGACTTTCTTATTGGGAGCCAGTTCGGAAGCTCACACAGGGTGCTTTTAGGGCTTCAGGGTGCTGCAACCAACATGAATCCTTGAGGGTTGCCAAGAGCTTGAATTTTGATCATGCAACTGCAGAGACACTGTGACAGTTGTAAGTGTAAGGAGTGGTCATCAGTTGCTTTTTTCAGTGCAATCATAACTTCAGTCACTAAATGAATGGTTGTAAGTCGAGAATTACCTGCAAATAAAAGCAAGAGACAGATCTGTACGTCATCACTAACTTGTAAACTATCTTGTCTGAATTTCATATAAGTTGGAGCAGCACGTGGCAGGGTCTAGACCAGTGGTCAACCTGGTCCCTACCGCCCACTAGTGGGCGTTCCAGCTTTCAAGGTGAGCGGTAGGGGTTTTGTCCAATACTGAAGCACTTTCCTTTTTTTAATGTAATTGACTTCCATACTTTATAAATCACCATTACTGTGAAACCGGTGGGCGGTTAGAAAAGTTTTACTATTAACAGAGATACAAAAGTGGACAGTAGTATAAAAAGGTTGACTACCCCTGGTCTAGACTCTAGAGCAGGGCTGTCAAACTCAAGGTCCGTAGGCCAGATCTGGCCTGCAATGTGTTTAGATCTGGCCCATGGGACCATTCCGGAAACAGAGAATGATGTCCCAAGCTCTGTTTTTATTTATTTATTTATTTTATTTTTGGCTGCAATGGCCTCCTACAGTGTTCTGCCGGCAAAAATGGAAGCTGGGAGGGTGCCCCCTACATGAGTGATGTCAAACTGGCCATGCCCACCCTGGCCACACCCACCCGACGCCCTAGGTCATACACAACCTTGATAAGGTCCTCAGTGAAATCGAGTTTGACACCCCTGCTCTAGAGTCTCAAGTGGATCATGAAATAGGCAATATGGAGGTAGGTTTTCACGGTTATGAACTTGTCCCCATTCTACTATCAAATTCCTTGCATTGTGCTTACCCAGATTATAATTCTGCAGGTAGACTATGCCAGCTTTAACTGGAACTTTATGCCAGGGAAGTCCTTTTTTCTGTGTCATAAATGGTGGAGTAGATTTTCAGAGGCTGCTGTGGCTACCCACTGTGCAGACTCACAGCTTTTTCCTTCATCATCACAACCGCTTAACATGGCAAATTGCTCTGCTGTCTAAAAATGACAAGAACCTGTAGTTTTAAAATAACACAAAATAATTGAACAAAACAATTTAGTGGTTTTTTTATTGTGCCCTTTCTGAATATAAGGCTTGTTTTGCAAGATTGTTCTATGCAGAAGGATCTTTTTTACTTTTAGGCTGCAGCCAACAATCTAGTCATAAAAAATAATACTTGATTAATTCCATGGCTGCTTTCTTCAAAGGTATCATAGGATTTCTGTAAAAACAAAGGCCCCAATATTTTACTAATATTAGGTTATAGACACATATTCTTATTTACTTCTCCTTTTACCACTTCAGGTGTTGAGGGAATAAAAACATCTCATTAAAATCATGATGTCATGTCTTGGAGAATTAAAGCAACAAATCTTTAATAGTCTTCTGAGGTAAACATGACATGATTTATTTAGATGTATATCTGTAACACACGTTATTAATAAAAAAATCTTCAGAAGGTACTGTACATATATTTAAAAATACTTTTTTATGCAGAATATCTCACATTTGGGGGTGTTTGGTACAGTGGTGGGATTCACTTACTTTCCTTACTGGTTTGCAATTGCAAGTGTGCATGTGCGCACCACCTTCTGTGCATGCACAGTGCTCAGGCATTAAGTAGGGGTGGGGGGCGGAGCCTCCCACAGCCACTACTACCGGTTTGCCCAAACCGGAGAGAACCAGCTGAATACCATCTCTGATTTGGTGTGTGTGTGTGTGTGTGTGTGTGTGTGTGTGTGTGTGTTTGTGGGTGTGTGTGGTATTTGAGAAATAAATAAAAACACAGTAGTCAACGTAAAAAGAACAGTTTTCATTAGGTTTCTTGGTTTTGTTTTAATTTATAAATTGTTTTTTATATCAAACCAGAACTGCAATGAAATCCTTTTTTTGTATATTTTAGTTGTTCAGCTAAAACCTACTCCTGTTATCAAAAGAAAAAAGGCATTACATTTGGCTTCTTATATTTTTTGTTCTCTATGTTAAATATATCCAGCTATGCTATTTATTTTATAAAGTGTTTTGTTATCAAATCTTTGTGAACTGATAAAAGTTTCTGTATTATATTAAAAGAAATCCATAAATTAAAAAAAAAGTTTATTTTTCATTGTGTATCTTCCTCCAATATAAAATTGAATAACTATGTTTTATGAGTAAGTACAATCTGGATAAAGTACCATCTGTGATATTTTAAGGTGAATTTCCTGCCTTAGCTAGCAGTGAAAATGAGGGTTTCCTGTTCCACAGCAAAAACCACATTTTTTCCTCAGTATAAATCCCTAAATCTGCTCCCATGCTATCATCAACTATTCTTTATTATCCACTTCAATGTCTAGTAGCAATCTATATAATTTTGCTGTAGTACCCTTGGTTACTGTTAAATAAGAGTTTATTATTTGCTCAAAATGTGTTAAGGGTAGAATTGCTTTAGTTTTTACTTCTGGGTACTGTAAAAAGGAATTCAATTGTGCCCAATGCAGCCAATGCAAATTATAGCTCAATTAGATGTTTGTTGCTGTTTTAGATTTTGGTTGAGGTTCTGCATACTGTAGGTCTGTTTCAAACCTGGTGATTACTTTTGGCTCAAAGAAATCGTAGATGCTTCTGATGTTTCAGATACAGAATAAAGACAATTCATACATTTTTTTAAGAGACTGGTCAGGAATAGCCAGTGCTTTCATTTGAAAAGTGAATATGTAATTTTTCTAAGAAGTGTTGAAAGGAAATCATTCAGTTTCAGTTGGTGCAAATATTCAGCATAAATTTTGAACACACCAATAATCTTTCTGATATTCTCAAGTAAGAGAAGTCATACCTCTGACCTAAGGACAAATAAAATAGATAACGTATTATATAAGAAAAATCTAATGCTCACAAAAAAGTATCTTACTTTATCAAATAGCAAATGGAACAGAGTGGAAGTAAACTAACATTCTAGAATACAATTAGATTTATATTTCAGCATATGGTTAGTTTGTTTTATTTTTCCTTTACTGTGAAGCTCTAATCTCAGAATTTGAACCTCTGCCTGCTATTCATTCAAGAATTTTAAAAAAAAATCTGCATTTCATTCCTAGACAGAGAAAACAAAGATATATTCTCCATAGTGTTATTGCCCTTGTGTCTCAATATTTTAGCATTAATCCAGACTTCAAGTTGGGATGATCAATGTCCTATTTCTGCATATTTGAGTTATAGCAAAATAGTGTGCCATCTGGCATTTTACTGCATAAGTGGATTGTTTGTTTATTTACCAAACACCGTTTTTCCCAAGTTTCAAATAAAACTGTTAATTGCTGAAATTGCTGGTTTGTATCAGATGAATAAATACATCAATTTTCAGCTAAAGTTTGTAGTCATGCTGCAGCTTTTTTTAAAAAAAAAATCTAATTTGCTTTTCTTTCAGGCAAGATACATGATTTTAAGCACCTTATTTATTGTCACTGAGTTTGGGAATGGGGAATTGGTTTGCAGCTTGGGGACAGAGGACATGCTTTTCCTGCAAGGGGACAGGCCAGATATGTCTTGGATAAACTCAAACTCATATGTGTTTCTCCCAACCAATGTTGACATACTGAGTTAGACAGACTACACTGAGATAAAATTTTAAATGTGCTTATGTGTTCATTTGTATTTTGCAGGATAGTACAAAGTATTTTCAAAAATTATCATCTCTCGTTTTTTTTCCAAAATGTCTGGATCAGCTGGTTGTGCAAATAATAAATAGTTGTAGTTCAGGTGATCTGTCCAACTTATAACATTCCTCTGGGAAATATACTACATTTGGCAATCCAGCCCTGGTATTTTAAAAATATGTTCAAGGAAAAGTGGAACTTTATTTTTCTACATAAACTTTCCAATGATTAGAATATTTATAGGTCAGTGCTGTATATACAAAAGTGACAGTAAGTGCTACTGTAGAAGATGAATATGCTGAGCCTGAGGGAGGGATCAAGTTCGTCATCAGTCATTCAAAATCCTTTTGCGCCCACAAGAGATCTAAGTTCAGCTCACCATGAATTCCTTATTTACTGCCAAATTGCTTTAACTGTTAGTAGTTCAGATTCTTGTAGAGAGCTTGAGCTTGCAATACATTTTTATTACCACTTGAACTGCCTGGATCTCCTTATTTTCCTGGCAGTTGACAGCCATTGAACTCAACAGGATTTGCCTCTAGGTAAATACATCTAGAATTCTAACATTAATTACTTTACATTAAGAAACATGCATAGACTTAACTTTTAAAAACATGATACATTCAATATAACCCTTTGTGGTAAAGCAGATGCTGATTTAAAATGTAAACAAAAACATCAGCAATTCTTACAGTTCAGAGAAAAAACATTTGGCATTTATTTATACCTGTATTTAACAGTTTCCAAATTTATTTATTTTTAATGTTGAAAATACTATCTTTTCTTCAAGCCTATCATTTCTAACATTTTGCTTAAGAAGAAGCTTTATACATTTGTATAACAGATTTGTTAATCACTTTTATATCGAATAATTAACTTTATTTAATCATCCCTGACAAGCACACCCGATTTTCAGATCTTGAATATGTTTCCCTTCTTTTTCTGCTTTCTATGGCATAGTTCCAAGAATGTGTATATGTTTGTAGAGTAGAAATAAACCACTTCAAAGTTTCATAACAAAGCTTGTACTTATACTGATAATACTGATAGATACTGATAATGTTTCAAAGGTATTTATTGCATGTTTCTGTTAAGATGGCTTTTCTTTTTAATTTTATTAGTTCAATTTAATCATTTAAATATAGGTTTTATTAAATATGTTTTTAAAAAGAAGATCAAAATTAATGCAAACTAATATAAAATAGGAATATAGTTTTATTACGTATTTTAAATGAAGATCAAAATTAATCAAACAAATGTAAAATAGGAAAAAAGAGAAAGAATTTAGCGCTCAGACAAACCAATTTAGTCATCTCGGACAAAACAATTTAATAAATTAATATAAACAAATAAATAAATATGCCTACACAGAGATATGTCCCACATGTTAATGATTTAGCTTTTCTTTAAATTATAGAATGGATGTCTTGATCTTCTCCCCCTTTGTTTCATTTTGTTATAATTTTCTATTTTAAATTATTGCAAACCACTGATGGCAACTATTAAATACAGTAGGTCCATGATGGCGAACCTATGGCATGGGTGCCACAGGTGGAACGCAAAGCCATTTCTGAGGGCATGCGAGGCGTTGCCTTGTCAGCTCCAGTGCATATGAGCATGCTGGCTATCTGATTTTGGGCCTTGATTTTCGGCCAGTTTTTGCCCTCCTAAAGCCTCCAGAGGCAGAAAAATGGCCCAATGGGCAACCTGGAAGTCCATTCCTGAACTTCCAGCTTGTGTGTTGGGCCTTTTTTTGCCCTCCCCAGGCTCCCCAAAAGCCATGTGCACATGCATGGGGCAGCAGGGGGTGTCACACATGCATGCTCAGGGGACACGGCATGGGAGGCATTAAATTATGGATGTGGGCACATGAGCGTGCACAATAGTGTGAGTGTATGTCCTTTTGGCACCTAAGGCGAAAAAGGTTCGCCATCACTGCAGTAGGTTTTGCATTTCAAGGATCTTCCAAAAATTTGTAGTCCCCACAATCACTTGCCACTGGTTAGGTTGGGGCTGATGAGACCTGAAGTCCAGAATTTCTAGAGGACACAAAATTACTTTTCTGGATCAATAGCTGAGAAATTAATAATAAAATATCAGTTATTAGATTTCCCTAGTATCACTGAGATTGAAAAACAGAAGATGAACATTAAATTGCTACCGAAAACACTTTCTTCTTTCTTTCAGTGGTTTGTTATCCATAGATATAATCTTCAGCTTACATCTCATTGCAACATTGCACATGAACTTCTGCATTAAATTAGATTGCTTTATATGTGGCACATTCAGTGCAACTTAAGTTGCCATCTCAGTAAACCACTCGGGAAATCCCAGAAGAATGCAGATATCACAGAGAAGACAAGAAAAAGATTGATAAGCACCTCATACAGAGCCTATATTGCAGCGTGTTAACTTTACATATCTGGGTTGTTCCTAAGGCTTTATGCTATTAAAGCATAGTACTGTATAATTATAATTATATACACAGAGATTCAGACAGAGACACGTGAAAAGAAATTGAGATGTTTTTGGGTCCTAATAAAGGTAAAGGTTCCCCTCACACATATGTGCTAGTCGTTCCCGACTCTAGGGGACGGTGCTCATCTCCGTTTCAAAGCCGAAGAGCCAGCACTGTCTGAAGACATCTCTGTGGTCATGTGACCAGCATGACTAAATGCTGAAGGTGCACAGAACACTGTAACCTTCCCCCCAAAGGTGTTTCCTATTTTTCTACTTGCATTTTTACATGCTTTCAAACTGTAGGTTGAGAGAAGCTGGGACAAGTAATGGGAGCTCACTCTGTTACATGGCACTAGGGATTCAAACCACTGGCGTGCTGCCCTTTCTGATTGACAAGTTCAGCATCTTAGCCACTGAGCCATATGTCCCAGGGCTGTCCTAATAGATACTGCAGGGTTAGAACATGTATGCATTGTCTCTTGTTTAATTTTCAGCAAATTATTATGACATCATATTTGTACTTAATAAACATTTTTATATAGCCTATTTTGTCAATTCCAAGGCATGGTATCAAATCAAATTTCAGTAGATTCCAATGCTACTGGAACAAATAAGACAATTTATTCAGAAACAGATATGCATAGATTATGCTAATATTATAGAAGAACTATATAAATGTGAAGCATGAACCTTTCACATCAAGATAATATTTACTCCAAAGCCTTTGGCTGGAATCTAATATTATATTATAAACATGTGTTTATATTTTATCAACACAATATTGTATAAGCACACATGTTTTTGTTCTGTAAATACAACCACTGATTTTTCTTCTTATTTTCTTTAAACAGGGCCTTAGAGTAATCGGTTACCAAGTAACCTCCTTCCTACAGTGGCTGAAAGGCAGAAATAATATTTTTATCTGAGTATATACAAAAGGGAAATTGCTTGTACTCCCTCTGCCCCTATACTGTTGCTTCGTATTATATGAGTTTCTCTGTTTATATGCAAAATAAAATACAATGGAAATCCCAGCACTTGCTTTCAAGGGGAAAGCTGGAAAGACAGAAAGGCACCTTTAGAAAAAAAAATGACTTGAAATTTAGCTCTTATCCAAATCCCTGGTGCTACTTTGTAGAAGTTGAAATATGCCTACTAGCACATTACTCAAAGATCATGTATGGCCTTTGGCCTGGGCAGTTGAGGGGGGGGAGGGGGGAGAGGAAGCCATGCATTTCCTTAATGGTAACATAACAATATTTTATTGAGCTGTTTAATAATGGATTTTCTCCACCCCAGTGCTCAAAGTTTTGTTAGATTCAGTTGGATGAACAACATACCTATGTGGAATGCATCCCTAAAAATCTCTTATTTATATTCATATAAAGGCCATCAGCATATATCTTCTATACATATTTGTACCCAGACATATTATTGAAGTTTCTTCCTGCTAAGAAACATTTATCATGAGGGGGAATCCACAGTGGTAAGCAAAGGTGTACGCAGAATGTAAGTGTCCAATCTATCATAGTCATGGAATTATAATACTGCTGAACCTTTTATTTATTAACCCTGGGAGTTGTTCCTGGACACTATTCCGAGTCCCGTTTAAGCACAGTATTCTTTATTGCACAGCTAATACAGCACCTTCCTTGCTGTAACTCCCTCAGCAAATCTGTATGCTCCATAGGATTTATTTATTTTTTAATCAAATTTCTTGACTAATAGCATGGCAATCATTTTTACTGTGTAGTTGTATATCATTTAGTCATCCCTCTGTGAAAAGCAGCCACTGGGGCAAAATTTAAAATTAAAGAACTCAGGGATTTAGGAGTACAAAAAGTCTCTTTTTTGTCATTAAACAGTTGACTTTTTGAACTAGATGTAAGCATTAAACTAGTAGAATAGAATAGAATAGAATATTTATTTCTATAACCGCGTCCTCTCCCCGAGGGGACTCGGAGCGGTGCACAGGGAGAAATTAAAACAACATAAAATATATACATACATAAATACAATAAAAACAAATTAAATCTAACTATCCCTGCACTAAAATTCCCATTTTAAAATTAACATTTCCTAACCCCTGAGGTAGAGACTAACCTAGGCCGGCCAAGCAGAAAAAGTGAGTTTTTAATTTCTGACGGAAGGAGCGGAGGTCCGTAGTTGTTCTAATGTCGGGGGGAAGGTCGTTCCAGAGGGCTGGGCCCGCCACAGAGAAGGCCCTTCCCCTGGGCGTCGCCCGCTGACAAAGTCTAGTGGACGGCACCCGGAGAAGTCCCTCTCTGTGGGAGCGAATCGGCCGGGAGGATGTATGAGGCAGGATCCGATCCCGCAGATAGCTAGGTCCCGAGCCATGGAGCGCTTTAAAGATGAGAACTAACACCTTGAAGCGCACCCGAAAGACGGCAGGTAGCCAGTGCAGCTCGCGCAAGAGCGGTGTTACATGGGTATACCTTGCGGTACCCATTATTGCTTGCGCGGCTGCATTCTGGACCAGCTGAAGTCTTCGGGTGCACCTCAAGGGGAGCCCCATGTAGAGAGAGTTACAATAGTCCAGTCGGGATGTCACGAGAGCATGAGTGACTGTGCGAAGGGCGTCCCGATCCAATAGGGGGCGCAACTGGCGAACCAGGCGGACCTGGTAAAACGCCCTCCTGGCCACGGCTGTCACTTGGTCTTCCATGGACAGCCGGGCATCCAGGAGGACACCCAAGTTGCGCGCCCCATCCACTGGGGCAAGATGTTCACCCCCAATGGCCAGCGATGGAATCAGCTGGTTGAATCGGGCAGCCGGAAACCACAGCCACTCGGTCTTGGTCGGGTTGAGCCTGAGTCCGTTTCTTCCCATCCAGATCCGTACGGCTTCCAGGCACTGGCACATCACCGCTACGGCATCGTTGGGGTGGTTTGGGGTAGATATATACAGCTGAGTATCATCAGCGTAGAGATGGTACTCTACCCCAAAACCACGGATGATCTCATCCAGCGGCTTCATATATGTGTTAAACAGGAGAGGTGAGAGGACCGACCCCTGAGGCACCCCACATGTGAGGGGTCTCGGGGTCGACCTCTGCTCTCCTGTCAACACAAATTGCGATTGGCCAGAGAGGTAGGAGGAGAACCACCGTAAAACGGTGCCTCCCACCCCCAACCCCCCCAGCCGATGCAATAGGATACCATGGTCGATGGTATCAAAAGCCGCCGAGAGGTCTAATAGGACCAGGATGGAGGAACAACCCCCATCTCTGGCCCTCCAGAGATCATCGACCAATGCGACCAATGCCGTCTCGGTGCTATGCCCGGGCCGATAGCCGGACTGGCGCGGGTCTAGATAATCAACTTCCTCCAGGTGATGGGGAAACTGTTGTGCCACCACACTCTCAACAACCTTCGCCAGAAAGGGAAGGTTGGAGACTGGACGATAGTTGGTTAATAGAGCTGGATCCAAAGAGGGCTTCTTAAGGAGGGGCCTCACCATAGCCTCTTTTAGGGAAGCAGGCAAGGAACCCTCACTTAAGGATGCGTTGACAACCTCTTGGAGCCAGCCTCGTGTCACCTCCCAGGATGCCAGTACAAGCCAGGAGGGACACGGGTCCAATAAACATGTGGTGGCTCGCAGTCGCCCACGTAACCTGTCCATATCCTCGGAAATAACGGAGTCAAACTCCTCCCAAACAAGATCTGTCTCATGGCATCCCACTGGGCCATCAATGGGGGCTAACTCGTTCTGTATCTGAGCGATTTTCTCCTGCAGAAAAGTCACAAATTCCTCTGCTCTACCCTGTAGCGGGGCTTCCCGCACCCTCTGTTGAAGGAGGGAGCGGGTCACCCTAAACAGGGCGGCAGGGCGGTTTTCTGCAGATGCTATGATAGTGGCACAATGATGACGTTTGGCCACTCTCAGCGCCACAATGTAAGTCCGTAAATGGGCTCTTACCTGTGTCCGGTCATATTCAGAACGGGTAGACCTCCATCTTCTCTCTAGGCATCTCTTGTGGCGTTTCATCACCCCTAGCTCCTCGGTAAACCAAGGAGCCAGGGTGGCTCGCCGCCGCAAGAGAGGCCGCAAGGGCGCGACCCGATCCAAGGCTCCCGTGGTCGCAGTACCCGTGCTTTGTGCACTAGAAACTGTATGGTTGTATATCAGTTCTGTGCTGTTCAACATATTTAATTAGTTTGTCAGGTAGTAGTTAATTTGCTGATGTACTGCCTGTGGGTTTATAGCAGGGGTGGGTTCCAGCTTCTTTTACTGCCAGTTCACTCTGGAACGCGCTTTAGGCGCGCACATGTGCATAAGCTAAAAACAAGATGGGGGTGTCTATGGTGCCGCTGATAGAACCAGTTTGGGTGCATACCCAGCCGAATTACTACGCACTCAACTGACCAGTAGGAAACCCCCCACTCTGATTTATAGGCATGTATTGCCTTTGCATACCTCTAAAAGTATTAGCATTTTTCAGACCAATTATTGTGAACCAAGTAATATTTTTAAATCCACATTTCTAGAAGTATGGCTATACTCGGAGGAAAATGCTTATTATTATATTGCTACTTCAGTGTCATGGTTTATTGTTAAAACACTACTGGAAACGGCTTAATCACAGTAACAAGATTCACCTGAGATACAAATAATATGTACCATAATCTGATCCTGTCACTTGATCTTGGGTTATGATGTTGTGTCACACGCTCTCCGCATGGCAGTGAATATTAGCTGCCTTTAAAAACAAATGCAGATGAGGATAAAGAAAGGCAGAGGGGGAGAAGCATTTTAAGCTACTTTTGGTGTTCTTTTGGAAGTAAAATCTGGTCCTGTTCCAAGCCAGGATAAAAATGCTGGAAAATGAACTGAAGGCAGGCTGCAGTTTTTTTTGGGAAAGGAAGTCTCCATTTATTTGAGAAACTACAGTGATAGCAAAATGTTTCTGGTATGACTGACAAAATGGGGTTGAGAGTAGGTGGGCTTTTAATCATTTTGGGGGGCTTTGTGATTGAGATGTCTGTTCCTGTGCAAGAATATGTCCTTTTATATTTTAATGGCCGTTGCCTGATACTTAGGGAGTCATGTAGGGGTCATGCCTGGCTCTACAGGCAAAAGGGGAAATGCAAATTCAAGGTGTTTGGATTGTCTGAGCTAATCTGGTCAGTTTCAGCTTCTTGCCTTTTGCTTATTCAGAGTTTCTGGCTGGTCTTTGCTTATGAATAGAGTGTCCCAGCTTTCTGAATGGATACAAAATACCCATTCCTAAAGACTGGCCTCTTAAAGCTTCTGCTTCAGGCTATAGCCTATAGCAGGAAGACTCGGGCTGTTTTCTGACATTAAGAAGATATTTCTCCTACTTTAGAGAAAATATTCTATTCTGCCTCTTTTTAATATTAAAAATGAAGAATATTTTATTCTGGGGACGGGGGCTTTCCTATAGTTTCAAACGAGGTATCAACAGTTCCCAGACGTGCCAGTATATACGTGCAGTAGAATCTCAGTGGTAGTGATACTCCTGTTCAAAGGAAGCTTTGAGATAGCTTAGTACCGTAGAGAAATTGCTTCTGTTCGCATTGCTTTTGAATGTCAAAACCCTCCAAACTGCATTTGTCTTCTGTGAGATACAATAAATAAAAAAAATTGTAACCCAGCATGGAAAAAAGCAAGCTCTAGGCTTTTCGGTAGTAGGTATACATAAGGCAAAGGAAGAAATAAACACTCATTAAATTTCTGCAGCATATATCTGTGCGATGGATATTTGTGTCAGTCTTTAAATGCCACTTTGTCTCTCTCTCTCTCTCTCTCTCTCTCTCTCTCTCTCTCTCTCTCTCTCTCTCTCTCTCTCTCTCTCTCTCTCTCTCTCTCTCACACACACACACACACACACACACACACACTCTCACACACACACAGCTATAGCTGACTGCTATAGCTGTAGTACACTCTTTTACCCTATACTTGATCACATATAATGCTACCAGGAATAAGGTATCAGACTTTCTTTCTTTCTTTCTTTCTTTCTTTCTTTCTTTCTTTCTTTCTTTCTTTCTTTCTTTCTTTCTATCTTCCTTCCTTCCTTCCTTTTTTGGCCTTTGGTGGAAGTGAAAGATCATGATGGGAAAAGAAATTCTAAAGGCAAAGTCACTCCCAGAATAAGTGTCTAACTATTAAAATAATTTAAACCTGAGCCCAAAACCTACTAGGGTGCCTGCATTTGACCATTTTGAAGATGATATTTAGAAAGAAGAAAAACAATACTTAGAAAGAAGCAGAACTACATTCACAAGAGAAAAACAATGTCTCTGAAATTTCCCGGAAATTGTTTGCCACCGTCTCCTGACGGTGCTTCAGGAGACCTTTAACATAATCAGTTTTTACCTTTTCAAGAAAGGAGGGTGGGGGACATACTTAATTTACCATTTTATTTACTTACAGATTACCTATACAACCAGCTAGACTGGGAAGATTTATAAATATAGTCAAAGAAATAAATATTTACCTGGGAAGGGAATAAGGATCAATATTGCAATATATCATAGTTAAATAATATATCATAGTTAAATAAATATATAAGTTAAATAAATAAATACTAGAGGATCTTAATTGGCTAAATATAATTTCCAATTTCCATTAGTTGTCCAAAACATTTTGAATACTTGTAACTTGCATTCCAATTAACTCAGTATTCTTAGTATTTGGAATTAAATTTTCACCTTCTGGCATCCTTACTATTTTTCATCCTGCCTGTTAAAATGTGGTGTAATCTTCAGGGAAGTTGCTACATAAAATTTTGTGAAGGATGTAAATTCAAGTTGGGATCACACAAAACCATGGCTTCTTTTAAGATTATTTTGTTGTAGAAGTGGTAGTGACTGGGTTCTGCCTAATGCTAAATCATACATTGTGGTTTAAAAATCACAATGAAGTAGATTTACATACCCCGTGAAACTTATTGTGATGGATTAATATAGTGCAGTTTGTAAACTACGGTAGATGCTGGGTTTTACAAAATTTGGACCATTTTGATCTTCTAAACTAGCACTGAAGTCAATTAACTTTCTATGTCATTACTTGCCAGTTAGTACATATGCTAATCATATATTCAGAGACATGCCACTTCTATGAGAATGATTTGTAATCTTATTTAATTATTCCTTACTCTGATTATTACCTAAAATATTGTTTTTTAATTTTAACTCTCATACTTTTGTGTGCAACTGTGAACAAAATGAACCATTTTATATCTGTAAGAGCTTTTCCAGGCAATTAATTCCTTTCTACTCTGTACATCTAAGATTTACATTTAGATGCAGGAAGAAAATTAAGAAATTACAGATACCCCCGACTCAGAAGGCATTCAAGGGTATTCATCATTTTCTGGTGAATTTGTAGCAAAAATAAAAGTGATATGCAGTACTTTGATTTGTGTGTTAGTCAAGGGCCAAATGAGGAAGTAAAGATGAGCAGCTTCTTAATCAAAGTTCAAATAGCGGTCAGAAAAGCTAATTGCCATAGTGTTTTCCATATTCCCAAGGTGCAGAAATGTTGCATGCCATATCAAAACTAATAAAAATGCACCATATGCTTCCTCCAACTAGATCTGAAATAAAGGGCATCATCGATGAAAAACATTCTTGGAATCTCATTTCATTTCTAAATTTCTTTTGCTAATTTCTTATTCATCTTTATTTCTTTTCTGTAGACAGATACTTTTCAAAACATGTCTAGGATTCATGTCATGCCTGTATACTTGCACTATATTCACAAAGACCTTCCTTCTGTTTTGAAAAATTAGTAAAATATATTCAGAATAATGCTTTCGTTTCAGCTTTGGATTCATTAACTTTGTGGACTTCCATCATCGGAAAAAATGAGATCAGCATTAATGTATAAGAAAAGATTACCTCCTTAGAGCTTGCCTGCTTGAATAGTTGTTATTAGGTCATTCATTAGTGGGGTCTTTATAAGAGTTGCATGTATTCTACCTGCCACGGAAGGCAAAATTGGTACAAATAACCTACTAAACCAGGCAGCTGGATGTTTTAGAACTCTGTGTTTTTAAACTCTTAAAAGTTGCTGGAAATAAGTGAAAGCAATTTTAAGGAAGGATTTCTGATGTTTTGAAAACATGATTATCAATTCAGCAACCATTGTATAAAGGAAAATAATGTGTTTATTGAACAACTAGCAATGCTGAGAAAGAAAAAGGAACGTTTAATATATTCATGCCAGAAAAGCTATGGAGACAAAGGAGAAGCACTACTTTCTACATCCGCCCAATCTTGGCATTTTATTGGAAACATTCACATTGTTTTTAATGGGAAAAAATCATCAATATGTATGTATATTTGTTGGAGATTAATTGGCCCCTTCATGGCACATTTCCTTCCCAGACTGGTATCAATAAAAGGCTACTGTCTCACATATCTCAGAAGGTAGGTTCAGAAATCAGATAATTACATAGGTTCAATTTTTACAGCTACTATGGTTGTTGGCTGAGCAGAGACAAAAATAACCAGGGAAATGATTGAAGTCTGGGAAATGGGTCCCTGGTCAATCAACAGGAGTGCTGATTTATGATCAGTTTACCAGGTGCTTAGGAGCCAAGAGCAAGGCAGCACAAGGAAACAGAAACCAACAATTTAAAAACTGGCCATCAACACCCCTATTAATAATAAAAAGCCACACACATCCAGGCATCACATAACTACTATGTATAGAACATCCCAGTGGACACATCCTGGAGAGAGAGAAGTTCCCTATGGATGGGCTCCAGCATGAGTCCGAACATTTGGAAGACTAAACTTCTTGTCCCAGTGACTCAGCTTGGATACTGTAACATTATCCTGGGATTTACTTTCACTTTGATTTTTTTCTTTTTTAAATCCTCAAACCATGACAGGTTTTCTTCAAACTAATGTTCTTTGATTCCTATCTTATACAAGCCTCCTGTCGTTCCCCCTTCCTTTTCTATTGTTATTAATGGAAATTACTATTGTACATATTGTTTCCATGTTGTATTAGAAATATAGATGGCTAACTACTTAGATGGCATGATGATGATGATGATAATGATGTTGTTGTCGTTGTCGTCGTTGCTGTTCTCCATTCAGTCGAATCTGACTCTTGGTGATTCTATAGGCGGAGCCTCTTCACATCTTCCAATCTTGCACTACTTCTTTGAGTTTTCCTATGTTGTGCTTGGTGTCATCTTTGATGGTGTCCAGCCATTGTG
This sequence comes from Rhabdophis nuchalis, assembly GCA_039707465.1. NCBI lineage: Eukaryota > Metazoa > Chordata > Lepidosauria > Squamata > Natricidae > Rhabdophis > Rhabdophis nuchalis. The sequence continues at coordinate 268,971,546 of CM077643.1, read as the reverse complement.
TTCTTTGGCAGCCTGGCTTCCTTTTACTGCTAACTCTTGCAAGCATAATTGCTTTCTCCAGATACAGGATTTAAAGTATATGTATGTTTCTCCAGAAGGAAGGAAAAATGTGGGTGTGTTCATGCAGGAAGGAGAAATGTGAGGGTGTGCAGAGGTGAGTTCCTACCGGCTCAGACGAGTAGGTAGTACCTTGGCCTCCTGTGCCCCCGAACCAGTTCTATCGCCACCATCTTGTCTTTTGTTTCTGTGCATGCGCAAAAGCAGTTTTTTCACTACTGCATATGTGCACATAGTGCACCCGAAGTGCATCCCAGAGCGAATCGGCAGTAAAATCGCGCGGGCGATCTTGGGAACGTCTAGATATTCCCATGTAACACCGCTCCTGCGCGAGCTGCACTGGTTACCTGTGGTCTTTCGGGTGCGCTTCAAGGTGTTGATCACCATCTTTAAAGCGCTCCATGGCACGGGACCAAGCTACCTGCGAGACCGCATCCTACCTCATACATCCCTCCGGCCGATTCGCTCCCACAGAGAGGGACTTCTCCGGGTGCCGTCCACTAGGCAATGCCAGCGGGCGACGCCCAGGGGAAGGGCCTTCTCTGTGGTGGGCCCAACCCTCTGGAACGACCTACCCCCCGACCTCAGAACAACCACGAACCTCCGCACCTTCCGCCAGAAATTAAAGACACTCCTGTTCCATCAGGCCGGTTTGGCCTAAGTTATTTACCTAGTCTGCAGTCTGTATTATAAATTGTTAATTGGGTTTGTAAGGGATTATGTCTTAACTATTTAAATTTTAGCACAGGGATAAACTATTTAATTCGATTTTAATTATTTATACTTTGTATTTGTGTTGTTTTAAATTTCCTGTGCACCGCCCCGGGTCCCTTCGGGGAGAGGGTGCGGTTATATAAATTTTATAAATAAATAAATACATAAATAAATAAAATAATCCGAAACCTACCCCTGGTGTGTGTGTGTGTGAGAGAGAGAGAGAGAGGGAGGGAGGGAGGGAGGGAGGGAGGGAGGGAGGGAGGGAGGGAGGGAGAATAGGTTGGGATGTTATTATTCTCGTCTGCTGGTCACCTGAATTTAGGCAGTTTAGATCTGTTATTCCTAAAGGTAGCCTTCTGGAAAGCCCTTGCAACATAATAGTTTTCATCAGCTTGGGGTCCCCAAGGAGAGCATGTAAGATAGCTATATGAGATTAGGTGGTGTTTGTTCTTTGTTGGGGTTTATCTGTTTATTGTATATCTTTTTTATCTACTTAATTTATTTTCATTGTTTGTGAAATGGGCAACTATATGAACATGCCGAATAGTTGGATTTGTTGTGGTGGATGCAAATTGTTGAATTGCATAAGTCACCTTTCATTTTCTTTTTTCAAAAGGCTAACTGGAATTCAAACATTGAAATGAATAAATTGATTCATTGGAGCTCTGTATTTAAATTTGCACCTTTTGATATATTGAATAATTCTCCTGTTGAGCTTGTTTTATTTTTGCAAATAAAACGAGCTTTGGAACTAGACAGGAACAAAAGGTTAGAGTTCTTCTCATCATCTCCAATCAAGGTCTGAACCTATACCTGCTATTTACTTTTTAAAATAGATTCATGCAAACTCTTGAAATTGCTTAGATTCTATATCAAGCTTAGACCTCAAAGAGAAAATGTCTCTGTTAATTCTATGTACTGTATAATTTTATTTTCAAGTGGGAAGATCAACTTGAATGAGTTCTTGCTTATGCTGACTGAAAGTAGAACAGTTGAGAGAGTTATTGAAAGATGCTTTCAAAATAAAATATGTATTTTGTGTTTTAATATTTTCTAGAATTTTACATAGTGAATTAAAGAGGGATAAATCAAGACCACTTCATCTACATAATCTATTACTTATCATATTTCCAAGCGATGAACTAATGTCATACCAAATCTTTTAGCATTCAGATGAATCCAAGGAAACAAAACGCCTTTATCTATTTAATTGCAATTCTAGGTCATCTGAGACTTGTGGGACAACTGATGTCAAACTTGGTGCTCAATCTTATGAGATGACCTTGTTTTGTGTTGTCTCCTTGTGAAGAGCTTTTGATACAAAAACTAAAATACCACAATTGTTATAACTGCATAAAATATAGAATTTGCTGGTTTGAAACTCGACAGAAACTGTTAAAAAGTACTTTATTTAATATCTTGAATTTCCTATTTTTCCCGTGCTTCTTTTTTTTTTTTTTTTACTATTGGCATCATTTCATCATGTTCTTGAAGTAGAAGGGTTTTATTCTCTTATGCTGCAGGGGTCTAGAATATTAATGAAAAAATGAAACAGAATTAAGAAAAGAAAAAGGATAGGGAACATTAGGAAGCTCAGGGAAAGAAATATAATGTAAAAGAAAAATGGGGTAATAATTATTAAAATGAATTTTTAAAACATCACCCAGTTATAACCAAGTGTGTAATTCTATAGATATTATTCAGAAGATAACCTTAGGGTACTATCTTGGAGTTGATCCAAACTGTGGGACCTCTGATTCATTACAGGATAACAAAACAATTACTTCAGTTTTTTGCATTGCTCTGTGATCCTTTTGTTGCTTTGCTTTCCTATGATGACTGGGTGCCATCATGAGAAAGGTGACCAAGAACCAACGTGGTCTGTGGCTTTTCATCATGTCTTAATAATAATAAAAAAGCAAGTGAAGAAATGAAACTCCTCACTTGGCAGACAGATTGATTAGTGAGATGACTAATGATGAGGAAAAGTGGAAAGAGAAGTGGCAAGGTTGCATCTCTTTAAAAGTGTGAGGTAAACAAATGTCTTAAGATAAGTAGGTATCATCAGAGGCTAAAATATGAGACACATCAGGAAGTCGTGCAAGTTCTATCTCATCTTTCTCTGTGTCAGTAAATGGCTTTGATTTTGGAGGAACTATGTAACTAGGCTGGGCAACTAAGAAAACATCGTTGTCAAAATCCCTGAAGAATTTCTGCTTGTTGGTTGATATACTGTAATATTAATGTAGTTGGATCAATGATCTTACTAAATATGAAGAGTCTTCTTATATTTCTGAATCTACAGTTTCTTCCCCATGCCATTGGCAAAAAAGGAAATTATTTGCATATGATGGCATGATATTAAAAATATATAGCCAAGTTAGACAACCTGGTGCCCTTCAATGTTTTGGGGCTACAATTTATTTATTTGTTACATAGATTTATGTGACTGCCCAACTCACACATGGTGACTCCTGGGGGCATACAACAGTTACAGTTCCCTGCAACAGAGAACAAGATTATAGGAATTCATCACATCCTATTGTGCTAAGGTATTTTTTAAGATACACGGTTGATATAACATTCTATCCTGGTTCCTCACACATCAGGGACCTATATATCAAATAATGGGGAGCAAAGAGAGCCTGATATCCACACAACAAGTTTTTGCCAATACATTTGTGACTGTTTCTAGCCCACTTCTACCTCAGTTTGATTACTATTCCCTTTCTTGTTCCTGTTGCTAGCATGAAGACTGACAACAATTTAATTAACTCGAAGTAGATGAACAAAGATAAACAGACAGGTGGACAAACAGGAATAACTACCATTGAATCTCTATTGAATTTTATAGGCTGTGATTTGCATTCTGAGTAATGTTTTTGCACCATCTTGGGCCCCAGAGGAACATTTGATGCTTCTAAAAGTTAATAAATTTTATTGCTTGTTTAAACAGCACCCTTGCCATTATGAGACCTGCTCTTGTAAGCTACTGAGGAAATCCATTAAAGAAAATCCATTCAAGTGCAGATTGTAAAGAATTTCTTCAGTTTCCCTTGAACCAAACCTCCCCATTTTATTCCCTATAGAGCCTTCATTCTTAAGTAGGTGATCACTAAATGCTCCCCCCCCCCATTTGCATCTATAAACTAAAACAGATGTTAAAATGTTATCCTACTTATAAGAAACACTATCTTATGTATAAAATAAGCTCAGATTTACTTGCTTGCTTATTTACTTAATATAAAGCCAATAAAATATCACTACCAAATCTCCCATCCTCAACAACACTACAGGGAAGACATCACACCAATAAAAGAAGATTAAAACAAAGTAAATATAGGTGTATGGGTTTGTTTCAGATTCTCCAAATATTCTGCAGACAAACACTGGATAGGCAACTCAGAATTTATCTAGGGGAGGGAGAAGTATCCAGTTTCTTAAAGGCAAAAGTGCACTTTAGCAGGAACTGTGGTATCCCTATTTTAGAGCTACAATTGCTCAGAAAAAATGTCATGGGAGAGGAGCTTGATCATGAAGCCTTCGCTTGCGATTTATTTGTAGTGAGCGGTAGATTTTCCAGATCCAAATTCTGGGCAACCATTAGGTGGCAATGAAAAGTTAGAACTTTGTCTCAGCTGCTATTTAATGGTCATGCAGATTTTTTGCACTTCAAATCAGAAAGACCTCTTTATAAGTATTGTACACCACTGCCAAGTTAATCACGTAGAGAAAGATGGGATTCATTGTACACACTCCATAGCTGTCTAGTAACTGAATCAATGCAATGATTCCACAGTCTACCCAAGAGAATATATCAGAAGGATTTTGTTTTGTTTTTCCTTTGAAAACATTCTTTCCAGCCATTTTTCTTCATCTGGATGAATGAGAGCTAGTAGAAAAAAATGTAGGGTATCTTTAATAATGTCTTAAAACTGGATAAGAAGAGCTGCGTCTCTAGAGGTCCCTTTCTGAAATTTGAGGATTAATGAAAGTTTCTCACTAACTAAACTCTCTAGACAATTCTTTGAACTCTCAAGCTTCCTTTTTCTGCTACGTATTCAAAATGGACAGCGATTAATATATATGCATGCGTGTGTGTGTGTGTGTGTGTGTGTGTGTGTGGTACAGGTATATTTCAGAGCTGGGATTCACGTATCTTCCCTACCAATTCGTAAATGTGAGCACGGACACACTTTGCTTGCACCCGCGATGTCTGGCCATGCGCACTGGTAATGCATTACATCGGAGCAAGTGGGCGGACTCCTGCAGCAGCTGCTACCAGTTCACCGGAAACTGAGAGAAATGACTGAATACCATCTCTGGTATATATTTATGTATGTTTATAGCATGTGCATATGTGTGGTAAGTATGTATTTGGGTAGATATACAATTTCTCTTGAGAGTAGGCAACAGAAATTCATTTTTAATATGGGTGGTTGGGCTTGCAGTAAAAAAATAAAGACAATAAAATTATCTATCAGGAGTTTAGGAAGACCTTTAAAAAAAACCTGTATAAGCATCCCAAATAGTTTTCACATAGGAAAACTACCCTATTAGGATACCTTTTAGGATTTTATAGCTAAAAAGAATGCTCCTGTCTTCATTGATAAGACCACTGAGGGACTTCAAAAGTGATATATTGTCCTATAGTGGTTGAGTTACACACATATTGTAAGTTCTTGCATGCCATTGAAGATTTCCTAGTGTCCCTGCAGAATGTTCCATAGGCAAACATGTTCTTCTAACAAAACCTGGGGAAACAAGAGGTACAGAGATGTTTAGAAGATTTCTCAGATGTGGTATGGGAATATTGCCTTCCAAACCCTTCTCATTTCTGACATATTCTAGGAACCACTGCAGCACCATTGAGAGGGGAAAATAGTTGGCATCCATATCTATTAATGAGCCTTTCCATCTCCCTAGATCAGTATCAGATCACCAGGTTACAGTCCTGATTCACAATCTCCGAGTGGAACTAAAAGTTGATGCTTTATGGATTTATCTATAGATAAGAGATGGGATGTTGGGTGAAGAGATATTTGATTGTAACATTATAGGTGGTAGAAAGCCACTAAATTTGCTAATACTTGTCATGAAGTTTGGAAATTACACTGTAATGATATATAGTTTCTTTATTATGCTCACTTATTTATTTTTGCTTTCCTGCACTTTTTATAATTTCTTCCTATTCTCTTTCTCTCATATACTGTATATGATGATTACCTCTTAATAAACAAGCCAAGTATTATGATATAAAACTTTGGAAGCCAAGATTCAAATGTTTAACTGATGAAGTTGGAACAGCTGTTTTGACAATCATTAGCCTAATGTTGTATTCTTTGTAAACATAATGATGTTATCTTCCTTGTTAACAAAGCAAGGAAGTCTCAGTTGCAATCAGCTTTTCTAATTTGATACAATAGTGAAGAGCTAGGTGTAATGATATGCTAGAAAAAGCCATGTGCCGTAACTCCATGTAACATGACTTCCATGACACTAATTCTTTGTTGATCATTAATGAAACTTTCTAACAAAAGCTGTTTGCTTATTGTATACACAATGAGGGTGCTATTTCAGGTGACTTATTCTCATTTTGAATATTATATGCCGATGCTTCAGCATACTGCCTTGTTCTGTCTTCTGAATGTTTCATGAGCTATATCTAGTTAAAAAAAAAAATAACTGGTGACTTCAGTGTTGCTAAGAAGAAAATGGAAGATCGCACACTCTGAAATTGTACTTAGAAAAGACAACTCATTATCTTCTTCTTCATCCTTATCAACCACCAGACTTTTAAATATAATATTGTTGTGTTTAATGTAGAATTACATCAAAAGTATATGCAAGAACCCCCCCCCCCCCCAATAATGCACGTTTCAATATTATGGAGCTCTTCAATTCAGGTTTAATTCCTTCAAGCATTTTCTTGGTTACTTATGCGACCGTGTAACTTATTCTTTCAACTTTGCATCCCATGGCTATAACAACAATCCTGTTTGGGTGGATGGATGGATGGATGGATGGATGGATGGATGGATGGATGGTGTAGTGTAGATGCTGACAGCACCATGTATTATCTATTCACTTGAACACCTTGTCTGAACTTGTTTGAAATACTCTGCTTCCAACGTTTAAAAGTCTGAATAGTAATTTCCTTCCCTTTTTATTATTGCAAATTATGTGAGGTGAGTAAATAGTCTCCTTAGTAATTCATGAGGGAAGTCTGTTTCCTTCCACCATTCTGTGATCAAAAATGCTTGCTCTTTGTTCTTCTGCCTATTTCAGGCCCGTGAATACACAAAGAAATCTTCTCATTTCCCTGGCAGGGATGAAATCACTGTAGTTCTTCCTTACAAGTACATTGTCTGAGCTGCGTGTAAGAAATGCTTCATGTGTTGTATCTTTGCATTTGAGCACTGTTTTCTCATCGCCAGACTGCTTGGATACACTTTTCAAATAATGTTCTGATGTCTTTTTTTTTAAAGGATAATTATTGCTCTCGTTATTGTAGTAAGAAGCAGTTTATGTTGAAAAAGGCATGGGGCAATGTTTTGTAATTAATGACTGCCTTTAATAAGATCAAGAACCATAGTATTCAGAGCTATGCCACTGACATCAGCAGGAGTGTGTGTGTGTGTGTGTGTTTAAGCTTTGAAGATAAATTTAGATGCCTTTCTTTGTTTTTGTTTTTTTGTTTAACTAAACCTACTTTAGTATTTTTTTTTCTACTTCAAAATGATGTAGAACCATGCTGCTGTTCTCAGTAACTCTAGTCCAGGGCTGTCAAACTCATGGCCCACGATGTGATGATGCGAGTTTGACACCCCTGCTCTAGTCAAAAGGAGCTCCAAGAACTCCAAAGGTAAACCTTGAGGGCTTCAGGTGACCATGTCTCCTTAGGCCCAGCTTCTTTTAAATGTACTTTGCATAGACTAGATCTCCAGCATGCAAACAAGTCATCTTTTTTTAAATAGCAGGTATTGAGTGATTTATTATATGCCATCAAGTCATTACTGATTTAGTGACCATACTATACTGCAGATTATCTCAATCACAATCTATCCCTATCTTGATCTTTCATATAATAGCAGGCATACAATAGGGTTTTCTCTGCCACTATAATGGGTATATTATTCACAACTCTGGTACTTGGATCTTAAAGATTGGTGTGTGTGTGTGTGTGTGTATGTGTGTGTGTGATTGTGTGTGTTTGTGTGTGTGTAATGTTCCACAATGGAACATTTGGAAATGACGTCAAGGAGCTATCTAGATATGGCACTTCAGAGCTTTTAGATGTATTGTGGAAATAAAGAATAATGAAAAACTTGAATTAAGTTGTGACAACTAACTGCAGTCTACAAGCCTTATCTGAGCCTTAAGTACTTATCTCTACTGTAGTTTATAAAATAAAGCCTTTCCCCCTCCCCATTTTGGAGAATGGACAAAAGCAAAGTAGAACAGCAATTGCCCTATGTGTCTGAGTTGTTCATTTTCTTTTGAAAGGATCTCCTGACCATTTTTGTCTTTCACACTTAAAACAGAGATGGCTAGGGGTAACAGCCATTGCTCATTTATTTCCACTGTCAGGTGGAAATCAGCTTCTTCCATCTAATATTCTAATATTCATGCTGACTGCCAGCTGCCAGCAGTTCGAGTCTCATCTGTTCAAGATTGACTCATCCTTCCATCCTTCCGAGATGGGTAAAATGAGGACCCAGATTGTTGGGGGTAATATGCTGACTCTGTAAACAGCTTAGAGAGGGCTGTAAAAGCACTGTGAAGTAGCATATAAGTCTAAATGCTGTTGCTATTGCCAAATAAATCCTTGGAATTATAAAAGAAAAATGGGGTTATGTAGCACTGAGGTGAAAAAAGGAAATAAGAAAGAAGTCTTTAAAAATCCAGATCTGAATTTCTCATTCATGATAGGAAGAGCAAATTAAATAGCATATGAGAAATGCATGTTTTATCTCCTGATTCACTTATTTTCATTGATATACCCTGTTAATTCTGAACTGAAAGTTCATTTCTGTCTCCCATATTGAATCGTTCTCTACTTTGTAAAAAAACTGGATCCAGGATCACAAACATATTTTCTTGTTTTCCTTTCCATTGTTTGCTTTTCCTATTTTCTCCTTGTATGGAATCAAAGAAATGGAAATAAACATGCTTTATTTGGTATGTTTTTAAAGTGTGCACAAATTAACCTTCATACAATTTGAACCATTGATTGAGAATCAATGACACAAGTAGTCAATCAGGTCAATGCAAATCAATTTGATTTATTTAAATGCACAAAACCATTCAACATTCGGGGCCTAGCTACATACGAGACCGCCTCTTGCCCCATACATCCCTTGGACTGATCCGCTCCCACAGAGAGGGCTTTCTCCGGGTACCGTCGGCTGGGCAATGCCGGTTGGCGACACCCAGGGGAAGGGCCTTCTCTGTGGTGGGCCCAGCCCTCTGGAACGACCTACCCCCCGATTTACGCACTACCTTGGACCTCCGCCTCTTCCGCCAACGTCTTAAGACGTATTTATTCCAGCAAGCCGGCCTAGCATAGCTCCCAGTTTCTGACTTTTATTTTGATAAATTTTAATTCGTAAGGTTTTATAAAGGTTTTTAGCACAGGATATAATTTAATTAGTTTTTAATAATGTATTTTTATATTTTTTGTATGATTTTTAAGACTGCCTGTGCACCCTTGGTCCTTGCCAGGAGAAGGGCGGGGTATAAATTTGAAAATAAATAAATAAATAAAATAAACATAAATAAAATACTTGGCAATTTAATTCAAATTTCTGATTTGGGTTGGAATGTCAATTCAGTTTGAAGATAAATCATCTTTGAATGAAATCTCTTAATCAAAGCATCTCCCAGCCCTAATTTTAAAAATGTGTCCATAGGAGAGGAAAAGGAATATACCCTAATTTTAAAGTATCATAGCAATTGCCTCTAAAATAACCATAATTGGAAAAGTAATTTTTTGTTCTTATTGTACTTTGTAGTTAATTTACTATTAAGAATCAGTTCCTGCTAGCTTGTTTATTCTTGCTCTCTGCCCATCTCCTTTTTTTAGTGTTATTTCCATGAATGTTGTTAATTAAAGGGGCAGAACTAAATGCTATCCCATGCATAGATATCACTGTATATGGCCAGAAACCCAGAATGAATAGCCCAATTATACAAATATTTAGCTGAAGGTAAATCTCACTGGACCTACTGGCATGTATTAACTGTGTGTGTGTGTAAGAGAGAGGGGGGGGGGGAGAGAGAGAGAGAGAGAGAGAGAACACCCTTAAGAAAGTTGACATCAACTAATTTCAATTTGGTGCAAACTAAGGGTGTAATTCTGGCATTTCAGCCAAGATTGGCTATAAGGAAGAGTTCTAACATATACCAAGGAGGACAGTTCTGCACACTGTACAATAAAGACTAGAGTTCTTAACAAGCAACTAAAATTTTTAACCTCACAAACTCTTATAAATGATTGTGATACAAGGCAGAGTTGACTAAGTTAGGAGCATAAACATTGATCATAACCATAGTTATATTAGACACTTTATCAAACAGAATTAAGAAACAATTGTGTTATAACTTGAATTTGCACATATCCTATGCCAACACATTATGATATCCTGGGTTCTTGGGAAGAACTTGATGCATATGTAGGCCAGTACCAGCTAAAGAACTGGCAGCCATCATCATCATCATCATCATCACCACCCCCGTTGCTCATATCATCACCCATTTTCACTCATAGCATAAGACTGCTCATAAGAACAGTCTTCTACTAATAATGATACTTATATAGACATTCATTCTTTCCTCATTTTTCTCAATAGGTCATAGCACCATAATTGTTACAAAATATTGCCATCTCTTTGTGACAAAGCCAGGGCTAAAGTGGGTTGATTCGCAACTACAGTATTATTTGCTTTGCCTGAGAAACCCTTATGGGTTCTATTGAAAATAGTTCTGGATGTCAACAGAGTTGATTGTTCTATATAGCATGCCACATTAGAAGACATTTCGACTTTCCGAGGAAAAACAACAATAACTCTCAGCAAGTCATGCAGCACGAACCTGTCCAATGGAATAAAACAAAGGTTCTTTGGAAGTCTGAGTTCATTGTGTAGAAGCAAAGGGTTTGCATTATAGCTGCACAGCATCGTGTCCGGAAACCCAATGACTGAGATTCATTATAAGATCTTGTTGCAGTTGAATAGGAAAAGCTCCTGGTTTTCCCTGCTATAAAGCAAGAGGCTGTGTTGAAAGCAAATCAAAGAATTAAGGCATCCAAGAAAGTCAAGAAAAATGGGGTGTGTTCTACCATGATTTGATGCTATGGAATCCCAATGACCATAATTATTTACAATTGTTTCTTCTTATTAAAAGTTCTATAATGTATTTTTTTCCATACCCATTTGAGAATTCAGTAACGAATGTGGATCTGTTTGGACATGAAAATACTGCCATGATTTTCTTTGAGGAAGGGAGGGATTAAGAGAATCTGGGAGCATTTTTGAGCTCCATGAAATGGAAAAAAAATAATCTGGAGTTAAATTCCAGCTCTGTAATTTCAAATTACATGGTCATCTTATTTGTATAAGATGTATTTGTATGCATACCATATATTCTATGTGCTATATATTACATAATATAGCTTTGGAGTTGGTCCTGCTGAAAAGTATGTTGAAAGAGATTTCAATTAATCCTCACGAATATTGCATATGACATCCTGTTTCAACTTTATGTCTAATTTATTTATTTTATAAATAAATAAATAAAAATGCACGCCACCTGTATTTCTTTTACAAATAATTCAAGGTGGCGAGCATATCCAACATACCTTTCCCCTCTTATTTTCCCTACCACAATAACCCTGTGAGGTGGGATCAGGCTGAGAAAAAGTGATTGGCCCAAGGATCACCCAGATGGCTTTTGTGGCTAAGGTGGGACTAGAATTCATGGTCTTCAGGCTTGTAGCCTTCTGCCTTAAGCACGAAATCAAATTAAGTGCTCTGCATTGTTGACATCCATCTTTTTCTGGGATGATGAAAATTCATGTCACATTGCAGATATACTACTGTATTTCTAGAACTGCAGGAAATATTCTTCAACTTACTGTAATGCACAATATAACAGCTGGTACAGGATTTCAGCTGTGAATAGCTGTTTGGTATCTCATATGGGATTATCCTATCCTTTAATCAAAATGTTCTTTCCCTCCGTGACTTTTCTATTTTTGAATGAATGGTGAAATATTTCAGTGTGAAATTCCTCTGAGAATTTCTGGGCACTTTTCAGAACATTTTCAAATCCCTTTGAAATCCTTCATCTGACCAGTAAGACTGTAGGCCTGGCTTTGCTTTGTTATTGCATTGCTCCATATACAGTATATCAAGGTCAGTGTCTTTGAGCATCTCACTTGCAGTGTTTATTTCAACCAGCATCATAAGCACGAAACCTGAAATTTGGTATATGTTTCTGCTTATTCTATTTCCTTCTGCTACGGTTCCTGTTAAAACATTATCTTCCCAAATGGAAAGGAAGGAATCATCTAGCTTCCAATTTAGTATTTGATAAACTTCATTCCTTGACTTGATTTTCCATTCTTATCACACTCTCCATTTTCGGTTTCAGAAAGGATATTCTTCCCAGCTGTTGCTTCAATATTTGTCAGCAATCAGACAGTGCAAAGAAAGCCACATAGACTCTTCGGCTTGCATTAAAATAATCAGCAGCATCACTAGAAGTTGATACAGCATCACTCAAATCCTTTTGTGTATTCTTATGTTCATTCTTTCCATGCTGGCATTAGTATCATAGGCCTAGTTATCTCATGTCAGGTGTTATTATTCCCATATCTTCTACTTTTTCTAAAAATATATTTTTCATAACAGCTCCTGAGATATCAGTGTCAATAAATTATAGAAAATACATTCTGATACTACCCACTGGAAAGATATTTTCACCACACTCTGTTTTCCTTTAAAAGAAACCATTCAGTCATTTGCACCTTGTTAGCGCTCTGGGTTCAGGACCAGTTTTACAACTCTGGTCCCGTAACCAGTGTTAGGGGTAACAAACACCCCCGTTTGAAAATAAATGCGGAATAGTGTAATACACCGGACAGTAAAGAGATACGTTGCTTTAAATACACACAAACTCTAAAACACTGATAGTAACAAAATAAATAGTCTTTACTTTGTAGCAACTAAAAATACTTCTTCTGACCTATGATACTAACTTCTCAAACAATAACAACACCAAACACAGAGTTATCTTACAGTGATGCAAAACAAATACTTCGTCTTTCTTCAGTCTTCAGCTTCAGCTCCTCAGCGACAAATAGTAAGCACAGGAATCAAAGGGAATTGAAAAGGGAATGAACTGTGTTTCTGAGCTTCCTTTTATGGTAGAGCTGAGAAGCACAGCCAATCAGAATTCAACATAGTTCTTAAAGCTACACTCTTTAACAATACTGGCTTATATATATATTGTCAACCCAACATAAGGATAAATATCCTAACATACCTTAGGGTTGACATCATATATATAGCCCAGAATAACAGCGTAATGTCTTGCTGACTTGAAATCTGGCACTTGAAAGAGACTGGACAGCCTTTTGTCTGGAAAGGTATAGGTAAGGTGACCAGATATTCAAAGTCCCAAAGCAGGACACCGTCGACAGGCGGGGGGGCGCTCCGGCACGTCACGCACCTGCGCAGAGGGCATCAGGGCCAAGGAGGTGGGGCTGTGCACGCCTGCACAGAGGGTGTCAGTGTCGGGGGGCGCTCCCACCTGCCCCCACGGGGCCCTCTTTAAAGTAAGGTGACCAGATTTCTACCTTGCCGCCCACTTCCCTCGCTGGCTGGGGTGCACGCAGGCCGACCCCCTCCCTTCCCCCCCAAGAAGGCACCTGCAGGTAGGCATCTGGTGGGGCGGCGGGGCCTGCCCACCAACCCGCCACTTCCTGCCTGCCAGCCTGCCACTTCCTGCCTGCGCCCCGTGCCTCTGTCTGAGCACGTGCAGAGCGCTCACCGCCTGCCCGCTGCCCGCTGCCGCACCAGGCAAAAAGCAGGACATTTTGAAGAGGCCACGGGAGGCGGGACTAATTCTTTGAAAGCATGATTGTCCTGCCAAAAGTGGGACGTCTGGTCACCTTAGGTATAGGGTCTCCTGATTGAGGAGGGGGTGACTGTAAGACCTCCAATGTCCCGTCAAATTCTATTAGGATATACTATGATATTCTATGATATACATTTCCTAAATTATGAGTCTTCTTAGATGCTCCTGGAATATAACATCAAAAAGATTAGTTCCATAATTTTAAAGAATTTTTCTCAATTTGGGAAATAAGCTGATCTGCAGTACCACACCATGTAAAGGATTGGGTAGAAAGAATTCTAACCATGGCAATGAACCTTTTCAGAACACTTTGTCAATAAACTGATTCTGTTGCAATTTTCTCCTGATGGTCATCTAACAGGCCTTTCATTTTAGTCCCATCTAGAGATCTGTTATCTTGGAGTGCTCTCTGATGATTTTCTCCTATGTGTGTTTATTTATTTTTTTCTTAGGTCTTTATTTCTGTAGTGTGCATCTCAATGTGGCTGCAACATTAGCCTGGAAGAATTTGTAAGGAAGATCAAATGCGGCATCCTCTGTCTTTGAATTCCTAAACCATAATCTCTCCATTTTGTCTTCATTAGATATTTCATGTCCGTAATGTGTCAGATGAAAATTTATACTTCATAGATTTTTTTAAAAAAATATTCTATATTTTATTATTTTCTCTTGCCAGATATTATGCAATACAAGGAGGTTTCTTAGACTCCTAGTCAAGTGGGTCAACAGTCCTGGTACATCTAATATTTAGGAGGAGCAATACTTTTTGATTTGCTTATTAGTTTCCACACTCCTCCCTGATCTTCATTTTCTTTGGGAATGTTGAATGTTGCAGCTATTTGATGAGAGTAGCGGTAGTTGCCAGATCACCTACCACCCTAATGAGATCAGAAATATCATCAGTCATGTCAAAGTCCGTTGAAGTTGGACAGCAAAAATTCAAATAAACAAATAAATAAGAATAAAATCGATCTTCACTGGGCCCAGTAGGTTCATTGTCAATATCTGTGCCTATTATCTCCTTCCTGCATAGATAGAAAAGCTTCCTGTCCTCTAACTCAGAGAAGATAGAGCTGCTTCTGCTTTCACTCATGTTTGTTTTCAGCTATTGTGTGCTCAGTTGAAGGGAAAAATAAGCAGGCTAGTAGCAGGGGCTGAAGGACGGAATAAATGACCACCTGGAAGTATTTTCTCTCCTCTTTTCGCTGAGCAGTTGAATACGTTCTCTCCTTAAATGAGTTCAGAGAGGCAGCAGGAAGCCCCTTGAACGCTGATATTAATTGATCAAGACTCTTGTGGGAGACCTAGAGAAGTACTGAGAAGAATTTCTTTCTCCTCCATGCAATTCCTGCTGTATTCTGTTACTTCCTCTCACCTCCTGTCTTGCCTGCATCTCGGGTGCTTTCCTTCCCCCAGCCCAGCACTCCATATTTAGAAAAAAGATTTCACTCTTGGGAAGTTCTGTTGAAGTAGATAGAATTTGTCAATGTCACGATCAATAAACAATACGTGGTGTACTTCTTGTCCCCTGGCATATAATATTTACATTTGCTTAGCCATATCAAATGCAGAAGGTTAATTGAATGAGGACTTTTTGAGTAAGCTGATGGTACGTTTTGCTGTTCCTCTTCGGTTACTACAGCTCACTCTTCTCTAACAGTTCTTTCGCTCTGAAATGATTGCACAATCCTCACGACGGAGAAATATCTAGTGTTTTAAGAAGCAAATTCAAAAAAAAACAAGAGAAGAGTTGGCCGTTAATACAGGCAGATTTTCCTATTTGTTTTTCATTTTCCAGGAGACTGGAAAAATATGACTTGTTGACCAAAGACTAATTGCTGATTTGGCACATGTTTTGTTTACTCTTTGTGTTGTGTGATTACTAAAGCTACCTTATTCATGCCATGGCATTCATGTTTTGCTCTTTCATCATTGAAAAAAGATGGTTGAAAAGTGTATGAACCAGAGAGAGTCAGAGAGTCAAACATGGAATACGGGTAACATTTTCAACACGCTGAACATCTTTCTAAACATTTCCATCAAAATATTTTTGCCTCAGATAAAGAGGTAGACAACAACATCAAGATTTATGTTGTTTTTCTTTTTTCCCCTTTTTTTACAAGAGTGGATGCAAGCGATATTTTTTGCATTATTTGATTTTCTTCATGACCTCAGACATCTTTCCTTTCTAAAACAGAAGTCTGCTCCATGCTTTGCCTGTCATTCTCCATCGGAACCAAGTTCTACACTACAGCAAAACAGTCAACAGCTGTATTTTCATTAAATCTGAAATGGAAGCGCTGCCATTCAGTCAACACTGAATAGCTTTCTGGGATGTACTGATAGGATCCAAGTTGGAAAAGAAGCCACAAGGAAGGTAGCTGAAAAAAACTAGACTTGGAGCCTTGTGGTTGAATATAATCAAGCCAACGTGTCCGAAGCTGATTTGCTGATCCTTTTGCAACAATGATCTGAGATTTATAACAAGAAGGAGTTTGGGATGCAACCACAGCTACTATTTAAACTGCTCTCAGAGTGGGATTCAATTTTTTTTATTACCTGTTCTGTGGGCGTGGCTTGGTATGTGTGGCTTGGTGGGCATGGCAGGGGAAGGAAACTGTAAAATCTCCATTTCCTCCCCACTCCAGGGGAAGGTTACTGCAAAATCTCCATTCCCACCCGATCAGCTGGGACTCAGGAGGCAGGGAATAGATGTGGGTGGGGCCAGTTGGTATTAACCTCCGAACTATTCAAAATTTCCACTACTAGTTCTCCAGAACTGGTCAGAACCTTCTGAATACCACCTCTAGCTCTCACCCTGTGCCCGTGCTCGTTTGATTATAAACTGGCTTAATGAAATACTGCTTGGGCCAAGATCCTTTGGCAGAAATTTATTTATTTTTCAAATTTAGAGATCACACATCTCACATACAGAGTTGACTCTGGGCAGTTAATAATTAAAGTATGCAAGTTATTCAGTTTGGAATTGAAAACCCACTTCCTCCTAATGGACAATTTCCCAGCTTCTGTGTTGTGCTCTTCTATCTTTCCATTCAGGCCAAGCAATAGTGCTAAGCTTTATCCTAAGCTTAGAGTGAGGTAGGATTTTTTTTTTTTTAAAAAAATTCATTTCATATTAAAATGTCAGACCCAGTGCAGCCATCCTCCGCCATACACACTATAATATAGAACAAATATCATATATACTAATCATACATTACTAGGGGGGGTGAATTATTGACCCCCGTGGAGAGGGCGCGCAATTTAGGAGTCCTCCTGGATTCCCAGCTGTCCCTGGAGGACCATGTGACAGCTGTGGCCAGGGGGGCGTTTTACCAGGTTCTCCTGGTCCGCCAATTGCGCCCCTTACTTGACCGGGATGCCCTTCGCACAGTCACTCAAGCACTCGTAACTTCCTGTCTAGACTACTGTAACGCTCTCTACATGGGGCTCCTCTTGAGATGCACTCGAAGGTTGCAGTTAGTCCAGAATGCAGCCGCGCGGGTAATTATGGGAGCCTCTTGGCAATCCCACATAACACCTCTCCTGCGCGAGCTGCACTGGTTACCTGTGACCTTTTGGGTGTGTTACAAGGTTTTGATGACCATCTTTAAGGTGCTCCATGGCACAGGGCCTAGTTACCTGCGTGACCGCCTGCTGCCCCACACATCGCTACGTCCGATTCGCTCCCACAGAGAGGGTCTTCTCTGGGTGCCGTCGGCCAGGCAATGCCGGTTGGCGACTCCCAGGGGAAGGGCCTTCTCTGTGGCGGGCCCAGCCCTCTGGTACGACCTACCTCCTGAACTCCGTGTCATCTCTGACCTCCGCCAGTTCCGCCAGCGCCTAAAAACGCACTTTTTTCATCTAGCCGGCCTGGCATGACCTACCCAGTTCCGAACCTGACTTTTAGTGGATCAATGTTTTAATTGGGGTTTTTAATGTGGTTTTAGCGCAGGTTGGTGGTTTAATGTAGTTTCAATGGGTATTTATATTTTGTATATTTGTATTTCTATGTTTTTTAATTTTCCTGTGCGCTGCCCCAGGTCCCTTTGTGGGAGATGGGTGCGGGATACAAATTTGAAAAATAAAAATAAAATAATAATAATAATAAAAATTATATACAATTATTCTGCCCAATATACTTATTAATATGTACACATATTACAACACATTTCAGGTCTACAAATCTTATTTATTTCCTGTTCCCACTCCCACCTCTCGGTTCCAACCATTGGTAAATTCTATTCTATATATCATGATATTCTGTCTCCTTTATTTTTTATTTTTAATGTCAATCTAATCATTTCTTCACAATCCTTTGGAACGACTTACCCCCTGAACTTCGCACCATCTCTGACCTCTGCCTCTTCTGCAAGTGTCTAAAGACACATTTGTTCCATCTAGCCGGCCTAGCGTAGCCCCCTAAACTGACTTTTAGATAGTTTTTAAATTTGGGGATTTTAATCTGGTTTTAGCACAGGATTCATTGAATTAGTTTTTTAAATTTTATATGATGTTTTGTATGTATTTTAATTTTCCTGTGCGCCGCCCTGAGTCCATTTGGAGAAGGGCGGGGTATAAATTGAAAAAAACAAAAAACCAATCCAATACTTTCTTTATTATCTCTCTTTCTAAAGGCATATTTTACTTTTCCATTATTGGGCATATACCAGTCTCGCTGCCATTATAATGTGTAGTATTAAATATGTTGAC
Source organism: Rhabdophis nuchalis (assembly GCA_039707465.1). NCBI lineage: Eukaryota > Metazoa > Chordata > Lepidosauria > Squamata > Natricidae > Rhabdophis > Rhabdophis nuchalis. Next base: position 268,952,919 of record CM077643.1, on the reverse strand, counting down.
CCTTTACTCCGGCCCTCTGTTATCATTCCTAATAAAAATAATTCTGGTTTAAATTCCAATCTTTGTCCAACCATTTTTTTGAACCACATCTGAATCCGTTGCCAAAATTCCTTTGGTTTTTTTTACATGTCCACCACATGTAATAATACGTGCCTGGTACTTGATTGCATTTCCAGCATTTTGGGGATAAATTACTATACATTTTAGAGTGAAGGGGGATTCGTAATGGACATACCGTATATCTTTTTATAATTGATATAATGAATGCATAGACAGATGTGCAAACAAAGCTAAACTGAACTTGATATGCCCGAGTTCCAAACAAATGCACATCGATGCAGGCATCTCAACTATTGACTGAGATGGGCAACTACAGAAAATGAATGAATGAATGAATGAATGAATGAATGAATGAATGAATGAATGAATGAATGCAACCAGTTTTAAAATAAGCATTCCTTTCTTTTATTGTCCCTGTTTTTCTGGAATAATACTAGTTGCAGATTCTATTACAGTAATATTTCCTTCCTACTATCATAATTATAACACTTCGGTTAATGTTCAGAACATCCCCTCTTCAAAATCCAGGAAAACTATTTTGATTACTATATTTCTCTCCTTGAGCTACCTACTTTTTACCAGGCTTTTGTTTTAATGAAACTCTGTATGCAGCATTTAATCATATTTCCAGGCACCTGTGGTCTGATGGAATTATTAAAGCAGGAAGGAGGCTATAATAAATACAATAAAAAAACAAACAAAAAGAAATGTTGGATGCTCAGGAACAAAACACTAATAATTGAAAACAAAAATACCCATATTTTTAAGAATCCTGTTAGATTTCGAACTGGGGATACACTGCATGTTAAGGCAAGCGTTGTAGGCAATGTGTTAATAAGGAAAACCTGCTGTACCAGAATCTGCAGCTGGTGTTATTCAGAAAAAGCAAAGAAAATGTGGTCGAGGGGCATTCCAGTCCCTGCCAAATAGCTAATCCAGGTGCAGGATTTGGCCTACAAGAAAATTAAGCACAGCAGGGAAACCAGGCAGCAATGCTTGAGCCAACAGAAGACAGAAAATGCTCCTTTCAAAGCGGAACAGAAAATTGTGCCCCCGTATTATATATTTTGATTTTGTTTCTTAAATGAAGAGTTACATCTATGTGAAATGTCATTCTGTTACTTTCAGTCCCATTTAAGCATTATTATTTTTTGGTCACAGACCAACAAATAAAGCAAGAAAGTCCAAATTAATTAGAACAGAAGAATAGAATAGAATAGAATAGAATAGAATAGAATAGAATAATTTATTGGCCAAGTGTGATTGGATACATCAAGGAATTTGTCCCTCAATGTACATAAAAAAACAAGATACATTCATCAATAACCATAAGGTACAACAATGTTAGTCATAGGGTACAAATAAGCAATCAGGAAACAATATAAATTGTAAGGCAAGGTGACCAAATTTTTAAATTTGTAAAGCGGGACACCATTGAACAGGGGGGGGGGGGGGAAGGCTACCTGCAGTTCCATGGGGACACTTTACTGAGCCTGCAGAGCAAATGAAGTGGTGTGCGGGGGGGCCTGCCTTAGGGGCGGCGGGGCTGCTGGAGGCTGACACCCTGAAGGCGCGGACCAGGCAATCTTCCATAGCAGCAGCACAGCAGTAACAGCTGCAGCCTCCTCATCTTCAGCGCCGCGTGACTTGAGGCGAGCAGCACCACCCAGCTCTGCTCCGCTCCACCCTTGTTTCCCTGGAGCAGAGTGCAAGGCTGTGCCAAAGGAGCTGGGCGAAAGCGAAAATGGTGCTTTGGACACCCCCCACTTCCGAGGACGGTAAAGCGGGACTTTTTTAACCCGCCGCGGGACACGGGACAATTTCTTCCAAATCAGGACTGTCCCGCCAAAAGCGGGACATCTGGTCACCTTATTGTAAGGATACAAGCCACAAAGTTAACGGTCCTGCAGTCATAAGTGGGAGGAGATGGGTGATAGGAATGATGAGAAGAATAATAGTAATAGTAATGCAGCCTTAGTGAATAATTTGACAGTAGTGAGGGAAGTATTTGTTTAGCAAAGTGATGTCATTCGGGGAAAAACTGTTCTTGTGTCTAATTGTCTTGGTGTGCAGTGCTCTATAGCATCATTTTGAGGGTAGGAGTTGAAACAATATATGTCCAGGTTGTGATGAGTCTGTAAATATTTTCACGGCCCTCTTTTTGACTCATGCAGTGGACAGGTCCTCATTGGAAGGCAGGTTGGCAGTAATTGTTTTTTCTGCAGTTCTGATTATCTTCTGATGTCCGTCTGTCTTGTTGGGTTGCAGAACTGTTAGCAACTCTGGGTTCAGAACCAGTGTTACAACTCTGGTCCCGTAACCAGTGTTAGGAAATAAATGGGTAGGGTAAGGTGAAATAAAAAAATATTTTGAGAACTTTCACGTCGAGATCGTTGGCCCCCTCCGGGGCTTCTTAACAAAACATAGAAAATACATATTTCAATAGTACTACAAGGTGAAGAGAAGTGCATACATCATTGCAAATTTTAAATTCTATGCTAGCAATCGTGTACAAACATCCAAACAAAAGTTATACTGTATTAATAAAGTCATTTTTTAGATCTAAGTCTCTTAGCAATTGTGTCTTCTTGTTCTCCTCCCTGACCCCCAGTGGGCGAGGCCGTGGCCCCCTCCGCTCCTCCAGTTTCAACCTCCAGGATAGAGGAATGTTTTTTAAGAAAGGCTTCCGCCTCAGCAACTGTTTTAATCCTTACTCTTCCTCCTTCCCAGAACACCAACATCCCTTCTGGCATCACCCACTTGAACCAAATCCCCTGTTTAAACAATTAGAATTCAACCCAGTTCTTAAAGCTACATATACTCCTTAAGAACATAGGCTCATATATATTGTCAACCCAATATAAGGCTGAATATCCTAACAAGAACCAACCCAGAGAGTTATAGAGGTGCAGGTGCCAGACTAAATAATTCCTCTGTAGAACTGTATCAGCAGGATCCTGTATTAGGATAAGAAAGAAAATAATTATTTTAAAATGTCTAAGAAAGATTACAAAGTATATTACAATGTATTGTACAAATGATCAAACAGTACTTATGTGTGGTGAAAGAAATAAAATCAGCCCTCTTTTGTAAAATTACCAGATATACTTGCAGATAAGCCAAAAAATTTAGGTGCCAAAATGATTCTAAAAAATAAGGTTTGCCTTAACCATGGTTGGGGTTATTTTTAAATGTATCTGTGTTTCCCTTATTGTATAAACTTGCATTTAGCTCCATCTGCAGAGGAGCTGAACCTTGAATTTTTATCAAAATACCCTGAAAAATGGATAAACCATGGATTACCCACAAATAAGACAACTGTGAAAATTGAAACATATGAACTTTCTGAGGGTTGGCTTATCCAGGGGTGTATTTTTCACAGTGTTTTTTGGTTAAAAATTCAAGGGTCAGTTTATCGGAGGATAAGCTTACCTACAAGTATATCTAGTACCAAGATCTCTATAAATGCTACCTGATGAGGTGTTAGCTACCCCATCCAAGGTATGTCATCTGCAGATCTGATAAGCCTTCTCTTCAACTATTTTATTAATAGAAACGTTAAAGCGTGGAAGGCTCAAGGTTGAACTATTTGGCACGCAACTTAATAGCTCACTCAAGGAGCCACTGGTAGCACAGCCATTTGTGAGAATTCTTTTGAGAATGACTTCAAGCCATCTATGGATTATATTAATTGGCATGCTGACTAGTACTCACTTAATTGGCTTCCTAATCAGAATCTCTCCTGCCCATAACAAAGTCCATTAGTCAGTTAACAGAAAGCCTATATGGGTTTACATAAACTATGGTGTTTACAGGTTAGGCTGAGAGTGTTACAGCTTCCTGTTAGGCCTATTTAAGGGAGGAGACAAACTTGTCATCCTTCTCTGTCCTTCGACTCAACCTAGAGACCATCCAGACAGAGACCTATTAAATTGCTGCTGCCTTTTTAGACTTTTGACAATATCCCCCCACCTTCTCTCTTTTTTTGTCTAGAAAAAATAAAGAAAACCCAGAGGTAAGTCCCACTGAAATTGAGGAAAGTTGTGCCTATGTATACAAGCTAAACTTGTTTTGAAAAGCAGAGTTTTATTTGCATTGTCAGATGGAAGAGTTCAATCCTAGGTAGTGGCAGATGTTTCTTTCCTGGGATGCAAAGAAAAAATATCTGCTGCAAACTCTGCATAGGCATCAGGATATCAGGGCGTCTGGCCAGTAAATGCTCAGTTTCATCCAGTTTCCCCCAATGCTACCCCAAATTAAGGGGTTACAAGGTTATAAAAAGAGAATGTATTGTCTAAATTACTTTAGAACTTCTTGATTTCCCTTTTTCTTATTATTAATGTTGGTTGCACAATCAGCCAGATGTTTGGACTGAATATGTCAGTTTTATCCACCTGTTAAGAATTTCCCAAGGACCCTTTGATGGTTAAAGGTATTATCACAGGATATAAGCTGTTCCAAGTAAAATTGCCTTTTGCAATTGACTGTTGGTAAAATTATCAATGCCAGTGGTGTTAAGTAGTGCTCAGATGTTTTGGGATTGCACCCAAGGCATCTATTACTATTGGTATTACTTTTGCTTCTGTTTTTATTTTTTTTATTTTTTTTATTTTTTCTTCTCCTAGAAAAGGACCCAGGGTGGCGCACAGGCAATTTAAAACAATACATACATATAAATACTCATATTAAAAAACTATTAAATAATGATCGTTCCAGAGGGTGGGGTCCGCCACAGAGAAGGCTCTTCCCCTGGGTGTCACCAACCGGCATTGCCTGGCCGACGGCACCCGGAGAAGGCCCTCTCTGTGGGAGCGGATCGGTCGAAGGGATGTATGGGGCAGGAGGCGGTCTTGTATGTAGCTAGGCCCCGAGCCATGGAGCGCTTTAAAGATGGTCATCAACACCTTGAAAAGCACCCTGTTGTTACAGTCGTTCTACTTCTATTTTCAGATCTTTGAATTTTGTGATTTTATCCAACTCTTTCTCTTCTATTCTGCTGTCTCTGGATATTGAATGTCTGCTATCCAGATTTTATTTATTTATTGCTTTTCTTATTGACAAATATTAAATCTGGAGCGTCCTTGAGCACATTAGCTTCTTCGTTTTCTTTTACTTTGTCTCTCTTGTGGTCCCTTGGTCCTTGCTTGAAGGCAAATGGCATTTCTTGCAGGTTACCTAAAACATCATTGTTGTTACTTTGTCATTCTGTTGTTTGAGGTCAGTCTGCGTGATCAGCTAACTCAGAGGGACCCTTGTTTCTTCCGCTTCTTTGCAGAAGATGATTGTGTTGTGTGTTGCATATATAGGTTATCTTAAACCTATATTAAAATTCTGGGAAAGATTCTATACAGAAATGAAAGGCATTGAGAATTTTATTTTTTACCTCCGCTTGCAATTTAGGGCAAACATAATGATTGATGAAATAAGAGATGTTTATGAGTATCATATTAGTGATCATAAGCAATGTTAGAAATATTATAGAAACCTGTAGTCTCTGAGAAAAGTCTTCTAAGATTATCTGCATGTACTCTTTTCTTGACATAAATCAATATTGTATGAGCTAGTGGGCTACCATGCACAGGTTTTTTCCCATGAATCTCCCTTTAGCAACTGCTTTCTTTCAAAGAGATTTATTTTCCGTGCTGCAAGCTGCCAGCTGAAATTGCCATGAAAAAGGTACGAGAACTCCTAAGGTGAACAGCTCATGCAAAGAATTTAGAGATGGATTGGCTGCTACGGAGGGCTTTTAAACTTTTAGAAGATGGAATTACAGACGTGATAGACACTCATCATGACATAGTAGCATGGGACTCAGACAATTCCCTCCTTCAAATATGTAAAAGTACAAAACACATCTACCTATCTGGCAATTCCTGAATACATGAAACAATTGAAAGTTAGATTTGCTTCTATGTTTGCTGGGTAATATTCTCAGTAATATGCCATCTCAGACAACATAGATATGTCGTGCATATAGTATTTAAGTTTTTTAAGCATTGTTTATGAAATAAGAAATGTATGACTTTATTAATCAGCCAACTCTTTTATGTATGGATTTCCCAAATCCCTACAATAGAAGCAGAGGTGATCTGCTGTGCAAAACACAGGGAATAATTGAGTGCCAAGACAGTAATATGTTGAGCTATAGTTCTTAATTGGAATAGATTTAGAAGAAACAGCAACAGCTTTTAAAAAGTAAGAACTTCTCCACCATTTATTTTAAAGTACAGCAAGCTTGAATCTGGCCTTTATTATTTTCATTTTCTAATATCAAACTTAGTGAAGAATTCTATCAGACAACCAACTCTTTAGATGATATATCTTTAGATTAGATTGCAATATATCTCCTTTGCATTTAGATTAAAAGCAAACAAATGAATGCTTAAGTGATGGGTGTATGAAACGAAATCGCTAGACATACGGTTAACTCATGGAATAATTTACTGCTCCTAAGAAGGTGTTTTTCAGATGAAAAGTTCAGACTTCTGTTTTTGATCATTTTAAGTTTATGGTGATTGAAGTTCATATCACATCACTCTGCCCATGGGACAACCTCCTACAGGATTTCTATCTGTCTAAGGCAGCTTTCTGCTTATCCAATAGAGGCTTCCAGCATGTAAGAGACACTCTGGTTTGATATTGTTTCTTTCTACCAATCGAAGGTAACAGAAAGAACCAAAGCACCATTCTGTCCTGCCATCCCATCAACAGGGTACAGAATTCTATTTGTATTCCTTTACGAAGCCCAGAACTTTTGTTTAAATCAATCTGGGATGGTTAAAAATAAACCTTGTGACTTTCAAAAGACAGCCAAATGTCAACAGTGCTTACTGAGGAAATAGCTAAATTCAAGTCAAGGTTTTGTTTTTTATTTAAACAAATAAAAACATTACAAGGGAAAAAAATGTTTGATACGTTATATTGAAGCCCAAAAAAGCTAGGACAATGATGTAAAGCATCTTGCTTTCCTTAAAAAAACTATGTATGTTTTAAGTTTCAAATAACTTCTAGAAGTCTTCAGGTACCTTGCCATCTATTGCAAACAGATTTGAGGGTTAAGTTGACAACTTGTGATGGTTCTTGCCAGATTTTATGTCGTCATCATTCTAATTTCAAAAGCCTATCCAAGAACATCTCTATTCCTGGACAGGTTGAGATAGAGAAGATGTCAAAAGGGAGAGGAGGAAGGAGGAAGAGGAAGACAAATCAGAAAGAGAAGGACTATTCAACAACAAAATTAAATGTCCCTCTTTACTTTTAGCCACAATTTTGGAATGGAATGGAATGGAATGTTTATTTGTATACCGCTCTCTCTCCCCGAAGGGACTCGGGGCGGTTCACAGGGAATATAAAACATAAAACATACAACAATATAAATATCTAAAATTAAATTAAATTATAATGATCCTGCACTAAAACCTAAAAAACCTAAAACCCTAAACCCCTAAAAACCCAATTAAAAATTTAAATGTACAGACCGGAGGTGTGAGAAATAGATTAGGCCAGGCCGGCCTGTTGGAAGAAATATGTTTTGAGCTTTCGGCGGAAGGAGCAGAGGTCCGGAGTTGTTCTGAGGTCGGGGGGTAGGTTGTTCCATAGGATAGGGCCTGCAACAGAGAAGGCCCTTCCCCTGGGAGTCGCCCACTGGCATTGCCTAGTGGACAGCACCCGGAGAAGTCCCTCTCTGTGCGAGCGAATTGGACGAAGGGATGTATGGGGCAGGATGCGATTTCGCAGATAGCTAGGTCCCGTGCCATGGAGCGCTTTAAAGATGGTAATCAACACCTTGAAGCACACCCGAAAGACCACAGGCAGCCAATGCAGCTTGCGCAGGAGCGGTGTTATGTGGGAGTACCTGGGGACTCCCAGAATTGCCTGCGCGGCCGCATTTTGAACTAGCTGTAGTCTTTGGATGCACCTCAAGGGAAGCCCCATGTAGAAAGTGTTGCAGTAGTCTAGACGGGATGTCATGAGGGCATGAGTGATCGTGCAGAGGGCATCCAAGTCCAATAGGGGACGCAACTGGCGTACCAGGCGAACCTGGTAAAACGCCCCCGTGGCCACGGCCGTCACTTGATCTTCCATGGACAGCCGGGTATCCAGGAGGATGCCCAAGTTGCGTGCCCCATCCACAGGGGCTAGATGTTCCCCCCCTATGGCCAGTGATGGAGAAAACAGGTTGTACCGGGATGCCGGAAGCCACAGCCACTTGGTCTTGGACGGGTTGAGTCTGAGTCTGTTTCTTCCCATCCAGGCCCGTACGGCTTCCAGACACCGGGACATCACTTCGACGGCATCGTTGGGGTGGTTCGGGGTAGATATATACAGCTGTGTATCGTCAGCGTAGAGATGGTACTCCAAAACCACGGATGATCTCACCCAGCGGCTTCATATATGTGTTGAACAGGAGTGGCGAGAGGACTACCCCTGAGGCACCCCACAAGTGAGAGGCCTCGAGGTCGACCTCTGCCCTCCTGCCAACACAAATTGCGATCGACCGGAAAGGTAGGAGGAGAACCACCGTAAAATGGTGCCTCCCACCCCCAACCCCTCCAGTCGATGCAATAGGATACCATGGTCGATGGTAGCCTTAGTCCCTCCCACTTGACAATAGCAGGAGGAACTTCCCTCCATTTTAAAATAGCAGGAGAGACTTCCCAGAGAATGCAGCTCATAACATAAAATAATTAATACTTTGGGCCCGTTATGTGGTTAGAAGAAGCAGGAATGTTGTCTGTCCAAATAAAGCTCAGCTGAATTATCTTCACATGTCAGTAAATTAATTAATTAATTGTTGATAATCCCAAAGGTGCTTTTTAAAGAGGCAACTGGTTTTTCTTTTGCTTCTCATCCAAGAAGCTTCTTCAGCTTTGAGCTCAGAGCTGAAGAAGCTTCTTGGATGAGTAGCATGAACGTCTTCAAAGAAAAACCAGAAAGTCCAATTCCCTGTTGAAAAAACATTTTTGGGACAACCATGACCTAGATGACTGAGAATCTCCATAGATGTTTAATTGTTGGTCTGAATTCTTTGCCTCACTTTCTCAGATTCCTTTTGCAATACAGATTAAATATACCATATTTAAATATAAATATACCATATACCACTACAGGAACTTTGGGGGCAAGCGATCATGAAATACTGGAATTCAACATTATGCAAACAAAAGTAGTTGAACAAAGTCAAACTAGAGTCTTAGACTTTAAGAGAGCTAATTTCAATAAACTCAGAGAGAGCTTGGGAAGGATTCCATGGATAAGAATCCTCAAGGGGAAAACAACTCAAGAAGCTTGGGAAATTTTGAAAAATGAGATTATAAAAGCCCAGTCCAGTGCAATACCAATGAAGAAGAAAAATAACAGTTCCCAAAAGAAACCAGCATGGCTGCATAAAGAACTCTCTGACAAATTGAAAGACAAAAAGGATAAATATAAAAAGTGGAAAAAGGGGGACACAACTAAGGCAAAATATCAGCAAATAGCCTGAGCCTGTAAAGATGAAGTGAGGAAAGCTAAGGCTCGCAATGAAGAAAGGCTTGCCAAAAAAGTAAAAAATAACAAAAAAAGCTTCTTCCAACATGTTAAAAACAAGAAAAAAGTTAAGGAAACAATTGGTCCACTGCTGGGAGAAAATGGCAAGAAGATGATAAGCAACAGGGAGAAAGCAGAACTATTTAACTCTTTTTTTGCATCTGTCTTTACACAAAGGGATAAAACAGTCCAACCAATCAAAAACAGCACCACAAAAATCAGATTAGGAACACAAGTTGAAATAGGGAAGAAAATGGTAAGTGAGCATCTGTCTGCCCTGGACGAGTTCAAATCACCAGGACCGGATGGATTACACCCCAGGGTTCTGAAGGAACTGGCAGACAAGATCTCAGAACCACTGAACTATATCTTTCAGAGATCCTGGAGCACCGGGGAACTGCCAGAAGACTGGAAAAGAGCTGATGTGGTTCCCATCTTCAAAAAAGGAAAAAAAACAGATCCAGGAAACTATAGACCCATCAGCCTGACCTCAATACCAGGAAAGATTCTGGAAAAGATAATTAAACAACAAATAAGTGAACACCTAGAAGCAAACAAAGTAATAGCCAAAAGCCAACATGGGTTTGTCAAAAACAGATCATGCTGGACTAATCTAATTGCATTCTTTGACAAAGTGACAAAATCAGTGGACCAAAGGAATGCTGTCGATATAATTTACTTGGACTTCAGTAAGGCATTTGATAAAGTAGACCATAACCTACTATTAGATAAAGTAGAAAATTGTGGGTTAGACAGCACCACCACCAAATGGATTCGCAACTGGCTGACCAACCTCACTCAACGTGTAGTCCTCAATGGAACTGCATCTACATGGAAGGAAGTATGCAGTGGAGTCCCCCAAGGCTCTGTTTGCCACAAAGAAGAGGGAGTCAAACACCAAGGCACCTGGGGGCAGGACAAGAAGCAATGGGTGGAAACTAATCAAGGAGAGAAGCAACTTAGAACTAAGGAGAAATTTCCTGAAAGTTAGAACAATTAACCTCTGGAACAGCTTGCCTCCAGAAGTTGTGAATGCCCCAACCCTGGAAGTCTTTAAAAAGATGTTAGATAGCCATTTGTCTGAAATGGTATAAGGCTCCTGCCCACACAGGGGGTTGGACTAGAAGACCTACAAAGTCCCTTCCAACTCTGCTATTGTATAAATTGCATATTCTGAAATAAAACCGTGCAAAAGGAATACATGCACAAACGGACGGGCATTTTCTTTACAAGAGTATTCCAAAGTCGGATTTATATTCAAATCATGTAGCGCTCAATAAATAGACACCGTTGCACTTGGATGCTTTCCTCTTTTCCTTTATCTGAACAATGGTTAAGAAGCATCGCTACATTAGTGAATGAATGCCATTGCTCTTCTGTAGCCAAACAATAAGCCTTTGATATGTAATCAATTGGTATACATTCTTTCATATATATATTTTTTTCTTATAGATTCTAGCTATATTCAGTATCAAGGGAATTCTTATATGGAATTTGGAGGGATTACTTTGCATCAGCACAATAGCATCAATTTACAATTCCAGACCTCTGGCTTCCACGGCCTCCTTCTCTATATTGAACAGAAGCCAACAACACTGGGCAACTTTGTTATTCAGCTTTCTATCAAGCGTGGTATCTTAGAGGTAACACTTCAAATTATTCGTTTCTAAATTCTATAAGATTCTTCTTTATAAAGAGTTTTAGATGTCTGTGTTTGAAGATTGGAAGGCATAATATTAACTGTCTAGAAATAACCAGTTATTACCTTTAACAACAACAAGAAAAATCCTTTTAGAGAATTCTCTTTGTAGGAATTATGTGAATGGAAGATAGAATAGATACCTATGTATCAAAAGTGTAATATGCATGGGTTGGTATTCATGGCCTCGGCCGAAAATGAAATTTAATAAATACGGTGCATTAAAGCATGCAGCAAAAATATTAGGTTCATCACAAAGATATGAAAATATTTAGCTATTCTTCACCCAAACTGTGATGATAACTGGATAGCATTAATCCTTATTAGGTTGTTTTATAATTTTTTGAACAAAGGAAAATGGAAAGGTAATATATTCATTGTTTGTCCTTTATTCTTAATGAGAAACATGAAACTGATTGTAGATGCATTGTAGCTATTTTGTATAACAATGACTGAGTTTTCCCAACAAATTATGAGAACTATAGTTTTACAAAGAACTGATGAGAATATCTGAGAAACACCTTACTTGAAAAGGGCCTGTGCACTTATTGCTTCATATGTTGGGCATATCGGTCAAGAAATATAATAGGATACAGTAAGGAAATTATTTGGCAGGAGTTTGAATGTTAATTGACTCATTTTAGAAAAACTCAGATAATCAATGTAAGAATGTATGTATTCATTTTGTATGCATTCATTTTGTGAGCTGCCCAGAGTCTCTATAACAGTGAGATGGGTGGCATATAAATTTAATAATTAGATAATACAATCAAATAATAAATAAAGATAACAGCATTTTTGAGACTGGCATTTTTGCATTTTTGCAAATATAAGCCTCAGGTGTATGAAATATTTATATCTAGGGTTAAAAAATGTTTCCTATTGACTTAATAATTGGTATAAATGGAGTAGAAAACAAAAGCAAAGGCTCAAAATGTTTTCCATTAACTTTGTACTCCTCTCAGATTTTGCCCATTATTTGCAGACATGTTTATGATTGTTTATATACAAGTTATTTACAAAACGCCCCTGGAAAATAAATTCCTTTTCCAGAAAATAATTGAAGCTACTAGATTTCATTGTAATTTTAGTACAATGACAATAAAGATTATTATTACAATAAAGATTAAAATTAACTACAAAACAACAGGGGGTTGGCCTCTTTTTAACATTTATATTTTATTGGGTTATGCTAACCTAGCTGAAATGTTAATCTATATTGCTAATCCATGTATGATATGTCATATGCTAAATAATAGTTTAAAAAGTCCCAAATCCAAAATTAAATAAGAGATTAATAAAAATATTTGTTTTTTTAAAAAGGACAAACAGCACAATCTAAAAACAATCTAGAATCAATGCTGTTCATACAACAGAAGCAAACATGTGATAAAATCAGGTTTTCAAAATGTTCCAATTCATAGTGGAAAAGGCTTGTTATTCTCTGGACCAATTTGACACCCATTTGATACAAAATTAGCATCTTTCATTCATACTACTACATAGCACAGAGGGCAGCACCTCTTCTTGGTGCAGTAGATAAATCAGCTTTAAACCTCTTAAAAGTGGCATCACTAATACCATGCATAATAGCAAATTGATAAATCCTCTGCAAATTAAATTGATTTATGCATGTATAGTCATCTTTGAAGTAAAGGGAAACTACTCGTGGATTTCTATTTGAAATAATTTATGGAGCTGTTCACTTTCTGACTATTTCTCTAAAGCCAGACTCTAAGGATAACTGGCTTCCTTGTGAGTTGGGAGTTACCCTTCCTTCTTTGTCAAAGATTTCATTCTGCCTAAAAATCCATGTTTCACGACTCATGGAACAGTTTTGTTCACACAAAGCCTAATGTTCTGACTTGTCTCCATTTGGCTGTCTCCATTTGGCTGATCAGAAATTTCTGACATCTCTAAATGTGACAAATTGATCTTTTGTTTTCTTCTTGTTTGTTCAGTACCAATTCAAATGTGATAGCGGAGATGAAATTAAAAAGATCAGTACTGATATGAGGGTGGATGATGGACAGAAATATGAAGTGCACATTAGGTAAGTTTTGGGTTTTTCTATAACAATATCTAAATCTGTCTATAAGCATATTGGACCAATCGCTTCATTGGCAGCCAAACCTAACTAATGAAACGAATAGGAAATTGGCCCTGATTGAAGTGAAGTAGACATGATATATGCTATGATATTATTTTCAAATAAATAATGGAACAAAGTAAGATGGAATTTGTTTGTATTCCAGAAGGCTTTCAGCAAGTTAATGTCCTTCAAAAGAAACAAAAAGTTAATGCCATGTTGGTAGAGATACAATAATTTTAGAGAAAAATGCTGATTAAAAGCTCGGTAGAAGTGCGCTTGATCTGTAGGAGCTTTGTATAGTGTCACAAGAAACCATGGTTAGAAATCAGGTCTTCTGCTTCAGATTGAGAAAGTATAGAATGGTAGTGGGCAAAGAAACTGTGGGCCCAACTGTATAATTTCTTAATTTAATTTCTTCTGAAGGAAACCATATTCTTTCCTGTTACCTTTTTTGAACGTAGAAAGAAGTTTTTATTTTTGTGCTATTTTCATATCCCAAAGTAAGGTTGCATGTGTTTACAATACACGAGATGGATAAATGTGTTTGTGTGGAAGATCTGTTAGTTATTCCTGATGTTTACTGTCAAAGAAGCATCGGAAGAAAATGAAGTTATGCAATAGGTTTTATTACCATAATATCCAACCAATCAAAAGTGCATGATTTGAATATATATGCTTTGGTGAACTCCAGAAATATTAAACAATTCAATGAAGAATGTTCCATGCCTATTAAAACATCTCTTTATCCTATGAAGCTCAGTTTCCTATTGTCATTTGCCATGGCCCTGCTCCATGTTTTTCATCAGCCAAAGCAGAAGTTAACACTTTTGTTCTGGTATTGAACAAATGGAATGTTATCTAATTTGAGAAATTATAGTTTAATTAAAGCCTAGTAGGCTTTCCTCCCAACCTATTATCTATAGCAGTTACTTCACTAAAACTGCTCCCTAATGATAATCACTGATGAACTGAACCGAACCGAATAACAGAGTTGGAAAAGGGCTTGGAGGTCATCTAGTCCAACCTCATGTTCCGGCAGGAAACTCTATACCATTTCAGACAAATGGGTGTCCAATCTCTTTTTTTAAAATTCCAATGCTGGCGTATTCTCAACTTCTGGAGGCAAGTTGTTCCACTGATTAATTGATCTGTCAGGAAATGTTTTTCTTAGTTCTAGGTTGCTTCTCTCCTTGATTAGTTTCCATCCTTTGCTTCTTCTCCTGCCCTGAGGTGCTTTGGGGAATAGTTGACTTTTTCTTTGGGGCAGCCCCTTAGATATTGGAATGCTGCTATCATGTCACCCCCAGTCCTTCTTTTCATTAAACAAGACATACTCAATTCCAGCAACTGTTCAGGTTTTAGCCTCCAATGCCCTAATCACCTTTGTTGCTCTTCGCTGCACTCTTTCTAGAGTCTCCACATCTTTTTTTACATTGTGGAAACCAAAACTGGTTGCAGTATTCCAAGTGTCGCCTTACCAAGGCATTATAAAGTGGTATTAACACTTCATGTGATCTTGATTCTATCCCTCTGTTAACGCAGCCCAGAACTGTATTTGCTTTTTATCTAGTTTGGATAATGAAACGTCTGCAAGAAAATAACTAAGTTCAGAGAGCACCAAGGACCCCTCATTTCAACCCTGAGCTACAAACAGGTGTGTGCATGGGGAACCATTCAGAGTTATCTCTCTAGGACAGATAGTTATCTGGCCATGATAAGTGAAAATGCTGCTATCTCCAAGATTTATGCAGAGGAAATAGTCAATTCTTCTCCCATATAAAGCAAATTGCAGACTATCCCAGAGCAAGTCAAAATCTGAAAACAGTGTCAGTTAATGACATTTTTCCAAATCACGATTTAAACAAACCATTTCTGTTTTTAAGTTTGGATGATGTGAGTAATTGTAGTTGGCTTACATTCAAATATGCATGCAAGAGGAAAGTTAGATGTTTACTGTATCTCATTGTTTCTAGTGATGTTTTATCTGGGCTAATAGAAAGCCATTTTTAAGATTTCAAATGCATAATGAATATTTAAGCAATGAAACAGTACTTAAACATGGTATTGTTGTCTGCACACTGTAAATGGAAGGCTAAATAGGAGAACGGTGTTTTGTCTAAGACTGCCTAATACATTGTGTCAGAGGTGAAGTTTGTAAAGTCATGGTTCACAGCTAGTTGATTAGCCCTTGTATTACTTATGTGGCATCCATGCAATGACTGACACCTCATTGAGATATAAGCATATTTAAATTGGTACTTTTCCATAATTAAGCAGTGGTTTAAATGGATTGGTATAGATGATAAATAAATGGAAGCAAACATATTCAGGGTATGCATCAAGATCAAGTAGGGGGAATCGGGAAAGATAGATAGTTGATATCAAAAACACAGAGATTGCTGAGAGCAGCTGGTTATTTCAGATTACAACATGAGATGGAAATTTCTTCTACATTTCTGGTATTGTTTTTATAGCACATAGGAAAATGATAGCACAATATTCAATTTGATATGCATTATCATTTTTTGTGAATTGAACTGCAATAGTGTCTGGGCTTTAAATGTGCAAATGTCCAGAAGAATTTACAATGAAATATCCCCCACATTCATGATTAACTATGTCACTTAATTCCTAATATGCCCTTCTCTATATTTTCAATTGAGTTGTTCAACCTGCAGAGTAAACATATCCAACACACCAGGGGTAAAATTCAGCAGATTCTTACAGGTTCTGGAGAACCGGTAGCGGAAATTTTCAGTATTTTGGACAACCAGCAAATACCATTTCTGGCTTTGCCCCAGAGAGGTGAGGGAATAGAGATTTTGCAATATCCTTCCCCCAGGAGTGCCAAGGGAATGGGGATTTTGCAGTATCCTTCCCCTGGAGTGGAGTGGGAATGGAAATATTGCAATATCCTTCTCCTGCCATGCCCGCCAAGCCACAGAACCGGTAGTAAAAAATATTTGAATTTCACCACTGCAACACACCTTTCTCTTCCACAACAAAAATACTGTGGGATGGACTGAGAAAGAGTGACTCATCCAAAATCATCCAATCAGCTTTGATATCTAAAGTGGGACTAGAACTCAAAATCTCCAGATTTCTAGCCTGATGTCTTAACCACTGGACTCTCTTGAAGGTATTTTGTATTTTCCAGTGTGTACCTTTAAGGATTGAAGATAAAACAATGGTAATATATTCAGGCAGATTAGAGACAAGAACTATGGGTTTTAATTTGGATTCATTATAGATTTTCTTGATCTGTCTATCACATATTTGTGGAGAAATGCTCCCCAAGCCACATGTTCTAGGGTACATCTGCTGCAGCCATTATCATGGCTGCAGCAGATGGCATATTCCTCAAGCAAAGCTTCCACTGATTTTCAGATTGATGTTATACCCATTCACCCTCACAGAAAATACTGGCTTACTTACCTAGGAAAAAAGAGAAATGATAGAAGGTCTCTGGGAGTTCATGTTGTGTAATAACATGTTAGCCTTTCGACCCAAGTTCATATGCAGTACCTTAATCACAACCTTGTACACTTGTATTAAGTCATGGAGTTTATGGGGTTGCTTTGGACCAATCCCTCTCTCTCAAATTATTGCAGAGATACCGCAACATTTCAGATAACATTGCAGAGATCTCCACATAAGCTTCCTTCAACTCTTAGAGAAAAGGCAGGACATAAACTGCATAAATAATAATCTATATAAATAAAAATGTAACAAGAATTTGTTCAAAACCACTAATCTCCGAAAATACTGCACCTATCGCTTCCAAATTTTCACACAACATTCCTTTCAAGTACGGCACCAATGATATATATAGATTGTGTAGATGTCACACCTGTGCCAGGTAAATGCAATGGAAATATAAAAAATTGTAAAAAAAAGGTAGGTAGATGGATACAGAGAGAGCAGTGGGCCACAGGTATTATGTCATCCTTTATGACATAAAATTTATTTATTTCATTTTATTTATTTTATTAAATTTATACCCCGCCCTTCTCCAAAAGGACCCAGGGTGGCGCGCAGGAAATTTAAAAATACATAACAAAATCAAGTAAGAAATTTAAAAAACTGATTTGATACCATCCTGCGGTAAAACCAAATTAAAATCCCAAAATTTAAAAACTGTCTAAAATAGTCATTTATGGAGGTTACGCTAGGCCGGCTAGATGAAACAAATGTGACTTTAAACACTGGCGGAAGAGGTGGAGGTCGGAGATGGTGCGAAGTTCAGGGGGGAGGTCGTTCCAAAGGGCAGGGCCCGCCACAGAGAAGGCTCTTCCCCTGGGTGTCACCAGTCGGCACTGTCCGGCCGACGGCACCCTGAGAAGGCCCTCTCTGTGGGAGCGTATCGATCTAAGGGATGTATGGGGCAGGAGACGGTCTCACATGTAACTAGGTCCCGAGCCATGGAGCGCTTTAAAGATGGTCGTCAAAACCTTGAAGCGCACCCGAAAGACCACAGGAAGATACTCTGTCCATAGGTAGGTAGGTAGGTAGGTAGGTAGGTAGGTAGGTAGGTAGAGGGATAGAGAGAGAGAAGGAGAAATACAGTAGGTAGGTAGGTAGGTAGAGGGAGAGAGGGAGAAAGGGAGTAGTTAGGTAAGTTGGGGGTTATACGGTGGTTGTGTGAACGTGTTTGTGTGTGCAGGTGTAGGTCTACACAGAGATTGGTTGGCCATTTAACCAGACTGGGCCACAGCAATGCGTGGCCGGGAACGGCTAGTAAATAATAAAATGACAATAGGCAAGATCTTCTCACTGTCATTGAAGATGCTATACCTGCTGGCAATTCAGTGCTTTCCTTTTTCATGCAAATGCTTCTTGTAAGCATTTGATAGTCTAAGCCTCAGGATACATTTGTAAAGCAGGGATGATGGAAGTAAGAGATATTTTGTAGTTTATTAGTGGTCTTTCTTTAGCCCCATTTAACTTTTCTTTTATTGCTAACTATGTTTCATTTTGTCCTACTTTCGTAAATGTTTCTGCTCCTGATCACTCTAACAATTGCTGGAGGATTTTTTCACTTGGTTGGAAAGCCAAAATGATGATCTTCTGCTCTGCATTGAAGCTCACCTCATTAAATGATGATGATGATGATGATGATGATGATGATGATGATGATGATGCACAGAAGCAATGGAGTAACAATAATCACATCTTGTAGATTCCACTGAATCCCTTTGCAAATACAATCTGAACTTGGGGCCACTTCCTGAACTGCTCCTTCAAAACAGGTGGACTCAAACTTCACACATGATGAATTTGCCACTATGAATCCAATCACACATCTTTCTGGGATTAAACTATCCAAGCCAAAAGGATTTGGATGTAATAAACAAGTGATCAAATTAATAATCAAGTTCACTTTCTCAGGAATTAGAGGAGTAGATACTTTCTAGATAATGGCATAGGACATAATTTGACTAATAGAGTTTATTCACTTGGACTTTAACACAGAGAAGAGAAAACCAGGTTATCTGAGGACCATCTTTTCCCAAGAATTTATCTCTGTCCAGTCCTATCCACAGATTGGCATGCTGCAGATCCTGTCAGCCAAAGAGTTTTAATTAGAAGAAACTAGAAGATGAGGCTTCTCTGCCTCTGTCTTGTGGGTTTTTTTTAAAGTTTAACAGATTAACAGAGTTGGAAGGGACCTTGCAGGTCATCTAGTCCAACCCCCTGCCCAAGCAGGAGACCCTACATGTGCCTCTACCTAGGATCAAACTCATAACCTCCTGCTTGTGAGGCAAGAGACTGCTTCAGATATCTTAACTTGTAGAAAATATTATTGCTGACAGAATTCAGGAGAACAATATCCAAAATAGTTTTAAAAATTCCAAAAGCTTAACAGAGGAAGAAACTGAGAATGCTCTTTTAATAAATCATACTGGCAAATTGTATAGGGAATTTTTCATATAGCCAATAGCCCTCTGAAACACAAAGAGGAGCCAAATCAAATTCTGTAATGTATAAGGAAAAATGGGATTCAGACTCCCTTCCAGTATGAGGAAATATGTCTTGTGGAATATTTGATCTCCCCTCAGAGATCAAAATGGCCCCAACTCTTGTCGGTTTTTCACAAATTTAAAATACTTGATTGTGTACCCGGATAGGGAGCTCGAAATGTGACAAGGGCCCTGTTACTTGGTTTTACTGCTAATTGATTAATAATTAATAAGTATATTGCTGTACTTATTTATTTTTTAAATAGTTTTAATGTTTTTTAAATAATGTTAGAATTGTAAGCCACCCAGAGTCACTTGGCTGAGTTGGGAGGCTATGGAAATCAAATAAATAATATTTAATACAGTCTATAAATAATACTTAATTCATCTAAACTCCTCCAGATTTTGCCTGTACAATGGCTATCTTATTTACAACTTATAATACACATGAAGTTGAAATTCAGTCATATGCCAACATGAATTTTGGTGTTATTTCGTTTTATAGTTTCCATTCAGTTCAAAATCATCTTTTGAGTTCTCAGTAGTATGGTGGGATGGTGGAGAAGGTACATGTGTTTTATTTCCCTTAAGTAATTTTGAGAAAGATCACTAGAGTTGAGAAGAACAGGCAATTAGTTTCTCCACAAAATTAATTGAACAAAATGGCTGCAATTATATCTAATTGAATATAATTTAATTAATAACAATTTAATAATAACTAATTAGTTGATCATAACCACTGTTTTACAGCTTTTCAAAGATTAACAGCTTGATGAGGCTATTATACAATATTTTGTCACAAATCACCCAATAGATGGCTAATCAGTAGCACCAAAAGGAAAATTTGAAATGAAATTGACATCATCAGAAACCTTCAATACAATGCACTCTTTGCCATTCCAAAACGTCATACACCCGATGTACCTATCCAGTACAAAGCTTCAATCACATTATGCAAACTGAGGCTTCTCCTAGCTCGCTGGAGAAGGTTCAGTTTGCATAACTCTGGAATAGGAATTTCTGTTTAAATATTAATGTAATGTTAAAAATCATTAAGTCAGTTCTGCAACGATTTCATAATTTTATTTGGGCATATTGAAAACACCTGAAACATGGTAATAACATCAATAATAATGCCAATGTTTTAGAGTTGGTCAAAAAGTTGAGACCAAAAATTGGAGGAAGAAACATCAATAATCTGCATTGTGCTGATGGCACTGTCCTGATAGCTGTGCAAAGGATCTCCAAGTCCTAATAATAAAAGTTAAAGAGAAAAGTTGGGGCGGGGTGGAGGGGAACTAGACTTAAAGAGAAAGAACAAACTAATGACAACAGATTGAACAACCAGCCTTAGAACTGACAATGAAGGTATCTTTTTGTTTGTTTGTTTTTTCATTTTTGAATCATCCATCTGCCTCAAAGACAGATTCTCTGTATAAGTGGTGGATAGCTTATTCCCTTTAGCATCAGCCATTAGCAGTAAAGGAATAGTTCTTCAAGATGGTGGCGCGCTAGGCGCAGCGGCTTTGAGCTCCTGGTGCCACAGCAGTGTTAGACAAAAACTAGTTATTAAGTCATTATTAACTTATTATTATTAAAGATAAAGATCTTCTAGTCGACTCGATATTACCAGCGACTTCCAGCAGTCTCATAATATACCGAGTGACACAGTAAGACTGCCAGGCTCTCCATGGATCGTTGTTTGGCCTAGGAGGCAGCGAAGGGAGCGAAGGGAGCCGGACCGGAGGCGGGGATGCAGAGCAGGTTTGCTAGATTATGGAAACAGCCTCACAGACCAGCATTGCCAAGCATTTCTTAACCAACTCTGGATCCTTTGTCCACAAAACCGATGAACTGGAGCTATGGATGGCAGCGAATGGGCTCATTGGTGACTGCTGTGTGATGATCATCCCAGAGACCTGGCTTCATCCACTTGTACCGGATGCGTCTGTGGAGCTAACTAGCCACACCACACACCGCTTGTGGAGGATGGAGGACTATGTATTTACACCCATGATAACTGGTGTACTAGCGGTGGAGTTGCTTGTGCGCACTGTTCTGCAGACGTGGAATTTCCAACTGTCATTTGTCGGCCATTTTAACTGCCTGGAGAGATTTCTGTTATGGTTGTCACTGCTGTCTGTATTCCACCTGATGCAAATGTTAGCACAACGCTCAAACCAATTTCATTGTAATTTTATTTCATTTTATTACAATGACAATAAAGATGATGATGATGATGATGATGATAACCAATTGATACATGTGCTACAGACTTGCACCTGGTAGAGCAGCCTTGAAAGCCTTGGAAAAGATATTCAAATGGTGTGATGCCAGTGGTGAAATTCAATTTTTTTTACTACCGGTTCTGTGGGCGTAGCTTGGTGGGCGTGGTAGGGGAAGTATCCTACAAAATCTACATTCCCACCCCACTCTGGGGCCAGCCAGAGGTGGCATTTGTCAGTTCTCCAAACTACTCAAACTTTCTGCTACTGGTTCTCCAGAACCTGTCAGAACCTGCTGGATTTCACCCCTATGTGCTGCATCTATGTATACAAAAGTCATAACTGTGCAAACTATGGTATTGATTGTTACACTCTATGAAAATTGGTCTTTGAAAAACCAATTTAGGAACAGTGTTGACATTTTTGAAGTTGGAGAATACTCCTGAGAACACCGTGGACTGTCATGAGAACAGATGGATTATTGAATAAATTAACACAATTCTCAGATAAGGCACAAGTGACTGGGCTCAAATTATCCCACAGTAGACATATTCAGGGGTGATATTAACTTACTTTTCCTACCGGTTCACAAATGTGAGCATGTGTGCACTCGCTTTGCTCACCCGAACCCTGTCCACTCATGTGCTCGGCCTTCCACACATGTGCTTTGGCTTGAAAATATGGTTAAATAGAATGGCATAGAACCAGGGAGGGTGGGCGATGGGCCCACCCACAATTTCCACTACCGGTTCAGGCAAACCAGTCCAAACCATTTGAATACCACCCCTGGACACATTATGCAAAGACCAGGCTCTCTAGACACGGTACTAAGGTTGGGAAAGGTGGAAGGAAAGTGAAGCAGATGACCAATAATTTGCTCTCCTCCCAAAAGTAAAGAAGTAAATGAATCCCTGGAGATTTTTGCTCCGCTAGTTGTTGCTGATTGTAGAGATGGTGCTCATTTCTGTTTCAATGGCCATTGAGTCAGTGCTGCCCAAAGATGTTTCTGTGGTCATGTGGCCATGAGACCATGAAGCACTCTTCCTTCTCACCAAAGTGCTGCCTATTTAGCTGCTCGTATTTGCACGTTTTCGAACTACTAAATTGACAGCAGCTAAAACAAGGACGGGAGCTCACCCCATCACATGATGCTCAGATCTTGAACCAGGGCTGTAGCCTTTGTAGCTGACAAGCCCAGCCTCTTAACCACTACCACCCCCTCTCAAAAGTGGAAAGCTATTAATTAAAATCAGACTCATGTTGCCATCATGAGTTATTCACATTTTTTCTATTAAAACTGACGGTTTAGTTATTTGCATTTCTAAAGGCATATTGGAAGAACTCCTATAATTCAGTGGCTTCATTCATTTTTAGTATATAGAAAGTTCCAACTGCAATAGAAAGCAGCCTCCATGAAAAATTATCCTAAATGATCATGAAGTAGCACTTTCTATAAAAATAGAGTATTAAGCTAGATGAACCTGTGCCCTGACTCAGTGGAATGCCACTTTCATAACCATTACTAGTTTTCAGTAGCTCAGGAACAGTCACACTTGTATTAGCCCTTGTTAGCACTTATGCTAATGTGCTACTTCCCATAACTTTCACTTGCAAATCTAGTGACAGCTGCAATGGCAAAGACCTAAACTCTTAACCTTCTATTTCTGAGTGAGTGCAGTTCCATCCAAAAGAGTATCACTGTACTTTGTTTCTTTGCTTCCCCCCCCCCCCCCTATTTAAGTCATTTAAATGGCTACTTGATGGAAATGTGACCCTGGGAAGTAAGAAAAAGAAATCAAAATCAACAAATCAAACGAAAAACAGCAGATATTATTAAAACCGAATAGTTTCTGTTCAGCTTTCTCATTATCTAATGCATTACCATATTGTCCGGATATAATTTTAGCTTGCTTTCCCTCATCCAGCTCAATATGAATTATAAGCAATGTTCAAAAGTGTTTTTAATTTCTTAGATTGAGATAGTAAAGAATGGCAGAACCAGGTGTTGTCAGCATATTGATGGAACCCAATTCCAAACCTACCATCCCTACCCATTAAGATATTCAAGGTGAAAGAATCTGTAATGTTTAGAACAATGTTTAGAACAGTCAGTTTCCAAGGCTCCTCCTGGAGGGCCTAGTACAACTCACCAACAACTCGCTACGGCCAACTTGCTGCGGGACAACTCACTGCAGTGTGATATAACTCAGTGCAATTGTATTGATATCTGCCACTGTTTCCTTAACATTGGTGGTGGATATCTTGTGTTATCTGTGTTGAATTGTCCCATGGTGATTTGGCTGTGTCGAATCATCCTGCAGAGAACATTGAGTTATCCCACATTGAATTGTCCAGTGGTGAGTGCCAAGTTATTGAATTGTCCCAGTGCAAGTTGTCCCATGGCATGTTGACCACAGCGAGTTATCTCACCGTCAGTTGGCCATGGTGAGTTGACCCATTCTGCCTCTCGGTGACTCGCTCCAATGAATCTGAATGAATGTATACAACCATGTTTGGGATAAATAATGAGAATTGGACAAAGCAAATATCCAACTCTTTCAGCTTCCTTTCCTCAACATCTTGATAGTGGCAGTGTCATGCAATACAAACAAGTCATGCAAACATAATAGAGTCAGAGAAATACGTTTTCTTCATTATAACTGCTGCTATAGAGTGGAGTCACACATAACCCTTAAGAAGGGTTCTACACTTCTGGTCCCTCGTGGAGTTTTAGAGAGAAATCAAGTTGTTTTTTTTTTTAAAAAATATTTATTTAAATGCACATATGTGCAGAGACAAACACGTTATTGCCGAATGAAACCGCTTGACAGCTATATCTACTCTCTAAGATGTGGACAAACATGCTATTTCTAATAATAGTAGCAGAGCGAAACTAAAAGATGGCGATTGGGAAAATGATTGCTTTGATTATGAATCTAAAATGCAGAAAAAGCCCCAAGTTGATTGAGAACATAAGAATACTGTTGTACAAAAGAAATCAAGCTGATTGTTGACTCTAGCCTAAAGTAGCGAAAAAAAATTGATCTGTGTATATGGAGTTCTTCACATTATGCAGTACAATTCTCCACTCAAGCAAGCATGTTTGCAATCCATTATATCTAGCAGCAAATTCAAATTTCATATTTAAATTGTGTGTGTGTGTGTGTGTGTAATATACCAGTAGAAATAGATTTATGAACATATATATGTGAAAATAATATACGTCAGAAAATAAGACAGGTTCTTTCAATGCTAGGCATTTCACCAGATAACATGCATTATTTAAACTGAAAAAGAAATCTAATTTATGTGTTACTTCAACTAGGAAATGTGCAGTGACATAAAAATTCTTTTGAACCTTCCAAATATATAAAGTCAGGAAAAGGCCATACTGGCGCTCTAGAAAGTATAGAAAGATATGCCCAAAGAATGTTCAATTACTCCAGTAATAAATTTTCATAGCGACTGATGAAATATTCATACCAGGGACAACAATGATTAATGTACTCCAATGGTGAAATATCACTGATGGACTATTATTGCTCCAATATTGGGGATGATGAATAACTTTTACAGATAGTAGATAGTATGGGGTTCTTTAAAAAAATATCCTATTGACATTAGCATTTCAATTTAATTAAAATTATAGCCACTTACTGGTAGGTTCTTTAAAGATTGATGGGTACGATGATCACAGGTAATAATATTACAAATGACTTCAACTGCACCAAACAATGGGTTAGAAATAAATGCTACATTTGTCTACAAATATGATAGAGAGTGACCAGTGCATTCAGGAAACAGGACCACATTCTTTCAGAGTCCAAAAGGGTGAGAAATGTTGTTCTTGGTTAAGAGTAACATTTAACAAGCATGGCAGGAAAGGCAATCTGATGTTTCATTATCTTTTAAATGATTTTGCCATAGAGTATATTGTAAGTACTTGCTGACAAATGCCATTAAATAGGACATCACACACACGAGTTTGGAGATGCTTGCAAATGTTTTTGTTATGCCAAGTCACCCTTTCTCCCTATGGCGCATTAGCAGATCATCTGACCTTTCTATCCATCCAATTTTGAATGGCCCTGGGCGCTGAATGCAGCTCCATTTGGACAGATCTCATTATCCAGGTTATAATTAGAAGGCCAATGTTTAATTATTATATTTATGGGAAGCACAAAAGATGAAGCTACACAATTACTGTTAGGGCACAGTTATTAGCAGCTTAACCCACAGGAGCACTTGAAATATTGTGCATACATTTCGGGACAGAACGAAGAGAAGGAGGACACCATCACCGTTCCCACAAAAATTAAACACCCTATATCCGTGATGGCGAACCTATGGCACAGGTGGCACGTGGAACCATTTCTTAGGGCACGTGAGGCATTGCCCTGTCAGCTCCAGCTCCTGAAGCCTCTGGAGGTGGGGAGGGGAGGCTGTTTTCACCCTCCCCAGGCTCCTAGAAAGCCTCTGGAGCCTGGAGAGGGCAAAAAAAGCGTGCTCAAAAGCAGGGGGTCATGCACATTGCATTATGGGTGTGGCACGCCCACGCACAACCCCCCTGCATCCCCCCCCCCCGCTTTTGGCATGTGAGCCAAAAAAGGTTAGCCATCACTGCCCTATATATTGGGTGTAGAAGAAGCTTGATGGGATGCTTATACCAGACATGAACTACCGGGCAGCAGTATCTTCTGCAAATGTTAAAGAATAATTTCTGAAGGTTGTTATTTTAATTTATCCTCTCTTGGAAATGTTTAATCCAACCTTATCAGAGAGTAAAAAAAACTGCACAAGGTGAAAAACTGCTCACTGGAATCCTGAATTGTGAACATCTTGTCCTACCAACAGAAAGCCCAAGGAAACAATTCCAGAATATTACATGCTTGTAGGCAAATGCATATATAACAGCTGTTATGCTGAAAACATCTCAGACAAATTGCTGTATCTTTTATCAAGTAGCAGTGGCCTGAAGCCAATATTTGGCTGTAAATCCCAGTATATATGACCTGCCTAGGCAGCTCTGCTTCGTTTCTATCAGCAGAGTGCAAAAAAAAAAAAAGAGGTCTATTTCTCTCTCCTGTGCCCACTCTGTCTCACTCCACATCCTTGATGTATATTCTTGATTGATGTCCTCCAGCTTTTTTGCCTCCACCACCTCACATCTTTCTGCTTTTTGTGCACGCACAGAGCAGGTGGCTTTACACCTGCTTCTCCCTCCCTCGTTCTATTCTAGATCTCCAATTCTGTCTCTGATGCTGCTGCCCCTTCTCCCAAACCTTGTGTATTCTGTTCTTCAGCCCAAAGTGGTTCTTTGAAAGATCAGCACAGACATGAGGTTATGGAGAAGGAAGAAAACAAACTCAAGCACTATTTCTTAATGACAAAATGCACCTTTTGGACAAGGATTCCAATTGCTTCCAGAAGAGAAGGAACTAGATATTCCTGGTTCCATTTCAACCTTTTTTGCAGCTGGATGGTTGATGGAAGAAGAAATGCTGTAGTGCAGGGGTAGTCAACCTTTTTATATCTACTGCCCACTTTTGTATCTCTGTTAGTAGTAAAATTTTCTAGCCGGCCACCGGTTCCACAGTAATGGTGATTTATAAAGTAGGGAAGTCAATTAAATTTAAAAAAGGAAAGTGCTTCAGTATCAGACAAAACCCCTACCGCCCACCATGAAAGCTGGAACGCCCACTGGTGGGCGGTAGGAACCAGGTTGACTACCACTGCTGTAGTGTATAATGAAGCTGGTCCCTCAGCAGAACTGATGGAATAGCCTGCTTCACTTCTTTCTTTCCATCTTTCCTTTCAAGAGATCTTTGATATTATCAGGACACATTCAGTCACATAAGATCTCAGTATCTGGAGAAGATCTTAAGGAATCCCTAAAGTATTCATTTATATCTACATCTATGGATAGATTTCTATAATGCCCTACTTCAATTAACAAATGGATTGTTATATTTTTATTTTGTTCACCTCCCAGAATTTCACTGGATAGAGGGGCAGCCATACAAGATAGGCAGTCAGAAATGCTCTTTTAAAATAATTTATACAAGTCAATACCTTATATAAGCATAAAGTATTATGCAAACACATTTGATGTGGTTCCAGTTAATTCCCTGCTGTCTTTTTCCCGCTTCCAATTTATTCCATAAAACCTTCCATTCCTTTTATTTTGACAAGGATATACCTTGGAAATAATCTGTTTAGAATTACATACTAATTCGTGCACAGGACTAAAATAAGCAGTGGAGAGGTCAAAGTAAAAGTCAGTAGTACCATCAATTATTCATCTTTAAACATACTGTACACCCTTTTCTCTCTGACTTCTCTCCCTTTCTTTCTGATATCAGCATCACCTTCTGTCTGATTTGCAAATCAGTCCGAAACTAACCCATATTCCTCCTCCCATCAGTTTATCCTCTTCTTCTGCAATTCCAATATCTATTCTGCACTAGCTATACCCGGACACGCGTTGCTGTGGCCCAGTCTGGTTAAATGGCCAACCAATCTGTGTGTAGATCTACACTTGCACACATACACACAACCACCGTATAACCCCCAACCTACCTACCTACTGTATTTCTCCCTCTCTATCTATCCCTCTACCTACCTACCTACTGTATTTCTTCCTTTTTCCCTCTATCTATCTACCTACCTACATACTTACTGTATTTCTCCCTATCTATCCCCCTACCTACCTACCTACCTACCTACTGTGTTTCTCCCTATCTATCTATCCCTCTCCCTCCCTCCCTCCCTACTGTATTTCTCCCTATCTCCCTACTTACCTACCTACCTACCTACCTACCTACCTACCTACCTACCTACCTACCTAACCTACCTACTGTATTTCTCCCTCTCTGTCTATCCCTCTACTTATCTACCTACTGTATTTCTTCCTTTCTCCTCTATCTACCTATCTATCTACCTACTGTAATTCTCCCTCTCTATCTATCCCCCAATCTACCTACCTACCTACTGTATTTCTCCCTCTCTATCTATCCCCCTACCTACCTACCTACCTACTGTATTTCTCCCTTTCTATCTATCCATCTACCTACCTACCTACCTTCTGTATTTCTCCCTCTCTATCTATCACCCTATCTACCTACCTACCTACTGTGTTTCTCCCTATCTCTCTATCTCTCTATCTATCCCACTACCTACCTACCTACCTACCTACCTACCTATCTACCTACCTACTGTATTTCTCCCTATCTATCCCTCTCTCTACGTACCTACCTACCTACTGTATTTCTCCCTATCTATATATTCCCCTATCTACCTACCTACTGTAATACAATAATACAATAGCAGAGTTGGAAGGGACCTTGGAGGTCATCTAGTCCAACTCCCTGCCTAGGCAGGAAGCCCTATACCATTTCAGACAAATGGCTATCCAACATCTTCTTGAAGACCTGCAGTGTTGGGGCATCCACAACTTCTGGAGGCAAGCTGTTCTACTGGTTAATTGTTCTCACTGTCAGGAAATTTCTCCTCAGTTCTAAGTTGCTTCTCTCCTTGATTAGTTTCCACCCATTGCTTCTTGTTCTGCCCTCAAGTGCTTTGGAGAATAGCTTGACTCTCTCTTCTTTGTGGCAGCCTCTGAGATATTGGAAGGCTGCTATCCTGTCTCCCCTAGTCCCTCTTTTATTAAACTGTATTTCTCCCTTTCTCTCTCTCTATGGGCCACCTGGGAGTTTGCTATCTCAGTGCCTTTTTGGCCCTAAGAGGCCTCCGTGGCTGAGGAAATGACTGTTGCCTGGTGGGAGGAGTTACAGGGAGGTGAAAACCTGATCAGTGGGTACATTTTACATGTGTGTACCTTGCACACGATACACGTGTGCTAGGCACAAAATGAGTAGCTATTCTATTATCGGAAGTCCTTGTGAACATTGTGTGAAAAATTGAGGTAAATCGGTCCAGTAGTTTTTGAGATTAGTGGATTCGTACAAACTATTTTACATTTTTATTTATATAGATTGTGTTTCCATCCCCTAGAACAGGGCTGTCAAATGCCCGGTCTGCAGGCCAGATGCATCACGCACTGACCATGACCATGCCCCGGTTTAGTGAAGGGAAAAAAAGTCCCAATACGTCACATGATGACGCCATGATGACGCGAGTTTGACACCCTAGAAGAAATCATTTTACCAATGGCAAACCAAGCATTTGTCTTCTGAGAAGCCCCCAAAGCCTCCTCTTATCCATGGATCCAGTTCAGCTTTGCAGATGGTTTTGTTGATCAGTGGCAACAAACCAAGAGGAGGATGTTGTTAACAAAGCTGCCTTTCAGAATTTTTCTCCGAGTTGGGTCAATTGAAACAGAAATCAGAAGTGGGGGCACAGCAAGCTGTTTCTCCAGTGGAAAAAAGCAGGTGGTTTCAAAAACAAGTTAGAACAAAAGGAACATGAGTCAGAGTCCACCTCCAGTTTTTCAAAGATGACTAGAAGTTTGATATGGCTTGGCATCTCCTATTTGTGTTGTATGATTGGCGAGGGCTGCTTATTAGCAGAGGAGTGTGATGTCATTATGTGATAGGGTACACAACAGACTGCTGCTGGTTCAGCCTGAAATGGACGAACCGGTAGTAGCGGTAGCGGGAGGATCTGCCCACCTGCCCAGCGCACGAGTGCAGGAGTGTTTGCAGGCGCACACCCAAACTGGTAGTGAAAACGTTAGCAGCCTACCTCTGGTACACAAGCACGGGTGCATCTTATCTTCATCTTTTAGTTCCCTTTAGTTTAAGAAATTATGTATTCTCCGAGATCTGAATAACTAAGCTTTCAAAATACTTTAAAAAGGTTACCAACTGTTCAGTGATGATCTCTTTTGGTTGTTGACAAAACACGATCCAAAATATTTATTAAGTAAGAGTGGAACCAAATGGAAAAAATTCAAAATCAGATTGTAGGGTGAAAAAGGACGTTTAAGCTTTACATCTTAATTATAATGAGTTGAACAAATCAGCAGAAGTCCATTGCTTTAGTCCTTTTACTTTGGCATATGGGATATTTCTGGATGATTTTTTTAGGTGAAGTACTTGGAGCAAAAGGACGCTTTTATCCATTTGCAGCCTTAAAAATAGCACTATCAATTCAGATGGCAAGTTTTCCATTGTAACAAAGTATTTTAAACTGTAAATTACCTTTTACCCCTTTGTAATATAAAATTGCAACGTTAATTGGAGATCAACTTCATATTTTAGAAAAGCTGCTCAAAACAAGAGGAAAGGATGTGTGTGCGAGTGTGTGTGTGTGTGTTTTACAGTCATTTCCCCAGTCACCTTTAAACTGCTATTACTTTAGAGCTGGTATATCAAAGAATATCCGTCCTTTTAAGCAGGGGTCTTCAACCTTTGTAACTTTAAGTCTGAAGGACTTCAGCTCCCAGACTTCTCCAGCCAGCAAAGCTTTGCTGGCTGGAGAATTCTGGGAGCTGAAGTCCTTCAGACTTAAAGTTGCAAAGGTTGGAGACCCCTGCTTTTAAGGACACATTGTAATGAGTTTATTAAGGAACTCTTTCAGATTGTTGAGCTCAGGTGTAAAACTTGTCTTTCCTTCTCCTCCTCCCAAATGTATATAGGCAAGATCTGGAAATGTGTGAGGCTGTTGTGACTGTTCTGGGAATTACTGTGAAAAGGTCCAGAATCGAGAATCCCTGGTCATCTCTCATTTGGCAGCCAACAGGACCAATATTTATAGGTGGCCTACCACATCACTATGCAACAAAGCAGGTAAGAGATTTTATCTTGTGCTGGACCTGGAATGCCTTGTGTTTAAAAAGATGGACACTCTTGTGGCAACAAGTTAAGGTCCATTTGTAGGGTGGCATTTGTTCCACAGATAGTGTGAATTTACTAATAGGAGTGTAAAGACACCTTTGAGCTTATCTTGACTCCTGGTAACTACATTTACACAACTATAATATAGAAGCTCTTTGGGATATACCCTGATATAATTTTCAACTTTTCAATATCTAGTTTACAGTCCCACTATTCTTGGTGGTCTTCCTTCTAAAATCAACATGTCCCTACTCTGCTTAGCTTCCAAGGCCACTGAAAGTAGATGGGGTTCTTGTTTCTTTTTACTGGATGACCTATTCTCATGCTTTCTTTGAAATTCATTGACTTGCACATTCTTTTCACTGTTATGAGCTACCCTGAATGGAGAGTGCACACTTGAATAGCAGGATAGAACATTGACAAAAAGAAATGAATAAATGGAAATACTTAATGAAAAAAGGACATAGGACAAACAACCATACTTCATCTTTGAAATTAACCATGGACGCTTCTACCCTACAGTTCACTTGGCTTGCTTTTCTGTTGTATATAGTTCAGACCAAAGGAGTCCATAGACTGTGGCATCTGCAGGTTCTGAAGCTTTTGTCAAAATGATGAAAAGGTCAGGCCATACAGTGCGGGCTGTGTCTGCATGAAAGAGACAACAGAGTGCTGCTTTCATTATCTAGCCGCCCTTCCTCGTAGAAGGAAGGAAGGAAGGAAGAAGGAAGGAAGGAAGGAAGGGAGGGAGGAAGGAAGGAAGGAAGGAGGAAGGAAGGAAGAAGAAAGGAAGATAGGTAGGTTCTATATTATTTCATAAAACATTGTAGGATGAAAATCATTATCAAGATATATTCTAGAGTACATATAGATAATTCTTGATGCCCGACCACAATTGGGACTGGGATTGCTGTCATAAATCAATGCAGTTGTAAATCACAATGTCACATGACTGCACCAATTAATGATTTTATTTTTATTTATTTTATTTTATTAAATTTATACCTCGCCCTTCTCCAAACGGACCCAGGGCGGCGCACAGGGATGTTAAAACACATATAAAACATATAAAATTTTAAAAAACTTATTCTAATAGACCCTGCGCTAAAAACCGAATTTAAAAAACCCAAATTTAAAACTATCTAAGAGTCAGTAATGGGGGTTATGCTAGGCCGGCTAGATGGAATAGGTGTGTCTTCAGACACTTGCGGAAGAGGCGGAGGTCAGAGATGGTGCGGAGTTCAGGGGGTAGGTCGTTCCAAAGGGCAGGGCCCGCCACAGAGAAGGCTCTTCCCCTGGGTGTCGCCAGTCGGCATTGTCCAGCCGACGGCACCCTGAGGAGGCCCTCTCTGTGGGAGCGTATCGGTCTGAGGGATGTATGGGGCAGGAGGCGGTCTCGCATATAACTAGGCCCCGAGCCATGGAGCGCTTTAAAGATGGTCGTTAAAACCTTGAAGCGCACCCGAAAGACCACAGGGAGCCAGTGCAGCTCGCGCAGGATAGGTGTTATGTGGGAGTGTCTAGGCGCTCCCGTAATCACCCGCGCGGCTGCGATCTGGACTAGCTGCAGCTTTCGGGTGCACCTCAAGGGAAGCCCCATGTAGAGAGCATTACAGTAGTCAAGTCGAGAGGTGACGAGTGCTTGAGTGACTGTGCGTAAGGCACCCCGGTCCAGTAAGGGGCGCAATTGGCGCATCAGGCGTACCTGATGGAATGCCCCCCTGGCCACGGCTGCCACATGATCTTCCATAGACAGCCGGGAATCCAGGAGGACACCCAAATTGCGCGCCCTCTCCACGGGGGCCGGTGTTTCACCCCCAATGGCCAGAGTTGGAATAATCTGGCTGAACCGGGGCGCCGGAAGCCACAGCCACTCAGTCTTGGATGGGTTGAGCCTGAGTTTGTTACCACCCATCCAGATCCGTACGGCCTCCAAACACCGGGACATAACCTCGACGGCATCGTTGGGGTGGTCTGGGGTGGATATGTACAACTGAGTATCATCAGCGTACAGATGATATCCCACCCCAAAACCACGGATGATCTCACCCAGCGGCTTCATATATGTGTTGAACAGTAAGGGCGAGAGGACCGACCCCTGAGGAACCCCACATATGAGGGACCTCGAGGCCGACCTCTGCCCCCCTGCCAACACATATTGCGACCGACCAGAGAGGTAGGATGAGAACCACCGCAGAACGGTGCCTCCCAACCCCAACCTCCCCAGTCGGTGCAATAGGATACCATGGTCGATGGTATCAAAAGCCGCTGAGAGGTCTAATAGGACTAGGATAGAGGAATATCCTCTATCCCGCGCCCTCCAGAGATCATCAACCAACGCGACCAATGCCGTCTCGGTGCTGTGACCGGGTCGGAAGCCGGACTGGCGCGGGTCTAGATAATCAACTTCCTCCAAGTGTCGCGGAAACTGTTGGGCCACCACACTCTCAACAACCTTCACTAAAAAGTGGAGGTTGGAGACGGGACGATAGTTCTCTAATAATGCTGGATCCAGGGACGGCTTCTTGAGGAGGGACCTCACCACCGCCTCTTTCAGGACGGCAGGCAAGGACCCCTCACTCAAAGATGCGTTGACAATGCCCTGGAGCCAGCCTCGTGTCGTCTCCCAGGATGCCAGTACAAGCCAGGAGGGACACGGGTCCAATAAACATGTGGTAGCCCTAAGTCTCTTTGACAACTTGTCCATATCCTCGGTGGTAACAAAATCAAACTCCTCCCAGGATGGTGTCACAAGAACAGCCTCGGCCTGCTCGACTGGACCACTGTCGATGGAGGGTAGCTCGTTCCGAATCCGAGTGATTTTCTCCTGCAGATAAATCCCAAATTCCTCTGCTCGACCCTGTAAAGGGGCTTCCCGCGGCCTCTGTTGAAGGAGGGAGCGGGTCACCCCAAACAGGGCGGCAGGGCGGTTATCTGCGGATGCAATAAGAGTGGCGCAATACTCACGTTTGGCCACTTTTATCGCCACTAAGTAAGTCCTAATATGGTCTCTCACTAGTGTTCGGTCGGCTTCGGAGTGAGAAGATCTCCATCTGCTCTCTAGGCGTCTCTTGTGGCGCTTCATCTCCCTAAGTCCCTCGGTAAACCAAGGAGCCCAGGTGGTTCGTCGCCGCAAGAGAGGCCGCAAGGGCGCAACTCGGTCCAAGGCCCCCGTGGCCGCACTTAACCATGCAGCCACTAGGTCCTCAGTCGAGTCGCGGGGCAAGTCCACAGGAATTGGCCCAAGCTCCCTCTGGAACCTTATCGGGTCCATCAGGAGCCTGGGGCGGAACCATATAGGAATGTCCGGTTCCGCCTCCCCGCAGTGAGGTGCAGCGATCGGAAAGTCGAGCCGAAGGCAATCCCAGCACTTCTCATTGTGGTCATTAACCAAGAATCATGAATTGTTAGTAGCGAGTATCCACCCTAATCCTTTCCAGCCTTGAGCCTCATTAAGGTAAAGGACAGCCTCCAACTTCCCTCACCCATCTATCTGTTCCTTATCTATGTCCTTTTGGCCTCCCTGTCCCCTGCTTTTTGGGGCAGCAAGCAGACCCAGAACCATGCAACTCTGGGGATGCTTGTCACACCCCAGGAAGCTTCAGCCACCACATCCTGCCCCAGCCAGCATTTTGCCCAGCTGCCTTCTCTCCCAATTCATTGCACTGAAACCATTTGCCTTTTGTACCCAGCCACTGTGCTCAAAGCAGAACTGTCTTGTGCCCATTCCTTATCATTTTTAGAACCAACTTCTTTGACAAACGTTTCCTATCCTCGTCGTCTTGAGCCTGTTAAAAACTGTACTGTCGTCAGGATGCTTTTGGAAACACGGCACAGCTAAGGCTGCACAGTTTTATAAAGGCAGCACAGCTTTATGGAGGCTCAGGAAACCATGTGCAGAAGGGGTGCCCAAAAAGAATATTACAAAGGGAGGGAGGTGCTGTGGTGAAACCACTGGCTGATGGGGAAGTGGCCCCTCTAGAAGTAAAGATGTTCCTCTTTAGAGTTGGTTTGGGGGAGGAAAAGTATGAGATCCATTAGTATATAATCCTTTTCAATGGGACAGGCAGAAAAGAGGCCATTGGGGGAGCCAAAGTTATGCCTCCAGATTGCAGTAGTTGAATTCTTCCCTTCCATGTTTTATGGGTTTTATGGGTAGAAGGCCATTTCCTCTCAGGAAGATCGGGGATTGAAGAGAGATGATCTGCAGAATGGGAACATAAGAAAAAGTCAATATAGATGACATTTCAGAACTAGGTAAACCAACCTGATATCTTGATATCCAGCTCCTCCCGCTGCTGAGATTTCTTGTTAAGTTCATCTGACAACCAAGAACAGAACGATTTATGAAGAGCAATTCTGTGTCTGATTAGAGGTCTGTTATCAGAGTTTTGGCAGCGTGGCTATTATTATGAGATAAACCCAGGAGAAAAATACAACACACAGAGACTTTAGACAATTAACAGTGGTTTATATACAAATATATTCAGACATACATATTGGTAGATAAAATCCCTTATCACACTCAGCTACAGACACAAGGAAAGAAATGAGATACACGATGAGAGAGAGAAATGCCCTCTAATGGCCACCTATATATAGACACCCCTTAAACAGTAAATGACTTGTATGGACCCCACCAGAGTCTTAAAGAGGCGATACCATAGCTGCAATGAATCATTCTCATTGCATCCTCATTACAACCTTTCATCAGCTGGCAGCTATTAAATCCTCATTACCTGACACCTATATAATTCAGTATTAAGGAAGTGCCCATGTGAAGCTCATAAGCATGCATGAATTGCTAATGAGCTATCTTATCTGATCACAGACTTGTCCCCTCTTTAAAAAAGCGATTCTATTATGAAATCATGAAGAAGAAGAAAAAAGGGCGTTGGTACTTACTTGATACGCCTCTTCTAATAAGGGGGGAGATAGCATCCATGTATGGGTTCAACCTATCCACACTCTGATTGGACTGAGTCAGATTACTAATTAATTAACCACGGTATGTAACCCCCTTCCAGGGATCCCTTGCCCAGTTTACGACGAAGAAAAGATACTGACTCACCGGTGTACCACCAACTTCTTTAGTAACTTGAAGACAAACCGTAACCACAGGAAAATACAGAACAACAAGCAGGCTGAGCGAAATGGGGATGGGCCGGATGCTATCTCCCCCCTTATTAGAAGAGGCGTATCAGGTAAGTACCAACGCCCTTTCTCAATAAGGGTGGAGATAGCATCCATGTATGGGACATACCAAAGCCCCTGCGCCACCCCCGGGAGGGATGAGGTCAAGCCTGCGCCAATGAACGTGAAACCGCGGACTGCAGCACCCGGCGTCCGAAGTTAGCCTCCGCAGCCGCAAACTTGTCCAGTTTGTAGTGTCATACAAACGGTGAAGGCGAGGACCAGGCTGCCGCTCTGCAGATTTCCTCCAAGGAGGCCCGTGTGGCCCAGGCGGAGGTGGTAGCTGCGCTACGGGTCGAATGGGCCGTTATCCCCCGAGGGACAGGTTCAGCACAAGCGATGTAAGCATTCTCGATGCAGAGGCGCACCCAACGTCCAATACAGGCGACTGACACTTTCTTTCCCAGGGAACCTGGTGAGAAGGAAACAAAGAGGGACTCCGACCTACGGATGGGCCCCGTGCGGTCAATGTATACCTGCAAAGCCCGCTTAACGTCCAGGAGATGCCACAAACCGCCCGCTGCCTGGCCCGGGTCTCCCTGGAACGCCGGTAGGACCACCTCCTGGGCGCGGTGGAACCAGGATCCCACCTTCGGGATGAAGGACGGGTCCAGCCGGAGGACGACCCTGTCCTCATGGAACCTGCAAAGGTCCTCCCTGACAGACAATGCGTTTAGCTCAGAAATCCGTCTGGCCGAGGTGATGGCCACCAAAAACACCACCTTCCACGTAAGGTACTGCCACGGTACCTCCTCCAGCGGCTCAAATGGGGCGCGGGTGAGGGCGCTCAGCACCTTAGGCAGATCCCACGTGGGGTACCTGTGCACCGGGGGAGGTCTCAAGTTCGTGGCCCCCCTGAGGAAACGTCGAACCGTTGGATGTTGCGCCAGGGATGCCCCACTGCCCCACGAGAGGACCGATCCAATGGCTGCCACCTGTCGCTTGATGGTGTTAGGAGACAGGCCCCTCTCCAGCCCATTCTGGAGGAACTCTAGGACCTGTGGGATTGTGGCCAACTGGGGGGACAATTGACGTTCTGCGCACCACTTGCAGAAGATGGTCCAGGTGGCATCGTAGATGCGCGTGGTGGACGCACGTCTGGAAGCCTGGATGGTCTCGATGACCCTGTCCGAGAAGAGGCCACTCCTCAGAGCGAGCCGCTCAACCTCCAGACGGCTAGTTGGAGCCACCGGCTCTCCGGGTGTTCCAGTGACCCCTGGACCAGGGTCACCCTGTCCGCCGGTATCCGCCAAGGATCCCTCAGGGACAACGTTCGCAGGTCCGCGAACCATGGGCGTCTGGGCCAGTACGGTGCCACTAGCAGGACCTCCGCTTGCAGCGCTATCGTCCGCCGGATTACCCTAGGAATAAGAGAGGTAGGTGGAAAGGCATACATAAGGCCCTGAGGCCACAGTGCTCGAAGGGCATCCACCCCTTCCGCCCCCGGCGAGGGGAACCTGGAGAAAAACCTCGGCAGCTGGGCATTCTCCGGGGAAGCGAATAGGTCGACCAGGGGCCTCCCGAACCTCCGACAGGCCTCCTGAAAAATAGAAGGGTGTAAACTCCATTCCGTCTGATCTATTTCCACCCTGCTGAGCCAATCCGCCCAGGTGTTGTCCACCCCGGAGATGTGCTCTGCTACCAGAGACGCTAGATTGTGCTCCGCCCAGACCCCCAACAGGTCGGCTTCAGCCATTAGGTCCTTGGACCTTGTGCCACCCTGCCGGTTGACGTGGGCCTTGGCCGTGATGTTATCAGTCAAGATTAGCACGTGCTGACCGGCTAGAGCCTCTGCAAACTCCAGCAACCCTAGCCTTATAGCCCTGAGCTCCAGCAGGTTGATGGGGAGGGCCGACTCCTCCTGGGACCACCTTCCCTGAGCCGCCCTGCCCTCCATGTGGGCGCCCCACCCCTGGAGGCTGGCATCCGTAGTGACTGTGACCCTGTCCGACACTCTGAAGTGGCAACCGCGGCCGATCGCTACGGACCTCCACCACCTCAACGACCTCCTGACCCCAGGGGGGAGTGAGACCCGCAAGTGGGAGTGGGCCACCCTCCTCTTCTGATAGGGGAGCAGGAACCACTGGAGGTCCCTAGAATGAAGGCGGGCCCAGGGCCCGATGGAAATGGCGGAGACCATCATTCCCAGAAGCTTGGACAGCGTGGCCAACGAGGGTCTGCTCTCGGCCTCGACCAGTCTTACCACCTGGTCGATGTTCGCGACCCTCTCTTCTGAAAGGAACACTTGCCCCGCTAAGGAGTCTATCCAGGCACCCAGGTTGAGAATCCCGGTGGAAGGGGTGAATTGGCTCTTGGCCTCATTAACCGAAAACCCATGGGCCTCAAGGACCCTGATGGTGGTGGCCAGATCCGCCAGGGCCGCCTCGTATGAGGTAGACTGGAGTAGGATATCATCCAGGTAAAATTGAGCTCTTACCGGCAATGAGTGTAAATGGGCCGCCAGGGCGGCCATAATTTTAGTGAACACTCGGGGAGCGGACGAAAGGCCAAACGGAAGAGAAGTATATTGATAATGAACTGATACATAACAGAAACGTAAATACGGTTGGAAATCAACGCAAACAGATACATGTAAATAGGTCTCAGTGAGGTCAATGGATGTGAGGAAATCCCCACAACGCACACCTTCTAGAATAGTAAACAGTGAATGCATTTTAAACCTTTTGTAACGAATATACAAATTCAAACGTTTCAAATCTAGAATGGCCCGCCACCCCCCGGAGGGTTTCGGGATCACGAACAGACGGGAATAAAACCCCTGTCCGGCCTGGCCAGAGGGGACCGGCTGAATGGCCCCTATCTCCAGTAGGTGTGATATGGCCTGGGTCATCAGGGCCCTGGACCCCGGGTTGCTGGGGACCGGGCAGGTGACAAAGGTGGGGGGCGGCAGGGCCTCAAAGTCCAGAGTCAGACCGTCCCTGACAGTGGACAAGACCCAGGCGTCTGAAGTTGACCTCTCCCACTGGGAAACGTACAGACGCAACCTGCCCCCAATGGGCGTGGAGCCCAGGGAGGGACTAGTTTCTGCGGTAGGGACGGCTACCGCCCCCTCGAAAGGGCCGATTGGAGCCCCCACCCCTCTGCTGTCTGTATTGATGCTGCTGCCCCCTGGGGCGCTGATTATAGCCCCCCTGGGCCCGAAACCCCTAGCTGGGGGGTTCCGGGTGGAAATTGCCCCCAAAGGACTGCCCCCTGGGGGGCTGGCGTCGGGGGTATGGGCCCGGCCTACCCGCTCCCCGCCTGGGGTTGTTGGGCAAAGTTTGCTTCTTGTCTTTACCCTCGACCAGGAGGGGCTTGAGGGAGTCCCCAAACAAATTGACCCCGGCGTAGGGCTCCGACGCCAGCTTCCACTTATGGCGAAGTTCAGTCTGCCATTGGCGTAACCACAACAGGCGCCTGGATGTGACCGTGGATGCCAAAGCCCGGGAGGAGAACTTGGCTGCGCTCAGGGTGGCATCGGCGGTAAATTGGACGGAGGCCACTATCTTGTTCAAGTCCTGGTGGGCTCTCCCATCCGCCACCGGGATCCTCTCCTGGAGCTGTTGGAGCCAGGTCAAGCTGGACCTGGTAAAAAAGGAGGCCGCCGTAGAGGCCCTCACCGACCACGCCGCCGACTGGTGTGCCTTGCGAAGGACTTGCTCGGCCCTTCTGTCCTCAGGTTTCAGAAGATCCTCCTGGCCCCCGGGAAGGGTCGTCGCCGAATACAGCACGGCTATGGGGGTGTCGACCTGCGGCCAGGCCAAGGCGTCTTCCAGGAGCGGCTCGACATTGTAAAAGCGCCTCTCGAGGGAGGAAGCGCTAGGCCCCGCACCTGGGGTGGACCAGGGGCGCCGGATGGCGTCCACGAACATCTGCGGGGTGGGAATGGCCTCCGTCTCCACCGTGGGCTCCGAGTACCAGGAACGTGGGGCCTGGGTCGGGGCGGATCCCTGTGCTTCCTGGGTGAAGCACGTAGTGGCCTTGGCCTTAGCCAACAGTGGTGTAAACAGGGCCTGTGGAAATAGGCCTGCGCTGGACGGCTTCTCCGGGCCCTGATCTTCGTCCCCCGAGAGGTTAGCCTCTCGGAAGTCCCCTTCCTCTGAGATGGGGGGGAGTCCTCATCCGCCATTGCCGGGGAGAGATGGGGCCCGGGGGCCGCCGCCTGGGGGGCGGGGGGAGGGGCCGTTGTCAGGAGGGACCCCTGTGACTGCCCCTGCATGCCCGCAGCGATCCCTTGTCGGATGGCCTCCGAGATTAGATCCTGCACAGCCGATGGGCCCGTTGGAAGGGGTTGCCAGGCTGCCAGTGGAGGCGGGAGGCCAGCGGCCCACGAAATGTCTTGGCGCAGCCCAGCCGCCGTGGGCGTGAAAGTGGCCTCGGGCTGTCTGGATGGAGCCCTGGCAGCTGCCTGGCCCCAGACCGCCGATGTGTCTATGGGCATAAAGGGGCTGAAGGGCCCTTGGGTCAGGTCCAGGCGGAGGGGAGCCACGGGCGGGGTTGGGGTAGGAGCTGCTTCAGGCAGGGGCCTGACTATAGGAGGGGTCTCCACGGAGGCAGGTACAGGCGTCTGGGAGGCTTGGGCCCTGGAGGACCCACCTTTGGAGGAGGAGGCAGAGGAAGGCTCCTTTGGGCGCGACTTGGAGCGGGACCTGGTCTGCGAGCGTCCCTTGTCTGCTGAGGGGGCCGGAGGGGTAGTCCCAGCCTGGGACGGGCCCTGAGCAGGATCGCGCAATTCAGCCATGCTCCCACCTGGTATATTGCAAGCGGCAGAAGGAGAGAGAGGAAGAGAGGAGGGGAAAAAAATTTGCTTAAAAAAAAAAACAAAATGGCGGCCGGGCGAAAAAGGGCGCGAATTTGCCGCTCTAGCGGCGCCCTGGCCCACAAAATGGCCGCCACCCCTCTT
Source organism: Rhabdophis nuchalis (assembly GCA_039707465.1). Classification (NCBI taxonomy): domain Eukaryota; kingdom Metazoa; phylum Chordata; class Lepidosauria; order Squamata; family Natricidae; genus Rhabdophis; species Rhabdophis nuchalis. The sequence goes on along the minus strand of CM077643.1, from coordinate 268,911,462 downwards.
CTAAGGGCCTCCCAAGCAGAGGGCAAGCCCGAAAGTGCTCAGAGGCCCCGCTGCGCTCCGCGGCTTCCCGCGCGGCTCCGGAGGCCGATTTCGCCGCTTCTCAGCTGGGAGCTGTCAAAACAGACAGCGATCGGCCCGATAAAGCCCCTGGTGGGATTGCGGCTGCGCGACCGGCCAGGCCAGTCGGGGAGCAGCTCACACTCCTGCCCTGGTCTCGAAAAGGCAGGGGAAAGGCCTCACAGCCAAGCTGTGTGTGCGGCCCGCCTCCTAGGAACGCCAGACCTCAACCTCCCTGGCTATCCAGCAGCAGCCCCAGCGTGTCCTAGAGACCCCCAGGAGAGCTCAGGTAGGAGGCTAACGGGGCGAAAATGGCAGCCGAGGGCCTGGGCCTGTGGCTGGGAAACGACAGGGGAGCCTGAGCCTCGGGCTGCTGCAGAGGGAGGGGGGTCCCCTGTCTACTTACAGCGCTGGTAATACTACTGCAAAAAATTCTTTTATCAAATTTCGCAATTTGGAAGTTGGTCACCGAATAGTCCTTAGAGCTGGACTGAGTCGGAAACTGGGCAAGGGATCCCCGGAAGGGGGTTATATACCGTGGTTAATTAATTAGTAATCTGACTCAGTCCAATCAGAGTGTGGATAGGTTGAACCCATACATGGATGCTATCTCCACCCTTATTGAGAACAAATCCTTATCCAGGTTTTCATTAATATACACATGTCAACTATGTTCTGATTAGTCATCTGTTTTTCAGAATGATACTATAGAAATATGTTTAAGATTACCCACTCTCATCTCCAAATGAACATGTTGGTCAGACCACAGAAGAACAGGCAAAATCAAAATCAAATCAAATCAAGTTTAATTTGTAGACCGCTCCCTCTCCCCGAAGGGACTCGGGGCGGTGCACAGGAGATTAAAAAGCGTACAAACATAAAAACATTATAAATATATAAAATCAAATTAAACAACTATATCCCTTGTGCTAAAAACCTAAAATCCTTAAAAGCTAAACCCCTTAAAAACCCAATTTAAAACAATTTGAATATTCAGACTAAAGGCTGGAAAGGTAGATTAGGCCAGGCCGGCCGGCTGGAAGAAATGAGTCTTAAGCTTTTGGCGGAAGGAGCGGAGGTCCGAGGTTGTTCTGAGCTCGGGGGGTAGGTCGTTCCATAGGGTTGGGCCCGCCACAGAGAAGGCCCTTCCCCTGGGCGTCGCCCGCTGGCATTGCCTAGTGGACAGCACCTGGAGAAGTCCCTCTCTGTGGGAGCGAATCGGTCGAAGGGATGTATGGGGCAGGATGTGATCTCACAGATAGCTAGGTCCCGTGCCATGGAGCGCTTTGAAGATGGTAATCAACACCTTGGTAATCTGATGTCTGAGCAGAAAATCTTTAGCATATTCCATCTGCAGATTCAATGTCTGAAATGCATAGAATGTGTGCTCACCTAGTGTGCTAAACTACACAAGTAATGTGCTGTTAAAAACGAAAGTGAACTGCTTTTAGTTTTTGAGATAGAGTTGGGGGGGGGGGACGACAGCTACAGCAAGGGAGAGTCAGAGAGAGCAAATCCTTTTTTTTATTGGAGTAGACTATGGATTGGCCACTGACATCGCTACAGTTTTAAAGAAATTAAATCATTCTATAATATAGAAGGAAACAATGGGGGAGAGCAGGATGGTCAAGGGCACAGTAGGAATCTTCTTCTGAATTGCATTACTTTAAAAGCATTGTGTTTTTACCTCCTGATTAACCTATCTGGAGCAGTAATAAGGGCAATAAGCCTGCAGCTTCTCCGCAAAGCAGGCCTAGGTTTTTAATTCTTGCAAAGACTTGTGAGCTTAATTTAATTTAATTTAACTGATGGGTATTTAATTCCCGGAGAATTGAGCTTCAGCGATGTGAGTTTACATGATGCAGCTTTACTGGACTAAAGCAGGTCAGTAATTCTATTACAAGTCAGAATACTGGTTGATCGTACAGAATGAAAAAACTTCACAAATATATACATTCAAACAAATGGCACTAAATGTGCTCCTCTTCTTTCTCCTACCTAAATAATCAATGGTTGCTTCAGGTTTTTCACAATTGTATTTATTTTAATAACCCTTTTTAAAAAGGACCACACATTTAAAAAGACTTAGGTTTCTTTTCACCAGGCCTTCTCCTCACATAACCTACTTCCCGATTGATATAAAAGTGTGATTCAGTAACACTAGTTCATGATGGAGAGAGGGAGAAAGGGAGGGGGGGGAGAGAGAGAGTCAGACAGACAGACAGACAGACATCATTCCTTAGATCTGTTTAGAGTAGTCATGAGGTTAGAGTGCCATGCAAGGATTGGATAGAAAGATGTGTTTAGTTACCTAGCAACCATGCCCATCAAGATTTTGTTTGCTGCTTTCACCATTCCTTGCACGCCTTACAGAACTAACTGTTTATTTATTTAACACAAAACTTGTATTCTGTACGTGTATTATTAGGATCCCATATATGAATTAAAATGCCACAATCTCATAGTTAACAAGCAATAAAACAATGCATAAAGAACAAATTAAAATGGAGATAGACTCAGCACATACAACCCAAAATCAATACAGAGCAAAGTCAAAATTTTATCAGAATTTAAAAAAAACATCTTTGCACTGCCTCTGACTATTGTAAAGCATAGTTTATTTCCCACCAGTGCTCATGCTAATATTCAGCTTTCAAACTATTTTGCTCTTATGATAGATGGATAAGAATTGTTTCATCAGATATAAAGCATGGGTTATTTTGGCAACTGCTTTATGTAGTGGTTTATAGCTTATTGCATGAGCTGAGTGAATGATCTGTTGTTTCTTCTGCTTTGCATAATCTGCACTTTGAATCATTTGATGATTTTTCAGTTCTGGCCTGCTTCATCCCAAACCCCCACCCTCCCCGTTTCCATGACAGCGAAGCAGGAACTCGCGAGACTGACATCCGGACCTCCTCCAGGAACAGCGGGAAATATAGGGCAGCAATAGGCACACGAGAGGCTATACCTGAAAAACAAGAAAGGAGAGACAAAACAACAGAGAGGAGAAGGAAAAAAGAGTCAGGGTTTGTGTGGATATTTGGCATAAAACTGGCGTACCAGTTTAGGAGCTTTGAGATGCTCTTTATCCACCCATTCGTTATGAGAAGGGGGAAAATCTTTCCACATGACCAGGAACTGCGTTTTATTTCTGCGGATTCTGGAGTCCAAAATGTCCCGGACCTCATAATGCTGATGACCATCAACCATGGTAGGTGTAGGAGTAGCAGGTAATCTTTTGCGAAGATGGGAGGTACGAGCAGGCTTCAGTAAATGAACATGGAATACAGGGTACAGTCGTCGGTAGGTCTTGGGGAGATCCAAACGGACCGACACAGAGCTGATAATTTTTGTGATCGTGAAAGGACCAACAAATTTGGGACCCAGCTTCTTGCATTTTTGGGGACTATCCAAATTTTTGGTAGACACATAAACCTGATCACCAACTTTGTAGGATGGAGGTACTGCCCGTTTCCTGTCAGCGTACAACTTGTGCGAATCATGGGCATCATTCAAAGTTTTTCGGAGAACCGGCCAAACAGAGGACAGTCTAGAGGACCAGTCAGCTAAAGAGGGAACTGTCGTCGAGTCGTGAGGCAGTTCGGGAATGGGTACAAAGTCCTGTCCGTAGATGATTTTAAAGGGGGTCATATTCGTACTAGAGTGAACAGAGTTATTATACGCCACCTCGGCATGTACGAGAAGATCAGCCCAATCATCTTGTTGAAAATTAATAAAACAACGTAAGTACTGTTCGAGAACGGAATTAACCCTTTCACAAGATCCATTCGTCTGAGGGTGGTAGGCGGAGCTTAAGCTCTGGGCGGAGCCAATCAGTCTCAAAAACTCCTTCCAAAAATGGGAAGTAAATTGTGTTCCTCTATCGGAGATGATGCGTTGCGGGACGCCATGAGAACGATAGATATGAGAAACGAACAGGCGGGCTAGAGTTTTAGAAGAAGGAATTTTAGTACAGGGGACAAAATGAACTTGTTTAGAAAAGAGATCGGTAACTACCCAGATAACGGTATAACCCTGACTGGGTGGAAGATCAACTATAAAGTCCATCGAAATTTCCTTCCAAGGCCTTTCCGGCGCAGCTACAGACTGGAGAAGACCCTGAGGCTTGCCCGGCGCCCGTTTCGAAACCGCACATACAGGGCAACTGGCAATATACGATTCGACATCTTTCTTCATTGAAGGCCACCAGAATTGTCTCTTGACAAGATGAATAGTCTTAACGAAACCGAAATGGCCAGCCAAACGTGAGTCGTGTGCGCGTTGCAAGACAAAAGGACGCAAAGTAGCAGGAACATAGATCTTCGAGCCAATCCAGGGAAGATCATCTCTGGTAGTACAATCACCTGAGTGAGTCGAATACCAATCATCAGTAAGTAATTCCTCCTTTATACGAGCAATCAGGTCAGCAGGTGGAGTAGTTTGAACAGTAGTTTGGGTTAAAGTAGACACCGGAGAAGCAGGTAAAGTGAGTGGCATGATGGGTTGTACAACGGTGAGTTTAGAGACATCATACTGAGGCAATCTGGAAAGCGCATCAGCCATGAAGTTTTTGCCCCCAGGGATGTATTTGAGGTGGAAATTGAAACGATGGAAAAAATGAGCCCAACGAAGTTGCCTTGGGGACAATTTCCGAGAGGAGGTAAGAGCTTCCAAGTTTTTATGGTCTGTCCAGACCTCGAAAGGATGCGGGGCACCCTCAAGAAAATGACGCCAAGTCATGAGAGCCCACCGAACAGCAAAAGCTTCTTTTTCCCAAATCGCCCAACCACGTTCGGACGCAGTGAGTTTCCGAGAGGTGTAAGCGCATGGTTGTAATTGGCCTTGCTGATTGAGCTGTAAAAGGACTGCTCCCACCGCGACATCACTTGCATCTGCCTGAATTACAAATGGGGAATTCACATCGGGGTGTTTGAGAACAGGCTCAGCCGCAAACAACCTTTTTAGCTTTTCGAAAGCGGCTTGACACTCCATCGTCCATTTGAGAGGGGTTCCTGGACGAGGTTTGCCTTCTCCTTTTGTTTTCAGAAGGTTCGTAATGGGCAAGGCAATATCAGCGAATGACGGAATAAATTGGCGGTAAAAATTTGCAAATCCTAAAAAACTTTGCAATTGTTTACGGGTACGGGGAGGGGCCCACTCCGTTACCGCCTTGACTTTAGCAGGATCCATTTCTATTCCCTCAGAGGAGATGCGGTAACCTAAATAGTCAATTCTGTCCTGGTGAAACTCACACTTAGAAAGTTTGGCATAAAGTTCAGCGGAACGCAACTTGTTTAACACGGAGCGCACCAGTTTAATGTGCTCGTCATGTGTTTGCGAGTAGACGACAATGTCATCAATGTAAACAATTACTCCCTTGTAAAGGTGCTCGTGGAGAACCTCGTTTATTAATTGCATGAACACCGAAGGAGCACCTTGAAGACCGAAAGGGAGGACTTTGAATTGGAAACACCCGAGTGGACAGTTAAAAGCTGTTTTCCATTCGTCCCCCTCTTTAATCCTGACTCTGTAATAGGCTTCACGTAAGTCCAATTTTGTAAAAATCTTACCGGTAGCCAGGTGAGCCAGCATGTCTTTCATGAGCGGAAGGGGGTAAATATTGTGTTCACAAATGGTGTTGAGATATGAATAGTCCTGTATCAATCGTAGAGTACCATCTTTTTTTTCTCTAAACATAACCGGTGCGGCCACACGGGGCCTAGCCGGTTCAATGAAACCCCTTTGAAGGTTTTTATCGATGAATTTACGTAATTCCTCCATCTCCCGCGGGGTCATGGAGTATATACGAGGTTTGGGTAATTGAACCCCAGGAAGAAAATCAATTGAACAGTCAGTAGCCCTATGAGGAGGAAGGGAATCACAAGATCTTTCACTGAAAGCATCCTTTAGGTCCCAATATTCTTTGGGAATTTTCTCCTCGCCTGGTATGGATTCGGGTGATGGGAAACCCAATAAAGGTGCCGCAGGTTCAACATGGGGGGGTGGTTGATCAACTTCTGATGGAAGAGAGGTGTGTTCTGGTAGGGTTAAAGGTATGCGTACCCAACTTTCCTTCCAGTTTATAATAGGATTCCATTTGCGAAGCCAATTGACCCCCAAAATTACATCATTATCGGCAATGGCAGTTACAATAAAATTGATGGTCTCAGTATGGCCCGTGCCTATAGAGACATGAATTGGTTCGGTGATAAAAGATGCCGGGGTACCCCCAGCTACAGAACCATCCATTTGGCAAAAGGCTATGGGAGTTTTTAAGGTTTTAAGGTGGAAACCCATTTTATCCACTATGTCTTGGCTTATGAGAGTTTTCGAACACCCAGAATCAATGAGAGCCTGCACATTGCATGTACGCCCAGTAGATGGAGCTAAAAGCACTAGATTAATATAAAGGGGCCCGGAGTGATGACTCACCAAGTTGTCGTCAGAAGAGTCTGAAGACGCTTCCCAATCATCGGGTTCCGGGGAGGGCTGGTCAACAGGAAGATTGATGGGCTCCATTCCACTCATAGCCGGTCTGGCGCGCACAGTTGGTGTCTTGGGCTGTTTCCGGTCCGAAGAAGGAGGTGGGCGTGGAATTGGTTTTGACCGGCATTTGTCTGCCCAGTGCCCCTCCTTGCCACAGCGATAACAGCTGCCTGAACGAGGTTGGGTTGGTCTCCCCTCCCCCTTTTGAATGCTTTTCTCCCTCGCAGGTGGGTGAGATTTGGGGCTATCTTCCTGTGTTTTTCTCTCCAAGCGGCCTGGATCTTGTAAATGTGCTTGATCCAATTCAACATCCGAAGCTAAATCTATCCAGTCATTCAAAGTCTCTGGACGAAATCTGTTCACACATGTTTGATAAATATCCTTATTCAGCCCATCAACATAAATATCCATCAGGGCTTGTTCAGAATAACCAGTCATAAACACTGATAGCTGTTGAAAAATCTGTGTGTAAGCCTGAATAGACATGTCCCCCTGTTGCAAACATTTTAGTTTCATTTTTGCTTTCCTCTGCACACGGGGGTCTTCAAAACGCCTTCTAAGAGCATTCATGAAGCGATCAAAGTCACGCAATGCTGGTGAATGGCAATTATGCAAAGAAACCAACCAATCAGAAGCTTGATCTTCTAAGGTCATAGATACAATTCTGATTTTGATTTCATCATCCATATCAGCTGCGTAAAACTGCATGAAATTATCGACGTGAATTAGAAAAAACGCCAGTTTGTCGGCACTTCCATTATATTTCACACCCAAAGGAGGCAGTTTAGCAAGTCGGCGGGGGTTAATGGGGTTGGCTTCCCTTCCAGCCTGAGGGGGGGGGGAGGGCGTTGCTCTCCTGCTTTGCCTGGCAGAAGCTGTCTCTCTCCGTAATTCCCTGCCGGCTTGAGGAGGGGGGGAGGGTGTTGAAACCCTGCTTCGCCCCCCCGGAGCTGCCTGTGAACCTCTTGCCTGTTGGCGTTCCGCCTCCCTCCCCCAGATTTTTTCCAGGGCTAATCTCTTCTCATCTGCCTGACGGAGTAAGTCCTGAGCCATCTCCCTTAGTTCATTCTCCTCTCTTTGGAGCTCCGGAATGACTTTCTTTGGGGAAAGTCGTCGTCTGGAGACGTTTACCCCACTCATTCCTACCCCTTCAGACCAACGTTTAGGTTTGACTGATTCTTCGGCTGCCAGATTTAGATCTAGGCCAGCCAAACCTTCCATCACTGACCTGATCCCTTCAGTTTGAACAGGAGGATGCGATGCTTCAGCTCCCAAAATGTTTTCAGGCAGGACCTCTACCAACGGAGGCTCCTCTTGTGAAGGGTCCGACATCAGGGCAGGTTTTTGGTTTTTTGTGATTCTCAGCTTAATGTCAGGCCTGCTTCTTCGTTGACTCAGGAAAGACCACACTTAGACATTTTTTTGAAATGTTAAAGGCTTCTTTTACTAAGTTACGATAGCGTACAGACCAAGTAAAGCTGAGAATGATTAGTTTAGGCGCGAACAGAAAGTATTAAGCTTAAGCCCAACCCAATCCCCAAACCCCCCCTATGCATTGTCCAATATGCTTCCATCTCCAACATCAGGTGGGCAGGTCTTCACCATCCTGGAATGCAGGTCCGTTACACAGGAGATAACACGAACATCAACATTGTCCACCAGCAGAACACACTCATCCCAAACCCCCACCCTCCCCGTTTCCATGACAGCGAAGCAGGAACTCGCGAGACTGACACCATAGTTGTGCATTAGTTTGAAAACTTTGCGCTTGAGCAGCCAAAATCTAGCCTTCAGTTTCTTTTTTAAATGTTCCAGTTGTAAGACATTGACAAGTTTTATTTATATCCACTTTACATTTTACCAGTTATTAACTAGTCACTAATATTTCCTTTATGCAATATTTCATTAAGCTGTTTAATTATAATTGCACAAAAGCTAGTCATGCAAGTGATTATTTCTAGGAGTTCAGTTTTGAATCCTTTTCATTCAATTGTAACCATTTCTGCTCTTATTGTTAGTTCTTCCATTTGTTTTTATTTATTTATTTATTTACTGAATTAATTCTTCAAATTCTTTTATCCATCCATAAATAAAAGTTTCCCATAGATCTTTCTAAAACTTGTTTCTTTTTTCTTTTTTCTTGGTTTCCCATTTTCATAATTTCTATTGCCATTTATACTTTGGTAGAACCATTTCTGGTCTGATTAAGAGAGCTGAATTGCTTAAATTGGATGATTTCTTTGTCATTGGATCCATTTTTCCCAATTATTGCTGCTATTTGTTGCTTTATTATTTTCAAAACTTCTTCAATTTTTTGGGAGCTAAGCTTTATTAGGCTTCTCTTCATTCTCACATTATTCATTTTGTGCTCTTTCGTATTCTTTAAATTACTTGCAGCTGATCTTACTTTCTTTATCTTGGCTCCCAGTCTGATCTTCCACTTCGGGATTAAAAGGGCGTTGGTACTTACCTGATATGCCTCTTCTAATAAGGGAGGAGATAGCATCCATGTATGGGTTAAACCTATCCATGCTCTTATTGGACTGAGTCAGATTACTAATTAATTAGCTAGGGTATATAGCCACCCTTGGAGTAGCCACACCCAGTTTACAACGAATGAAAGACACTGACTCACCGGTGCAAACACCAACCCCTTTAGTAACATAACGACAGAACGAACCAGAAACAAAGGTAACCGTGCAAACCCAAGCAGGCTGGCCGAGCCAGAGATGGGCCGGATGCTATCTCCCCCCTTATTAGAAGATGCGTATCAGGTAAGTACCAACGCCCTTTCTCAATAAGGGTGGAGATAGCATCCATGTATGGGACATACCAAAGCCGCTGCTTTCCCCATGGGAGGGGCGAGATCAGTCCTGCGACACCGCCTGGGGAACAGCCCCCAGCAGCACCCGACGGCCAAACTCCGCCTCAGCAGCTGCAAATTTGTCCAGCTTGTAGGGGCGCACAAATGGAGAAGGAGATGACCAAGCAGCCGCCTTGCAGATCTCCTCCAGGGATGCCTGCCGAGCACAGGCCGAAGTCGTAGACGCGCTACGTGTCGAGTGAGCTTTTATTCCTCGAGGGGCGACTTCGTCAGTCACGCCGTAAGCCTTTTCGATGCAGAGACGCACCCAGCGCCCGATCGAAGCAACCGAGACCTTCTTCCCCAAGGATCCTGGTGAGAAGGAGACAAAAAGGGACTCCGTCCTGCGGATGGGGGCTGTGCACGCAATGTAAACCTGCAGCGCCCGTCGCACATCTAGTAAGTGCCATTGTCCCCCCGGAGCCGGATCCTGGTCCCCCTGGAACGCCGGGAGCACCACCTCCTGCGCGCGGTGGAACCAGGTCCCCACCTTCGGGATGAAAGAAGGATCCAGCCGTAGGACCACCCTGTCCTCGTGGAACCGGCAGAGGTCCTCCCTGACGGACAGTGCATTCAGCTCCGAGATACGCCTGGCCGAGGTGATGGCCACCAGGAAGACCACCTTTAGGTCTTATAACGCACATAAACATTCAAACTTTTTAAATCCAGAATCGCCCGCCACCCTCCGGACGGCTTGGGGATCACAAACAGCCGGGAGTAAAACCCCTGCCCGGCCTGGTCAGACGGGACGTGGCAAATGGCCCCAATCCCCAGGAGATGAGCTATAGCTTGCTCCATCAGGCCCCTACATTCCGGGTTGCTGGGAATGGGGCAAGACACAAAGGTCGGGGGTGGCAGAGCCTCAAAGTCCAGCGTCAGACCGTCCCTGACCGTGGACAAGACCCAGGCGTCCGATGTGGACCTCTCCCACTGTGAGGCGAACAGACGCAGTCGGCCCCCAATGGGGGGAGCCACCAGAGGGGAATTAGTTTCTGCGGTAGGGACGGCTACCGCCCCCTTGAAAGGGCTGATTGGATCCCCCACCCCTCTGTTGCCTATATTGTTGTTGCTGTTGCGCCCGCGGGTGCTGGCCATAGCCCCCCTTGGGGCGAAACCCCTGGTATTGCGCCTCCGCGTGGAAACCTCCCCCAAACGACTGGCCCCTTGGTTGCTGGCGCCGGGGGTATGGGCCCGGCCTGCCCCCCCCGCCTGGGGTTGTTGGGCAAGGTCATCTTTTTGTCTTTACCCTCAACAAGGAGGGGCTTGAGGGCATCCCCAAACAGACTGCTCCCGGCGTAAGGTTCGGACGCCAGCTTCCATTTATGGCGGAGTTCAGTCTGCCATTGGCGCAGCCACAACAGGCGTCTGGAAGTAACTGAGGAGGCCAATGCTTGGGAGGCAAACCGGGCGGCACTCAGGGTGGCGTCGGCGGTGAATTGTACAGACGCCACAATTTTATTAAGATCCTGATGTGCCCTTGCGTCTGCCACCGGGATCCGTTCTTGGAGCTGCTGGAGCCAGGTGATGCTTGACCTGGTGAAGAACGAGGCCGCTGTCGAGGCCCTCACGGCCCACGCAGCCGACTGATGAGCCTTGCGAAGAACCTGCTCGGCCCGCCTGTCCTCAGGCTTGAGAAGGTCCTCCTGACCCCCGGGAAGGGTCGTGGCCGAATACAGCGCCGCGATAGGGGTGTCGACCTGCGGCCATGCCAGGGCGTCCTCCAGGAGAGGCTCCACATTGAAGAAGCGGCGTTCCAGGTTGGTGGCGCTCGGGCCCGCGCCCGGGGTCACCCAGGGGCGACGGATGGCGTCTACGAACATCAGGGGCGTGGGAATGGCCTCGGTCTCCACCGTGGGCTCAGAGAACCAGGAGCGGGCAGTCTGGGCTGGCGCTGCCCCGGCCGGTTCTGGGTCAAAGCAGGTCGTGGCCTTGGCCTTCTCCAGGAGTGGCGTGAAAAGGGCCTGCGGGAAAAGGCCGGTGCTGACCGGCTTCTCGGGACCCTGGTCCTCATCTCCCGACAGATTGGTCTCACGGCAGTCCTCCTCATCGGAGATAGGGGAGGAGTCATCCTCCTGACCCACGGGGGAGAGGTATGGACCCTGGGCCGCAGTGTGGACAAGAGGAGCGGGCGCTGGCCCGGGAGCCAAAAGGTAGCCCTGAGATCTCTCCTGCATGCCCGCTGCTATCCCCTGGTGGATGGCCTCAGAAATAAGGTCCTGGATTGCAGAGGGGGCCGATGTTGGGGCCTGCCAGGGGGGGAGGGGTGGTGGCAGGGCTGAGGCCCAAGCCCCGTCCTGGCGCAGACCTGCGGCCGTGGGGGTGAAGGTGGCCTCGGCGGACCTGGAGGGATATCTTATCGCCCCTTGGCCCCAGACTGCTGAAGTGTCAATAGGCCGGACCGGGCTGAAAGGTCCCTGGGGCAGGTCCAAGCGAAGGGCCCCCCCCGGCGGAGTGGGGGTTGGCGTGGCCAAGGTCAGCTCCGGTTGAGGTCTGGGCACGGGGGGTGTTTCCCCAGCGGAGGGCTGCAGGGGCACCTGGGGCACCTGGGCCCTGGTCGATCCACCCTTGGAGGAGGAGGAGGCCGATGAAGACTCCTTGGGGCGAGACTTGGACCTAGACCTCGTTTGGGAACGGCCCTTATCCGCAGAGGGGGCAGATGTGCTCACCGCTGGAGGCAGGCCTTGAGCCTGATCATGGCTGTCTCTGCTAGGCCCTGCACCAGACGTGTCTGCCATGGCTCCCCGCACCGAAGTTGCAGACAAAATGGCGGCCGGGAGAAAAGCGCGCAAAGATTCGAGCCCCGGGGCAGAGAAAATGGCCGCCGCCAACTTCTGAAGGCCTCCTGAGCCAAAGGAGACCTCCCAGACCTCACACAGCCTCTGCGGTGCCTCCCGACCGGTTGCGTGGCCTCTTCAGCCGATTCGGCTGCCTCCCAGCTGATCTTCCGCCGATCGGGCCGATAAGGGTCTCGGGAGCGATCGCGCTTGCGCGGCAGGCCGAAGCTAGCCGGGGAGCAGAGCGCGCGCCTGCCGCAGCAGGGACAAGGTCTCACAGCCAAGCTGCGCATACGGCCCGCCTCCTAACAGCGCTAGACCTCACCCTCCGGTGTTAAACAGCAGCAGCCACAGCGAGGATCGCCAGGAACCCAGGTGGGAGAAGCTCAGGTAGGAGGCTAGTCAGAGGCCTTAAAGGCAGCCGTAGGCCGGGGCCGGTGGCTGAATAGAGACAGGGAAGCCTGAGCCCTGGGCTGCCACAGAAGGAGGGGGTCCCCTGTCTACTCACAGCGCTCAATGAATATTTCAATTTCCAATTTCCAAATTTAGAATACCAATAATGAAATAGGAGTTGGACACCGAACAGTCCCAGAGCTGGAACTGAGTCGGAAACTGGGTGTGGCTACTCCAAGGGGGGCTATATACCCTAGCTAATTAATTAGTAATCTGACTCAGTCCAATAAGAGTATGGATAGGTTTAACCCATACATGGATGCTATCTCCACCCTTATTGAGAATATGACTTTGCTTTTGGCTTTCTCATTTTGCTACCAAGTTCTTTTGTAACCATCAATGCTGTACTGTAGGCAAATCAACTGGGGTGTTCAATAGATGTTATTTTAATCCTTACAAACACCTTATTCATATCCTTTATTTTAAATGTCAGGTCTTTTTTTGGGCACTATTTTCAATGCTGACAGTCTTTGTCTTTCTGCTGGTAATTCTGCATATTGTTATCTGAGTTTCATCTATTCTACTATTCATTTTCACAATTTTTCTGAATCTCTTCCAGACCTGCATCCCTGAATAGCTTATTTCTGGTAATGAATCTCCTTTGATCTGCTAATAATTCTGTGCTAGCATTTGAGTCTGAATAAATTCTTTTCCACAGTTCAAACATTTGCTTTAAGTTAGTCCTGCTTCATAATAGCAGGCTATAATGGTGAGATTTTCAAACACACCATACTTTTGTCTTGTCTTTGGTAGTAATTCCTTTGGTAATCCTACAAGGCTAAGCCCTGGTTGCACAGTCATAGCTGCTGAGTCCCATTGTCCATTTGCTGACAGATGTCCAGAACTCTAACATCTGATATAGTCCTTGTTGATCTGGTCAACAATTGAGCCATTGTAGGGTCCTTTTTCTGATTTCTCATCCTATTAAATAGGTTGATCGATACACTTAGTCTGGCTCCTCTGTTAAGATCTGTCCAGCATGGATGACTCTCCTGGTAGACTACACTGTCTCCAGCAGAACTCTCAAACTTATCCAAGCATCCTCCTCCTCCATCACAACGGGATATTCATGGAAGAGAGTATTATTACATAATATATCACGATATTATGATTGTTACCATTATTATACAATAATTATAATTATTATACACCTATAATTACATTACAATTATTATTATTATCATATATTACTGCTATGGTTGGTAGCACAGTCAACCAGATATTTAGACTGGGTTTGGCATTTTTATCCACCTATTGAGTCAAGGGGTCCTTGGTACTCTCTGAGCTTCCTTGTTTTCTTGCAGACATTTCCTATCACCCTCTCCTCCCGCTTATGACTGGATGACTGTAACTCGTTGCTTGTATCCTTACGATTTATATTGATATTGTTTCCTGATTGCTTATTTGTACCCTACGACTACCATTAAATGTTGTACCTTATGATTCTTGATGAATGTACCTTGTCTTTTATGTACACTCAGAGCATATGCACCAAACCCAAATTCCTTGATGTGTCCAATCACACTTGGCCAATAAAGAAATTCTATTCTATTCTGTTCTGTTCTGTTCTGCTCTGCTCTGCTCTGCTCTGCTCTGCTCTGCTCTGTTCTATTCCCCAAACTAGGTATTATCATCAGTGCTAGTAAGGAGTGCAGTTTGCTGTCAATTTATATTCTAGTGGCTTGATTTATCACTGTTGATGGGGGTAGTCTTAGGGATTCTTTGGTTGAGCTGTTTACTAATGGCTCTTTGGCAGTTTCTTGATTGGGGTATTACTTACTTGATTGTTGGTCTGAAATTGACCTTGGAGTTAATCTGTGCTGATTTGAGTGCTGATAACTGGTGAAGAGGTACTGGATTGTCTGCTTTGTGTAATCTACAGATGTTGTTAATGTCTATATGTCTACTGATGGCTGATTTGTCAGAGTGCCAGGCTTCTAGAAATTCCCTGATATTTTTGGATTGGGCCTGGTCTAGGGTTTTCACATTTTCCCAATTGGAAATGATGGTTAAATCTGTCTATATGTTGTGAAATTAAATAATTCTCATCATGCCTGCTAACTGCTAGTTGGTGTTCCTGGATACATTCTGCCAGTCTTCTGCCTACTGAGTCCTTTCCAAGGACCTGGGGTAAGCCGATCTTGTTTCTTTGATTATGTTTTACCTGCTTCTTTGCACAAGATGGGCCAGAATTGTTTTGAGGGATTTCAGAAGATAGAACAGAGGTAGTCAACCTTTTTATACCTACTTTTGTATCTCTGTTAGTAATAAAATTTTCTAACTGCCCACCGGTTCCATAGTAATGGTGATTTATAAAGTAGGGAAGTCAATTAAATTTAAAAAAGGAAAGTGCTTCAGTATCTGACAAAACCCCTACCGCCCAAGCATGAAAGCTGGAATGCCCACTAGTGGGCAATAGGGACCAGGTTGACTGCCACTGAGATAGAAGAAGAATCAATGGGTTTAAATTAGAAGGAAGTAAGTTTCGGTTGGATATCAGGGACATTTCTTAATGCAGTTGTCCAGCAATGAGCAGAGTGCTTCAGGAGGTAGTGAAGTCTCTCTCAGGCACATTGTGATGTGGGATCCTACAGCCAGAATACACAGTAGAACATTAAGGGCCACATGTAAACTCTCTAATGTGAGAAAGCAGGAACCTGAAGATGTTCACCAGCATTTATCATCTTGGATGCCAGACTTAGTGGGAAGCCACCTAGTCACAATCTCCTCTGCTATGTGCAGATGTATCAAATTATAATAGCAAAAGCAATAGCACATAGACTTATATACCACTTCACAGTGCTTTTACAGCCTTGTCTAAGCACTTTACAGAGTCAGCATATTGCCCTCAACAATCTGGGTCCTCATTTTACCAACCTCGGAAGGATGGAAAGCTGAGTCAACCCTGAGCTGGTGAGAATTGAAATACTGGCAGTCGGCAGAGTTAGCCTGCAATACTGCATTCTGACCACTGCGCCACCACAGTTCTTATAACAGTGTCTACATTGGCCTATTTCTGTAAACATTAATATATCCATTTGGGGGAAAACCAATATCATTTTAATCTGGTTTTTTTTTTCTGGTCATGCATTGTCTCTCTGCTAGAATGATATGCAAGCAGCAATCCTAATAAAGTCCTTCCTTAGTATTAACTGGAATATCTGCCATTCTCCCCCTCTTTCTATAGAAAGTTTATATCACCACATCACAGTAGATTTTTTTTTTTTCTGTGATGAAAGCATTATGGACTTAGTTTCATTATGAAGTTTAATTACACTAAGGAGTTTTTTTTTTCTTATAGAAAGAAAGAATATTAAATAATGACAGTTGACATCTTCAGTGTTGTAATAATAATAAGCCCAGAAATATAAATTACTGCAGCAATTACAGAAGCACAAATAACACCATTAATGCAATCAACTGTTAGTGTATGTATTTGACAACAACCTTTAATCTCCCTTCAAGTGAACCTATTTTACATTCTCTGCAGCAAAATGCAACCTAATTAAGCAATTAATGATACTTTAGTTACCAAGCAGGTAATTGCACTGAAATTTCAGAATTCAGAAATAAGATGTTATTTATTTTAAGCTTCCCCCCCCCCTCCCCACTGCATCTTGTGTTACAGCTTAATTTGCACCTATACTTCAGTGTATTTTTTTAATGGCTATAACACAGCCTTCAGATAGTCAAGTAAATGTGTTTCCAAATCGAAGTTGCTCTTAAAACTTGGCAAGAATGCTTCTTTAAATTTAGCAACCATCTTAAAAACCACTCTAGATATTATTTTCCTCCTAGGAAGGCAGGGAAATAATTTGTCTTCTGGATGTGTTTGCAAACTGATTTCCCCATTTCTAGACCAGATTGAATGATGATTTCCACGCTATCCACCTCATCTGGGGACTTCATCTGAAATAACCCATGTGAGTGGTGTAAAAAGATTCTGTTGCCCTTCTCTAGCCCCAGGCTGCAAACAGCGGGAGTTTCCAAATTTCAACCAATATCAGAAAAGCACAGGGTTGGAGAAGGGTCTCCTAAATTCTTCACAAATTGTCAGACATTTGCAAACATGCAAATTGCAGAGTAGAAGAACATAGAAGCTGCGAGGAAAGTGTTTACTTTTAATTCAAAATGATGTGCAATGGAGCATTTTATTCATAGCTTCTTGTTTCATACCTATTAAGAAAATTGTATCCCAGTGCTGGGTGACTGAATGTCCCTTTCAAAACACAACCTGTGTTCTCTTGAATCCAGTCCTTTAACCCAGAGGTCTCCAAACAAGTCTTAAAGTTGCCAAGTTTGGGGACCTGTGCTTTAACCCAAGCTGCTCCATTACAAGGCAGTCTATGGATGAAGAATGAGAGCCAGTGTCATAGAAGCTCAAGCTTTGGACAAAGACCAGGAGATCTACTTCTAAATCTAAATCTACCATGAACCACGGAAATTCATTTGGTGACTTTGGGCCAGTTTCTCCCTCGACCCCTCCTTTTTACGAGATCGCCTTCTGCCACCGAGAGCCTCCCACTGGCCAGTACACTCCCATAGAAAGGGTCTCCTCATGGTGCCGTCGGCTAGACAATGTTGACTGGCGACACCCAGGGGGAGAGCCTTCTCCATGGGAGCACCTGTCCTCTGGAACGAATTGCTCCGGGAATTAAGAACTATCCCTGGCTTACGCACCTTCCGCCGTGCTCTCAAAACCTTTTTTCCCCAACAAGCCGGGCTGGCATAAAAATGATTATAATTTTATTTTAAATTTGTATTAATTTTAATCAGGGTTGGTTGGGTTTTTTCATTGTTAGGCCAAATTGTTTAATATGTCTTTTAAAACTTTTTAAACTTTTATATATTTGTTTTACTCTGGCTGTACACCACCCTGAGTCCTTCCGGAGTAGGGCGGTATAAAAAAACCACTAAAACCTAAACCTAAACCTTCCCTCCCAGTCTTATCTGCCTCTCAGGAGTCTTCTTGTAGGAATAACATGGATATTCTCAGTTGTGTCAGGGCAAGTTCATACAACATCATGGGATTTTACTCATCACTTAATTTTTTGTTCAGAAATCCTGAACAAGGTCCGGGTACTCTAGAATTCCTCTTTCACCAGTTTAGAAGAACTCATGCCAAAATAATTAACGATAATAAACTACAGGTAGTCCTCGGCCTACAACAGTTCATTTAGTGTCCATTCAGAGTTACAACGGCACTGAAAAAAGTGACTTATGGCCATTTTCCATGCTTGCAACCTTTGTAACATCTCCATGATAACAATAGCACTTTGACTTATGTACAACTTTACAGTGTTTACAGTCTTCTCTAAGCGGTTTACAGAGTCAACATATTGCCCACAACAATCTGGGTCCTCATCCCCATGATCATGTAAACAAAATTCATACTTACAAAATTCAATTGATTCATACTTACAACCATTGCTGTGTCCCAAGATCAACCTTGCAACTTTCTGACAAGCAAAGTCAATGGGGAAGCCAGGGTCACTTAACAACTGTCTTACTAACTTACCTACTGCAGTAATTCACTAAACTGTGGCAAGAAAGGTCGTAAAATGGAGCAAAACTCACTAAACAACAGAAATGTTGGGGGGTCAATTGTGGTCGTAAGTAGAGGACTATTTGTATAATAGTTTTTAAAAATATATATTTTTAACACAACGGAAAGGTAAACCTCATGTAGAACCAAATCAGTGGTGGGTTACGAGCGGTACACCCCAGTATGGGCATACTGGTGCCTGTCAGAAGCACCAGGTACTGTTCCGGTACAGTGCTCCAGAGGGCCCACCCGCCCGTCCACCCTTCTTACCTGTATTTGAGCTGTTTGGGGCTTCTGCACACATGTATGGAGCATAAGGTGCCTGTGTGATGCTCCGACGAACAGCTGGAGCGTTGTGGAGGTGTCACAGACCATTGCAGGCAGTAAGTACCCATGCATGCGCTATGTGTGCATTCATGTGGTGGACACCCAGCCCCATTGCACTGTACCAGTTGCAACGGGATCCAGAACCTACCCTGAAATAAATGTATGTTGGATCCTGAATTGCTTAATTAAATGAAATTGTATTATTTCTGAGTAAAAGGCTTTGGCCCTTTCTGTCCAGCTTCCTTTTTTTTAATCCCTACGCACGTTACTGCTTAATAAGATTTGAGGGGAGAAAGGTATAAGCTATGAAATAATATTCATTTGACTTTCTACTTTTTTAAAAGCTGCCTGAAGTGCTGTGAAGAACTGATGCCTGCCAAAAAAAAATCCAACTAATAATTTTTCATCCTAATAACTCTTAATGTAGCATTCCTAGGGCCTGGCAGACTTTGATAGAAATAAATGTCTTTGAAAGTTCCCTGCACCTTTGCAACTGATATGCAAATTGCCGTGAGCTTAGCTACAATCCTAACTAGAATTAAGTCAAAGTTTCTCAGGGTTTCTTTTTTTGCGGAAAGCTTTTCTGAATTATATTAATTCGCTTCCTTTAAAAAGGGAACATTTCATTGTACTTTGTCCGAATATCTTTTTTTCTTTCCTTCTTTTCTCCTTTCCTTCTTTCTCTGTAAAAGCTACCATTTCTCTCCCACACAGATAAATTATGTCCCAGAGGGAGGAGGAGGAGGAGGTTGTGGCCCGCTAGAGCCAGCGGCCAGCAGAGCTGGCAGCAGATTCAGACAGTGAGGAGGTCAGGGAGAAACATGGAGTCTGAGGAAGGCTGACAAGTACTCTGTGTTGGAGGCAGAGATGAGGCCAGAGCCATCTGACAGTTATCAGCTGCAGAGTCAGACATCAGTGAGGCAGTCAAACAGCTGGAGCCTGTCCCCAGTGTGTGCATGCACAGAGTTGCCAGATGAAGGGAATAGATAAGGAACAAGGATAGACTTGGGAATAAGGCCACAGGTGAATGATGAATGCCCCCTCCCATAGGGAATAAAAGAGGAGCGAAAGAGGAGGGGTGTTTGCAGGAGACAATTAGTTCATTCCTGCATTCTTGCCAAGTATTGCAGCATCTGAAAGATATCGGCCTGGCCCAGTGGTGGGATTCAAATTTTTTTACTACCAGTTCTGTGGACATGGCTTGGTGGGCGTGGCAGGTGAATGATACTGTAAAATCTCCATTCCCTCCTGATCAGCTGGGACTCGGGAGGCAGAGAATAGATTGGGGGGGGGGGAGGCAGTCAGAGGTGGTATTTACCAGTTCTCTGAACTATTCAAAATTTTTGCTACCGGTTCTCCAGAACTGGTCAGAACCTGCTGAATACCACCTCTAGCCTGGCCACTCTCCAAGCCTGATAAATGTCAATAATTGTGAACTATCTTGAAAGGCTGTGGGCTGGGACTTTGCTGAAGAGGAAGTCACTGTAAATTAAATAAAAGGGGTTTATCGGGATGAGGACTCGGCTTCATGCTTCTGGGGAAGTCTAGGCCAGAACATAGGAGGAGGAGGAGGAGGAGGAGGAGGAGGAGGAGGAGGAGGAGGAGGAGGAGGAGGAGGAGGAGAGCAATGGCATTGTTGCTCCATATCCTTTTAAGGAAAAAGAAAAAAAAACCCATTCTTTGTCCTCACCTCAGCCACCTATGAAGAAATGACTAAATAACATTTTTCCCACGGAGCAATGTGCCGGCATCTTCCTCCCAACGCGCAGCAATCACCCATCAAAAGAGTGGCGAATTTCAAGAGAGCCTTTGCCATTTATTTTCTCGCTTTCTATTTCTGTATTACTCCTACCGCACCTGCACGCACAAAATCAATACCAAAGTGATCACGATATGATGAAGCTTCAAGCATGTAAACTTTAGGCATTTTGCTGAAGCCCTGGACAGATTTTGACTTAAGGCCCAGGAGCAGGTGCAAGTTGATTGATTTCTCAGTCAAGTCTATCTCAAGTTCCTTCTCACCCAGAAATATTCTGATGTCGCCATTTATCTCTCAAAGCAGTAGATAGGCCATAGCATGAAAGGACCCTATATCATTATGATGCTTTCTGCTCCAGTGGCTAATGGGAAATGTCTAAGACCCTGGCAAGTGAGATCTAACTAGTTTGGGATTTTTTTTCAGCCAGTGCTGTTCAGGTAAATATATATTTACTTGTGGGGGGTGTTGTAATTTAGCTGAAAGTCCACGCGCCAAGATATTTACCTGTCTAGCAATGCTTTCCCAAATCATATGATAAGACTACACTAAGTAGAATAGTAGACCCTGATAACCAGCGATGGAATGAGCTGGCTATGCCGAGACGCCGGGAACCACAGCCACTCGGTCTTGGATGGGTTGAGCCGAAGTTTGTTACTTCCCATCCAGAGCCGCATGGCTTCCAAACACTGGGACATCACTTTGACAGCATCGTTGGGGTGGTTGGGGGTAGATATGTACAGCTGAGTATCATCAGCGTACAGATGGTACTCTACCCCACAACCACGGATGATCTCGCCCAGCGGCTTCATATATGTGTTGAATATGAGGGGGGTGAGGATCAACCCCTGAGGCACCCCACATGTTAGGGGCCTCGCCATCAACCTCTGCCCTCCTGTCAACACAAATTGCGAGCGACCGGAGAGGTAGGAAGAGAACCACTGTAGCACAGTGCCTCCCAATCCCAACCTCTCCAGCCGGTGCAATAGGATACCATGGTCGATGATATCAAAAGCCGCTGAGAGATCTAACAGGACCAGAATAGAGGAATAACCTCTGTCCCTGTCCCTCCAGAGATCATCCACCAACGCGACTAATGCCGTCTCAGTGCTGTGCCCGGTGCGGAAGCCGGACTGGTGCGGGTCTAGATAGTCTAGATCTTATACACTGAATGCAGCATTTTTGCTTCCTGAAGCCCCGCCCACCAAAATGGCCACGCATAGCCTTTAGGAGGCTTTTAAAGAGCTTCTGGAGCTGGAGAGGGCAGAAAAAAAGGCCCATTTTTTGCTCAATTTTGCCTCCCCCCCCCCGCCAGCCCCCAGAAGCACTCTATAAGCTTCCATAAAGCTATGCATAGAGTTTTTCGTGAAAAACGGGCCAGTTTTTGCTTGTTTTTGGCCCCTCCAATCCCCAAGAGTACTCTGCAAGCCCCCCCCCCAAGGCTATTCATGCCTTTTTTTAAAAATGGGCTGTTTTAGGGAGGTTTGCAGAGTGCAAAAGCTTTTTTTTTTCCTTTCGGAAAGCTCTTTACTTAGAGTGGTTGATGAGAATTACATTGGTCAAGTGCTATGCCAGCAGAAACAAAGTTTTAGCTGCTACAGGTTGTCAGGGATTTCCTTCTCCAGCACATGGATAAATACACCTGGAAACATCTACCTACCTACCTACTCACTCACTCTCTCCCTACCCACCTACTATATTTCTCTCTCTCTCTCTCTCTCTATTTCTCTCTCTCTCTATCCCTCTACCTACCTACCTATCTACACTCTCTCTCCCTAACTCCCTACATACCTACTGTATTTCTTTCCCTTTCTCCCCCTCTACCTATCTATATACCTACCTATCTACTCTCTCCCTCCCTCCTTCCCCCTACCTACCTACTGTATTTCTCTCTCTCTCTATCCCTTTATCTACCTACCTATCTAATTACCTAACTACTCTCTCTCTACCTAGCTACCTACCTACTGTATTTCTCTCTCTTTCTCTCTCTCTCTATCCCCCTATCTACCTACCTACTTTTTTAAAATTTGCCTCTTCAAAACCAAGGTGTGTCTTATACTCCGAAAAATACAGTAGATTTAGCTGGTTTTTGGTTATTCAGTTTTATCATCCTCCAGCAAAACAAGAACCAGAGAAAACCAAGAAAAAAAATCACCTGAATAAGCTTGTAAATACAGCTTGTTCTATATTTACATATCTGAAAAGCAAAAATCGATATAAATGTCATTTGCGCATCATGGTCATAAGGGATTAAAAAGAAACACCTCTGAGTTTCTTTTTAGCAGATGCTCTTTTCATAAGGGTTAAATTGAATTTGCGGCCATGTATTATATAGAATTGTTTGGACTGAACGTCCAAAGAATATAACCATGTTTGGCCATTACCGAATATCGCTAGACAAATTAAAAAAAAAATCCCTCAGCTTCGCACAACTTCATTTTAGATTTGTGTTTCACGACTGAGTCAGAAAGAAATTGATCTCCCTTTTCTCACAAACTAATTTCAGCCACTACGCCAATAGAACATGTTATAAATATGTTTTATAACAACATAGTTGTTTCTGCATTTGGGGGCTTGGTTTGATGGTGACACCTGTGTTACAAATTACATGAAATCTAATGGAAGCTGGAGGGAATTGAAAATATTGCTGCTCCCCCCCCCCACCCCATTTTCTTCTTCTCTTTCATAAAAAGCTATAAAGTTACTAAATAATGTAACAGATAACTGATAGCTAATGGGCACTATTAAAGAATAAGTGATGGTTCACGAGGGGAAAATGAACAAATCCAATTAACTCCGGTGACTTGCAAAACTGATGAGGCATTGCCCCTTTTTTTGAGAAAGAAAATGAATTTTGACATTGCAAATGATCTTCGTATGGATGATGATAAAATATGTGTACCCCATTGGATGGGAATAAAGATTACCTTTACTACATTTGCTGTAAACCAGCTGATGGAATAAATAGGAAGTACTGACTGTTTTCTTTTTTTAGTGTCACGACAATCTCTGGGATCTCAAACAATGCTGAAGATTTAACATTCTCCAAACAGGATCCTGGCCAGAATCAATGAGAATATTTAAAATAAAAGCCACCTTTTGAACTTCAAATGGAGTTACTGGCTGCAAGCGAAAGAGTTTTTTTCAGAACAAACCATGCCTGTCACAGGTTTCTTGTTAATGGGAACCACGGCAGGGCGTTCTCCGCAGCAATTATATTTAACTTATATAGAGACATCTAGTGACTGCTCTTGGAAACAATTCTAACAGCTTTAAATAAGGAGAAAGTCAAGCTGCTTGTGGCTTTCAAACCTGGAAGGCGGAATGCCTTGCTGACCAGAAATCATTCTGATTGCCAGTGTCCATGTGTAATCTTTCCAGGACAAAACCTTCTTTACAATATTTTACTTAACAGGATTTTAATTGCTTCATACTTTTACAAATGCACAGTCTCTGGCAGGGGTGGGTTTCTGCAGGTTCGCACCTACTCGCGAGAACCGGTTGGTGAAATTTAGAGAACCGGTGAGAGGGGGTTCCACCAGCGTACCTGGAAGTAAATCTGGCCCGCCGCTGCCAGTGATCCAACGGGAAGGAAAGGAAGGAAGGAAGAAAGGAAAGAAAGAAAGAAAGAAAGAAAGAAAGAAAGAAAGAAAGAAAGAAAGAAAAAAAGAAAGAAAGAAAGAAAGAAAGAAAGAAAGAAAGAAAGAAAGAAAGAAAGAATTTATCATCACAATTGAGTCCAAAATTTTGGTTGCTAAGCAAGAGCGTTGTTAAATGAGTTCCACCACATTTTAAAAGGTGGCCACTCCTACCCTGTCACATGACTGCCAAGCCACGCCCACAAAATAGGCCACAGAGTAGGTTCTAAAAAATTTGAAACCCACCCCTGGTCTCTGGGGTGTTTGGGTGAGATAGCAGAGACCAATTGATTTTGGGAATGGGGGTGTTAAATAGAGGGTTTCCTCTCCTTAAATGAAAATACCTTTTTTTGTCTAGAGATTCTATTTTTATATATGTAGGGCAGTGGTGAGTTGCCAATTTTTTTACTTCCAGTTCAGGGGGGGGGGGTGCGACACTCCGGCACATGCACAGAAGCATCCGGGCAGTTGGGTGGAGCCTGTCACCACCGCTACTACCAGCTCAGCCAATCTGTGGTGAAGCGGGAGCAACCCGCCTCTGATGTACGGAAGTAGGGAAGTGATGTATGCAGAAGTGAACTCTGTAAAGCAGGATCATGCTGTAGAAAGTTAGCACCCACCCCTCTCCTAGAAGAATGAAAAAGTTTAGGAAATATTTGAAAAAATAGAATATTATATTTCCCTGGATGAGAAATTAAGACATGTGCTCTTGGAGACAAAACTCAGCCCCAGGTCCCTGCCACCAGCAGATATTTTGGTGCCAGCTTATCTACAAGACAAAAGACTGGGCCAGCCTATCTACAAAAGAAAAGTCCTCCAGCTCTAGGGTGATGGGATTAAGTTATGACTCCCCAGGACATAAAAGGATTAGCCCTCTACCCATCTAACAGCAGGGCTCACTGCATTGCAAAATCACCTGAGGGCATTACATCAACCCAACATTCCACCAAACTTGATTCAGACAAACATGACTCCACATAGGAGTCTGACTACAGCCAATCAAATACATGCTCTTGCCACAGGAACAGGAAGCTTAAGGGCAAGTCCCAAGAGAGGGTATAAATAACCCTAACTCTCCATCCCATATGTTCAGCTGCACCAGGACTTTAAACCCATGTGGTCCTGTTCATCAATAAACCATCTTTCCAATCAGCCTCCATGTTTCCAGTGTCTTTCTCCCCACTTGGAATGGATCCCAGATGGATATTTCTTCCAACAATGCTGGATTAGCATCACCAACCAGCTGGTAACTCACAAATCATTCAATGTGTAGAGTTTGGGAATCAGTCAATGTAGAGTAAGTGCTCATTCACAGAAGGCGAGGCAGGCTGAATGTAGGATAGCCCTACAAAATAGTTGTTACCCCTGTTGTGTGTTTGAGAGGTGTGGGAGAGGAAGAGACAGAAGACCAAAACGGAGAGAGAATGAGAACAAGGAGAATATATGATGTTGATTGTAGCACCAAAACAATTTATCAAAGGTTGCAGAAGCTTTTGGGGTATTTATGTTAAAGAAGAAAACACATTTATTTGTTTCTTATTTATTTATTTTTAATTTTTTTCCGCCATCCATCTCCCTCAGAGAGGCACTCTGGACAGCATACAACACAATGTTAAAATATAAGAGCAATGGTGTAGGACAGTTGAAAATTTCAGAGGAGGCAGCTTTTAAACACTATTAAAGGAAATTAAAAGGTAAAGGGAGGACTTTGCATGTCCCCCTGGGCTGCCCATGGAAGGCCATAGAGCCATGTTTTGACTCCTTTCCAGAAGGACAGAAGATTGGAGGCAGGAGGGCAGGAGCAACAGCAGAGAAGACTCTCCTGCTGGATCCCACCAGTTAGAGTTCTTGAACTGATGGGGTTTGTAACATATCCTCCCTGCCTGATTGGTTTGGTGTAATGGGATGAAGGTGGTTCCATAAGTAGTGTGGCCCCATGCCATAATTTTTTCTTAACTTCTGGCCCTGTGCCATATATTTTTCTTAACTTTTCTTCTCTTGTATAATAGGCTTTGGAACCATGACCATTTTAGTTGTTCAGAATTTAGCATCTTCTTGTTGTGTCCCACCAGCAGAGCTGGTGGCAGATTCAGACAGTGAGGAGGTTGGGGAGGAACATGGGCCAGTCCTGGAGTCTGGGGAAGGCTCTGATGAGGGCTCTGTATCTGAGGCAGAGATGGTGCCAGGGCCATCTGACAGTTATCAGCTACCTTCGGAGTCAGAAATAAGTGGGGCTGAAGAAGAGAAAGTGTATGTTCCCGATGTGTGCATGTGCAGAGCATGTGCAGAAGGGAACAATTAAGGAACAGAGGTCAACTTTGGAGTAAAGGCACAAGGGGATGCTGAATAGTTCCTCCCATAGGGAAATAAATAGGAGCGAAAAGGGAATAGTGTTTGTGGGAGACAATTAGTGTGAAGATTCATTAGTGTGAAGATTTGCTTATCTGAGTGACTCCTTGTCAAGTATTTCCTTGTACAGCATTGCGTCTGGAAGCTATCTACCTGGCAACTATCCAAGGACTGATAAGGTGTGTGTTTGCAATTCACCCCATTTGACTGGATACTGGGACTTTGCTGGATGTGAATGCTAGGAATTCACATTAGCCAAATAAAAAGGGTATTTTAGGGACAAGGAGTCTATTTCATGATTTGATGAAGCCTAGGTCAGTAAACAGTAACATGCGAAGCTGCCCAATGTTTGGTGCGCTACCTAGAAAACAATGGCTAAGTTGGCTGTCCAGCTGTACCACTATACCATCTTATCATAGACCCTAAAACCAATGTGGTGATTTGGGGTATGTTTTAATACATTGCTAACTTGCCTTGTATCCATGGAGCTGTGTCTCTTGCACATACGTAATTTGCAAGACCAGCATTTGGATGGAAAGGAAGACATTGCCGACTAAAATCGAGAACAGAAGAGGAGATAGATGGCATTTTAGGATATCAATTACAAACCTCTTTTCACTACAGAAATACAAATTAACACACACACACACACATGTCAACAAATAGCTTTGCATTTCCACCTGATGCCTTCAGTGAAATAATTCTCCTTTCTAGTGAGTAATTGTTGGACTGCACCAGTGTTGGGTTTCGGCTCCCATTGCAACTGGGACGCTGCAACGGGAGCTGGGTATGTACCACGGGCATGTGCGCTGCACATGCATGAGCACCCACTGCCTGCGATGCTCCAGCTGCTTGGCGGAGCATTGTGCAGGCGCCGTATGCTTCGTGTGCATGCACAGATGGCCCATTTCCTTCAAATACAGGTAAGGAACAAGGGTGGGCAAGTGGACCCTCCAAAGCACCATTCCGATATGGTGGCTGCTGCTTCCAGCAGGCACCGGTATGCACGTACTGGGGCGTACCACCTGCAACCCACCACTGGACTGCACTTACTGTTATAGGTATTTTTTCTAACATTCAAATGGAATTTGTCTTCCTGTAACTTTAATATTTTTGAATAAGTTAGGGTTTTTTTTCCCCTGCTCATACATACTAACCTGCCCATTATATTCTTTCTTTTCAGGGTAACCACTGTTATGCTCAGCACAAAAAAGGAATAAGGCACAAAGACATTATGTTAAAAAATATGTAGCTTTATCTAGTTTATATCATACTCTTCACTTTTATCACACTATTCCTTTCCGTGCTTGCAAACCCTCCTTGCTTTTCCCATGCACTGTTTCAAACATTTCTTCTTTCAACTTCTCACCTCTTTCTTTTGTGGACTTCAGTAACTCCATACACCCACGAGTTTCTCTGATTCCCCTTCCTTCTTATAGCTGTCTTGTAATGTGATCCTCATGCATTCGTAGGACTCAATATCTTTCTTTCACACTGGTAACATGCTTTTGTAGTCAAGCCACATTTATTTATCACCCATTAGTTCTTGCCTGGATTTCGTATTGTATTATCCTTCAGAATTCATTCATCTTACTTCGCGTTTCTCCTGATATAACTCTCACTTCCATATAACAAAGAGCGTAGAAGCATATTCTTCTACACAGTCAGGTTCACTTCTTTTGACAAATGTTCATTTCTTGTAGCAGATCACTTTCTATACAAATCTTTTCTACTAGAACCAGAAAGACTTCGCATTTATCCACGGCTTTCCCTATCTTTAATTAACTGTCTGTTGTGATACATTATTTTCTTCTACCTGCACTAGTTTTTCACCATTTGTGTACAAGTTACAGTTCCTCATTCCATTGTCCATGTCAAATACAACCACCTTGGCCTTTGATATATTCATTTTCAGATTCATGCTCCTTGCTGAAACCTGCTCTGAAACATTATTTGGATTCTTTACCAGAAACATAGCATCGTCTGCACACAGAATTACACACATATTTGCATTCCCCAACCTATACAACGCTAATATCAACATAACCATTTCTTACATTTCTAATGCAGAAATCTGTTTAAAAATCAAGGCAAAATCATCCATCCTTGCTTAATTCCAATTAATGTTGAATGATTTCCTAGTCATTCCATTAATTTCCACACATACTTCCATTTGCTTAGATCACATCACCAGCCAACCCTCAACACCATATTTCTTCAAAATATTATGTACATTAAGCCTAACAGTTTATCATACACTTTCTCTAAATCAACAAATATGCAATAAACATTTCTGCAATTTTCTTAGGGACTGCTGAAGTATAGAAATCTGGTTGCAAACCTTCTGCCTGCCACATATCTTCATAACACTTCCCCAGTGTTTTCCATTGTCTTCTCTTGTACCCTTTCATTAAGAATTATGCCAACTAACCTCCTAAGCCCAGTTAAACTGATCTCCCCCTGTAATTCCTTCATTTAGTTTTTCCATCTTCCCTTTCATATATAGGCACAACAATGGCATTCTTGCAAACATTAGGCACAGTTGCACAGCATTTTATGACTTCTTTTTCATTAGAGGAAAAAAATATAGGCCACATTTATACTGTAGATTCATTTCTGTCTTGGTCTTTCTTCAATAAAAGTTTTTTTAAAAAATGCAGGAAGTTGAACAACAGTCAGAAATTATTAGTATCTAGAGGAGCTGGAGACCCTTGTCAATAAGAAAACAAAGAGATATAAGTCAGCCCTGAACAAAGAAGCAAGATAAAATCTTCACAGCCTATATTTTGGGTGAAATTTAATGATAGGGAATAAAAGAAGAGGAAGCTGATTAATCCAGTAGCAGAATTATGAACTCAATTCAAAGAGGGGAGGAAAATGCCCTATCTTCAGGCTGAGAAAATTTTCTCAAACACCAGCTGCAAAGTTATTAGTATCTTGCTTAGAAATGCTGGCCCTTTAGAGATTCATATTATCCCTTCCTAACAACTTGCTTTTGTGCTGCTTGTAGCGAGATGGGAATCTCAAAGGTCTTTCTCTATTACAGCCAGATACTGAGGAACCAAACCTAGTTTACGCAACAAAATGAAATACCTTCTCTTTCAATATCTGTTTCTAAATATATTCCCCAGATGTCCCCCCCCCCTCCAAGATTAAATTTGAAGGACAAGTTAAAAATACATCCAATTGCATAGCTCAAGAACTTTATAAACTACATGGAAGTGGAATAATTGTCACCTTGTTTAGTGCTGACAATTAGTAATTCAGAAATTGTCTCAAAGATCGCCTCCTACATATGCCAGTTATTCTTTCATATGCTTTATTTATTTTAATTATGTAAATGTGTTTCTGAGATACACATTAAGAAGTAACAAATTGGCTTTACATGACCTTAAAAGGAGTCTTAAATTGCATTTTCAAGAAAGAGAATTTACTCCCTACTTCCAAAGTCATCAGGATAAATCTTCTCACAGCAAGAGTTTGCCAGTCAGTCATTCACATATCCAGTCTGGATGTTTACAGATCTACTGTACTGCTGTGCATGAAATGCAAAGATGAATCTGGAGCAAGATGTACGTATATTTCACCCCTCTGGAAAAGCCATTTTCTAATGGTGTTGGGCACTTCCTACTGAAAGCTAATTGCTTTCATCTTGTGTTGGATGTTGGTGAGGGGCTGCTTCTAATCCTATCGCTCTGCTTTTGTTAGCTGTCAAACTTCGCTGCAAGGAGTTTCAAAATATCCTGTCTTGAATGGATTTCTGCCTGCAGTATTTGATTTGCTTATGAATAGAGCTATCTAGATAATTGGTTTCCTCTTTCAATAAGCTCCTTATCTCCTTAAGTCCTGGCATCTGCTGTGGGCTATTAAGAAAGACTGGGCTGCTTTCTGCCTCTTAAAACATGTTTCTCCATATCTCCTTTTAGGGAAATATAATATTCTGCCTTTTTAAATATTTCCTAAAATATTTCATTTTTGGGGTGGGGGTGGGGATTCCCACACCTGTCTTGTTTGTGTTCTAAAAACAAAGAAGTGCTTTGTTGGTTGCTACATTGCTAACAATGAAATTGAGTGCAGTCAATGTATTAAACATGTGTGAGCCCAAGCAAACCTACATGAGAAAACATTCATGTTTTCAGATGAATCTCTTAGCATTGTCGTTTTTCCTGACTGATACCACAGTCGTGTGGCCCTTCTGTGACAAATATTTAAAAGTCAATGCCTTCTCTCAAATGATGGGGTTTTGCATAAGCAGCTTTGTAAATAGATATTTCTACCTTTCATTTAGCCTGGCTTCACCATAGGCAAGAGAGTGGGTAGTTTTGTAGAAATGCTTGTGAAACAGTCATGCTCAAAGCAAGAAAGCAAGGCACATAATTATTTTATTTCTCTCTGAGAAGAGGAACATTGTACTGGTAATATGCGGATCACAAATCCAGAGCCAGTGACCGGGGACACAATCTGTGGATTTCTCTCTTCTGACAGTCAACTCATACCATAAAATATTCACTAAAAGTACCATTTTCAAGAAAATGCAAATTTCTCCCACCTCCTCTCATACCTCCCCCCCCCTTTATAAAAAAATATATATTCCCAAACTACATTGTTAATTTGCTGCTCGGAGTGCAATATAGATTTTAGGTTGCTATGGTGACTATTTTAACCCACATCGATGTGACATTAGAAATGCAGCGAAGACCGCAGCTGATATAAGTGCTATAATAATGATCCTTTTGACCTTTGCTTATTTTTTTGTTTTTATCAGGAAGGACTGTTTTGCTTTAGCAATAATCAGATTTTGACTTGAGATATTAGTGGCTGTGTGGTATTAAAACAAAGATGGTTAGAAGACGTGTACAGCAGCAGAGATGAACTGCTCAAAATATTATGCGGTACAAACAATTGTCATGGGCAGTATTGCCTCAGAAATCAATAAATAATTCCTTACAAGCTCCATGTCGAGATCACATTTCTCATCACATGAGAGCAAGAGGTGAAGCCTTCGGTTAGTATAAAACATTCAAAATCATGTTGATCTGATCTAGACAGAGGAGTACCTTGCAAACATTTCTTGCAAAACAACAGTTGAGTTGCTTGCTTGTCACCTCTTGGGAATGAGACTATGGCTTTTAGCCCTCAAGTCCCTCATCATCCCATTTGATGCATTGGGTGTAAAGCATGATTCTCGCTGTCCCTGTTATCGCCACGTGGTGTTCTTTACTTCTCAATATGAAATGAGATTGAAAAACCCTGTTAGAAGATGTATTTCGTTTTATTAGATTTATTTTATTCCACCTTTATTACTTTATAAGTAACTCAAGGCAGCGAACCAACCAAGACTCCTTCCTCCTTCCGTTTTGCCCACAGCAACAACACTGTGAGGTGAGTTGGGCTGAGAGATAATGACTGGCCCAAAGCACTCAGCTGGCTTTCAAGCTTAAGTGGGAATAGATTTCATAGACTCCTGGTTTCTAGCAGTGATGGGATTCAATTTTTTTTACTACTGGTCTGTGGCTGTGGCTGTGGCATTGTACTTAGAGTTCACAACAGATTTCAAAAACGGTTAAGTCCCAAGAAAATAGTTTGCCCTAATCACCCACAGGTTAATAATCTGAATATAATAACAATATTTCTGTCCAACATGCTTCCAACTGTGTCATTGTCTGACATCGCCAATGACATCATTGGCAGCAGCTGTTCATTTTTCAGTAAGTCTGACCTTCTTCATTCTCATTCACACTCTATTCTCCTCTTGAGTTTGCTTCAGCTCTTTCTGCCCTCATGAACTGATACAGCTGGTGTGGTTGGAAATTATTCAGGCTACGGTCTTATATATATATATATATATATATATATATATATATATATATATATATATATATATATATATATATATATATATATATATATATATATATATATATATATATATATATATATATATGAGAGATAATTATCACAGCTCCTGTTAAGAGGTCCCTTTAAGGGGAGGAGACTCAACGTCATCCCTCTCTGCCCTTCGACTCATCCTAGAGATCATCCAGACAGAGAACCTAATTAGATTACTGCTGTGTGACATTTTTTAGATATGTGTTAGAATTTTTTAAGGGCTGAAAATAAAGAGACCAGGATGGATCCATTTCAGGCTTGTTAGCCTTCTTCAGCTGGCCATACTCCTTCTACTGGGATTTGAACTGGTGCTTTCCAGCATATGAGACAGGCTTCTCTATGCCTTGAGCTATCCAGTATCCCTGATATATCAGCCAATTTACAGGACTCTTAAATGAGAGATAATTATCACAGCTCCTGTTAAGAGGTCCCTTTTAAGGGGAGGAGACTCAGAAGAAGACTAATAAGCCTGAAATGGATCCATCCTGGTCTCTTTATTTTCAGCCCTTAAAATTCTAACACATATCTAAAAAATGTCACACAGCAGTAATCTAATTAGGTTCTCTGTCTGGATGATCTAAACTACTGAACTACTTCCATGTAGTTTATAAAGTTCTTGAGCTATACAATTGGATGTATTTTTAACTTGTCCTTCAAATTTAATGTTGGAGGCGGGGGGGGACATCTGGGTATTACGTTTTTGAGCTGATCAATAAATAAGTCAGGGAGACTAGGATAGATCTATTTCGAGCTTTTTAGCTCTCATCAGCTAGCCATACCCCCGGTTCGAATCCCACTAAAAAGCTCGAAATAGATCTATCCTAGTCTCCCTGACTTATTTATTGATCAGCTCAAAAATGTAACACACATATAAAAAAATTACACAACGGAATTCATGGCTTTCTGTCTAGATGGTCTCTGGTGATGAGCCGAAAGACATAAAAGGAAAAGCAGTGTGCTTCCTCCCTTAATTGGGGCCCAATCAATAAATAAGTCAGGGAGACTAGAGTAGATCTATTTCGAGCTTTTTAGCTCTCATCAGCTAGCCATACCCCTGGTTCGAATCCCACTAAAAAGCTCGAAATAGATCTATCCTAGTCTCCCTGACTTATTTATTGATCAGCTCAAAAACGTTACATACATACATACATACATACATACATACATACATACATACATACATATGTTACGTTTTTGAGCTGATCAATAAATAAGTCAGGGAGACTAGGATAGATCTATTTCGAGCTTTTTAGTGGGATTCAAACCGGGGGTATGGCTAACTGATGTATATATATGCATACTGTACTTGCATATGTACATATATACGTTCATATGTATGTATATACATTCGTATGTATGTATATGTATATATATGAATTACTGTATTAAACATTTTAAAGCAATCATTCAATTTAAATTGAAATGGGCCAAGTAAAAAGGTTAATAACCCAATGGTTGCAAAATACAGGTGGTAACTGTCATACTTCTTTCAAGTCAGGTATATTTACATAACAGAGTGGTCAAGGGTTGAATTTTGATTTGAGTATTTAATGTGGTTAATGGGGTTGTGTAGAAGCACTAAGTTTTGTGCATACCTAACAGGAATTAATTCATTGGTGATTTTGTTAAATGACTAAGGAACTCGGTGTATTCAAGGAGATGAATAGCAGCTTTGATGAAATTCAGTGTTGAATGGAAAACCAAGACAAAGCATGAATGGATGGAGCTTAGCTTGTAAAACTATCACAGTAAACTAACTATTCTGTCCAACAATGGCAGATTAATTAATAATAGTATAATAACTAACATTACTACTTGAACTTGCACTTCCCCTTATTTTTCAAGATTAACTAAAATATAAAGACTTTTCACCATACACAACAACATATCCAACAAGAGAGTGATTAACCAACCTAGAAAGTGGGAGACCATATGTTCAGGTCCTGCCTTAACCATGAAAGCCAACTAGATGACTTTGGGCCAGTCATACTCTCTCAGCCAACCCACCTCATAAGGTTGTTGTTGGTATCTTAGACATTTCAAGGGTGACAGGATTCCAAGAAAAATTGAAGGTTCTCTTTTAGGATAAAGTAAGCTGGTCTTTTAGGGTAGCTTAGCTTTGACCAGCTCAACCTGTCCTAAAATTTCCAGTTTCTCACTGTAGTTCCAGATGTAGTTGGAGGAGTTGGAGAATGGGAAGTTCTGAGAAAACTGCCCCAGAATCTAAAATGTTTTTGAAACTAAGCATCTAGTTCAAATTATATTTCACTTTGAAGTGGGTACTTCTGACAAGGTGCCAGTTTTTATTGTAACCTTGCTTACTTTAATATTATTGGAGCATGATCTACATAAGGCTAGAATTTCAATGAGGGTTTGTCATATAGCAAAATTTGCAATTTAGAGTTACTGAGCTAAAGAGAAGAAAGGGGAAAAGCAAAGCTAAGTGGGTTTTTGTTATTGTTGGGGTTTTTTTTGGGGGGGGGAGGTTTCTACCAGTTTAGACAGAGGCCCACAGGGCATAAGTATCAAAATTACAGGGTACATAACATAGGCTCTAGAACTGTGAAAAGCTATCTTGAACAGATGAAATTAGGCTTTCGTTTCCTTAACTATTTCTCCAACAGAAAATATTTTTAAAAATATTTAAAAGTCTATGTCTCTCCCTTGGAAATTGGTGAATTATACACATTGCATTTACTACCGTTGTAATTTATATTGATGTAAATACTGCCATCCTACCCTTCATAAGGAAGAATGTGTATCTAAATATAGCCCCCAATGGTCATTATTTTTCTTCCCAAAGACAAAACATGCTGAGCAAGAATGTGTCATCCTGAAAGCTAACTTTTCTGGGATCGTTAGCAAAATCTTTATTTTTGCAAAATGATGTTATAATGTAATTGCAATTTAGGCTATATAAAGAATCAGGTCTAATTCCCCAGGTGATGAAACATATTGGCTTCAGCATTGGATTGACTTCAAATCATATCCCCAAGAAATATCTACCTCCTTTTATTTTATTTTATTTTTTTCTTTAGGTAGCTGGATCCATCTACAATTTTACTGGCTGTATAGAAGTTACAGAAATCAATAACCTGGGACCTTACACCTTTCCTAATGCTGTGGATAAAAACAATATTGACAGCTGCAGGTAAATCAACTTCTATGTCTTTTTCAATCAAAAGAAACTGATCCTTTACAATTCTCTAGGCTTCAGAAACTTTGTCTTGTTTTTATTTGGGTCTGAAGTACATTTACAAATTTTCTGTCTGTCTGTCTCTGTCTCTGTCTCTGTCTCTGTCTCTGTCTCTGTCTCTGTCTCTGTCTCTGTCTCTGTCTCTGTCTCTGTCTCTGTCTCTCTCGTGTGTGTTTGTGTGTGTGTGTGTGTGTGTGTGTGTGTGAGAGAGAGAGAGAGAGAGAGAGAGGGGGGGGGGGAGAATTGGCCAAGTAAGTCTGATAAGTTATATATTTAGGTTTCTGGCCAATGGAACAAGAAAATTCAATATTTGTTTGAAGGGAAGGAGGGAAGGAAGGAACAAAGGATGGATGGATACCCTTGCTTATTATTTGGTCAAACTTTCATCACTCTATATATTTCAAGGAAAGTGAAAGTGATGTTACCCATTTAAAGTGAAGTGGTTATCTTGGTGAATGTGGATGGCAGGAGATGAAAGGCACTGGATCTATTTAGTTCATCTGATTAAAATATAAGTTTGAGATATTAAGAGTGATTCTGTAAAGCAGCAGTTACATCTTTCTAAAAGTTACATTATGAATTTGCAATTTTGGCTAAGCCATGTGGCTAGTTCAGCTTTGTGCACTTATTCTTCCTACCTTCACTTTCATGCTGCAACAGTAAGAGTGGTTAGATCTGAGGGGCTTAGCTGAAATAAATAAAATGGGCCAAGGGCTTCTATAGAGGGAGACATTTCCACTGCTTAAAATATGTGCTTATACAGACACTGAGGAAGATTGTCAATTTTATACAATGCATCGGTCAATAATCATTTTGTAAAGTAGGCAGATTCCAGAAAAACAAAGACAGTATTGAAATTTGATGAAATATAAAATTAATACAAAACATTTTTAGGTATCTTAAGCCTGAGTTACTTTATCACTCTCGACATTATTCCAGCATTATTCCCATATGGCTGATATCTCATTGTATGAGATTTCTTCAGTCTTCCAACTCATGTTACTTTGTGCAGGAACACAGTGATGTTTGTAAATTCAGACTCTTTAACAGAACCAAAATCAGTGCATTTGAAATTGGTTTTGATGTCTTGCCGACTACGAATTTAGATAGGCAAACATTTAAAGAAGCTATTATTCATAGCATATAATTTTAAGAAGGTAGATTTAATATATTTCACATCTTTCATTATCTGTTCACTGTTGTGCAACAGATAATGGAATTTCATTCTCACACTTTATGGTATGTTTTATATTGTACAATTATTATTGTTGTTAAATAAAGCCTTTACAGTAATAAAAAATCCCTACAGATTTGTTTGAAATCTCCAATGTGCTACACAAGTCTTTCAAATTACAGTATGTGCAGACCTTGACTAGTTTAATAGAAATTCTAAAACAGTTTCTGAAGTGCCAATTCTTTTATATTCTTTTAGCTTCTATTTTATGATGCCAGCTTTATCACCAGTGAAATTGCCTGATTC
The DNA here is from genome assembly GCA_039707465.1 of Rhabdophis nuchalis. Taxonomy (NCBI): domain Eukaryota; kingdom Metazoa; phylum Chordata; class Lepidosauria; order Squamata; family Natricidae; genus Rhabdophis; species Rhabdophis nuchalis. The sequence goes on along the minus strand of CM077643.1, from coordinate 268,874,646 downwards.
AGCATTAACTGCTGTCCTGTAGGTTTAAACCCATGCAAGCAAAAATCCTGTATTAAGATGTTAATTCTTAGTTTAAATGGAACTGAAGTGAAATGTTATTGTTTGCTTTTGCAGCCACGTAGGACATTTAGCCTGCCAGTACGGGAGAAATAACTGGAGAAATTACAATAGATTTAACAGGATGGATGGATGGATGGATGGATGGATGGATGGATGGATGGAATGGATAGATAGATAGATAGATAGATAGATAGATAGATAGATAGATAGATAGATAGATAGATAGATAGATAGATAGATAGATAGATAATTTTCCATTCTATAAGCCTCTGATGGTGTACAATACCTTTCTATAGATTTTTAGGACTAGGCCTTTTAAGGAATATAATAATAGAAGTTTCTCTGCTTTTGACCATTGCATGCATGTTGTAGTTTGCCTATTGAACCTTCATTGGAAAGCTTTTTCCAAAAACAACATTCCATAGTTTTTGCCTGCCAGTACTCCGAGCCTTCCTTCCTTCCTTCCTTCCTTCCTTCCTTCCTTCCTTCCTTCCTTCCTTCCTTCCTTCCTCCCTCTCTCCCTCCTTTCTTTCCCTTTCCCTTCCCTTCCCCTCCCCACTTCTCTCCTCTCCTTGCAATTTTGACATTGTCTACTCAACGGATTCTGGGAAGTTCTTTTGTGTTAAAAACCACAAAAGCCAATACCAGCCCAATATAAAGGTGGACTCTGGTCACAATATACAAACACATGCCAAATGGACCAAAACCATGAGTGGTAGGTGATTCCTCAAGTAATCTGGCCCAATGCTATGTACATTAGGTAATAATCAGTTTCCTTTCCTTTGCTGGCTGGAGAATTCTGGGAGCTGAAGTCCTTCAGACTTAAAGTTGCAAAGGTTGGAGACCCCTCTCCTAGGGCGTAGTGAGGCATGCCCATCACCACCCATGCTGCTGTTTTCTGGACCAGCTAGTGATTTTCAAAGGTAGCCGCTTGTGGAACACTCTGCAGTACGCTCAAGATGACCAGGGCAGGGGTGACTTTCTGAACAGCCTCCTAATCCAGCAAAGGGTGCAACTGGCGCATCAGATGGAGCTGATCAAAAGCTGTCGTGGCAAACCAATTCTCATTATTCCTTAAACGAACATGATACAAAGACGCAAATCTTTCATTGCCAATTTCTAAATAGAATTTCACCTTTCACAGCTGAAAATCTTTACACTGAATGGGAGCCTGTTAAATAGATAATAAAATTGACCAGCCTGGGCGAAAAAAGAAAGACAATTTTAGAACCTCAGAAATTTGCTCAAACTCTCTTTCATATAGATAATATTTCTAACCTCATAATGGGGAAGGATGCTGAGATTTTGTTTCGTTCAGAGGAAACATCCATGTTCTTATCCATTATTTTTACTACCGTTTGTAACATGGATTTTCTTAAAATTGCATTTTACTTCACTTGTTTATTGGTGATCAATGATTTGTCTGTAACAACATTTTCTATAACAGTATTACAATAAGTTGTTCCAAATGTATATTAGGGTGCAAAAACACATTGTGTGTGGAACAGAATGAAATGTTTTGAAGAGAAATTCTTTAGAACTATTCTCAATAATCCACATTCATATTCCAACTTTGTTGTTTGTTCTTATTTTGTTTGTATATATATTTTTGATCTAGCCCTTCACAGCCATCTAATTATTCTTCCACTTTAGTTGAAATCAAAACATGCCTATGTTCACGAGACTTTTTTTGTTTTTAAAATACAGGTTGTGAGTATATTTTAAACTCATGAATATTTAAACAGTTTGTAATTTACTCAAATATCTTCTGCTATTTCTATAACTAGATCTGTTTGGATTTCAAAATACTAAAAGGCAAGCTGACGTGTGTGCAGAATGTAGTGAGCCTTCAGAAAAATAAGCTCTATATATTCAGTTCATTAACCTTTTCAAGTCTTTTTGTTCTCATTCTTTAAAACAGCTCTGCTAAAAAAAACCACCAGCATCTATTTCACATTTTTGGCAAAGCCGTCTCTTTATTATGCATATGAATAACTTGTTTTAAAAACTTCAAATACGAAACATGCAAAACAATATTAGAAAAAAGGCCATAGTACACGAAGGGTTGAGGAAACTAATGCAACTCCTTTATGACTTCCTTGTACCAAGAAGGATGCTTAAAATCAAATGTTAGATCCACTTCCAGTAGTTTTTTCCCCCCAATAGGTCGCAAGGGACACTGAATGTTCATATCCTAAGAAAAAATAAACTGGTAGTTACTGTTTCTGATGGACAGGATTTTAAGAAAGGGCCACCTTGAAAACGGAAGCCAAAATCCATCCAGAAGCTGTTCTTCTCCATTTCACAAAGAAGACTTCAAATTGAATAGCTGCTCATTGTACCTACTGTTCCATTCTGCTACTTGAATAACCATAAAGCATTTCTTCATAGTTCCTTCATACTAAGGGAAGGTTGCTTTGGCATGTTTTATCCGCCCTTATTTTGGAGCTTCGAAGTGTTCTTTTCTAATGCATGATGATCTTCACAGAGATTGCATGCTGTCACATTAAAAATAAAAAGAATCTGTGCAACATTTTTTCACACATTATTTCGTTAGCATCCCTTTGTTATTACATTATCTTGCCTCTTTTCACCTTCTGATGCTTGAGAACTGCTTTTGTTGCACCACACTGTATTTGATTTGCTGATCTCTTTGTATATTTGTTTTAGCTACTACTCTCTTAGTAGTTCCTTCTGCTCCATGTTTTATTCTCCCTTTGTACATATTCTACTTCTGTCTTCATTGGTTCCCCCCCCCCCTTTTGGCATTATTTTTAGATAATGCAAGGCATAGATATAGGTTGAAAAATGTATTTGAATGTTAGCATAGATATACTGTAGGTTCAGACATACTATGATATATACTGTAGATATGTATGCATTGGCTTGATGAAACATCCTTCTAAATTTACAGTTTAACCATACCTAATACTGGTGCATTTAACTTTGTCATAATTTATGTTATATACCATTAGAGAATGCTAATTGTTTGGAATGATTAGCAATGCGGGGATAAAGTTAGAAAAGCTAGCAGGGATAATCTTATCTTGTTTGTTAAATATCTAGAAATATTATAAATTATTTAAATCTACAGACCTTAGACAGTCTACAGACTGTACTTACAAAATCAGTTGGATAATAAAACACATTGTACATCTAGCAACAGAAACTACAGAATATAGAGTGAAACCGAAGCTTCCAAATATATTTACAGTACATGTACACACCTGTGTATATATGCAACATATAACCACTCACCAAATCCTTTCTTCATACTTTCTTAGAATGAAAGCTTTAATCTTTCTGGCAGTTACATGGTTGTGTATTTCCAATCACCATAAGAAGAGTAGCTGGGCAAAAAAGAACGCGTAACTTCAATTTTCATCTCCTTAATTATTCATAACCCACAGGTGGTATATTCTTGGTTGTGTGATAAGGTTTTTTTGTAGAAATAAAATGAACTAGACAACTTTGCACTGGAGGCACATGTGATACATTCAGACAAGAGTGTATGGACAAATCTCAGTCAGTTTTATTTTCTCCAGTATTGTTGTGCCTTTTAAAAAGCAATCTCATTATATTGCCATCTCCACGAAGAAATGTAAAAGCTTTGATTAGTTGTTCTTGAGGTAAATGAATCAAATAGTATTTTCACCCAAATTTACCAACCAACCTTATAGGAAAATCTCCTGCTGCAGGGGTGAGATTCAGTCGGTTCTGACCCGTTCAGATGAACCAGATGCTAATTTTACATCTGGTTCACCGAACTAATAGTTGCAAGGACTGTCTGCCCACCCCACCCCTCCCAGGAGTCTCCACTGACTCATTTTGGATGCCAGGTAAGTGCAGGGCCCATGAGGAGGCTTTGGGAGGGCGAAAAATGGCCCTCTTGGAAGTCTGGAATTGGGTCTCTTTCCAGCCAAAGGGCCTCCAGAGCTTGGGGGAGGCCATTTTTGTCCTCCCAAAGGCTCAAGGAAAGCTTGGGTGAAAAATGCTCCCCCCCCTGCCGTGGTCCAGGAGGCCTAGTAAGCCACGCCCACCATGGCCACGCCCACCCAGCAACTGGGCAGAGAACTGGTTGCTAAAATTTTTGAATCTCACCCCTGTCCTTCTGGTAGGGAGATGATCGTACTGTTCTTGTCTTCCATGTATCTGAGAAAGATGAGGAGTCTATTTTTGAAAAGGAGTGGAAATAGAAGAAGCAACTCCAATTTGTAATTTGAAACTTTAGCAGAATATAAAGAGATTCAGAAAAGCTCCCTGTCTAGAAACAATTGGACAACAATTCCCTTTCTTTCAGATTCATTTGCGCACCTAGATAGAGACATTTTACTCTGGTCTTGGAGACATTTGCACATTTGGATAACTTGTTATAAAAATAGTTAAAGACAACCCAGTCAAAAGATTTCTCTATGAGCGACAGACTTTAAGAAATTTGGCATAGCTAACAGTAAATGTTATAAGAAACTTGGAATCACAGTCATCCAGTGTGTGTCTGTGTGTGTGTGTGTATGTGCACGCGTGCATATGTGTGTGTGCACTGTTCCTAACACTGCACTCCCCTGAACAGAGAGTTCTGATCTTGTTCCTGGGGTCCCAGGAGTCACAGCCTCAAGTGCTACCACCAGGCTGGGTGAATGGCTCCAACACATTTCCAGGAATGACATCTCAACTCTGTCCAGAAGAATATGGTATAGGATACCTAAGATTCTACACAGAATCCTCAAATTCTCAGAGAGGACCCAAGATTGAGAAAGCACGTATGCATAAGATACATTAAAGTATGTTCGAATGTTTACATCTTTTTGTAAGACTACTACTTCCTTCCAGATTGTTTTAATCATTGTTTGTTTTTACATACATACATACACACACATCCATCCCAGATGGGCATGTTTGTGTATGTAAAAACAAACAATGATCAACACACACACATATATACACATACACATCCCAGATGTGTGTTGGGGTGGGGGTGTAATTCCAATTACATTTTAGGGGGGAAAGAGCCCATCCCAGTTTTGAACCTTTGTCCTCAATTCTATGCTCTTTATAAATGGTGTTTGTGGTTTATGTTCATCCAATATTTAACATTAAAGGGGAATAGTAACTTTTTGTTGCAAATAAACTAATTGCTAGGGAACAAATTTAAACAAGTGTCACCAGATGCAGAGCTGGAAGACCTGAATGACCAAGTTATGGACAGATCACCATGGAGAATAAACTGCCTGGTCACTAAAAGTTGGCCTAAACTTGATAGCATATAATGAATCAGTCAAACAAACCCGCAGTCTTCTTAAAATTGCAGATAGCCACTTGTCTCATTATCACATGACATTACTGGAGAATTATTGATGGCCATGAAGTAATCCAGCCAAGTACACAAAGAATAGTTTCCCCTAAAAATGCTGCGAAAGGGGGGGGGGGGATTGTGAATCTTTTCCTTCTTCGTTATTTCTGATGCTGCTGTGATTTAAAGGCTGGAGTGTGATTCCCTAACCAATTACACAAACCTGTAAAACCTGTTAAAATGGTTTTGTTATACACTCATAAATAATTAAGAAGTTCACTGCAGGTTTCCAAGATCTCCATGTTACCTGCTGCAAAAGCCTCACAATGAAGATTATGAGCTGCCACTGTAATCATCCGAGTCTACTTTGCCCTAAAGCAGTGCACATTAAAGAAAATAGATAAGAATGCTAAACAACTGGAAAACTAAGAATCTGTCTTTTGAAGGTTTGTAGTTTTTCCCCACCGGTGTGTGATGTTCATCATTTTTGAAGCATACAAAGGACACAAGCATCTGGGTCATGGATAATTAATGACAGCTAAAACATTGCTTGGAGATATCTATATATATTTAACTTTTTAAGGGCTATATATATATCGTAACACACATATAAAAAAAAAGACACAACGAAACTAATAGCTTTCTGTCTAGATGGTCTCTGGTGATGAGCCGAAAGGCAGAAAAGGAGAGCAGTATGCTTCCTCCCTTAATTGGGGCTTACCAGGGTGTTGTGACACAAGCATATACTTATCCTCCTGTCTCAACTGATCAGGAAGAGAACCTGGTGGCCTAATGGCTAAGGTTCCTGCCTAGCATGTAATACAGCCCCGGTTCAAATCCCAGTAAGGGTATGGCTAGCTGATGAGAGCTAAAAAGCTCAAAATAGATTTATAGTAGTCTCCCTGACTTATTTATTGATCAGCTCAAAAACGTCACACACACACACACACACACATATATATTTGATCCTGTATTTTCTTCTTAATAAATCCTAAGAATGATTCCCATATAAACTGTAGTATTATAACTTTCAGATGCAGTAACATAACCATTGCCCTCAAAAGTTATGCATTTACCTTTAACCTGAAAGGTGGATACAAATGTCTATGTATTTGCATAGACATGCAAATTCACCCGCACACTATATTTGTGTATATTTGTACAATATCTTCGCATACAACCTTCTGATTGTGAGACGAGAGCTCCAGCCACTAAAAATAATTCAATCCTCCAAAAAATTGTCCAGGTGTCTTTTAAAACCATGACTGTGGAGATTCTCAGTCATCCAGGTCACGGTTGTCCAAAGGTGCTTTTCAAAGAGGAAATTGGACTTTCTGGTTTTTCTTTGAAGATGTTTTGCTTCTTTAATTTAATTTAATTTTTAATTTATTTAGACTTTTATACCGCCCCCTCTCCGGGCAGGACTCAGGACGGTGCACAGCAGGTAAAATACAAATAGTACATACATCTCAATAAATACATTCAACCACTAAAACCCAAATTAAATTAATAACTGTGCTAAAAAGTTTAAAACACTAGAATCCTCTAAAAAATAGTTAGTAAAGTCGAAATCTGAAGAAGCTTCTTATCCAAGAAGCTTCTTCAGCTGAGCTTTAAAACCATCTAAATTTTTGGCCATTATCACATTTAATGGCAATGAATTCACAGTTTAATTTTACATTGAGAAATGAGGGTTTTTTCCCCCCTAATCCCTAAATGTCCCCATCTATTATTTCAGTGGATGACCTCAAGTCCTAATATTATGAGAGAATATTTATCTACCTTTTTTACAACATGCAGTATCTTATCTTCCCTTAATCAAGTTCACTTCAAGCTAAAAACTGTCAGGGACCCTTCATCATCTGGTTTCTGTTTTACTCACCTTTTCCAGCTCTACACAATCTTATTGAGGTGTGGTAATTAGAACTGAACAAAGGACCAGGCTCAGCACAGATTTATATAAGGACATTGCAATATGGGCAGTTTTATTTTTAGTTTCCTTTCTGGTGATCCCAAGCATGGAATTCACTCTTCGTTTCTATTTTCATCTTTTCCTTAACTCTCTGTGATCCAGACAAGCTTCCCACATAAATGCTTTCCTAAGAAATACTTGTTCGGAGCTAGAATGCTTAAATGGTTACTATAAATGGGATTTCTGTATCAGAGAGCCATTTTTGTAGAATACCTTATGTCTTTTTTAAGCTTGCTCCTGGTTGCTCTGGCAGTTTCTGAGGGTTATATGCAGCGGTGGGATTCACTTACCTCCCCTACCGGTTCGCAAATGTGAGCACGCACCTCATCTACACATGCGCATCGCCTTCTGCACTTGTGCAGTGCTTGTGCATTATGTCAGGGGGTGTGGGTGGAGCCTCCTGCAGCCGCTGCTACTGGTTCGCCCGAACCAGAGAGAACCGGCTTAATACCACCTCTGGTTATATGACCAGGAAAAGAACCTGCTAGGTCAGTCCTTCATACCACAAGCCCTCTTGTCCCAGCTGCCTTTAGAACAGGACAACAAAAGAAGAAATTCCCAAGATCTTACTTAAACTCCACAGTTTCCTTGCTTCCTGATCCAGGAAATGCAAGAACTGAAAGGCTGTGCGTAGCTGATAACGTTGCTTTGAGAAATAAGAAAAGATCAAGTTATTCTTTCAAATGAAGAAAGTCCAAATTATAGTAAGATCATTATGCTATGCTATGCTATGCTATGCTATGCTATGCTATGCTATGCTATGCTATGCTATGCTAAGCATCATCATCATCATCTTTATTGTCATTGTACTAAAATTACAATGAAATCTATTCTATGCTATGCTATAATAATAATAATAATAATAATAATAATAATAATAATAATAATAATAATAATAATCTTTATTGTTATTGTACTAAAATTACAATGAAATCTATGCTATGCTATGCTATGCTATGCTATGCTATGCTATGCTATGCTATGCTATGCTATGCTATGCTATGCTATGCTATGCTATGCTATGCTATGCTATGCTATGCTATGCTGATAGGGTTATAGTAAGATCTTGGTCCAAACATGGTCTTATAAAGTAGTATCTTTCTGATGGCTGTATAGAAGCTTCCATGCAGTTCTCCTGACCGCTATAGAGAAATGTTTCACTGTTGCCTTTATTTGTCTATGTAGATTCTCAAGTCATCCAGGTTATGGTTGTCTCAAAGCGCTTTTTCCAGAGGCAAGTGGACTTGCTGGTTTTTCTCAAGAGCTGAAGAAGCTTCTTGGATGGGAAGCGTAACGACTTCAAAAGAGAAAACCAGAAAGTCCAGTTGCCTCTTGAAAGAGCACCTTTGGAACAATCATGACCTGGATGACTGAGAATTTCCATAGACATTTAGCTACGCACTTTGAGAGCAGAAGAAGCTTCTTGGATGAGAAGCGAAACATCTTCAAAGAAAATCATGACGTCCAATTGTGTCTTGAAAAAAGCACCTTGGGATGTTGCCTTTATTATTTTTGTCCCCCAAACTTCTCAGTAGGGTCTAAAGTCTAGTCAGCTCCAATCCAAACACTCACCTAGTCAGACCTTGCTCAGCATTCTCAAGATCATCCAATGTCAACCATACGTTGCCATTTACTATGACCTAATCGCATGAATGGATTCACTGAAGTCAGTTAGATTTCTCTTAGCATTTATTTAAAATAAAATAAAAAATCCATTTCATAAAATGGATAGGATTATAGTTTTTAACAAGCCCGTTTCACTCGTTTCTTTCCTTTTGGAGAGGGAGATTAGAAAGTGTGTGTCTTTGTGTATGCAACTGTGAGCGTATTGAGAGACAATCCATTTCTGTACGGCACGGAAGTACAAAGCCCAGGGAGCATTTCCACAGCACCGGCGCCTCCACCCCTTCCCACAAGCAGCTTGAAACTGTTTGGCGATCTTGAAATTTAGAGAATGCTATAAGCCAAACAGTGCTAGTCCTTCTCCCTCCCACCCCTCAGAGGAAGCAAACCCACTCCCTCCACAAACCGTGCAAAAATGCAAAGATGCTTTCTTTGGAGGCTTTCATTTGCCTACGGGGTGGGTTCATTTGGGAACACCTTCTTCTAACTCGTTGTTTGCTGGAGAAGGGCTTGTTTGATCAGCCTGAGTCATGTAGTAGGATAAAGAGAGAATGACCTTTGGGGGATTTTCCTTGCTACTATTAAGAAAACATTTCTGCCCACAACATTTCTGTGGTCTTCTATATTGATAAATAAGTAAATGACGCTTATTGAAACAAAAGGTGAAAACTACCAACACCTTGCCTGCAAACGTATTTCCCCCCCCCTTAATTTCTCGATTGCTGTTTTCAAATTAGGCAAATGGTCAATTCCCTCCCCCCCCCCTATGTACTCCAAATTTTCTTTTCTAACTGTGACACAACTGTAATTTAGAAATACAGTATTCCACTGCCCCCTGCAGCCTGAATATGTTAACATAAAGCTTTTTTGCGAGGAATAAAATCCCTCTGATTTTCTTCCCTCTATTCCGGGTTTTACAAACCCACCAAGAGGCATAGGATCTAAACTTTTTTTTAAAAAAAATCTATTTGTACATACGATTATCTAAGTATTATGCAGGGCTATGAGCTTATTATTAGAAATCCAGAGAGGCAATAAATACAGTGGACACAGCACTCCTCTGCTTTGTTTAAGCAAACCTATGCTGTTTACATCACTTGAACTGTTAAGCTAATTTCTCAGGGAATAGTTCACCAGCTATGGCCAGGTCTTTGGCTGAAGTGTTGGCATAGAGGACAAAAAGGGGATGAATTTAAGAGGGAAATCACATGCTGTATCACTAGGGAATTCTCCAACCCTGGAAGTTTTCAAGAAGATGTTGGATAACCATTTGTCTGAAATGGTATAGGGCCGTGATGGCGAACCTATGGCACGGGTGCCACAGGTGGCACGCAGAACCATTTCTTAGGGCACGCAAGGCGTTGCCCTGTCAGCTCCAGCGCGCATGTTTTTCGCCCTCTGAAGGCTTCAGGGAAGCTCCTGAAGCCTGGAGGTGGGGGGAAGCTGTTTTCACCCTCCCCAGGCTCCTAGAACGCCTCTGGAGCCTGGGGAGGGCGAAAAAAGCACGCCAAAAGCAGGGGGTCGCGCACATAGCATTATGGGTGTGGCACGCCCATGCACAACCTCCCCTGTGCTCCCCCCACGTTTGGCACGGGAGCCAAAAAAGGTTAGCCATCACTGGTATAGGGTTTCCTGTCTAGGCAGGGTATTGGACTAGAAGACCTCCAAGGTCCCTTCCAACTATTCTATTCTATTCTAAATATTCTGCAAAACTCCATATGACCTCTAAATAGGGAAAATAATTAACATTTCCTGCTAATTAATTATCTGCTGGCATTGCCCTGTCAGCTCCAGTGCACAGAGCGTGCTGTCCAACTGATTTTTTGGCCTTGATTTTCAGCCATTTTTTTGTTCTTCTGAAGCCTCCAGAGGGAGAAAAATGCCCCAAAAGACAACCTGGAAGTCCATTCCTGAACTTCCAGTTTATGTGTTGGGCCTTTTTCTGTCCTCCCCAGGCTCCTAGAAAGCTTCTGGAGCCTTGGGAGGGTGAAAAATGAACCTACCAGGCCCACCAGAAGTCAGAAAGCGGTCTGTTTCCGGCCTCTGGGGGAGGCCATTTTTGCCCTCCCCAGGCTCCAAAAATGCCATGTGCATATGCGCTGGACAGCAGGGGGTGTCACACATGTATTCTCAGGGGGCATGGCATGGGAGGCATTAAATTATGGGGGTGGGCACATGAGCGTGAACAATAGCCCGAGCGTGTGTGCTTTAGGCACCCCAAGGCGAAAAAGGTTCGCCATCACTGGTCTACAGAGTTGCCCCTGCATGGCCCCATGGGAGTCTGACAACCAATCAGAACGCAAGCTCAAATTCAAAAGCCCAGAGAGGGCATAAAACCAAGGCATTCTCAGCCCAGGACCTCAAACCACGTGATCCTATCCATCATTAAAACCATCTTTCAAAACAGACACCAGTGTCTTTCTCCCCACTTGAACTGAACCCAGATAGACATTTCTTCCAACAACCTCAAGTGGTTTTTCTTTCCCTGCTTCATTTGTAAAGTTCGGGTTGGTAGAATGAGACTGTATTATGTGAATCACCAGTGCAGAAATCCCTTCCTTACTATTGAATACAAAGGTCTTCTGGTACATTGCCTGAATAAAAATCCTAATATAAAAGAAAATACTTCTTCACAATATAGTGAGGGAGAAGATGAAATATTAAACTTTGTATTAAATATTAAACAATCTTAAAATGAAGGTATAACGACTGAGGAAGGGAGGGAGGGAGGATATGTTAATTATTTTTTTATTCCTTAATTTGTTTCTGAGTTAAGAAAAACAATCCATGGCAAAATCACCAAGTGGAGGTGAGGTTCTTGGAGAAATGGATGTAAAACAATGTCAACTGATCATTCCTTTGCTTTTCTTAAGAGCAGATAACAAGCAGTGCTCTGGATAAAGGGTTCATTTGGGTGGCAGCATGCTTGATGACGAGATAGGCCAAGAGATATTAAATGCAACATCAATTGATCAGTTGGCAAATTGCCTTAAAAGGAATGATATGAAATAGGCTGCGGGAATTAAGCAAATTCAATTAATTGTAATCTTAAAAAGTCATGTTCCATTTTTGGTTCATTATTAAAGTTATTTCATTATCAGGTGTGTTGCAGTCTTAAGTGAGTCCTATTTTAACTCAGGAAAATATAAAAATATTTGACCAGCATCAAAGTGGTTCAGAAAGTTACACTGAAAAGGACCAGAAGGCATTTCTAATAACCCAAAATGTATTTGCATCTTCGTATGATCTAAATTGACCATTTGGAATTCTCAAAAATATACAACTAGACATAGAGAATTTAATTCAGGGAAAATAAATACATATAATCTTCTAACCCAGGGGTGTCAAACTTGATTTCGCTGAAGGCTGCCTCAGGGTTGTGTTTGACCTCAGGGGGATGGGGTGGGTGTGGCCAGGGTGGGTGTGGCCAGCTTGACATTACTCGTGTCAGAGTGCCTATGATGTCCCGAGTGCTCTGACAGTCAAAATGGGCTCCTGATCTCTGGTTTTGTCTGCAACGGCCTTCTGCAATTCTCTGCCAGTGAAAATGGAACTTGCAAAGGTCTTGTACAACCCTCCCAAGTTTCATTTTCACTGACAGAGGGACTGCAGGCCAGTCCGTTGTTTCCGGGGCAGCCCCGTGGGCCATATGTAAGCACCCTGTAGGTGAGATAATCATCATCATCATCATCATCATCATCATCATCATCATCATCATCATCATCTTTATTGTCGTTGTAAAAATTACAATGAAATAAGATCCAGTTTAACACCCCTGTTCTAATCCATCCACTTTCATATGTGCATGATTCATATGTTGGTAAGTCTGCTGTATATTGCTCAGTGAGGGTATGTTTAGTATTGCAGTTGATGTATCATCCAATAAGAAGAGCAGAACAAATCAGTGGCTGGCTCGTATTTCATGCTAAGCCATAAGCCACCCAGAGTCACCTTATAGGGGAGATGAGTGGCAAGAAAAAATAAATAAATGAATAATAAAAAATAATGGGGTTTATTTGGTTTTTGGCATATTATAAATCCAGCCACTGTTATTTGCAGACTGTGTTTATAGTTTAATGCAATATTTGAAACCAGAAAAAGAAACAACATAGATAAAGAGAAGCTGCAAAACCATCTTCTCTACCTTTTTCTCTATCTATCCTCTATGCCAGGCCTGTCAAACTGGCGGCCTCCGGGCCAGATATGGCCCACACAGGCCACATCCAACCCGGCTCTGCAAAGGCAAAAAATATTGTGATACAGCATGATACAGCCCGCAATTTTTGACACCTCTGCTCTATGCCATCCATCTGTAGCCATTGGTTCATGTATATGAACTATCGGTGGTTAAGAAAACATCTGCAGCTACTCAGAGAAGTATTTATGAAGTTTTTCCTCAGTTCTAAATAGCTACAGTTTTCCACCTCAGATTTAAGCTGGTTAGTATGTTCTTTTTCAGCCTATTTTGAAGGGGAAACCCAGATGTCCTACCTGAAATATCTTTGATCATTGAGCTCTCATATTGAATATGTGGTGAATATTTTGCACCCAGAGGCCACATGATAACCACTTGGAGACCTACGCAAAATTCCTCTGAGTTGACAGAGAAATATAGCCTTTTATGAAAAGCTTGTAATTCAGGACTTTCCTGCTTGGCTTGACACTGCCGGTAGTTCTCAACTTATAATCATTCACTTAGTGACTGTACAAAGTTATAACAGCACTGAAAAAAAACTGATTTCTTCAGACTTGCGACCATTGCAGCATCCCCATGGTCACATGATCAAAATCTAGGCACTTAGCAACTGACTCACATTTATGATAGTTGCAGTGTCCCAGGATCATATTGTCACCGTTTGCAACCTTCTGGTAAACAAGTCTATGGGCAAGGCAGATTCACTTAACAATCATGTTACTAATTTAACAACTGCAGTGATTCATTTAAGAATTGTGGCAAGAAAGGTTGTAAAATAGGATAAAACTCAGTTAATAGCAATAGCATTTAGACTTATACACTGCTTCACAGTGCTTTACAGCCCTCTCTAAGTGGTTTACAGAGTTGGCATATATTGCCCCCAACAATCTGGGGCCTCATTTTACCCACCTCGGAAGGATGGAAGGTTCAGTCAACCTTGAATCAATCAGGATTAAACTCCAGGCTGTGGGCAGAGTTAGGCTGCAATACTTCATTCTATGGCACCTATGTGCCAACTATGATGCCATCCTTAGCTAGAACTGTGAGGTGAAGAACCAAACTTGAATGTGGATTGCTGGAGCTATTGTTACATTAAGTAATGGAATAAAAATTGACTTCCTTTTGGCCAGATTTTTTTTATTAAGCAAGAGCAAGAACACCATGTTCCAACTGCAACAATTAGAACTAGCAAAAGAAGAAAAAACATTTAACGGAATATTTCTTTGCCAAGCGCTAATCCCAACAATACACATTATCATTTTTTCTCTTTCAAATAAATAAGCCTGCAGTACTGTATTCTAACCCCTGAACTGCCACAGCTCAATAATTTGTGCCACCATGGCTCAATTAATTTGCTCAGCAATAGAAATTTGAGGCATAATTCTATTCTAGTCGTACGTGGAGGACTACCTCTACAAGCAACTTCTTACTTATTATATATTCTCCTCCACAGGTTGCGGTAACTTTTAAAAGTCCTCTACATTTATCAGAATTTACCTAAATGTTCTGTTATTGCTAGAGGCTTCCAGTCATTTTTCATCACAATTTTCATCCTATCAATCAAGTGCCTTTCTCTTCCATAAATAGTGACATTGTTCAGCAAAGTTGGCGAGAACTAGAAAGTACACATCCAGACTTCTTGTTCCTTGGCAATTAGTGAAAAAAAGATTGCTTTGGTCATTAATGGTTATAACATTCCGCCAAATACATTGAAATGTGGAGTGAACAACATGTTCTGGAGCTGGAATCTCTAACATAAAAATTGGCTATTGAGATAGTGTAGAAATATCGCTCTCCGCACATTCTTTTGTGTTCTCACGCTCATGCTTCAATTAAATTTAAGGTTAACTATTCTGGGAATTCTTGGTGATTATTATATGCCAGCAAGGATTAGAGACATATGTATCTCTTTGCTACCGTTATATAGTCATCTAGATTTTTGTAACCCTAAATAAATTTGGAACCCCAATTTGATTCTCTTCTTCCAGTTCTTCCAGGGATTTTTGTTTCTAAAAATCCACCAAATCCTCAGCATCTACTGTCTTTAAAAAATATTTTCCCTTGTAAAAAATTGTTCTTACCAGAGTTTGTCTACTCCCAGTTTGCCAAATTGTTTTCAATACAAAGTTTGGAAATACATTTTGGTACAAACGGCTACCTGGTGTTTCTAGGATGTGCCCAGTGGTGGCTGCAGCCGGTTCAAACTGGTTCGAGTGAACTGGTACTTCTGACGATCAACTGGCCCCGCCCCCTGCCCCCGTCCTATCCTGTGCTATATTTCCTTCTTTCTGGCTGAGCTGATTCGCACGGCACAGCTAATTTCCATGCCTCCCCTGTTCTACTTACTGGGGCTGCCTTAGAAGATAAGAAGCTGAGCTTCAAATTGCTGTATTTTGAATGCTGTGCGCAAAGGCGTTAGGCACATGTGTGTGCGAAACACGCAATCACCAAACCAGTTGCTAAACCGGTTGCAGCCCACCCCCTGGATGTGTCTGATGGTGGCTTCCTTCCAACTCTACCTTATCCTCTCCCTGTGAAAAGTTTCAAATTGTTGTGATTGCTCTCTTGTTGAAAAAATGGCATGTAGGCTTACAGTTCCATGAACATGATTAGACGTTCTTTGGAGCAAATGAATTGTAAAGCTTTGGTTCACTGAAAAAGTGCTTGGAATTTTTGTTGTTGTTGTTGTTATTCTATAGCAGACAGGACAAAAGGAGTCACAAAGTAAGCTATATTTTCCCTATGGGGGGTGGGGGTTGCACTTATATGGTTCATTAGCCAAATGAAGGATTCTGACAATGATTATTCTCTGCAGATTGGCAAAGTGATCAGGCACAAATGATGGGAATAGAAAGGGTTTTTCCCCCCACCATAAGCTTTAATTAAAATTTTCATACAAACTTTCCTTCAGTTGTCAAAGTTATGTATATGAAATATCAGCTTGATCAAGAGTCTGTAGGGTTCATTGCCAGGTAAGTATGCATTGGATGATGATCTAAAACAATTGGGAGGGGGGGGGGGAATAAACTTACAAAGATGAAAAAAGGCACAACAATGTTTGCTGGTTTAAAAATGCAGAAACTAAACACACTGAGATTTGTCAATGGTTGCTGTATTAAATTCAAAGCACGAACAGGAAGAATTGGACATGTAATTTTTAAGAACTATATCAGCAGGGCTGCATAATAAGAACTGAATCATCCCTGTGTTTACAGGGGGGGAAAAGTTGAGTGAAATCGATGTGATTTGTGCAGATGCCAGAAAAATCCATACAATATTCCCTCCCCACCCTACTTCCATCCCTGGTGACCTTGTTCTTACCTGAAGACAATCAAAAGGAGTTGATCTCATTTTATTGTTACAACAATGATAATCATCCCAGAAATGTCAGCAATTTTTTTAACTGACTGGGGATTTTAATATGTTTTTACATACGATGGGAAGTGCAATTACAAATTCATTTCCACTGCTAGGGACTTTGGATGACAACCATGGCATCTGAGTGCAACTGATTAAAGTCTATCTATTTTAAAGCATTGTAGGCACATGATATAGTCTGTGCCCCAAGGAATTCCAAGTACCTTTTTGGAATTAAATCAAACTCCCCACACAGCTATAATATTCAGTCCATTATTTACTTTTTACTCTGACTTCTACTTTCCCTCCATCTTCTATATCTGGGCATGCAAAAAGCTGGAGGATCTTGAATCCACCAGTAGTTCCTGGATTACAGTTTCATGTCATCCCCTATATTGATTAAGGTTGTTGAGGGTTGTCGTTGTACAATTTTTTGAGAATCACAGGCTGCCCATATAATGTAAATTCCATGAGATGCAGACATTTCTTATTCAAAAAGACTACTGGAGCTTAGCTAAACTCTAAATCCTGTATTGTAAAAGAAAATATCTGAATGGGATAGAAGGGGAAATATAGTCCATTGATTCTTTAACAGAATGGCAATTCAGTAGTAAAACAGGGGTAAAAAAATACCTGCATGGATTTAAGAATTAGATGACTTTATAAGATTTTGCTTGTAATATTGTCTTTAGGGACACGGTGGCTCAGTGGCTAAAATGCTGAGCTTGTCGATCAGAAAGATCGGCACTTCGGCGGTTCGAATCCCTCGCATCTCATAACAGAGTGTGCTTCCATTATTTGTCCCTAGCAGTTTGAAACCTAGCAGTTTGAAAGCATGTAAAAATGCAAGTAGAAAAATAGGAACCACCTTTGGTGGGAAGGTAACAGCATTCCCTGCGCCTTCAGCATTGAGTCATGCCAGCCACAATGACTATAGAGATGTCTTTGGACAGTGCTGGCTCTTCGGCTTTGAAACGGAGATGAGCGCCGCCCCCTAGAGTCAGGAATGACCAGCACATATGTGCGAGGAGAACCTTTGCCTTTAATCTTCTAGATACTTTCCAGGAAAAAAGTTTTCTAAATAAAGAACCAACTATAACAACGTATTTTTTCCTATCAGAGATACCTTTAAAACTTTTTCTAGGGAATCTTAGCTATTATGGAATATGAGAGTTTAAAAAAGATGGGAAGAGATGACAAGAGTAAAATTCTGTGCTGCTAATTTAAGACTGTTGGTCAGTATTTTGTTACATTCTCTCACATCAAAAACTCTCGTTGTTGTAACCCTCGTTGTTGTATTAACTTTCCTGATGTGTGTATTTGGGTGAGAAAAAGTAAGACAGAGGAATATAATTCCCCAAAGGGTTGTTAAATCATTGCTGAAGTTCAAGAGTTCTCCTCACTAGCTTAAATATTTGATTTATTTGTAGTTTGGTTTGTCTTGAAAGGAAAAAAATATTTTCCCAGTTCTTATATCAGTTATAGGCAGTGGTGGGATTCAGCCAGTTCATACCAGAGGTGGGTCCCTACCTATTTGGTCCGGTTCAGCTGAATAGGTAGTAACTTCAGGGGACACGTGGCCGTACCGGTTCTGCCCTCGGTGGCATCTTGATTTTCTGTTCTGCACTTGCGCAGAACAATCTTCATTGAAAGATGTAATTTTTATTCCTTTTTAATGTTGTGTGCGTGTGTGGACTCCTGGTTCACACCCCTTCAGGAGAACCAGTTGTTAAGTTTTCGAGCAGTTTGATGAACTGGTTGCTGGAAGAAATAATTAGGGCAGAGAACCGGTTGTTAAATTATTTTAACCCCACCACTGGTTATAGGGTGGCAGTGATGGCGAATCTTTTTGGCACTGAGTGCCTAAACCAAAACACATGTGCATGTGCATGCGCCAGAGCACAGGAAACCGAAAGACCAGCTGGCTGATGCGTGCATGCCTGTTTTGGGGGTCTTTTTCAGGCTGTTTTTGGGGCCATTTATAGGCTGTTTTTCAAGCTGTTTTCAGGCCATTTTGGGGATGTTTTGGGGCCATTTTCCAGACAGTTTTTCGGCCTGAAAACAGACTGAAAATGGCCTGAAAAATAGACTGAAAAAGGCCTGGAAACGACCCCAAAATGGCCTCTTTTTTAAACCAGAAGAGCAGCTGGCGAGAGCATGTATGCTTATAGAGAGGGCTCTGTGTGTCACCTCTGGCAGACGTGCCATAGGTTTGCCATCAGGGGGTTATGGAGTCTACCAGTGATCTGCCAAAACTCTTCAAGGGGTTCCCAGCCCCCTCTTGTATTTTTACAATACAGCCACTTCAATTCTATATATGAGTAGCTCAGGAAGAGATTTGGGTCTTGGATAAGGTGACCAGACGTCCCACTTTTGGTGGGACAGTCCCGGTTCACCAACAGATGTTCCGCACCCCACCGCCTCTTCAAAATGTCTCGGTGGGCACTCTGTACGCGCTCAGAGGCCCGGATAGCTGAGAGCACCGGCTTGGGTGGGGAGGGCATCAGGGCCAAGGAGAGGGGGGCAGGGCAGTGCACGCTCCAGCGCAGCATGCGCCTGCGCAGAGGGCATCAGGGCCAAGGAGAGGAGGGTGTCACACACTCCGGCGCATCAAAAAAAAAGCCGCTGCAGGAATCAATGAAGGAGGCGAGGAGAGCCGGGAGCAAGGCGGCCTGCAGGAGGCATTGCGACGGGAGCCAAGGAGCTCAGCGCTGAATCAGCTGCCAGGGTTAGGTGGGTCTCCCGTGGGTGGCGTGGCGGTGGATGAGGCTGGCTGCCTGCCTTCCTGCCTTCCTCGTTCCCTGCCAGACGCGGCTCTGGCTGGCATCAGATGACCGGCAGGAAGGAAGGAAGGCGCGGGGCTGCGGGGACCTGCCAATTCAGTGCCGCACGCTTGCCCCCCCCCCTTCCTGGTCGACAGTGTCCCGCTTTGGGACTTTGAAAATCTGGTCACCTTAGTCTTGGACAGGAAAATGTATATCTTGGGCAATCTGTTCTAAACACTCACATTTCTATATTTGGAGGAACAATAATCTATCTGCCTCTTTCAAGGACATGAAAGATACTGCACTCAGTTTTCTACATGGTATTACATGAAGCAGAACTCTCTTGTCTGGTATTTTAAATCTAAAAGTCTATACGCTGTATCAGTCCGATCAGCACTGTTAGGTGCATCAGTAGATTGGTGATGATTGATGAACCTCCCGTAATCTAGCTAGCTGAACAACATTTTCTTTAGCAAGCATTAATTTTCTTCCCAATAGCTATAGAAATAAGTGCCAGGTTTTCTTACATAAATTTTGTTCTGGTTACAGGAGCCAAATTTCCATCAGGTACAACCATAGATTACAAGCATCTGTTCATGTGATTACAAATTTGATATAAAGCAGCTTTTTCCATTCTGTAAGCAAGTCTTAGAGAGGCTCTGCAGAATGCCAGAACTTTGCTTTTTTATCTGGTGCAGCTGTTGCATGTCACTTATATTAAGAAATGAGATGTTAAAGTCATCAAATATTTTATACTGAAGTTTAAATTTCAGCAGTTTAAATGAAACAGGTTTGAGGCTATTTAATACTGCTCGCTATAACTCAAGCATCACAGATTCTTGGGCTAAATTTGCACAATATGCTTAACCTGTTGTTAAATTAACCACTTGTTGGGTTGATATAATATACCAAATAATATAATAACCAAACGGGCTGGGTTTGCACTCCATTCTAAGCCCCCCCAAAATAATAAATATTAAATCGGTAGCAATGTGTGTTTATACACCCCACTATGTCTCAATCAAATCAAATCAAATGTGTTTGATGAACAGTCAACTTCTGAGTTTAAAAATAATGCACAAGACCACAATATTTGATCTTTGTATCTTTTAAAATACTGAAATATGTCAATCTTCAGACCCAGTTAAGTAGCAGCACATGATAAATATGGACTGATGTTAGAAATTTAAGCACAATCAAACTTGGTTAGTACACAGATCGGAGAATATGGGATAATCCTAGGGCTATAGGTTTGACTAGGAAGTGATACATACAGGACAAAAGCAGTGGAAGACCAATCTTTTCATGTGGTCAAAAAGACTACATGGGTAAAGGTGAAGGTTTCCCTCACACATATATGCTACTCGTTCCCAAGTCTAGGGGGTGGTGCTAATTTTCATTTCAAAGCCAAAGAGACAGTGCTGTCCAAAGATGTCTCCATAGGCATGTGGCCAGCATGACTAAACGCCGAAGGCGCATGGAACGCTGTTACCTTCCCACCAACGGTGGTCCCTATTTTTCTACATTTTCTACATGCTTTTGAACTGCTAGGTTGGCAAAAGCTGGGACACGTAACGGGATCTCACTCCATTATGCGGCAGTAGGGATTCAAACAGCTGAACTGCCGACCTTCTGCTGCTCAGTATATGTCCAAATACCTGAAATTCTATTACCTTTAACTGAGTGAGATGGTGTGCAACAATTTTTTTAAACCAAGGTATCACAAATGGACTAACTTACAGAATGCATCCAAATTCAGGATCCATGCCTCCCATGGAATTGAAATTTGGTCAATTTTATAAAGCATTTTATGACACAAAACTTACTGTAAAACAGTGTATGACATTATACAAAATATCATAAAGCGTTTCCTGTGCTGATGTTTGACTCTGCTATACAGTTCACCTGGGCTGTTTTCAGGATAGATCCATCTCTGAATATATTCCAATTTTTCTAGCAAACACTGCACATTCAAAGTTCTGTCATGGTTGAATGCATTTTGGAATCTGGTAATCTCTGAAAAGGGACACAAGTTGTCTCTCTGTACTGAAGTGTGAGCTGGGTTCAAACATCCTTTTAGATTTCCTCACCTGTTTTCTGGACAGAAAAAACAGATGGTTTTTCTACCTTTTTCCAGGAAGAGATGGCAATAGAAATAGCACTTAGATTTATATACTGCTTCACAGTGCTTTACAGCCCTCTCTAAGCAGTTTACAGAATCATCATATTGCCCCCAACAATCTGGGTCATCATTTTACTGATCTCGGAAGAATGGAAGGCTGAGTCAACCTTGAGCCTGGTGAGATTTGAACTGGCAAATCTCTGCAGTAGCCTGCAGTACTGCGTTCTTAACACTGCACCACCACAGTTCTAGAATTGGCATTCTCCCAATGCCTTGTCAAGGCAGATCTGTCCCCGACTACCAATAGTCATGTTGCTTCTAAAAAGGTCCAGTGGGAGGTATTACCTTATAGCAGGGGTCTGCAAAGTCGGCTCTTTTAAGACTGGTGGACTTCAACTCCCAGAATTCCCCAGTCAGCTATGCTGGCTGGGGAACTCTGGGAGTTGAAGTCCACCAGTCTTAAAAGAGCCGACTTTGCAGGCCCCTGCCTTATAGCAATAGCACTTAGACTAATATACCACTCCATAGTGCTTTATACAGGGGTGAGATTCAAAAAAATTTCACTACCAATTCTGTTGGCTTGGTGGGCGTGGCAGGGGAAGGTTACTGCAAAATCCCCACTCTCTCCCCACTCAAGGGAAAGGAGACTGCAAAATCCCCATTTCTTCCCAATCAGCTGGGACTCGGGAGGCAGAGAACAGATGGGGGCGGGGCCAGTCAGAGGTGGTATCTACCTGTTCTTCAAACTACTCAAAATTTCCACTACCAATTCTCCAGAACTGGTCAGAACCTGAAACATATCACCTTTATCACTTTACAGAAGTCTCTAAGCAGTTTTCAGAGTCAGCATATTGCTCCCAACAATCTGGGCCCTCATTTTATCAACCTCAGAAGGATGGAAGGCTCAGTCATCCTTGAACCAGTCGGGATCGAACTCCCAGGCTGTGGGCAGAGTGAGCCTACAATACTGCATTCTGACCACTATGCCACCTATGATGCCATCCTTGGCTAGAACTGCAAGGTGGAGAACCAAACTTGAGGGCGGATTGCTGGAGCTATTGTTACGTTAAATAATGAAAAAACATGTGCCTTCCTTTTGACCAATTTTTTTTTTATATTAAGTAAGAGCAAGAACACCATGTTCCAACTGCAACAATTAATCAGTAATTCTCTTTCACTCAACTGAATTAGAACTAGCAGAAGAAGAAGAAAACAATTAAGGGAATATTTCTTTGCCAAGCACTAATCCCAACAATACACATCATCATTTCTTCTCTCTTTCCAACAAATAAGCCTTTTTAATGCAGTCCTTGAGGCAGCTGAAGAACATTACTTAAGCACTGCAGAGAGATGCCTTGCTTCTGCTCCCCCCCCCAAAAAAAATGCCAGTCAAGAAGGCTGAGACAAGAAAAGAAATCCTTCACAGACTGATTTTCTTACCTTGCTTAAAGTCAAATCAAGCTTGTCTGATACGATTTTTTTTTCCTGGTGCCTTGCTGAAGCTTCTAATACCTCAATTACTAAATGACTTTTAAATGTTTCTGAGCTCTTTATTTAAATAAGTGTTTTAGTTAAACTGTTTGGAGCCAGGAGTATTACTTATTCATAGCTGTTGGCATGAATGCTATTTAGTTGCAGATGTTTGCTCCATTAATGAGTTTGCAGGAACATTTTCTCCACAGCAAACCAAAGGGAGCGATGGAAATGAGGCTAGCATAACCAGCAGTGGGGCAGCCTTTGAAAGGGAGACTCTGAGAACAGGTGGCCCGTAAGGTGTGGTTGAGACATGCATTAGCAAAATGGAGGAAGGCTAGAATTTCAGTTCTGCTCAAGCTAACCTCAACTGCATTCTCAATAACAGGATTGAGAAAGTACATTTTACCCTATTGAGGTGGAGAAAATGGGAATGAAGTGGGATAATGTTGCTTTCTTTGGTGCCTGCCTCCTAAACCAGGGGTGGTGAACCTTTTCGGTACCAAGTGCTCAAACCAGAATGCATGTGCATGTATGCCCTGTAGCACTGGAAACTCAAAGAGCAGCTGGTCCGCGTGCACACACCTGTTTTTTGGCTGTTTTTTTGGCCATTTTCAGGCTGTCTTTCGGACCAAAAATGGCCATGAAAACAGCCCCAAAACAGCTGGAACACACCTCAGAAAATGCCCAAAAAAAGCCCGAAAAATGGCCTGTTTTGGCTGTTTTCAGGCCATTTTCTGGCATTCTGGCACCTGTGAAGACCAGCTGGCCGGCACTCTGAAATCAGAAGAGCATCTGGTGACAGTGCATGTGCCCACAGAGAGGGCTCTGCATGCTACCTCTGGCATGTATGCCATAGGTTTGCCATTATGGTCCTAAACCCTGCATCAGTCTGAATTTGTAAATAGCCACCATTGCTAGAACTAAGCTGTCCCCTTAGACTACCAAAATGTTAGCCAATTCTCTGTTGAAATCTAGCTTGCAAATTTCTCAAAAGTACCTCTTCAATTTCGTTTGAATTTCTGGTGAAGTTGCAGTGCATTTTTTGCCTAAGGGGGAACTAGGTTATTTTTTACTGGAAGGGATGGAGAATGCCACTGTTGGGGTTGATTTGCCTTAAGTACCCTTCTACATTTACTAATCTGGAAAAAGAAAACCCAGCAACAAGAGCTTTTTTTGAAACAAAGAAACATTCCATTCAAATATCCATAAATAGATAATAGATGGATTTAAACATAGCATTAAATTATAGAGCTCTACAGTTAGCAGCATTTGAAATGGCTCCTTCTTAGGGTTTATTTTAATTACCTTGCCTTTCTTCTTCATTTTTATGACGTCTTGGAATTGTATGAGCCCCTAAGAATTTCCATCAGAAAGGTAGAGTGTGTTTTAAACAAATCAGGTGTTATTGTCTATCACTGGTCTACATTAACGATCCCATATAAGTCTGTGAGGATGTATTCAGTGGGGCATACTGCCTGCTAAACATGAATAGGCAAAGGAAGGTATAGATGAATGTTTTTGTATCTCTAATAGCTGCTCATTATTGTGCAAAATGGCCACTGGTTCTTTATCACAGAGAAGCTTTCTCTAGAGTACGTAACAAAACATCGCTTCAGATAATGAAAGCAATGCCTCTTGTCTTTAAGGTAAATAAATATCAAAACCGCTTTATAGCTATGCAGGTTTATTCAGTGTCTGACATTCCTGAAGATACCTGGCTTTCTGTTGGTGTTCATGTGTTTTTGGTTTGATAAGGCCAGCTCAGAATGAGGGCATTCCTGGATTCCATGTATTATAATATTTTTTATAATCAAACACAAATAATTTTGTGTGCATGAACAATGCCCCTGTGACGAATGGGCACTTATGGTGGAACTGAACTGCCCTTTGAATCTTCAGATATGATATGAATCCCAGAGCTTGAACAATGGGGAGCCCTGAATGCTAGTACTGGATATCCCTGGTCTTTCCTGAACAGTAAGTCCCACTGAATCCAAGAAGTAATATTGGAAATGGGGAGAGAGACATGCAAAAGTGAGTCACAAGCAAACAAACGTGTTGTGGAGATGCTTGGCTAATTCATTTCAGGTGGCTCTCAGATCAGAGGAAAGAAAATCTGCCTTGCTGGGTTGAGCTGTATTTCACCTAAAGCAAAATCTGGAGGGATTCCAAAATCATGAGGGATTTGGCAGGGCAAGAAGAGCACAGTCTACCTTCCTTTCACCTTTGTACAGCCTGGATATCAGCCCACCCTTCTTCCCTTCAACTATCATTGCTAATGTTCCAGCATGCTCTTATTTGCTTTTTCCAAGGCCTTCTCTTTGCTCTCCCTCCCTCCCTCTCCCTCTTCCCTCCTTCTCTCTGTCTCTCTGAATCACTTATGACCTTTTTTTACAGCAGTCATTAAGTAAACCAATCGTTCTCTATGCATGCAGCTTTGCTGAAAATTGGAAATAGCAATAGCACTTAGACTTACCATATTTTGGGGCTATAAGATACACCCCCCCCCAAAAAAAAAGTGGGTGGAAATGTCTGTGTATCTTATAAAGGGAATGTTGCCAAAGCCATGCTCACCTACCAGCCCCCACCCTTCAGCCTCTGCCTCCCAGCAATTTGCCTCCTGGCAGCGAACAGCCTGGTCTGCTTTAACACAGTCTGATTTAGCATGAGCAACTGATTGGCGATTGGTCTCTTGGAATACTGACAATCAGCTGCAGGGATCACTGTCCCCTATTGTCGCCTCTGCGCATCCCACTTTGGGCCTCTGCATGTCCCATTTTTGACCTCTGCACCAGTGGTGAGATTCAAAATATTTTACTACCGGTTCTATGGGCATGGTTTGGTGGGCATGGCAGCGGAAGGGTAATATCTCCATTCCCTCCACACTCCAGGGGAAGGTACTACAAAAATCCTCATTTCCTCCTGATCAGCTGGGACTTGGGAGGCAGAGAATAGATGGGGGCGGGGTGGTATTTACCGGTTTTCCGAACTACTCAAAATTATCTGCTACCGGTTCTCCAGAACTGGTCAGAACCTACTGAATACCACCTCTGCTCTGCACATCACATTTTCAGCCTCCTCACGTCCCATTCAGCAGCGATAGGCAGCGGCGATCCCTGCTGCCTGGAACATGCCAAAATTGGAGAAAGTGGAGGCCAAAAACAGGATGCGTGGAGGCAAAAATGGGGCACATGGTGGCCGAAAATGGGGCGTGCAGAGGCAGCGATAGATGGCAGCAATCCCTGCGTGCACTCACATTTGCAAACCGGTAGCAAAGGTAAGCTGATTTCACCTCTGGCACAGACCTAATTCCATAATTTCTGTAAACTGATAACAAGCTACGTAAGTTTTACCAATGTTGTTGAATTCTTGTTAACATCAGACCATTCAAAGGGATCAATGGTAGAATAATAGGACCCACAAATTCAGATTTTCAAGTTGCTCATCCCTGGAACAAGCGGTTTCAGGAGCCTTATTCCCAGCAGCTGACACTGACTTTTTCTAACATATTGTTATTTATTATATTATCTTACTATGTTTCTATTACAACACATTTTTTATGTTAGGGTTGTATTCCTTTATGCTGGCTAGATTTCCTGTACCTGAGAGGAAGAATAAAAATATAATATAATAAAACTTAAATTCTGTCTCTAAATCACAGATTTCCTGCCTCTGAAAAGAATGCAGCAGCTCTTTTGAGTCCCAGCCTTGATTCACTCAAGGCAGTTTTGACATCAACGGCTCTCCCAGCATCATTCTCAGTCTGCCAAGAGGGCTTGTGTCATAATGGAGGAAGTTGCCACCAGATTAATCTTCCTGATGGCCTGGTCTCATTTCGGTGTGACTGCGCTCTTCATTTCACTGGGCGTTTCTGTGAAAAAGGTAAATGTTTCTCTTTTGGCACCCATTTTGGCTTAGAACAGTGTTTCACCTGTTTTTCAGATTAAGTCCTAAGATGTAGGTCTTTATATATTATTATCTGTATTCATACACACATAGGAAAAGGTTCCCCCACACATGTATGCTAGTTTCTGGCACTAGGGGCGGTGCTAATCTCTGTTTCTAAGCCAAAGAGCCAGCGCTGTTTGAAAACCTCTCTATGGTCATGTGGCTGGCATAACTAAATGTCGAAGGTGCATGGAGTGCTGTTACTTTCCCACCAAAGGTGGTTCCTATTTTTTTACTTGCATTTTTACATGCTTTCAAACTGCTAGGTTGGCAGAAGCTGGGACAAGTAACGGGAACTCACTCCACTACGCGGCACTAGGGATTCAAACTGCTGAACTGTTGACTTTCTGATTGACAAGCTCAGTGTCTTAGCCACCTGAGCCACCGTGTCCCTACACACAGATTCACATATACACCAAACACTCAGGTCAAAAATGTCTAGAACATACTGGAAATTCACATGTTGTCCCTTCTGCTTCTAAAACAGAAAGCATCTTTAACAGAGAGAAAAGCATAGAATATTATGTAAATATCATTTATAGCATTTTATAAGATTTCTAATAGACTTTGGAATATTTAATATTTTTTTTTGCCCCCCTGGCTTAGTTTGTTTACTATATCTTCTTCTATTACAGAATGTGGGGGGGGGGGAGGGAATTGTGTGTGTCAGCATGAAAAGAAAGTATGTTATTTGTTTATGTTGGAAATGTCTGTCTCTTTCTTGAATCTCATTAAGAAGTATAAAAGTAAAGGTAAAGTTTCCCCTCGCACATATGTGCTAGTCGTTCCTGACTCTAGGGGGCGGTGCTCATCTCCATTTCAAAGCCAAAGAGCCAGCGCTGTCTGAAGACATCTCCATGTTAGGACCCAGGCTGCCCTGGGTCCTAACAAGGAGAAGGGCGGGGTATAAATTTGATAAAATAAAATGGGCATGACTAAACGCTGAAGGTGCACGGAACACTATTACCTTCCCACCAAGGGAAAATAGAAAGTAGTTTGGGGTACATTTTTGATTGTTATGATATTTTAGGATTAACAGGCTTCCTCATCTCTGCTTAAGAACTAACAGAAAATATTGATTGGTTGATTGATTGATTTCCTCCTCTATTATTATGATCAATAAATCAAGGTGGCTATTTTATCTACTACTACTTACTCCTCCTATTATTCCCATCACAGCAACCCTGTGATGTGAGTTGGGCTGATTGAGAGTGACTGGCTCAAAGTCCTGCAGCCAGCTTTCATGTCTAAGGGGGGATATTTCAAACAACAACACTGAAGCCATGGGAATACTCTCTTTTCCCTACTTTATTTTGCAAAATTGATGGATCGTCCCAATGCTACTCCACTAGTAATGATTATTTTATTTCCCATAACCCAGTTGCAATTTAAAGAGGTGGACAATGGAGAAAAATAGACAAGGTTTCCATTGGTTTCCATTGGCACATTATTGTTGAAATTTTCTAGATAGAGAAATGGAGACAGAGGTGGATGATTGATAGATGAAGAAGACATATGAGAGAAGGAGAGACGGGGGAGGGAGGGAGAGAGATAGAGTTGATAGGTAGGTAGATAGGTAGGTAGCAAAGAGATAGATAGATAGATAGATAGATAGATAGATAGATAGATAGATAGATAGATAGATAGATAGATAGATAGATAGATAGATAGATTCAATTAGAAGTTTCTATATCTGGAAACTGTTTCCATCATAACTAAGGAGACATTTAGGGAAAGTCCACAACCAGAACTTGTGTGCAGTAAGTTTTTCCCTTCTGACTCTCCAATAACTTTCCTTCATCCACTTCTTCAGGATGAAAACAATTTGCTTAACAAATTATTTCCAAGGAAAAGGTAAGGATTCCAAGGAGAATTCCAAGGATATTGTCATGAGTAGTGTGTGACAGTGTTGCACCTTAGTTATAAAGGGCCTAAGGATATGTGTAAAGGTTCCATACTTTATTGTGCAATGTTTTTGTGGCTTTGAACTTTCCTGGTTGCTCCTACTTCCATTAAGGCAAGAGATTTGTAAGAATCCTGTAAGAATTCCTTCACTGGCTTTTTAGTATCACTGTTTCTATTATAGATAAGTGGGGACCTACTCTTGAGAAATTATTGGAGAATTTCTCATTCTCAAGAAAAGGAGAGAATAGAACTATACAGATCTATTGTCCATAATGCTGAGTTGGGTCCAGCCTGAATACAGAATGCTACCTTTGGACTCTAAAAGTTCACGTCAACTTCACGTTACCCCATTTGTGGGCCCAGGTTCAATGTAGACTCCAGACAGGAGTACAATTTGAACAAAGAAGCTCCTATTATAAGTACGTTGCTTAGTAGAAGCAGTTTTATCTCTCTAATCCTTGTCCCTTTGTCTTGCAGGAGAAGGAAATGCTATATCTTTCAATAATTTTGGAATAATAAAGATGTGTGTGTGTGTGTGTGTGTGTGTGTGTGTGTGTGTGTGTGTCAGAAATCCACTAATGATTTAAAGGAAATTATTCTTGAATAAATAACAAAGCCTTCCATACTACTCATGTGTCAGTCTCTCCTTGCTATTATTTAAATGGTTACATGGTTAAACATGCCTTTCCCAATGGTGTGAAGTAAAATTACTTAAGTTTTCTGTCCACATTGAGTTATCATGAGAAAGCAAGATTTCACAACTTTGGAACTTAAAACAAATATTCTCTGTTATCCTTTTGGAAGATGCAAACCTTCTAAACCAAATCCGTCAATATCTACTGTTTTCTGTATATTCAGTTGTAACTATTTTATCCACTTACTTCCCATAAACTTGCATTTCTTCGATATGTTTGGTGCTTCAATTAAATGATTCTGACCAGAAAAGTACATTCTGTTTATTGATGCTGGATAATATCCATTACAATTATTGAGAATTACTAGTGTGTAGCAAAATGAAAGAGTATCCCTATTATAATTAAACTCTAATACCTTTCTAATAGACTCTCTATTGTATGAAATAAGGACATGGCAACCAGAGCCAAAAATGCACTTGCCAGATTGTCAATATATCTGAAACTAATAGAAACCAAGCTGGCAAAGCGGACTGAAAGTAGGTCATTATATTTGTATGTGAATCCAATAAATGACTGAGCTAGAAATGATCGGACCTACTTAATGAGGTCTCAGCTTTCAGAAAGTATTAATTTTTAAAATCCCTTTCCCATGTTTGTGATAGATGAAATAGCATTTGCGTGTTTCAAATTGCAGTGGGTGAAGAACCGATCGGTGGGATTGCATTTTACACAACGGTGTAACAAGTACCAATTGTTAGCCAGGGACATGTGCCAGAAAATAGAAAGGGGCATTCAAGATTTGGTCATAACTACTTTTGATTGAAAAACTAGATTTGGAAAAGCAACTGAGAGTCTCCACTCCCTAACTCTGAAGTGTCTACACAAAAATATTCTTGCTACAAATATGGCTTGTCTAGATTCTTCTCCCCATAGGGAATTATTTCCCTAAATGCCTCTAAAGCAGGGATGTCAAACTCGCGGCCCACAGGCTGGATGCGTCACATGCTGGCCATGCCCACACCCAGTTTAGTGAATGGGATAAATGTCACGATATGTCATGATGACCTGAGTTTGATACCCCAGCTCTAAAAGAATTAATTTATAAAACCTCAGAAAGTCATAGCACTAAACTACACTAAATTGGACTGTGTTTATTTGATTGACACAAGACTATACTGTAAAGCAGGGGTCTCCAACCTTTGCAACTTTAAGTCTGAAGGACTTCAGCTCTCAGCAAAGCTGGCTGGAGAATTCTGGGAGCTGAAGTCCTTCAGACTTAAAGTTGCAAAGGTTGGAGACCCCTGCTGTAAAGTATAAAGATGATGACCTTGAAAGGCATTTGTGTTTATTTGCTCACCACTACATTGTACCGGACACTGTATTTTGGAAAGAAAAAAATTT
The DNA here is from genome assembly GCA_039707465.1 of Rhabdophis nuchalis. Taxonomy (NCBI): domain Eukaryota; kingdom Metazoa; phylum Chordata; class Lepidosauria; order Squamata; family Natricidae; genus Rhabdophis; species Rhabdophis nuchalis. The sequence goes on along the minus strand of CM077643.1, from coordinate 268,843,897 downwards.
GGAAAGAAAAACAAGGTCCAGGTTATTAACAATTTCAGCTATTTATAAGAGATGAAGCAGTTTAGGAATTATATGAAAAATCTAATTATGATTTCCGTAATTGGGCAAACTCAAAATGAGCTCCCAGAATCTCAAATCCTATAATTCTCTTATTAGTTGGGGAATACAAAAATTATATCCAACCTGTTGGGTACCAAGTTGGAAAGAAACTGGTTGTAATATAGCAGTCTTCATTCTTCTTTGGCTTCCTTTTAGAAAGTAAAACATGATTTCATTTCAAATGTACTTTTGGGAGTGTAGGAAATACACTACTTTTATTTTTCTCCTTTTGAAAAGGCCATCTTGGTAGTTTTCAACTTATCAGAAAACTTAGCATTGCTAATTAGGAATGGACATTTGGGATATATGTATAAAAAATCATTCTGCTTTTACAATGGAGATTGAAAAACGTAATTCACTTAATAACCTCCTTCTGCTCATCAGAGTTAAATGATTTGGAAATAAATACCATCCTTGGCTTTCTGTTTATTGTTTTACATGCTGTAACAGCTTGTCTGGTCCCTAAAGAGAAAAGATCTTTGGTCTAAAGTGTAATACTGATATTCATTTGCATACACAAGTTCCTTTCCCTCCTCTGATCCACTTCAGAGTAATCTCAAAAAGTAGCAGATGGTGTAAGTAAGATTAAACACCAAGACACCTTCATGATTTTTGTATTATTATTATTATTATTCCATATCAAAGGGAGAAAGTGATTCCAAAAGTCTACCCTCCTACACTTTGGATGGTCAGATTTAGCATCAGAAGTTGGTGGTGGTGGTTATGTTTCAGAATGAAAATGGCACCCACTGATGATCTTTTCCTTAATGTAAGAAGGTCCACGTTCTTTGCTGCTTTGTGACATTTGTGTTTGTGAATGACTAACTGCTGAACTGGATATTTTTCCCTCCATTCATACAAGAGTCAAGATGTGTCAATGAGTTTATTGCTGCTCTAGTCCATTTCCCTATAGAGTATTGGCAGGGTTTGCAAAATACACAAGCCATGGTTTACTCAAATCATAGCCTGTTGGCCCAGTTAGCTGTGTTTGCACATGCACTAAATCTTCAGATGGCCAGATTAATATTAAGATTTATTGCATTTATATACCGCTCTATCTCTGTTTCAGGACTCAGGGTGGTATACAGCCAACAGTAAAAATGAGTAATATAAAAGTTAAGATCAACTGTTAAGATATAATTAAATAAATTGGTCTGCCAAATTAAAAACCCCTACTAAAATCAATTTAAAAACTACGACAGGCTGGCAGCACCAAATAAATGGGTCTTCAGGGCCCGATGGAAGGGGCGTATGTCCGTGATCGTCTGTAGTTCAGGGGGTAGGTCATTCCAGAGGGCAGGAGCTGCCACAGAGAAGGCTCTCCCCCTAGGGGTTGCCAGCCGACATTGCCTGGCTGACGGCACCCTGAGGAGGCTTTCTCTGTGGGAGCGAACTGGTTGGTGGGAGGTATTTGGCAGCAGGAGGCAGTCTTTCAAGTAGCCAGGTCCCTTGCCATAGAGCACTTAAAAGATGGTCACCAATATCTTGAAGCGCACCCGGAAAGCCACAGGCAGCCAGTGCAGCTCCCGCAGGAGAGGTGTCACATGGGAGTGTCTAGATGCTCCCAAAATCCCCCACGTGGCCGCATTCTGAACTAACTGGAGCCTCTGGGTGCACCTCAAGGGGAGCCCCATGTAGAGAGCGTGGCAATAGTCCAGGTGGGAGGTGACGAGGACTTGAGTGACCATGCGTAAAGCGTCACGATCCAGAAAGGGACGCAACTGCCGCATCAGGCGAACCTGATAGAAAGCCCCCCTGGCCACGGCCATCATATGGTCTTCTAGAGACAGCCGAAAGTCCAGGAGGATGCCCAAGTTGCGAGCCCTCTCTGTGGGGGCCAATAACTCACCCCCAATAGCCAGAGATAGCACCAACTGGCTATACTGTGATGCCGGAAGCCACAGCCACTCGGTCTTGGATGGGTTGAGCCAGAGCCTGTTTCTCCCCATCCAGACTCGCATGGCCTCCAGACACCGGGTCATCACTTCCACGGCATCGTTGGGGTGGTAGAGATGTACAGCTGAGTGTCATCAGCGTACTAATGACCCTCCTTTATAACAAGACCCTCCTTTATAACAACCGCCACCCCCCCCGACCCTGGGCTCGTGGCTGGTGAAATGTGTGGTAACCCGGTGGGCACATTTCAACAAGGGGCAACCCCCCCTTGGCCCAACCAGGTCTCCGTAATACCCGCCAGGTCCGCACCCCCCTCCAAAACCAGATTGTGAATGAGGGAGGCTTTGTTAACCATGGACCTGGCGTTGCACAACATCAGCCGAAGGCCCAGGTCTTAGGTCCTGAACCCCCTGGATCGCAAGAGGAGCCATGTGGGCCGGAGCGCGCCACCGCTCACAAACAGCAGGTGCGCCCTCCCCTTACATGATGTGGCCCTCAACTCTCCAAGGCAACCCCAGGGTAGCTTATCCTGTGGCACTGGCTTGGATTGTGAATCAAAATCTGCAGTCTTATCTATTGGGCTGTGTTATTTTAGAAGATGTTCTAAAGATTCTACAACAAACAATTTCTCATTTATTGGCAAGGGGAAAGGGGGGCTGGAGCAGGGTTGAAATGCTACTGGTTCGGGCCGATTTGCCCGAACTGGTAGTAAAAAGTGGTACCAGTTCGGGCAAAGTTCGGGTACCAGTAGTAAAAAAAATGCTTTAAAAAGGTTTTTTCAAAAAAGATTCCCACGATTGCATGGCACAGCTGATTGTCACAGCTGATCGTCTGAACTTTTTTGTTTCATTTTTTTAAAGCATATTTTAACTATTGGAAGCAGTGGTAAAAAATGCTTTAAAAAGTTTTTTTTTAAGTTCAGACAATCAGCTGTGTCATCGTCGTCGTCGTCCCCGCTGTTCTACTTACCTTTGAAGATTCAGAAAAAAGGCTTCTTAGTGCCTGTGGTGCGCATGTGCTCATGAAGCAAACAGGTAGCAGAATTCAGAGCATTTCAGCAAACCGGTAGAGCAGAATTCAGAGCATTTCACCCCTGGGCTGGAACTGTCCCCCAACATCTTACCGTATTAAAGCTGTTCCAGTATGCAGGATGACTTTATTTAAGCAAGGCAGCTGCAAGGTGAGCAGATACAGGCAGTTCATGTGCATGTAGATTGGGCTTTCTTGACCCAACATATAAAACCATTATGCTAAGATGCTGCTTTCATTTATGCTCTGTGTTGGGCTTCCTGCCCCTTCCACACAACTCACTTTGCCTTAGATCCGTGTTTCTCAACCTTGGCGACTTGAAGTCCTGTGGACTTCAACTCCCAGAATCCCCCAGCCAGCACAGCTGGCTGGGGAATTCTGGGAGTTGAAGTCCACAGGACTTCAAGTCGCCAAGGTTGAGAAACACTGCCTTGGATGGTTGCATTTAGGCAGATGGATGCCTGCTACAGTAAAGTTCAACATGACAGATTTCATTTATCACTGCTGGTGCTGCAGGGGAAACCATACGTGAGTGATTATTAATTGTCGGATTAACATTTTTAAACAGGTGCAATGCTTTTAGGGTATTTTTTTTTGTTCCTGAAAGAGACCTATTTAAATGCTATCAATCAAGCTTGGGGGAAGTGTTGGCATGCTTTCTTATCTATGGCTATTTGGGATTTGCCCAAAAGATTAGCTCCTTTCTCAGACCTATATTCTCTTCCTTTTAAGGATATAAATTACCCGGGGTCTTGTGGTGTCAAGCAGCCTCTAAATGTTGTGTATGTGGTGATGATGATGATGATGATGATGATGATGATGTCCACCCGCTCCGAGTCTGACCGGACACTGGTAAGGTCGCACTTGAAGACCTACCTAGTGGCGATAGGAGCGGCGAAGTGTAATTATTTATCCGCTCTTATCGCATCTGCAGATAACCGGCCTGCCGTCCTGTTTAGGGTGATCCGCTCCCTTCTTCACCAGAGGGCACAGGATGCCTCCTTGCAGGGTCGTGCGGAGGTATTTGGGTGTTATCTGCATGATAAAATCGATCAGATCCGGGACGGGTTGGCCTCCGATTGGACTAGTTCAGACGGGCCGACGGAGACAGGTCTTGAGTCTGCTATCTGGGAAGAGTTCAATCCTGTGACTCCTGAGGACATAGACAGGATGCTGGGGCGGCTGAACGCCACCATATGTTTATTGGACCCGTGTCCCTCCTGGTTGGTACTGGCCTCCCAGGAGGTTACACGAGGCTGGCTCCAGGGAATTGTCAATGCTTCTTTGAATGAGGGGTTTCTGCCGGCCGCCTTGAAAGAGGCAGTGGTGAGGCCCCTCCTCAAGAAGCCCTCCCTGGACCCGGCTGTGTTGGCCAACTACCATCCTGTCTCCAAGCTCTGATTTCTTGTGAAGGTTGTTGAGAGTGTGTTAGCAGCTCCCTCAGCACCTGCCGCTCCCTCAGCACCTGGAGGAAACTGTCTATCTGGACTTGCGCCAATCCAGCTTCCGACCTGGGTACAGCACAGAGACGGCATTGGTCGTGTTTGTGGATAATCTCTGGAGGGCTCGGGATAGGGGTTGTTCTTCTATCCTGGTCCTGTTAGATCTCTCAGCGGCTTTTGATACCATGCTGCGCCAGCTGGGGGGGCTGGGGGAGGGGGCACCATTTTACGGTGGTTCTCCTCCTACCTCTCCGACTGGTCGCAATTTGTGTTGGCAGGGGGGCAGAGGTCGACGTCAAGGTGCCTTACATGTGGTCCTCTCGCCTCTCCTGTTCAACATTTATATGAAGCCGTTGGGTGAAATCATCCGTGGTTTTGGGGTAGAGTTCCACCAGTACTCTGACGATACTCAGCTGTACATCTCTACCCTGGACCACCCCCAACGATGCTGTGGAAGTGATGTCCCAGTGTCTGGAGGCCGTGCGAGTCTGGATGGGGAGAAACAGGTTCCGACTCAACCCGTCCAAGACCGAGTGGCTGTGGCTTCCAGCGTCACAATATAGCCAGTTGGTTCCATTGGGCAAGTCATTGGCCCCTACAGAGAGGGCTCGCAACTTGGGTGTCCTCCTGGACTCTCGGCTGTCTTTAGAAGCCCATATGACAGCCGTGGCCAGGGGGGCTTTTTATCAGGTTCGCCTGATATGCCAGTTGCACCCCGTTCTAAATCTTGACGCTTTACGCATGGTCACTGAAGCCCTCGTCACCTCCCGTCTAGACTACTGCAACACTCTCTACATTGGGCTCCCCTTGAGGTGCACCTGGAGACTCCAGTTAATTCAGAATGCGGCCGCGCGGGGGATTTTGGGAGCGTCTAGATGCTCCCACGTGACACCTCTCCTGCGCGAGCTGCACTGGCTGCCTGTGGCTTTCCGGATGCGCTTCAAGGTACTAGTAACCACTTTAAAGCGCTCCATGGCAAGGGACCTGGTTACCTGCATGATTGCCTCCTGCTACCAAACACTACCCACCGACCATTTCGCTCCCACAGAGAGGACCTCCTCAGGGTGCCGTCGGCCAGGCAATGTCGGCTGGCGACCCCTAGGGGGAGAGCCTTCTCTGTGGCAGCCCCTGCCCTCTGGAATGACCTATCCCCTGACCTACGGACGACCACGGACCTGCACCTCTTCCATCGGGCCCTGAAGACCCATTTATTTCATGCTGCCAGCCTGGCGTAGTTTTAATTGTTTTTAGTAGGGGTTTTAGTAGGGTTTAGGACAGGCTAATTATTTAATATATTTTTAACATATTTTATGTTTTATACTATTGATTTTTATCGTTGCCTGTACACCGCCCTGAGTCCTGAAAGGGAGAAGGGCAGCATAAAAATCTTAATAATAATAATAATAATAATAATAATAATAATAATAATAATAATAATAATAATAATAATAATAATAATAATAATAATATCCATTCCATTGTATCTGACTCTTGTCAATTCTATGTATGAATCAATAAATAATATGGGAATCAATTATAAATACATTTTGCAGAGTTAATGAATAACTCTGTTCATTCCAAAACATTTGAATGAAATAAAGGTCAACCTCTTGTTAAGATACTTCAGGATTACATCATTCGTTTTGCAGATAATTCTGTGCCGTTTTTTTATACATAAGTCCCAGTGAACCCGGTGGAGTGAGCCTTGAGTAAACCATGTACCACATTTATACTCTATCCAAGTCCAGTAGGAATTGGACTTGATTGCAATCCTATGTAATTTAGACTAGGAATAAATCAGCCTGAAATTTATTTCAAGTAGATTTCACGATATGATTAAGATAGGGGAATTGGGAATAGGCCCTGTTCCAAATACCCCTCCATTACTGGGGATTTGGGCTTCCTAAATAAATAAACATCTTTCTAAAAAATATAAAAATCTATGTGCTGAGTTCTAGTAAAGTTAAGGTAGTTTGGAAAAAGTTTTTAGGGGAAGCCTAATGCTGACTTCTTTTGCTTGTTTGATTATTTCAGTGATCTGAAATGTCCTAATCTAAATTTCTAGTGCCTTGTAAAAAGCTGAGGATAGCTTTGCTTATTATTATTTTTTCTTGGTTCTGATATTAATTTTTGAAGGTATTCCTGCTGATGTTTGTATCCAGTAACTCTTTTGCTTCAATTTTCTAATTTTAGGATATCCACTACCATCTTCTGCTTTTAACTATTTTATATGCTCACTAAGAGTTGACAATGACTTAGAAACATAGAAAAATGGATGGCAGAAAAAAAACCTAGTGGTCCATTGAGTCTGCCCTTTAATTTAATTCATAATCAATCCATCAATCAATCAATCAATCAATCAATCAATCACCCTTTCCCCCAATTTCTTCTTTTTCATTTCTTACAACAAATGATCTGGTAAAGAATTAGAAAGGGAATCCTAAACCGTACATTTGGAGACAGCCCGGATACTTCATGAAACTGTATGAAATTGCTTATGGATATTTCTGTGCCCATTCGGGTGGAACATCTGTTGTTGCTTCATCATAGTTCGCACCATTAGCTGTACAGTATTGACTGGGAAATACATGTAGCTGTTTAGAAGCATCCAAAGAGCCTTAAGCCTGGTATGTTCTGTTTTGACTGTTTAGTCTGAACAAAAAGTAGAATATTTTAATTTGATGCCACATCTTCTGTTGTTTCTCACCATTAGCCTTGCTAACTGGGACTGTTGGAATCTACAGTTCAGCAACATATCAAAGGACTACATTGTAGGCACTGGTGGGTTGCACATTTCATTACCACCAGTTTGCCAGTGCCTGTGGGTGTACCTGCGCCTGCGTCCAGCCTTCCACACATGCACTTTGCTCATGTACGTGCCTTCCATGCATACGCTTGGCCTCAAAAGCATGCCTAAATAGGACGGCATAGAGCCAGGGCGGGTAAGCGGGTCCACCCGCAATTCCCACTATCGGTTCAGATGAATTGGTCCGAACCGCCTGAATACCAGCTATGATTGTAGGAGAAAGGTAGATAACTCTCTGAAATAGCAAAATATATTAAAGGCTGAGAAATAATGATTCTATCAGCCTGGCAGAATAAGCACCAGAATAATCTGGAACAAAGATTTAGAGGACTTTTCATTTGTAAAGAGAATATTATGCAAAATTGATTCAGTGGTGTAAGGCTACGCCTGGGTAGGGGGTCTAAGAGGAAAGCTGTTTAAAGAAACCCATGTTACTTTTAAGAGTTAAAATACTTTTTAACATTTTAAGTACCATCTGAATCAATTAAATATATCTTTACAAACTGTTGCATAAGACAAAATAAAAATCCAAAAAATGAGTGAATGTAGGCATTGTTGCTTTTAAAATAACTCTGAAATTACCCACACATTTCAAAATTTAGAATGAGCACCAATAGAAGAAGTAGCAGAACAAATAGCAGCCATGGGAGCATGCGCTGAGTTCTTACAAATTTATTCATTTGTTGATTTATTTAACCTTTTAAAAAGGAAGCCCCCTGGCTTTATATAGGCTTTGGGAAAGCAATAAGCCCAGATGATAAAGAGATATCTTGCCAGTTACTAAATGATCCCAGCTCTTTGGAGGCTGGCTTAAACTGAAAAGGCTATTCTATAGAAGGACAAATTAAGATCAGGTTATAAATTATATATTTTCCTGTTCACATTTTGGCTATTATTACTCCTGTTGCTGTTCCAGCACTTTTTGTAAGTAGCACACAGGGACACTTATGTATTCCAGCAAACCGTCTTTGATACCGTATGACATAACAAAAATGCACTGTTAGCTTTTATTTCCTTGTACCTGCTTTCTAAATAGATTTAAGATTCATAACGATATTTTCATGATCGCCATCCTGTATTTTAATATTAATTTATTCTTAACAAGCTCTACTGAGTTTTGTTCCTGACACTTAACTTAGATCTTCATCAACATGGCTTCTTTTATTTGTTGCACAGAACAAATTCGGGAAACCTGAGCTGCAATGTTACCCACTTAGTGTATACAGCCAATTGCTATATAAATAATTTAAAAGGGGGGAAAATTGCAAATATCAGAACAATTGTTGGCATACTTTACTTTACTTTACTTTACTTTATTTTCAATTTATATACCGCCCTTTTCCCCAAAAGTGACTCAGGGCAGTGCACAGAAAGATAAAACCCCACAATATACAAAATTTAAAAAACAATTAAATAATATGACTGTGCTAAAATTGAATAAATAGTTAAAACCATAAATACCTAATTAAAATAATCCCTAACCTATGTCAGGCCGGCAAGACGAAAGAAATGAGCTTTTACCATCCGACAGAAGAGTCGTAGGTCCATGATGGTACGGATATCGGGGGGAAGGTCGTTCCAGAGTGTTGGACCCGCCACAGAGAAGGCTCTTCCCCTGGGGGTCGCCAGTCGGCATTGACCGGCTGACGGCACCCTGAGAAGGCCAACTCTGTGAGAGCGGACAGGTCGAAGGGAGGAATGTGGTAGGAGGCGGTCTCTCAAGTAACCAGGACCCGAGCCATGGAGCGCTTTGAAGATGGTAACTACGACCACAAATAGGTACCCTCAAATAGGTACCCTCAAGGTCTTTAGTTAAGGAAGGAGTTTTCAGACAAATTCTTCATGCAAGAAAGAAGAGACTTAACCAATTGAAAGAAATTTATGTTGTTTATCTGTTTGTTTTTCATCTCACTGTGAGATGATTATTTTTCAATTATTATTTGTTAATTAAGCCAAATCGATCAAAGTTACCTGTGAGTTAGGTCAGTAGTTGACTATTTTTTAAACTAAATAATGAGCATTTATTGAATGTACAAATATAATCAGACACTAGAAAAAACCAAATTTTAAATAAAGTGGGGCTTACAAGCACCGTAAAACTGATCTCCAAATATTGAACATGACACTGATATAAATCTACATATTAAATATATCAATTTGACAAATATTTTTTTTAAATAAACCAATAGTAGAATAAGATTGCTGTAATTAACAGATACAAATAGATAATTATAATTTATAAATTGTAAAAGTAGAAAAACCAATAAATTCTATCTAACTGAAAAATGTAATCAATTTAGAAAATCAGAAAAAAACATAAGTAAAATTTAAATGTTACAATATTATGATAAAAGAAACATAATTCATGGATGTAGTTCAGCCCTGTTTGTAAAATTATAATCCAAAAACAGTTTGAGTTGAATTCTATGTCTCTGCATGTGTCAACTAGTGTTCAGTGATCATTACAGTCTTATACTGTATTTTCATGTATATTTTCTTCTCTACCAAAATGTTTCAGATACAAAGAAGATGAAAAGAAAAGTATTCAGGAACTATAAATTGTTAGGAAAATCATAAAATAGAGTTACCCTATCTGGGAGGTGGGTGGCATATAAATTTAATAAATAATAACCTAGTAAACTGAACATTTAAAAATGCATTACAAATACCATTAACTGGTACTAATGGTTGATATGGGTTTCTGTCAACGTCCTAGGTATCAACCAAGTGCCTTGTTAAATATACGATGTTCCAAGTAGTGCAGTTTTTTTGCTGTTCTGCTGGTGTTATTGCAGGAAGCTGCAATTTGTTGATGTATCTTATAAAATTTTTGGACATGGTACCAAGTGTCCTGATGACAATGGGTATCACTGTTACATGTTTCATCCATAATCGGATAGTTTCGATGGCCAGGTCGTGGTATTTTGTGATTTTTTTTCCTCCCAGTTCTTTTTCTTCGACCCTGGCATCTCCTGGTACCATGATGTCAATAAATTGTACATTTCAGCCCTCTACAACCGTGATATCTGCCGTATTGTGTTCCAAATGATGATCTATCTGTATTTGAAAGTCGCACAAGATCTTCACCATCTTCACCAATTATTATTGTTGTTGTTGTTCTTGTTGTTGGGTAATCTTTGGTGAGATTCACAGCCTTTGGGGCTGATAAGTAGCTCAAGTTCTAACCAAGGTGCTAGGAACTGTTAAGGCAGCGTTTCTTAAATAGTGGGGCGCGCCCCCCTAGGGGGGCGCGAGGCTCCGTAAGGGGGGGCGCGGAGCCGCACACCCGGAAAGACCGATACCACCGTTGCATTCTCCGCATGGCCCGAGCGCCTGTTCCTTAGCAGCTCCCAGCGCGTCGCCTGGCTTAGTAGCTCCCAGCGCGCCCGCGCCCGGCTCAGCAGCTCCCAGCGCGCCGCCCGACTTGCCCGCTCATGGCTCTTGCCTGCTGCCCGCCTGGACGCGGCCAGTCGAAAGCCGGGAGGGAGGCGACCCCCTTCCACGGCGTGGAAAAGCGGCCTCCCTCCCGGCTTTCGACTGGCTGCGTTGGGAGCGCTGGGAGCTGCTGAGACCATCGCAGTAAGGAACAGGCGCTCGGGCCATGCGGAGAAGGCAACGGCGGCACCAAGGAGAATAAATATCCTTGGCTCGGAAGGAGGCGAGGGAAAGAAGGGAGGGGGCAGCCCCGGGCCTGGGGGGGGCGCTTTCCGGGGCTGGGGGGCGCTTTCCGGGGCTGGGGGGGCGCTTTCCGGGGCTGGGGGGGCGCGAAATGTTTTCTTCTTCCTAGGGGGGGGGGGGCTGACAGAAAATAACTGAGAACCACTGTGTTAAGGTAACCTCAGAGGATATAAGCTGTTCCAAGTAGGGTGGTTTTTTTGTAGAATCAGAATGTTCAAGTCCGATAAATTTAGAATTTCCAACTAGCGAGGTAGCCCTTTATATCAGGGGTCTCCAACCTTTGCAACTTTAAGTCTGAAGGACTTCAGCTCCCAGAATTCTCAAAGCTGGCTGGAGAAGTCTGGGAGCTGAAGTCCTTCAGACTTAAAGTTGCAAAGGTTGGGGACCCCTGCTTTAGATATTGCTCCAAGGGCTCCAATTACAATCGGGACAACACACGATTTCTTTTCCCACAGTTGCTCAACTTCAATTTGCAAGTCCCAATACTTTGTGACTTTTTTTTCTTGCCGCTTATCTTCAATTCATGTATCACCAGATATTGCAATGTCAATGAACCAAACATCATCATCATCATCATCATCATTAAAAAAAACACATTTGAAGGCATGGAAGATTCATTTTTTCCTCCTCCTCCTCCTCCTCCCCCCACTTTAAAAATCTCTTTACACAGCTGAATATTGAAGATATTCTCCATCTGCAATGCCGCCATGCTTGGGAGATGGAAAAGGAGGACCAAGTAATGTGGTAATCAAACCGTGTTTAGGTTGGCTGAGCACATTCCAACACATGCTGCCTTAAGTGGAAACATATCACTACAGTCAAAAATTGATAGTTTGGGATTGATATAATCCAATTATTTGAGAGGGCAGAGGGAGAGCAGGATAGTTATATTAGCTGGAGAAGATTCTTTCCTCCTCCAAATAAGTATGCTAATTTAACAAAAAAAAAAAGCTGGTTTGTTAATAGAGCCAGTGACCTACTCACTTTCCAACTCTGGAGCAATTTATAATTTAAAACATATCCAGTTCTGCAACCTCATAGAAATAATGACGATAACCAGGATTTTTCGCCCTCATATAGATATCAAAAATCTCCATAGAGAGACATTTGTTTACTTTACACTGATTGTGCAATGAGCTGTTTCACACTAAGATGACTGTTCAATATTTTGTCATTTCTTCTCCCACCCACCCCCATGTTAATACTAATTCGATGATAATAAATTCATCTGCAGAAATGTTAATACACATCTGCAAACCGAATGGTAGCACAGTCACTACCTTTGTTTCTGAGATTGGGTCATTTGCTTTTTTTTTTCTATGGGAAGTGTCCAGTGGTGGGTTTCAATTTTTTTAGAACCTACGCTGTAGGTATGGCCTATTTTGTGGCCGTGGCTTGGCAGTCATGTGACAGCGTGGGAGTGGCCACCTTTTAAAATGTGGTGAAACTCATTTAACAATGCTCTTGCTTAGCAACCAAAATTTTGGACTCAATTGTGATGATAAATTCTTTCTTTCTTTCTTTCTTTCTTTCTTTCTTTCTTTCTTTCTTTCTTTCTTTCTTTCTTTCTTTCTTTCCTTCCTTCCTTCCTTCCTTCCTTCCTTCCTTTCCTTTCCTTTCCTTCCCGTTGGGTCACTGGCAGCAGCGGGACAGATTTACTTCCAGGTACGCCGGTGGAACCCCCTCTCACCGGTTCTCTAAATTTCACCAACCGGCTCTCGCGAGTAGGTGCGAGCCTGCAGAAACCCACCACTGGAAGTGTCATAATGGAAGCTTAGATGTGATGTGTGGAAATATTCCAAAGGCTAAAATTACTGTAGTTAGAAAGTGCCTGTACACATGTAACTGACACGTATTTGAGATATCAGACTTCAGTATAAATCTTCAGATTCTGGAGAAGTTGCTAGAATAGAAATACATTTTCCTCAAAACTGTAATGATTATGTTTTCTGAGTTTGAGAGGAAGAGCATTCTTCCCATCTCTGTAGGTTTTCTGAAAGAATAATAAGAATGTTTTGGTGACCTCTCCATTCACAGTGCTCTTGTGAACAAATGTTTTGGGCTAGGTATTATATCAACCCTGACATCAAGTATGAACTGACATTATGAGAAAGGACCACGTGCTGTGCTGTAAAAAGTCTAAAATATGATACCAGAATCACAAAATGGTTTTCCTTATAACTATAAACCTTCCTGGCTTCTAGCAATAGGATGGCAGGCCATTGCTGCTGTCGTATGCAGAACTGAGAAGGAAGGCCTTTTGGACTGTAATGCCTGCATACAAACAGGAGCTTCAACACAGAGAACAAGAGTCAAAGAAAGTGAACAACAATCTAAGGCAGTGGTGGCCTTTTTTGGCTCAGTGAGTGAAAAAATTCAGAAAATGCCTAATATGACACTGTAGGAGAGAGAGAAGGAGGGAGGGAGGGAGAGGGGGGACGGAACAAAATTTATTTTTAAACAATACAGTCGGATCATGTATGTGATCCTATGGATCTGGCTTGTGTTCTTTCTGTTGACAGGTATCTGCAGCCTACCCAAGGCAGCTCCAGATCATATAAGACAGGGATGTCCAAACTTGGGAACTTTAAGACTTGTGGACTTCAACTCCCAGAATTCCCCAGCCAGCTATGCTGGCTGGGGAATTCTGGGAGTTGAAGTCCACAAGTCTTAAAGTTCCCAAGTTTGGACATCCCTGATATAAGATCATTCTTGAAATAGCCTTTGAGAATGCTCTTCCTTTACTTCCCTATTCGGGTGCAATTCCACTCTTGCCCATTCATCTGCAATAACAGAGGGTCCAGAGGCCACACAAGAGCACAGCCCATTGTGCAGCCTCTGCAACCTCTGAAAATCTGCACAGTTGTTGTCTTATGTTGGTGAGTGGGTCACATTTGTCATGTGAGTCCAGCTTGCCCTCACTGACCTGGGCTAAGCTAGAATGCACTGTTCAGTTTGTAGTTCAGTCTGATAATATTGCAGTTCTTCCTTGGGTAACTTATGGTGCCCAGGTTGTGTGAATCAAACCAGCATATGTCTTATTTATTTGGGTGTAGCATTCTCTTAACTCAACTTTAAGATTAGCCTACTGCAGGGTTGCCCAAACTTGGGAACTTTAAGACTTGTGGACTTCAACTCCCAGAATTCCCCAGCCAGCTATGCTATGCTGGCTGGGGAATTCTGGGAGTTGAAGTCCACAAGTCTTAAAGTTCCCAAGTTTGGACATTCCTGGCCCACTGTATGAACTTGGTGAATGTTCAGTAGCACTATTAAATCTGTCCTCTTGAGAAATGAAGTATAGTTAGGACTGCCAAAGCTGACAGTCCTAGCTAGTATAAACCATCCTTGTGAACAATTACATCTGCAATGCATAACCTACTGCTGAGCCGAAAATCCTGGAGATGGGGTCAGTTTGTCTAAAGCCAAATAACCTATGACAAAAAATTTGATGTGATGGTCAACTTTCTTAAAATAGCATATTAAGGGCTGCTCAGCTCCTAGCTTGTCCTAGGCTGAACTGCATCAGGTGAGAAATTATTATAATTTGCCACAAGAAGCTCTCGTCTGCATTCTTGCATATTAGAAATAATCAAGCTATCTGCTCCCAGAGTGACTTCTATGTATGTTTACTCAAACGTTTAGAAGGGCTTTTGGCCAAGTAAGCTTGTCCAGCATTGCATCTCCAAGCTTTTCCTTTATCTAAGCTATATGACCATTATTCTTCCCCCTCCCTCCCCAAGCAGTCTGAGGAGATAAGCATTCTCTCTGAGCTCTGGATATATGATCTGAGCTGAGGTTTGTTTAGCTGTGGTTTATGCAGGGGTAAGCAATACTGCTGCACTCTAATTCCCACCATCCATCAAAGCTGCTAAGGCTTCCTAGGAGTTCTGTTCGGGAAGATCTGGAGTGTCACAGGTTGTCACAGGCCATCAACTGAATAAGCCACAATGGCTGTGTTTGCAGAACACACTAGACTACTATTCTAAAATGCTGAATGTGAGTTGGATGACCCATGTCTAGATTTAAAGCAGGAGGCTGAGTCTACGTAGGGGATAAAAGCCACAGAAGTCACATTCAATTTCATTTTCTTCCTCCTTATTATGTTTTGGATAATGCCCCATGGGAATTAAAATGTTTCATTTGAGCAAGATTTACTTAGCTACCGCAAGCACAAAAAATAGTACGAAGGAGGCAGAGACCTGGAGCTTGCCCTGAGAGAACTCTTGTGTTATATTTGTTCTGGCTTGTCTTCCATGCCAAGAACATGGATTCTGGGATTCACAAATCTCTCATCAAATCTAAATTCTTCAAGGGTTGTTTTTTTCTGCTATGATAAAGTTTGATGTACCCACTACAAAGTCTTGGCTCAAATTTATGCACATGTCACACTAAATTTTGAAAGAACAGAGTATCAGCTGTAGAAGTGGGCTAGCAGAAAGTTCAAAGTAGAGCTGCAAATAGAAAACAAGCATTGTAGAGTGCTGAGAATCAAGGACAAAGGGTTCTGATCATAGAAATCATTGGCCAGACTACCTTGTGCAATTTAGACTAATTGTCCAGAGATGTGTCATTCATGGCTACTGGGGGAGTGGCACGGTTGATGACCGGGTCAGCTCATTCTTTCATAACATGGTACTTTATTGTCAACTGGTGAGTTCGATTTGACAAAGGGAAGTGGGTAGGTGAAAGGGATGATGCAAAAGATCGATGTGAAAATATCTACATTGTTTGATCTCGCTGAGGAAGCAATCATGTATTACAGCTTTTCTTTTCTGACGGGCGAGGTGGTGAAGCTCAGCTTTCAAAGTGCATTGCGGGATCCCCCATGCAAAACACTGCATGCTCTCTGAGGTCCAGTTTTAAGAAGAAGAAAAACCCTGAAAATACAGGCTCACAATAGAAGAAGATGAAGAAGGATGTGTGAGAGATTTGCCTGCTGTTCGTGAGTGCTCTACACCTTTAATAAGGAGGGTCTGTGTAAATAAAGCTCAGTTGCTGCAGCAGGGATACTTAGGCTTTGCTCAAGAATAATCACTCCACACAGAAGAAATTCAATATAAAATGGAACAAGGATCAGGCAGCAGAATTAGCTATTATCCCCATACAGAGAGACACCAAAATAAGTAAGTGGTTTTTTCATTGTGTTTCTTTGAGATAAGCCTCCATCCTTGTTTTCCCACCACTGCTTCTTCAAAAACAAAAAAAAGCACACTACAAAAGACAGCATCATTGTCTATGGCTTTGTGTGGAAAATGAGACCTGGTGCATACTTCCATTAATACATATTTTTTTTGCACAACATTCTTTTTATTAATGCATTCAGCCCACAGACAATTTAATGTTTATGTCCCTTAGTCAAATAATGGGGAGAAATCATATAAGCTCATCTGGCTCTCTGTGCAGATAGGAGAGGAGTCAATTTCTAAGCCAGTTGTGTCTTTAATACCACCTCTCAACTGGTGTGTTCTTTATATTCCTTTTTAATATGAGAGTTCGCATAGCAATCTAGACTAAAACAAGTTAGGGAAATTTCCCTAAGGAGAAATTTCCTGACCGTGAGAACAATTAAATAGTGAAATGACTTGCCTCCAGAAAACTAGAGGTTTTTAAGAAGAGATTGGATAACCATTTGTCTGAAACGGTCTAGGGGGTTGAGCGAGTGGTTGGACAGGAAGACCTCCGAGGTCCCTTCCAACTTTATTATTTTGTCATTCTTTTATATGCTCAAGAAATCCAACTACTTTTGATTCGATTAACAAATTAGAGTAACTCTGAAGAAATCCAACAATTTTCGATTGGGAAATCTTCATTGAAGAAAATCTATGAGGTTATCTGTGCAATATAATGCTTATTTTATTTTGTTCAGTTGGGTTTCAAGACTACGCCCTACATATAGAAGAAATACTCAAGCACATCTGCCCTCTTTCTTGTTTCCTCTCTATCTCATGGGCTGCCTAGCTCCCTATTTTGTATATGAGGGCTGGTCAGGGGTAAGCTGCTGGGGTTTTGCTTGGGTTCAGGAGAACCTCTAGCTAAGATTCTGTGCAGTTTGGAGAACCCAAAAATCCTACTCCTGCTGGCTCTGCCAACCCCATCCCACCCCTCCCAGAAGTCCCTACATGGTCCATTTTGGATGTAGATAAGTGCAGGGTGCACGGGGAGGCTCAGGGAGGGGGAAAAACAGACCTACCGGAAGTTCAGGAAGGCTGAAAATGGGTCCAGAGCCTGGGGAGGCCATTTTTGCCCTCCTGGAGGCTCGAGGAAAGCTTCTGGAGCCCAGGGACTGCAAAAACACCACCACCCCACCATGGTGCAGGAGGTCAACTAGGCCAAGCCCACAATGGATGTGCCCAACCAGCAACCAGGCAGAGAACCCCTTACTAAAAATTTTGAAGCCCACCCCTGGCTGGTTTCCATCTGTTTCTTGCTCGTATGTTCAGTGCTGAGATTTCCTATTATCTGTAAGAAGTTTCACAACCTTCCAAAACTAGCAGTGAAATTCAAACAAACAAGCAAAAAGAAATAAACTCACAGATTCACATATATAGGCACTGCTTCCCCCAAACCTTAATATTTAAGAATATGGATAAGATATTAAGCAATCTTCACATAAAATGTGGGGAAAAATTCATCCCAGGTTTAGTGACATTAAAAGTTAGCACATCAGAAAAAAAGGATTATTAGGTAAATCAGATTTAAATGGGTAGGATTTTAAACAGAGCACATGCAGGCACATGTTCTTGGAACAGATGTTTTTCCTCAACATCCGAATGCATTCTAAGGCTCATTAGATTCACAAATAAATCATTGGGCAAAAATGGGTGGTAGGAAAATGAATGTATTACTGAGCTGGAACAGTATAATAAAACAAGAGTTTATCCCAATGTCTCCAAATTTAAGCTCCTGTATGCTGATTCTAGCATGACAGGGATAATGTTTTATTTGGTCTCCAGAGTAGAGAAAGGATTAAAAGGACGATGATATACCTTCTGCATATGGAGCATATCTAGCAAGCATAAAGAATACAATGCCTTTTTAAACTCTATTGATAAGATCAAAAATTGATAGTGTGGAGCTCAGAGTATACAATTTCTTACTACAGAAAATGGGAATATATGGTGTACATTGGGTGCTGCGTCTGAAAGTACTTTTCTGTTTATAATTTTAACTCTGAAAATCTCAGCAGGCATAAAAGTCTTATTCTGAAGCCATAGAAGCTGCTTCTGAGCATTTATTAGCAGATTGGGACTGGAACATTATAATCAATTTCTCATCAAGGATATGAAATGGCTTAACTATATCTTCTTGCTTAACTACATCTTTCCTCTGGAGGAAAAGTCCCTGAAGATTCAGGGAGCTGTTACTCCATGGCGTAGTTTACTTCAGCAGAAGCAGATGTTTCCAGCTCATAATTATTTTGGAAATGCAAATCAGTTTTTGAGTGACTAGCTCCTCTTCCGCCGGGAGTAATGGTATTATTGATGGTGTAATAAACACTAGATTAACATACATAATCTTGAAATCCCATGTGCCTTTTCTGCTCATAGTCTGACTCAGGCTTTACAAGGAATAAGAAGAATTATTTCATGCATTGTAGCAGTTTTGTTGATTGTTGAGCCACTCAAAGGTTCCTCAGGAAAAGTTATCGGTCTGTCTTCAAAGACATGACAACTCCTACCTGCTCAAACAAGATATTTCTCAAGATCTGTTGTGACAAAGATGAATCACTGTCAGAAATGAAATGGCAAATTTTGTTGTTATGATACTATTGATCTTGACCTTCCTAAGTGTTCCACCAGCTGCCAATAATGTACCTTTTTGAGCTTTGGGGATTTGGCATATTAGTTTCCACAGGCCAAATTAAAAATGCTTTCTTGTCCTTTTCTATTCTGTCCCTCCTGCACCGTTGTGCTGTCTTCTTTTATATATTTTCTTTTATCCTCTTGATGAATTGTGCATGGCTGTTGAAAAGTTCTGTTAGGATTGACTGAGAATGGCTTTTCTGGGGATAGAAACATGTTTAAAATATGCACTACACCTTAGTCTAGGCTGATTACCACAAGCATTGGGTGGTCTCTACATCACAATATATTTTTTTAATTATTACAAATCAATAGACTCTCATAGGGAGTCTATCTTCAGAAGATAGTTGACTATCTTCATAGGTATACGTTGTGTCATAATCTTACTTTCTTTGTAAAGCATTTTCTATCTACTTTCAACAAATGTACTTTCAACAAACTCACAGTGATGGGTTCCGGATCCCAGTGCAATCAGTACAGTGCAACTGGGTCAGGCGTCCACCACATGAACATGCGCAGTGCGTGTGCACAGGCACACAGCGCACACATGCGTCCTTATCTCCTGCAATGCTTCTGTGATGCTCCAGCTGCTCTGCGGAGCATCGCACATGTGCCATATGTACCGTGTACCGGAAGCGCCAAAGAGCTCAAATACAGGTAAGGAGGACAGGCGAGTAGTGGGCCCTCCAATGCACCGTACCAGAACGGTACCCGGTGCTCCCGGCAGGCACCGGTAGGCATCGCCTGCAACCCACCACTGATTTATCATCTCTGTTAGCTGCTCTTAAAAGATTTAGAACAGAACAGAACAACAGAATTGGAAGGGATCTTGGAGGTCTCCAAGTCCAACCCCCTGCTTAGGCAGGACACCCTATCTATACCATTGCAGACAAAGGGTTGTCCAATCTTTTCTTAAAAACTTCCAGTGTTGGAGCATTCACAACTTCTGGAGGCCAATTGTTCCACATTTAAGATCTAGTTCATAATCTAATGTTTTCTTTTAAACAGAAGGGCCAATTTTGACAACTTGATAGTCTTATGATATATTGTAATGGGTGTAAGTGAATCTTGAATTTACTTTCTTCTGTTTCTCAGTGCAAAGAAGGTAATTTGGAAAATTCACCTTGTACACACAATAGAAGAATGGATGGGAAAAGAGATGAGAGTCGCAGGGATGGCAGACTTAACTGTATTAATCAAAGAAAATAAGATATTTAGTATTGTTTCTATCCAGAAACTGCTTCTAGACTTTGTGCTTGAGACAGAAAAAAAATGAACTTCTGGATTTTGCTGATTAGGTTAGTTTATTGTTAGAGAAATGATGAGTATTTACCAATCATATAAATTTGAGGCTGTAATTTTACTTTATATTTTACTGGGCTGAAAAATGCTGGAAGTCAATTCTTTCCCCCCCTTTATCATACAGTTCTTTCCTTTCCCTTTCAAATTTCCCTACTATCTTTATTTTCATTTTCATTTTATATTATAATTTAAAAAGATTAAAAAAAGAAAAGCTCACTAATTAAAACTAATTACTATTATTAATTCTGATTTTGTGGGGAAAAGAGGTTAAGTACTAAATTATGAAACTGGTTTTCTCAAAAAGTTTCGGTTTCAGATTATTCATAGCTTAGGGTTTGGATATAAAACTAAGGGGTGACTTATCAAAAATGGAAACCTCAAATGGTTGTGATTTAGGTGTGGTGTAGATGAGATCAAATGGAAAGTGCAAATGGACTGAGTGACTGAAACCCTGTTTTTTTGTTTGTGTCCTATACGTAGTGTGTGTTATGTTGCATTGAACCCATCATACTGACACCTTCAGTGATGTTTCTGGTTTCCAATGTCTTTAAATTCCTCCACCAATGCTGGTGAATGAGCAGAAATGGCAGTCAGATCCTCTGATTACAAATTGTAGTTCATTCTAACATCTGAATCAGTGGTAGGATTCACCTTTTTTTAACTACTGGTCCTGTGGGTGTGGCTTGTTGGGCATAGCATGGCTTGATGGGCGTGGCAGGGGAAGGATACTGTAAAATTCCCACTCCATCCCCACTCCAGGAGAAAGTTACTGCAAAATCCCCATTCCCTCCCGATCAGCTGGGACTGGGGAGGCAGAGAATAAATGTGGGGGGAGGGGGCAGTCAGAGGTGGTATTTACCGGTTCTCTGAACTACTCAAAATTTCCGCTACCGGTTCTCCAGAACTGGTCAGAACCTGCTGAATACCACCTCTGATCTGAATAAGCTAAATGAAATGGTGAGCAAAGATTCAAAATGTATACATTCCATTTTCTTTGGTGCAACTCCACCCCACTCTCTTTGGGCAGTGCCATTTTCTGAATGCTAAAATTTACTTCTCTCCTTTGCTAAATTCCAAAAGAGTATGTTGTGCAAAAATTAGTTTAAAGGGATACACCTTTCTTATTATTGTTAGTCAAAATATAGGATGGGAAACTGAATTGTGCTTGAGGTTTTTCTTCGTGTCAAATTATGCCTAAATCCCATTTTAGTAGGGAAGGCATGTGTTTCTGGAGTCTCAGAATGCACTGGACAAATAATTCACTGTTTTTTAGGAACTCTTGTAAGGGTGGATGGAAAAGAAGATAATGAAGCCTTGTTTCGTTATTGCAGGAAATTGACCTGCCTTGGACATAACATTCTTATGCAGTCTGACACGTAGGCCTTTTCTTTTGGGTTCCAAATAGAAGGTAGATTCGTAATTTGGTATTCTATTATCATGCCATATTGATTCCACCTCTGTTCTCTCTGTTTATAAAGATACCTTAAGTGAACAAACTCCTTCTTACCTGGATGTTTATGTCACTATCGTCTTTCAGGGAAAAACATTAGCAGGGTTAGTCTGCTTTTTGTGTAATTGGCCCATTCCTTTGGTTCCTTCATCACTAGTTGGGCGTCACTTACTCCCAACTGAAAGGGTAACAAACAAACCCTTCACTCTTGTTTTAGAAGATTTATATGGTAAGGACCTCTACACACACCAATAAGCAATTAGTTTGTTCAGGCTTCAGGAGTAATTTAACCATAATAGTGTCTTTCTTTAGACCCAACAGCTGTTTGTTATGAGTTTTGTACAATAGTGTAATCTGTCATGGCCATTTCTGGTGTCAAGGGGGTGAAACTGTTCAAGATGACCCTTAGGTCTCCTTCAACTCTGCTATTTCAATGTTTCTGCACTTGCCAAAACAAATGAAATCTTCCTAATTGATTCACATGCTTCATCCATCTCCAACCGTGTACTTAATGTTTATTTTTTAATTGGGTTCCTGATATGAAACTCCCACCATGACTAATAAGTTAATATATTTATAAGTGACATAATTAGTCTTTAGTACATTCTGTACTCCCTTGATGAAATCATGCATATGCAGTTTTCTGCTGTTTTGAAATCAGAATTCCTTTTATCAATTTCTTCAAAATCCGTGTCCATTTGTACGGCTCGCTAATACAATAGTAATAATACAGTAACACTGTAATAAAATAGTTGTCCACTTTTTAATGTGCACAGCAGCTAATCTGTCCAGATTTGTTTTCCGTGACTTCATATAAAATCTAGTAGGAAGGAGAGCATTTCTGAGTGCAAGAAGATTTAGTCCTATTAACAAACCAAGCCTACTCTTGGCATAATGGGACTGCCTTGGTTTTCTAACCAACCTGATATCAAGGGTTTTTTTTAATCTCAAATTTGGTTGTCTGGCAGCACAAAAAGAAACATGCTAAGTTCTGCTGCCAGTTTCCCTGGGTCAGCTTTCCCACCAACTGCAACTTGGATAGCCCAATATCCAATAGGCTTCCAAAAAAGGCATTGGAGAGCAGGTGGCAAATCCGTGTCCTACACAAGGAATCTATTGTTGCAGTGGAATAAAACAGAGTGGGATAACAATAGTGTATTATTTATGTCTGTGGCATTCCACTGCCTTATGGAAAGGTATTTTTCCTACCCTATGTTGTTGTTGTTGTTAGTTGTGAAGTCATGTCCAACCCATCGCGACAACATCCATGGACAACGTTCCTCCAGGACTTCCTGTCCTCTATCATCCTCTAGAGTCCATTTAAGCTCACACCTATTGCTTTGGTGATTCCAGCCACCTCATTCTCTGTCATCCCCTTCTTCTTTTGCCCTCAGTCTTTCCCACCATTAGGCTCTTCTCCAGTGAGTCCTTCCTTCTCATTAGGTGGCCAAAGTATTTGAGTTTCATCTTCAGAATCTGGCCTTCTAAAGAGCAGTCAGGGTTGTTTCTCCTCTAGGACTGACTGGTTTGATCGCCTTGTAGTCCAAAGGACTTGCAGGACTCTTCTCCAGCACCATAGTTCAAAGGCCTCAATTCTTTGGTGGTCAGCCTTTCTTATGGTATTGCCACTGGGAAAACCATACATTGCAACTAGGAAAACCATAGCCTTGACTATACGCACTCTTGTTGCCAGGGTGCTGTCTCTGCTTTTTAGTATGCTGTCTAGATTTGCCATAGCTTTTCCCTATAGCAATATAGTAAAATGCATCCTCCGATATTTACATTTTTTTTTTACTAGCTTGGTTTAAACAAAGAACTTCAATAAGTGTGCCCTCTATTGAAAATTTGACAATGTTTTAAGGCTATTAAGAATTTGACATTTAAGATAATGCCAATTAAAGGTTTTCTGTGCAGTAGAGATAACAATGCATTGGATTTTCCCTGAATGGCATGAATCAGATCGTTCTCTATTGAGCACAGTGCTGATGACATTGTTTTTATTGGAAAATGTGTTCCATCACTAGTGCACTCAACCATAAGATATCATAAGAGGGGAAATTATGACCTCCCATTTTTCATTCAGAACACTGACAGATCCTACCTACCTCTTTTTCTTCGGGTTCAGAGTAGTAAGCATGCAAACCAAGTTTATAATATATCATTGGGAAAAGAACTTTCAGCAAAGAAAAAAAGTATTTTTATTTATGTTAGAATTCAGATATGCTGATAAACCTGATAAGGTAAAGTTTTGTGTCTATGGGTGTTACAATAAGCTCTCATTAAAGCAAAGGGCTGATTTAGAATAGTCTACCATTACGACGTGTCTATGAAGTGTTTTACTATATTTTATTCTAAAATAATATTTTAAATGAACATGTTTGAGAGAAGGATAACAAAAGAAATTATTAAAGAGAAAATGTACGATAGGCAAAGAACTACCAAACTATGTTCTTGCTATCACTGACCTATTAAAATTCAGTTTAATCTAGCTTTATAGGGACTTCAATCAAATACTGAGATTAAAGAAATGTATTTGTTCTGGAAGTTATGATGGCAAAAGGAACTTGAAGCTCAAGAACAAATATTATACTTTGGGTTTCAATTATGTTTTAAAAATGGAAAACTTGGAGATCGAGTTCTATTTGTTCTGAAAGAGTCTTTTTTTTAAGGAATATATAGCCTAGTTTTGCAAAAGGCTATTAATGTCATCCTGCCTGATTACAGTTTGCTTGTGATTTTCATGGATGCATGAAGTAGCTAATGTTTGACTTTGTAATATGAAGTAGAGACTTGCATAGATTATTAGATTTGGACTATTCTATGCTATCTGACATACTATTTACTTTCTATGGAGTTTCCCCCCCCCCTTAATTTCCTTGATTTTTATATCTCCCTCCCTCTCCAACATGTATGGCACATGTTATCACTGCCCACTTTCCCCACTGTTCCTTCATTTTTATGTACATATATTTAAGACACTTGAGCTGTTAGATTGCATTCTTACTATTCCCTTTTCCTTATTGCACCTATAAAATGTATTTCAAGAAAGCTGAATTCTTCTGTTGCCATTTTCTGATAGATATTCTATGCTACTGTCATAACACAAGACATGCAAAGCATGAAAAGTTAATGATGTAGGGACTTGGGGTGTCCAAAAGGACTGGTAACTTGAGAGATTTTTTATAGTCACAAAGAGAGAACTGGTTTGCACATTTCTTCCTTCAAACCTCTGCATTAATTACTTGCCTTGCTCAGAATGTCTTCTAAAATTCCCCCATTTCTCTGAACACTAAGTTACATCAGTGGATCTTCACTTAAATTAATTTAGATTCGATCGAATAGCCTGACAAAGAGTGTGTATAGGTACATTTATATAGCCAAGATCTGTGTGCTACATGAACCAAGTAAGTTCTCTTTATAGATTAGACTGTATTTTGCAATCAATAGCTAAGCAAGTCACCGTAGAATACCAGAAATTAGTTTGTGATTCGGATCATTGATTTTTACAGTCAGTATTAGTGGCAGTTCTAAAACACAGGTTGGGTTAAGGCTAAAATCCTATGACTAATAAGATGGGAATCAATCTCATTGAATACAACTGGGCATATTTCCAAGTCAAGCAGCACAGAACCATCTTGCTAGAGCACAGCAGTTTAGAGTTTAAAAAATATGCCTTTACATAGCCTATGTTTAGTTTTTGAAATTCATTACTTCAAGATGTGATGATGATATCTTTGACTATTTTATGAACAACATTTTGTCAATGAAAATGAGCTTCAATAACTAAAAGGAACATGCCACAGAATACCAGTTCTTTTAGAAGAGAGGTCAGCCATGGAAAAGGACTAATGCTTTCACAACTTGCTTGTGAGTTCCCCATAACTGTCTGACCATGATTTAAAGCATAATACTAGATAATGTGAGTTTTTGATCAAATATCGTTCAAATCAGTGGTGGGATTCAAATGATTTAACAACTGGTTCACCAGGTTCAGATTGGCTGTCGTGGGAGGCATGGCCCATCCCTGTCCTCCAGCTCTGCTTCACATGCAGGACAAGCCTCCCACAATGGCCAACTTGACCCTGGGTGAACCACTTGTTAAATTAACCCCCTCGCTGCTATCAAAGTGGATCCTGGGCACTGTGCTGCAATGGAGAAATGGGAAATGGAGCAGATGGCATAAGGGGAGGAGGAGGAGCACCGAGAAGAAAGAGGGAAAGCGGCCTCCTTCTCTTCTGCTGGCCACTCTGTTGCCCATTTCTCCATTGCAGTGCAGTGCCGCACTGGGGAGGTTGCCCCACACCCCTGCCCAGATTCCCTCACTTCCCCCAAGCATTTATTTCTTGATTTCCAGCTCTGTTGCATTTCTTTGTAATGTTTTTCACTGTGTCCTGCCTGCAGCATCCATGCCAACTGCACCTTCCTGGCCAGAGATGAAATGCCGCCATGTTTAATTGCCGATAGATGCCATCCTTCATTCCAGAGGGCCTGGGAAATTGCTGGAGAGAGAGAGGCCCATTTCAGCACCTGGCACCCAGATGCCCTCGCTTCCCCCAAGCATTTCCTTGCTACCTGATTTCCAGGCACATCACATTTCTTTGTTACATTTCTCACCGTCATGTGCAGGGAAACAAGTTTTTGCAACTTAAAAAAAAAGTTCAATCATTCAATTCCAACCTCGTGAGATTTTTTTTTGTGAGAAGTTGGAATTGGTTGATTGAACTTTTTTTTAGTCCCACAAACGTTTGTTTCCCTGCACACGATGGCGAGAAATGCGATGAAGAAAAGGGACAGCTGGTGTGGGCACTGAAGGCAGGACACCCTCTCGCTTCAGCACTCTCCTCGATCTTCTGGCGCTCTGTGGGTGCCACCTTATGCGCGGGCCTGTGGGTCAGGCTGAGGCAGACCGGAGGGATTAAAATGGACGGTATTCAACTGTTTTGCCAAACTCCACAAAAAAATAGTTATCGGTTCTACTGAACCACTGTGAACCCACTGAATCACACCACTGGTTCAAATCACATATAAATATTTTCTACTAGTCAGTCTGGGCTATATTTCAGTTCTTGGGAAGGGGAATAAACATTGATATGTAGATGACCCTTTGTTCTGTGTATTCTTTCCACCCATCTATCCATCAAGTTAGATAATGTTTGTGTAGGAAATGTATTTGGAACCATAACTGAATGAATGAAAATCAGTAAACTGCAGCTGAAGTTGATAAGATCAAGTACAGTTGATAGAAACAATAATCAGTTATCAGTTTGAGTTTTAACATGGAATTGTAAGTGCTGAATTATATATTATAACTTCCATTGGTGGAAGTTTTCAAACAAAGATTGGACAACCATTTGTCTGAAGTAGTCAGGATTCCTGGCCTGGGCAATGAGCCGGATTAGCATTTCACCAAAATACCTTCCAAACCTATGATTTTGTCATTTTGTGCATTTAAGAATTACAAATATGACTTGTTGTCAATAAGCCTGCATTCTATCTAAAGAAGAGGTACATAACTTTATGACTGTCCCAAGTCATCTGTCAATAGAAGTGTGAGAAATTTAATAGCAAAGAGAACTTAATCCAGTTGGACTGGTATACTGAGTTTCTTTTTCTTCAAGAGATAAACAAGAGATGCAGGCTCAAGTGAAACAAATACACAGGTCAGGAAGCCACAGTGCAGGTAGAACATAGGGAAACAGACTAACTCCAGAAGGGCAAAGGGTTAAAGCAAAGCTGCATACTATCCCCTTATGCAACCTATACGTAGAGTATATATTAAGGGAAGTTGGTTTAGAAGAAGAAGGACACAGTTGAAAAGCAGGAGGAAGAAATATCAATAACCTGAATTATGCTGATGATATTAGCTGAAAATGCAAATGATCTGCACGCTCCAGTAATGAAAGTCAAACAGCAGAGTAAATAACAGGACTAAGATTAAATATAAATGCCAAACTAATCAAAGAGGTATATCAGCCAGCATTAGAACTAACAACTAAGATCATAAAGTAATGGATAGGTTCTGTTTTTTAGATTTAACTACCAATAGTAAAGAAACAGGCAGCCAAGAAATATGCCAGAGGCTAGCATTTGGTACAGCATCTGGAAAACACATTCAGTTCTGAACCTACCAAGATCAGAATCATGCAGGCAATGGTTTCCCCTATGATATTCCATGGAAGTAAAAGTTGGACTTTAAAGAAACAGGATAGGAAGAGTATTGACACATTTAAACCTTGGTGTTGGAAAGACTCCCGGCAAACAACTGGAGCATAGAACAAAGCAATTCAGAGCTCGTTTGAGGCACAGATGACTATGCTCAAATTATCATGTTATTTTCAGACACGTTATCTGAAAATTTAGCTTTCTGGAGATGTCTCTAATGTGGAAGAGATAGGAGGTTACAACAAAGGTGGCATTCAACTGGTAGCAAAAAAATTTGAATCTCACTGGGTTACAGCCATAGTTGGTGCACATATGGGAGACATAAAAGATGAGATTGTGTACAGATCTTCCTGGAAAAAAATCTATGTAATCACTAACAAGTTTATCAATTTTATGAAACATAATTAACCAACCGACCAATCAGTCAATCAATCCAAAGTCTGAAATAATATCCGAACATTTCTTCCAAAAGGAAAAGGAAAAAAAAAATCACACCCGGTTTAGTGACAGGAAATATCCTATCAGCCAGCACTGACAAGCAGTCCTTCTTACACAAAATTCTGTTTATATCTTGCAACATTGAGTAATCTTTTTATGATATGGTTCAGGGAGCTTGAATTCTTAACATGCTATAGCAAATGCTGAAAGGAAAAATGTTTTCTTCTACAACAGGATTTTAGTTTTCAAATCATAATATAATAATTTGTGTTTCCTTTCCTTACAAATACACTGGGTTTTTTTTTTAATGAAAAAAGCAATGCAGCCAAGTTTGCAAGCACATCTGGGCTACAAATCTACATCCAGAGGTTAAATAGCAGTCAAAAGCTATCTTGGTCAATGTATTTTCCAGCGAACATACTGTATGGCGATCCCAGCTATATGTGAGCACTTGGTGATTAAGAGAACCCCAAATTAAGCTTCATTCCAGAAAACCCATTGGTTGTCTTTGGGTCAGTCACTCTGTTCAACACAATGGATAACCCTGACTTTCTGGAATGGAGATAAAAGAAAGGGGGACTTCAGGAAGTCATTCAGAGGAAATCAAAATGTAAAATATAACACCAGTGGGATATTCTTCTAAAAGTATTGGGTAGTATTTGGACATCAACTCAATTGAACTATAAATAATATCATTGCAGTTACATTAAATGTTGAGAATATGTTTGCTCTCGTGTCATGCATTTCATATTTGTCCCTCTTTTGTGACAAACTTTGAAAGTCTGGGGTCTGTATTCAAAGCTGTGAGGGCTAGCAGTGTCTCTGAGGCCTTAGGATGTTACATCATGTTACATCTCCTTAATTCAAGATTTCCCAACCTGTGAAATTTTTAGATGGCTAGATTTCAACTCTCACAATTCTCAGGAATATGAGAAATTCTGGGAATTGAAGTCCAAATCCATAGAATTCTCAGAAAGGGTCACCCTGAGTGAGGAATTCTGGGAGTTGAAGTCCACATCCATAGAATTCTCAGCAATAGTCACTCTGAGTGAGGAATTCTGGGAATTGAAGTCCACATCCATGGAAGTCATCGCAGTTGGGAAACACTGCCTTAATGGACTCTGATCCATTTAGCTGTTGTAAATATCATTCTTTTTCTTTGGAGGGGAAGGGGGTATTTTACTATTTTTGTCTAGAATTATTTTTTTTATGCATCCTTAAGAGCCAACAGCAGCACACCAAACTGCAAGGTGATATGTTGGCCTTTGGAGTTTAATAGCCTGTCACCCTAAATAAACCAGGCATAATGTTGTTTTGACCTTCCCTGTTAACCATATTGTATCTGAACACCCCTTCCTCAAGACTGAATATATTCTTTCATTGTTTCCTAAAGCTTTAAAAAAAACTATTATCTTTTAAGCATAGACTGAAGAAATTGATTCTACCCCTTTCCAGTTTTATTTTTGCACATAACAAATTTGATATAGCTCTACCCGCTGTGTTTAAGGTCAATAAAAATGTAGATTATGAATTTTGATGCAGTGCTGACTTCAAATATTTTTGAAGGTTTTTCATTAGTGTTCTGTAAAGCACTGCAGTATGCCTGAATCAGAGTCCACTTCTACATTCCCAAATATACTGAAGTCTAAGAAAGGGAAAAGAGCAAGCCAATCTATTTTTACTTTTCAAAAAATAGAATGTGTATTTTATGAGCTAACGTAGTCTTGATAAGGAGCAAATTTTCTAGTGGTTATATAAATACACTATTTATCAGCTGCCCTGGTAATTTGGATGTGTGTATCTGAATGTGCTATTTTATGAGATTATTACTTATCAAATAATTTAAGATTTTTTTTATTGGTGCTCAGCTAAGCAACATTTCTCGATTAAGTTGGGAAAAAGAAAGGGTATTTTAAAATGAAGTCTCAGTGAGCTCATCCTCATATTTCTGCTAACCTTGACACAAAAGCTAATGAATATTATTTTTATGATGTATCCTCCCGCTGTTGCTTTGCTGTCACTCCAAGCCTACCATATTATGGCCATTTCATCCCATGGCGGGCTCTCTTCCTTCCTTCTGATTGCAGGTCACCTCATGAATATTTTTAGGGGGGGACACAGGAGAGACACCTGGCCTCCACAGAGGCACCTGCCTGAGTAACACCTGACTGACACTTTATGAATATCTTCCCTGGTCTTAGGATCTACTTAGTCTCCTCACCTATGCAAATTGAACATTCTTTTGAGAAACTGCTAGACCTGAGTTTTAAGTTAAAAGTAAAGGTTCCCATCACACATATGTGCTAGTTGTTCCCGACTCTAGGGGTGGTGCTTATCTCTGTTTCAAAGGCAAAAAGCCAGCGCTGTCCGAAGATACAATAATACAATAGCAGAGTTGGAAGGGACCTTGGAGGTCATTTAGTCCAACTCCCTGCCTAGGCAGGAAGCCCTATACCATTTCAGACAAATGGCTATCCAACATCTTCTTGAAGACTTCCAGTGTTGGGGCATTCACAACTTCTGGAGGCAAGCTGTTCCACTGATTAATTGTTCTAAATGTCAGAAATTTTCTCCTCAGTTCTAAATTGCTTCTCTCCTTGATTAGTTTCCACCCATTGCTTCTTGTCCTGTCCTCAGGTGCCTTGGAGAATAGTTTGACTCCCTCTTCTTTGTGGCAGCCCCTGAGATATTGGAACACTGCTTTCATGTCTCCCCATGTCCTTCTTTTTATTAAACTAGACATACCCAGTTTCTGCAACCGTTCTTCATATGTTTTAGTCTCCAGTCCCCTAGTCATCTTTGTTGCTCTTCTCTGCACTCTTTCTTGTGTCTCCACATCTTTTCTACATTGTAGTGACCAAAACTGAATGCAGTATTCCAAGTGTGGCCTTACCAAGGCATTATAAAGTGGTATTAACACTTCACGTGATCTTGAAGATGTTTCCATGGTCATGTGGTGGGCATGACTAAATGCCGAAGGCGCACAGGATGCTCTATTTTTCTACTTGCATTGTTACATGATTTTGAACTGCTAGGTTGGCAGAAGCTGGGATAAGTAACAAGAGATCACTCCGTTATGTGGCGCTAGGGATTCGAACCGCCGACCTGCCGACCTTTCTAATCGACAAGCTCAGCGTCTTAGCCACTGAGCCACCGTGTCCCTCTGAGTTCTACAGAAAGCCATTTAAAACCAGGAGAGAGAGAGAGGCTTAGGCAGCCAGTTCCTGTACTTTGCCTCTTGTTGAATTTACCACACAAATGGAGGTTGCAGCAAGGTGGTGTCTCCCTCAAGGCTTGCATGGGGATTTACCAGTTGAAAAATGGGTTAAAATTCATTTGAGGGAGAGTTCTACATTCCACCTAATTGCTCTTGACGAGTTCAACTACTCATTGAAATTAAGTACAGGTAGTCCTCAATTTACCACCACAATTGGGCCCTACATTTATGTTGCTAAGTGAGATATTAAGGGAGTTGTGTCCCATTTTATGACCTTTCTTGACACAACTGTTAAGTGAATCATTGTAGTTGTTAAATTAGTAACACAATTGTTAAGTGAATCTGACGTCCCCACAGACTTTGCTTGTCAGAAAGTCGCAAAAGAGGATCACATGATCCAGGGACACTGCAACCATCATAAATAACAAATCTAATGCCAAGCACCCGAATTATGATCACCTGACCACAAGGATGCTGCAACTGTTGTAAGTCTGAAAAATGGTCGTAAGTCACTTTTTCAGTACCGTTGTAATTTTGAAAGAAACGGTTGTAAGTTGAGGACTACCTGTATTGTTGGGTCTTCCTTACTACAAGCATTATGAGCTTTCACCTGCCTACATGAGCTTCTTTTCACTATTTTTAGACTTTTTTCACTATTTTTGGAGGGGAGAAAAGAAGAGAGAGAGAGACAGTTTGATCTGCTGGTTAAGTTCCAGTCCTTCAGTTGGTCACTTTTTCTCAGCGCACCCCTTCCCTCAGGGCTGTTGTGAGGAAAATAAGAGGTGTATTATGTTCATTCACCACCTTGTGTTACCGTGTTTTTCATAGTATAAGACGCAACGGAGTATAAGATGCACCCAGGTTTTGAAGAGGCTATTTTTTTTAAAAAAGTAGGTAGGTAGATAGAGGGATAGAGAGGGAGAGAAAGAGAGAGAAATACAGTAGGTAGGTAGGGAGAGAGAGAGTGTAGATAGGTAGGTAGGTAGGTAGGTAGGTAGGTAGGTAGGTAGAGTGATAGAGAGAGAGAAATACAGTAGATAGGTAGGGAGAAAAAAGGGAGTAGGTAGGTATATAGAGAGGGGAGAAATACAGTAGATAGGAAGAGAGAGTGTGTAGATAGGTAGGTAGAAGAATAGAGAGAGAGAAATAGAGAGAGAGAGAAATACAGTAGACAGGTAGGTAGAGAGAGAGAGTAGGTAGGTAGGTAGGCAGATGTTTCCAGGTGTATTTACCCATGTGCTGGAGAAGGAAATCACTGACCACCTTTGGAACAAATCTTTGTTTCTGCAGGCACAGTACTTGACCAATGTAATTCTCATCAATCACTCTAACAAGCTTTCCAAAAGGGAAGAAAACCCCTTTTTGCATTTTGCAAACCTCCCCCCATTCGTGAAAATGGGCCGTTTTTTTTCAAATAAAAGGCATGAATAGCCTTGGGAGGGCTTGCAGAGTGCTCCTGGGGGGTGGGATGGGGGGCAAAATGAAGAAAAAATGGCCCGTGTTTTGTGAAAACGGGCCTTTTTTCATCAAAAAAATTGCATGCATAGCCTTATGGAGGCTTTTAGAGTGCTGCTGGGGGGACAAAAATGCTCTGTTTTTTTCTCATTTCTGCCCTCCCCAGCCCCCAGGAGCTCTCTGGAAGCCTCCATAAGGGTATGCGAGTGGCCATTTTGGTGAAGGGGCGGGCTTTCAGGAGGCACAAAATACTGTATTCGATGTATGAGATGCACCCAGATTTTCAGCCTCTTTTTAGAGGAAATAGGTGCATCTTATAGTCCAAAAAATACGGTGCTTACAAAGTAATAAAGATGGTATAAAAATCTAATAAATAAATAAACAAACCAACACTAGCACACAAAGCAGCACTAAAACAGTTCCCTTTAACTTTGCCCCAGCCCCTTTGTAGTCTACCTTCTTGTCAAGTTTCTGATTTGCCGGATCGGTCTACTCCTGAATATGGGAGCACTCTTCCAAAAATCCATTTAATTCATGACCTGAAATAGTCCAGCTGGCGAGTCATAGGAAAAGAGGAAGGGGCTGGGGCAAAGTTAAAGGGAACTATTTTAGCGCTGCTTTGTGTGCTAGTGTTGTTGGTTTGTTTATGTATTTATTAGATTTTTATACCATCTTTATTACTTTGTAAGTAACACAAGGTAGTGAATGAACATAATACTCCTCCTATTTTCTTCATAACAATCCTGAGGGAAGGGGTGAGCTGAGAGAAAGTGACTGACAAGAGGGTAGACTAGCCATTCTGAGCATCTCTCTATAATGATGCATTCTTTCCCTGCCAGACATAAAGGGGAATGATTGATGCTTATTTTTCTTGCCAGCAGGCGATGCTAGGTGAGAAGAGAAACCACATCAAGGGAATACAACAATCCCTTTTCTTTAATTTGTTCTGTGTTAAAACTGAAAGGGCGGCACCATTTGTCGGGCTGATTTTTGAAGGACTGGGATCAGCAATTTAAGATAAAATACCTATTCCAGAGGAAAAACAGGAGTCCTTCATTCCCAGCACTATTTGATGGCACAAGTTATTAATCATAATGTTACGGTTAAAGAAGCTGAGTACAGTGCTGAGCTTAAATATATTTGGGTTAGGGTTCCACATCTATACATTTTTATTAAAACCAACGTTGTGTGACCAATACTTTCAATTATTTAAGTAACTTCACTTCAAAATCTCAAACAAGAAAATTTTTAAACAGGAAGAGCATCCCATTTCTTTTTTTCTTCCTTCTCCCTAAAGTTTCTCTTTCTCTCCTAAAACCACGATGAACCCAAAAAGACGACGTGCCA
The DNA here is from genome assembly GCA_039707465.1 of Rhabdophis nuchalis. NCBI lineage: Eukaryota > Metazoa > Chordata > Lepidosauria > Squamata > Natricidae > Rhabdophis > Rhabdophis nuchalis. The sequence goes on along the minus strand of CM077643.1, from coordinate 268,809,774 downwards.
TTCTCCCTGGCTGTTCCCTGGGACATACTGTAGATCCTGTGACCAGAAAATGGAAATAATTCTTGGTTTTATTTTCCATCACTACACATTAATTTGGGGGGGGGGGGAACCCTAATTAGATAGATCAATCTAAACCAACTACACATTAATTTTCCATGCTTTTACCTATTGTGACTTTGTGCTGCCAATCCATGACACACACAAAACATATTGTATCTTCATCCCACTGAAATCCATGGCTATTTTAACTATTCAAGACCATGAAAAACCCAGTTGATCATCCTGGTAACATTGACTATCTTCTAGGTTTAGCGCATCCACCCTTTACTTTTATAGAATGTGATGGTGGTTTTAGAAGCTTTTAGGTATTTTACCAAATAGTGTGGAATATGGGGCTCTCTGTTGGTGGAGCTGCATCATGAGATTAGAGAGACCTGCAATTCAGCCAAAAATATGAAGCTGTCTGTCTTAGAGCAAGAGTGTGAAACTCAAGGCCCAGGTGGAGGCCTCCTGAGCTCTGTTTTCACTGACAGAGGGTTGCAGAAGGCCATTGGAGCCAAAAATGGAGCTCAGGCAGGCTGCATGCAGCCTTCCCAAACTCTATTTTTGCTGGCAGAGGGCTGAATAAGCTATCATGGCCAAAAATGGAGCCTGTGAGGGCTGTCGTGGCTGAAAAGGGAACCCGGGAGGGCTGATGTGGCCAAAAATGGAGCCTTGATGAGTAACACCAAGCTGGCCACCCTGACTCTGGCCATGCCCCCTCCCATCCCCCCAAAGTCAAACACAACCCTGATGCGGCCCTCCATGAAATCTAGTTTGACAGCCCTGACTTAGAGAAAGAAGAGACTGAAGAGAAAATGTGAAAGTTCAATGCATCTAAGGCTGTTGTACAAAAAGTTCTGAAGTTCTTCAGTGGAGCTCCCGTAGTTCCAGAAGAACTCCAGAAATTCTCCAATGGACTCCAGCCTTAGAGGAATGGCCAAAAGTTGCACAGAAGATAAGAGAAGAAATCCAGGAATCAAATTTCTGTCTGCCTCTTTGGCTTGCCTCATCCACACCTTTTCTTGCTTAGTGGGTAGGGAAGCTGCTGAAGAGCCTTAACTGATAACAGGCAGAAGGGAGGGAGGGAGCAGGTGGCCCAAAGTTGCCTAGTAAAAGCAAAGACATTTAAATTAGAGATAAGCAAGATAGGAGTGTAGGTTTTGGAAAGGGGCAGAAACATGAAAATTGGAGACAAGAGGAACAACTGCAGACAGAACAACCAGCATGTAAAAGAAGTCTCAGTCCACAGGAGAGAAGGCACGGGAAGCTTCTCAGAGGAGATTTTGCATAATTTGACATTGAGAGTCAAAGGAAGGGAGGGAAGAAGTAACTTTAGTCTTGCAAGATTCTGTTAACAATACCTCTTCTGTAAGGATGGAGTTAGCCTTCATGATTGTGCTTCCAGCGTGGATTGTGCTTCCTGCGTCGACCACCACTAGGCAGTGATGGGATTCAAGTAATTTAACAACCGGTTCTCTGCCCTAATGGCCAGCCTGGTAGGTGTGGCTCAGTGATCATGTGACCGTGTGGGCATGGCAACCTAACGTCACTCAGGTCAATGGGCACTTCACCTTAGCTGATACAATGTAATAAGGGTTAACCAGAGATGTATTTTCTGTGAGCAGGGCAATAAAGATTAGGATAGAAACAAGACCAGAATCTTTCCTTCCTGTCTTCCTTACAGGATTAGCCCTGTAAAGTGGAAAAAACCAAAATGAGATTTCTTCCAACAATTGGTTCTCCGAACTGCTTAGAAAGTTAACCAGTTCTCCCGAATAGGTACAAGCTGGTTGAATCCCACCACTGCTTGTACTATAGGACTAATAAAGACTCTGTACATAACATCTCACCAGCAACTGTAAAAAATCAAGACACCAAATATCTTGAAAATAGCCTATTTTATCAATAAAATAGATTTATCTGTATCCTTACTGAGTCTGTCACCATCCTTAAATCTGGCCTATGACCTATGAAGGGAAATGTTCGTGTGGAGGAGGAGACTCCCTTAGCAATTCAGAGCCTACCGAGTTCAAAACCTGAATGTTTTCATTTTCTAAAAATTGGGCAATTGTTATATTTTACTTGTGCTAGCATGCAGCCTGTTGAAATAGTAACTGTTCATTTCTGGCATGCAAATGCCATAGAAGCAAAGTCAATAATGCACAATTGTGAAATAACAACTCTGCACTCTGAGAGTAGATGAGGTTAGCGGATAAAGAGAAATGTTTATTCAGCAATGATGTTTAGATTTGTCTCACAAAGGCAGATACCAACATTGGGACAATCACAGTATTTATAACTATGCACAGCACCATATATCCAGTTCTCATTGACTTAATGTGTGCTTTTGCCTAATGTGGTTAAGCTTTTCATTTTTTGCATATTATAAAGAATCATTGTTCTATATTGTCTTTTAAAATGCTGACTGGTCGTTTCCTCATCCTAGAATATCCCGACATGCCTGCTGATTTATTAACTTAGTTTCATTTAGATAATGTTTGTCCTTTTCCAATATTCTGTTTTCAACAATTACATTCCCTGTAGTTTAGAAGATTTTAATTCCAGTTGGACTTAGAATTTGTTCATAAAATGTTTTTTTAACTAATAAAAGGTGATTTGATTGCAGGTTGGTTGTATCTAATTCTTTGGGTCTCTGATCATAAGACCTTCCTTGCTAGAACAAACCAAGATCCACTACCCCATTTCTAAATTATTTTTATAGCAATTAATCAACCAAGTCATCATCTGATTTGTTTCAAAGCAGAAAGCTACTAAAATGCTTTCTGTCAAAATGGCGGCCTGTGGGCCAGATGTATCACATGCAGGCCACACTCACCCCAGTTTCACAATCATGATACGTCACACTATGTCATGTGAGACAATCGAGTTTGATACCCATGCTATAGAGATTCACAATCATCCAGGTCATGCTTAGTCCAAAGATGCTTTTTCAAGAAGCAATTGGACTTCCTTTCTTTAAGACTTTTTGCTTTTCATCCTAGTTGAAGAAGCTTCTCAGATGAGAAACAAAACGCTTTTTTTTTAGAAACACCCCTCTCCCCCCCCTGAAGAAAGTCTAGTTGCCTCTTGAAAAGGCACCTTTGGAACAGTTCGAAGGAACATTGCCCCAAATTTAACACAAGCTTCTAAAGAGAAAATCTAGAAAGAAAACAAAAGCCATAAATTTGCTATGTGCAATGTCTTCTTCACCCTGTCTCTTAAGGGCATCTCTGGATTTACTAGTTAGTACGGAGTCCAACTTTCTACTTAGCTCATCACCAGGACAAGTCACTCACTGCTTCCTGGGAGCAGGAATGATGTCATCTTGCTCCAGTGGTGGGTTTCAAAAAATTTCAGAACCTCTTCTGTAGGTGTGGCCTGCCTTGTGGGAGTGGCTTCCTGGCCATGTGACCGGGTGGGAGTGGCTTGCCAGCCATGTGACTGGGTGGGCATGGCCAACTTGTAAATGTGGTGAAACTGACTTAACAATGCTCTTGCTTAGCAACCAAAATGTTGGCTCAGAAACTCTGGCATTTGAAGCACGCAAGTCTTAAAGCTGTCAAGTTACAAGACCCTTACACCCCTAACCCTTTAGGAAAAAAACCTCCAGGGGTGTTCAAACTTGACAGCTTTAAGACTTGTGGACTTGTGGACTCCTCTTGCTCTTCATCTTGATGATGTGCAGACAGGCGGGGGGAGGGAGCTGGAACCAGTTCTAAACGGCACTGTAGATTTGTGGAACCTCTTCTATAGAAGAGGTTAGAACTGGCAGGAACCCACCCCTGTCTTGCTTCCATTCCCAGGCTATTGCAAGTGTATCTCGCAATGAAGTTTTCCAGCTTTCATTCCAAACTGCTGTTTTCTGATCAAACCATATTAAGCATTGCAGTGCTTCCGTCCATTGCTCCATTCTACTTCTAGTCCATCCTAATGGTAGCAGTGTTACCAATTTTTTTAAAAAAGTTTTTACTTAGCTTTTTTACTAGTTGCTTATCTTCTTCTCTGATTTTTGTATCTTTATTCTTGTGAGCTTTCTGTTTAAATGATCCATCTGTTTTGTGCATTAAAAATCAATAGTAAAAGGAGAAAGAAACAGAGTTGAAATATTAATTTAATAAGCCTGATTTCAAGGGTTTGGGTGTTAGTCGATGAAATCATGTGAGCTGTTAGTTCAAATATTTAATTTATACAAATCCCATCTTCAGGTATAACATTTTGCCATCTCAAAGATGCACAAAAGTTGAAACTGAGCTGTCAGAATAAATTCTAATCAATAAATCTACTTAATTAAGCTATTTGCCAAAGTAATCATTTAGACAAGCAATATATGGCAAGAAAGACCAGCTTTCTCCAATAAGAGATTTATTTTCATTATTTCAATAGCTGTCATGTGGTAAAATAACAATGAATGGGTGATTATTCTGTTTGTTTGTTTTTTAATGGTTGTATCTTATGGGAGAGAGATAGCTTTACATATGTTATACTACTATTCCAATGAATATGGTTAATATCAGCAATGGTTTTCTCTTACCTTTGCTACTGGTTCGGAACTGGGAGCGTGTGTGCGTGTGGCGCTTTTGCACATGCACAGAAACTTCTGGGCATACACAGAGTGTCCATGATGACATCTGGACAGGTGGGCAGAGTCTCCCACAACTGCCGCTACCGGTTCGCCCGAACAGGGATGAAGCGGCAGAATACCACCTCTGGTTAATATGTTGCGTTAGATTTGTTGCAACTTCCACCATTGAGAATGTAGTAAAATATGGTGAAGTCATTAATAATAATCTATATAAATAAAAATGTAACAAGAGTTTGTTCAAAACCGGTAATCTCCGAAAGTACTCCACCGATCGCTTCCAAATTTTCACACAACATTTCTTTCAAATATGGCATCAATGATATATATATAGATTGTGTAGATGTCACACCTGTGCCAGGTACATGCAACGGAAATGTAAAAAATTGTAAAAAAAGGTAGGTAGATGGATACAGAGAGAGCAGTGGGCCACAGGTATTATGTCATAAGATTCAAGGAGAGGTAGGTAGGTAGGTAGGTAGGTAGGTAGGTAGGTAGGTAGGTAGGTAGGTGGGTGGATATATAGAGAGAGGGAGAAATACAGTAGGTAGGTAGGTATAGGGAGAGAGGGAGAAATACAGTAGGTAGGTAGGTTGGGGGATTATACGGTGGTTGTGTGAACATGTGTGTGTGCAGGTATAGATCTACACACAGATTGGTTGGCCATTTAACCAGACTGGGCCACAACAACGCGTGGCCAGGAATGGCTAGTTAGTGTAATAAAATGAATTTTAGAAATCATTTAGAAAACATAATATTGCTTGAAGATTTTCAAATATACTTGGTTAAAGAATGTATGTACATTAAATAAACTTTAATTTTGGCAAATATATTCATCATTAAGAAGAGGATAACATAATGTACTGTTTTCTGGGAAATACCAATTAAAAAATTAATTGTGACCAATACATTTGCTTGGATGTTTTCTTATAGTTGACAAAGTTTTGTAAAAATTGTATTTAAAAATTTACAAAAAATAAATAAATTACAAACCAATTTGTAAATTGGTTATTTGGATTTTCTTGCTGTCTGTTGAAAGTTAGATTGTTCCACCATGTGGAATTACCTGGTTAAGTTTGGAGGTGAAGCAGACTCAGGCCTGTTTAGTATCTGGATCTGGATCTTCCTAGGAATTCCAAAACTCTAGATTAGATTGGAAAGTTTAAAAAAAACATTTTGACATAAGGCAGTGACAAACAATTTCTATACCGATGCCGAGAAAATGTCATGATTGTCTAGAGATGGACATGTGCATGAAGACTCCCACTCTTATTTAATTCTCTGCAGAAAAAAGAAGATGTTCTGTACATGGAACAGTGATCTGGAGTTATCTGTAGCGAAACCAAAAAAAATGGGCTTTTGGTCAGTGCAAAGAAAAAACTGGGCTGTTTCATTCCAGAGTTTGTGGAGGCCAAGAACATTAGTAATGGAGAAAATCAGGAAAGATGATAAGATGAAGAAAGGATAGTCCCATGGGAGATCTCATTCTGGGAACATAGTTACTTCCTGCTGAGATCATCACTAGAAGGAACAGTTGCATGGAATAGGTAATTGGGGGGTGGGGAATTGAAGATATTGGAAAGGCCAGCACTTGGGTGGGTGCCATTTGGGGAAATTAGCAGTGACTAAGAGAAGGGAAAGCTCTGGAAAAATCAGGAACCAGAGCCAACAAAGGAATATCCTTTCAAAAAAGCCACTAATGCTTTTGTCAGCTTGAACGTAGGTATCCTGGACAAGAAAACCTCCTAGAATACAGGAGTCCTACCTCTGCTTTTTAAAAAATGATTAAATAATTAAAAAGACAAAATAAATAATTGGCTCAGCATTGTTGCAAGTAAAATGCCAAAATAAATTCTCATTGGCTACTGGAAGTGGTAGATTTGAGAAATGGTGCTAGTCGTACTGAGGAATGACTCTGTAGATCTTTATAGTCTTGTCTTCTCATTTCATGCTTCCAAAGAACTCATGTTCTTCTTAAGCTTCTTTGCTTATGAAGACTCCCACTCTTATTTAGTTCTCTGCAGAGAAAAGAAGAGCTCCCTCATATTCTTCTGTGTTTTTATGTACAATTAGGGGGATGGCGCCTACAAGTCAATGAACAATTATTATCATATCCAGAATGCCCTGAAAAAAGATCATAAAGCTCTCATCGAAATCATTTTTTTTTAAAGCAAACAGAATATCCTAAGGGAACAGGAATGGCCTGCGTGACAAGTATCTCTCTTGCCATCAGTATTCCTTGCAAGATACCGATGGTACATGTCATGTACTTTTGTTTGCTCCAGATACGACATTATTCTTCCCGTCATTCAGTGGAAACTCCTATTTAGAACTACCTTCACTGTCATCCCTTTTGGAGGATAGATTTGCATCAGAGCAAGAATGGAACAAAGTGACAATCTACTTGACTTTGAAGACCACTGCTTTAAATGGCACTCTCCTTTACAGTGAGTATAACTGTTTCATTGATATAGTGAGTCTCAGAAAGGCAAGCCTGGCCTATTTCTTTCCTAGCATCTCCACTCTCTCACCAGGAGAAAGGGATTTGGAGGTATCTGTACGTCTAGTCTGTTCTTAAATGGGAGGTGTCCCCTTCACCTGAAAGATGACTGGAGTAGAACAGGGCCACCCAATTCCCCCAAGATTAAGTCTTTAAACAAATAGTTCCAGTTTATTTTTTTGAATCAGAGTCTTTAGGCCTTAGTGATTTTGAAGCGTGTGGATTTGAGTTTTATTTTAATAAACGAAACAAGGGATGTACTTGAATAATGGAATAGCTGTCCCATATTATAGGACATTTAGATATGCATATCAAGGTCAGCAACCTGTAAGTCAACTAGCCAAGCTATTAAGAAGCAGAAGAGCCATGTAGACCTCAGCCACCAGATACTTTGTCAAGATGACATTTGTGTAATGCTATTGTAATACAAACTCTGTCCCTTACAAAGCCATCATCTTCTGTGTTTTGACCCTCTGCGGATACTAACAGGCCCCCCAGTTTCAAGGACAAAAATTACAAGAAAAAAGTTCAATAAAATCACAGAAAAAGTCAGAAAAAGTTATGTTGAAATTTAATTGGCTACACAAAGGACCACATCTTCGTGAAGACTGAAGGACGTTAACAAGTCACATAAATTGCTGCCATTCCCTAAAGGTGATTACAGGAAGGATTTTAAAATTATGCCCTGTAAAGCCGGATCAAATATATTGATATTGACAGAAGGAGAAGATGGTAACAGTCTTCAAATACCTGAACAAATGTCACACACCAGAAAATCAAGGCCTATCTTCTTGGTTTCCAGATTTGCAAAATCCATAACGGTAGTGTCATGATATAAGAAGGCTGATTCTGATTTAATGTTCAAAGAAACTTCCTATCATTAAGAGCAGTTCAACAGTAAAATTGAGCACCCAGAGAGGGGGTGAGGTCCCCCTCATTGCATTTGGTCAAGCAGAGGCTAGATGACTATTTCTCTGTAATGTTTTAGTTTCAATTCATTCCTTTCAGTCTTAATAGTCCCTTTCAACTCCAGGATTCTACAATAGAACTCTCTGATAATAAGAAAGATCAAAGAATAATTCTTTAGCAGGTGGGTTCATGGCTGAAAGGATATTTGGGGGGTTCCTATATATGAAGAGAACACCACCCAAAATATGGTCCATTTTCACTCATCTCAGTGAAACCAGTCAGTGAAGTTATAGCTTTCCCACACAGCTCCTATTTTACTGGATCATAGACTTCTATAGACAACAAAGGTATAGACAACAAATTATATTGACATCAAATTCATTGAGAAGAAAAAAAAAAGAACGGACCATTTGTTCCTGTGCCTGCCAGAGTCTTAAAAGAGTCCTGGCAGGGCCTTATGTGCTGGGATGGGCTTTGTGGGTTCATTCATTGTGCCATGTATCACAGCCATAACTTGCCAGCTAATTGATATCCAGTTATTCTCTAGGGAACTCTTACATTGCAGTCTTCCCAAACACGATTATTTTCCCTAGACAGATCCAAAACAGCACGAAGCTCTGCAGGATTCCTGCATTTAAACTTCTGGGACCATTTTCCTCAGCAGCCCAGCAGAGAGCTAAAAAGCAGAACAAAGCCAGATGGTGATTTTGTAAACGATATGTTCCAGATGTTCAAAATTGCATAAAGGTGATTCCAAACTTTTCAGCAAGCAGAATAACAGAATAACAAGAATTGGAAGGAACCTTGAAGGTCATCTAATCTAAGCCGAAGAACCATTTCAGACAAATGATTGTCCAATCTCTTCTTAAAAACCTCCAGTGTTGGAGCACCACAACTTCCGGAGGCAAAGCTGTCCCACTGATTAATTGTTCAGTAAATTTCTCCTTAGTTCTAGGTTGGTCCACTCCTTGTGAAACACTTTCTCCTAGACGAACCATTCACAGAACATTTCCCCTTGTGCACCCAATCATGAGAATTTTGGTGTGGATCATTTTGCAGTTGTCTCTTAAATCTCACAAAGAAGCCCTGTTGTGTTCAGCAATGATTTCTCTCATTGGATTCCAATCTAACAGTCAGCATTCCTTGTGATGGTAAGGCCTCAATAACTAAACTGAAATCATAGGAAAACAGCAAGGATTGGTATGGGCACAGAAGATTACCCATTTGGCGTTGATTAAATATTTCCACAGAGCCAACTGAGGGCTGGAAGATTTCCAAATTATAAGAAAGGTGTGGAACAGGATGCTTGATTTTAAAAGTGGTTGGAAGAAAATAAGCAGTAGCTATAATCACAAATGGATAGGTAGAGAGGAGACTGGCAAAAATGCATTAAAAGCCAACAAGAAGACTGTAGGATTCAGCAATAAATAGAATTGTGTGGTCAGATGGTCATTCTCATAAAGAAGAGCAGAAAGGATGATGATGATGATGATGATGATGGTGAGGATGATGATGATGATAGTTCTTGAGGCATTTCAGGCTAATTGAATGGGGGGTGAATAAAGGAAGAAAAGTAGACTCAATAGCTACTAACCAGATAATATATCTCTTCTCACTTTCTGGATTATTTTATTCCTTAAGAATCAAAGGGTATAAATTGCCTCTTTCATTAGGTGTCAGACTTCAGGATGGACACTGCTGTAAATCTCTATTCCTTCAGAAAGAGAGCACTCAGGGATAAAGAAGTGTAAAAAGTTTATGGAAGGTTCAGAAGAATAGAGCGCAATACTGAGAGGAAATGACTAACCCTTGATTCAACAACCCAGCTTTATAAGGAGATGAATCCCAAATAATGAGAAAACAAACATTACAGAAATCGAGCACATGAAATCCTCAACTTCATGAAGCAAGCAGGGAAGCTGCTAGCCAATAGGAAGGCTGGTACAGTAGCAATCATCTCAACTCATTCCTAGAGCCCAAGTTAACGAACAAGATCTCCCATCCAGCAATCTGTAGAGGAGTACACCAGAGCAATTGCATAACTTGATAGCAATTGCTACACCCTTGTACCTCTGACCTGAAGTTTCAGCAAATGCCACCTCCAAAACTCCACTGGGCAAATATTTGAAAGAATCAGTAATGCATGCTTGTTTGGCCTTCTCCTCAGTGATTAAATAGCAGACAAGGGAGGCCTTATTACAAGCCAACCTGGCATTTATTAACCACAGCACCTGAAAACCGGGGCCTCTGAAGCTCTGCTGATTGGATAGAGGGGCTGTAATCAGGGAGCTGGAATGCAAAATCAGTATAAAATATTGGGTTTTCAAATATTCCTAATATTGATTTATGTTTTTCCATGTTCATGCAAATGTATTTAAAACTGCTCCCCCCCCCCAACACTTGACTGTGTCAATAGAAAAGTATAACTGAAGTTTGTAGAGTTATGAAAATATTTTTTTTAAAAAGATACATTTTATTCTGAACCAAGAATTGGTATGTATCATATTGGTTTCTGGAATAAAGAAAGCCACAAAAATCTTCACAATTGGGTTGGAACTGTAATGGAAAGGAATTGGTGAACAAGGAAGATACATACAAATAAAAATAAATACTGAAGTATCTCATGTTCTGTGTTATTTGAAGGATAACACAAATAAATACTGAAGTATCTCATATTCTTTATTATTTGAAGGAGGATGTTCCTAGACTGTAGATAGTGGGGGGAAACAAAGTTTCTTCACTACCTTCTCCCCATCCCCCCAAAAAGAGGGGGGGGGAATAATATGAGTCAATTAAAGAAAATCAAGATGGAATGTAAAACATTGAGCTAGAATTGAACTTCTTTACCTCTGTGCAAGTGTCATATAAATAAATAATTTCATTCTTTTTAAAGCGAGTGATGAATCTGCAGAAGAACATTTCCTTCATCTTTACCTGGTGAATGGGAAGCCAACTGCTCAATTTGGCTGTGGCCCTTCTCCAAACATTTTGACAGTGAGCGCCAATCACTCCATTAACAGGGATGTCCTTGTATCGATCACACTAAGGTAAGACTTTCCACTGCTTAAGTGAATGATGACTGAACATATTACATGCCTGCCTTCTTACTGATGAAAACATAAAGAAAAACAAAGGTAAAGGTCATACACAGTTATCTCTAGAAAATTATATCTGTCTATCATCTATCTATCTATTTGATTTGAATGCCATCTAAGTCTCAATGATTCTGGGTGGTTCACAAATAAAAATATTAAAAAATACAATGAAGAACAAAAGATGGCAAAGATGACAAGAACCAGATAGGAACAACAACAACAACAACACACACACACACACACACACTCACACACACTCCAAAGGGGCTTCACTTACCCTTGCCAAAGGCCTGGGAGAAGAGGCAAGTCTTCAAGGTCCTTCAAAATACCACCAGGTTGGGGCCATCTGAATTTTGGGTTGGAGGTGGGAAGGAACTGCTCTCATTTCTCTAGGAAAGATTAGAGATGAAATATATGCCTTCTACGAAGAATATTCCTTATGCCATCCTTGTTTCTTGGATGAAAAGGATTGGGCAAAAGATGAAGAGAAAGATTCCCTGGCTGAGACACTTAGAAGCTGAGATCAGTCTGAATATACTATACAAGGAGAGATGGTATGGGATTTGACCTGAAATAAGATAGCTTTATGCATTCTTTTGAAGAATTATAAATGTAATGTGGAAATTGTGGTGGTGCTGGGGATTTGAATAGACCTCCAAAGGTAGCATTGAAAATGTGCAGCTTATTTTATTTTTCACTGTTAACTTGTTTATAGACGACCAGTGCGGCTTTCTCAATCAACACAAATATACATTCCCTGTGCAGCCAAGGAATGTTGGGATTAATTAAAAGCACCAGTCCAAACGTCTATCGTAACATACTGATTTTGACACCACCCCAATGCTGCTAGAACTGTGTTCCCCACTATCTTCAAAGTGTAGAAGTGAAGACACTATTACAAAACAGATTTCTAATATTACACCTCTTGAAATTCATTTTATCCATTGCTAGCTGTGTGTACATAGTCAATAAACAAGATATTATTGAACATATATGAATCTTGCTTCTTCGGATACAAGCTACATCCCTTATCAAATCAAAGCATGCACATGGGTTCCTTAATTTATTTTGATCTTTTTCCTTGGCTTTCCTACTTCAATAGTAAATATTGTGGAATATTTCTTCCTCATTATAGTGCCTTTCTGTGTGTTTGGGGAAAAAGCCCTCCTACATTTAAGTTCTTTTAGTTTAGCTGCCAGAGATAACAAAAATAATTGCTGTAACCTCTCAAGTTAATTAGACAAATAGTTTAAAAGGACATGACCACATTATAGTATCTTTCATGCTCTGTCAAAGGACGTCCCTACAGAGGTAGTTTAATAAACATGAAGCCATCCTTCTTTCTCTGAATTTTAAGGTTGTATGTAAAAAAAAGGGGGGGGACGCTGAGCTTGTTGATCAGAAAGGTCGACAGTTCGGCAGTTCGAATCCCTAGCACCGCATAATGGAGTGACCTCCCATTACTTGTCCCAGCTTCTGCCAACCTAGTATTTTGAAAGCATATAAAAATACAAGTAGAAAAATAGGGAGTATCTTTGGTGGGAAAGTAACAGTGTTCCATGCGCCTTCGGCGATTAGTCATGCTCGTCACATGACCATAGATATGACTTTGGACAAGGCTGGCTCTTCGGCTTTGAAATGGAGATGTGGAGGCCAAGTAGCACACATAATTAGAAATGCATATTATGGAAAGGCTTCCTCATTGACAAACAGCTGCTAACATGGTGGGGCATGGTTAGTTCTAAAACATGGACCTACTAGATGGCAAATTATTGCTTTTAGCTTCTTAAGCTGCATCTCATCTTTCTATTGTTTTTCCTTTGTCTTTAATTCTAGGCAGGTGGGCAAACCTCTCAAGCATCCAAAATAATACAGAGCCATTCTTGGAAACAGAAATAATTGAGGATTTTGAAACAAGCAGGTCTTCTTTTCTTTTTAATTAGAAAAGTCTAATTTGTTTTTCCATAAAGTTATTATGAAAAATAGAAAATATAAGAAGTAGTAGATTCGTGGTGTTTTGGCATAGGTGTTTCCTGCATTTGGGGTTTACTCACCTAAAAATATGGTGAGACTTTGGGACTCCTAATGGGAAAAAGAGAGTTAAATCAAGAGATCTGAATGGCAGAGAACTCAGGAGTTGCCACCTCCCAAGTTATAGAAATAAAGCAAAACACTCAAAAATTGAACATGTTCTGCCTTCAAATAAAACAGCTTTAAACCTTAGTAGAAGAAAACGAATATTTGGGGGTTTTTTAACAGCTGTTTTCACCCTTATTGCAAATCTATCATTTTAATGAATAATCAGTTGTACAACTAGTAAGCCTTGTTTATTTAAAGATTGCCTTAGATGTCTGAAATATTTTGGACAGTCAATGTAATTTTGTTATCAAATTGCTCTGTAGACTTATTTTGCTTCACTTTAAACAATTTCACGGACAAATAGCATTGGTTTATTCATTATCATGTTTGCAATAATCTACTTTTGTTAATGATACACAAAAACAGTTTGTTATCCAGAGTCTCTTTGGATAGTGAGGTAGGAAACATGTAAATTCAATGAATGAATGAATGAATGAATGAATGAATGAATGAATGAATGAATGAATGAATGAATATGCAAATTTAAATCTGACTTAAAGAATTTGAATAAACTGCAGAAAATGCTAGATTTTCATGAAGGGAAGAAATCAATAATGCTAGCATCTTTAGCACTGCAGCATTCAAAGATATATTGAAGATAATCTGACTTGAAGGAGAAGATAACATTTGGCCCAGGGGTGAGTTGCTGCCGTTGTTGCTGCCGGTTCTGTGCATGCGCAGAACATTATAAAATGACAAAAAAAATGCCATCAATGGCATGGGTGACCAAGGAACTGGTTTGGGGCCGTGGCCAGCCTACCGTCCCTACCGTCACAATTGCCGCTACCGGTTCACCCAAACCAGTGTGAACCGGTAGCAACCCACCTCTGATTTGACCTGCTGATAGTATTTCTACCCTAGATAATAATGTTCAAATAATGGCATTTATCCTTTTGAAATAATCAAGCCAGAACACCAGAATTGCATGCCATGCAGTTCCTTTGATGATACATATCAATATAACAAAATAAAACAACATTTGCTAACACTGGTTATGGGACCAGAGTTGTGACACTGGTTCTGAACCCAGAGTTTCTAACAAGACTTACAAACATGGTCTATTTTGATTTTTATGTAATGTACATGGAGCTTTCAAAATAAATTTAGACTACATAATACATAGGAGAAGAAACACCTCAGTGCAAGTAGAACAGTAGCCTACACCTTTGCATTAATGTAATGATTTAGTTTGATAGAATTTAGTTTGCAAATGCAAGGTGAAGAAATGAACAGCACAATTGTACATGGTGGTCTTTGATTATATATCTGGTTGGTTACAAATGAGACTTCCAGATTCCAGAATTATTTTGAGAATAGATTCCCATCAAATACTGCAATCTCAGAGAAGGTATTCAGATCTTTAATTTTGTCAGGGAAATTAGGATGGATACAAAGAAGTTTTTGCCCTAAGCCACATCCAATGAGTCCACAGTAACTGAAGACAAGTCAAACTAGTGAGTGGTGAATTAAATCATGTCATGTAGAAGGTGGAGGAAGCAGGAGGTGATTCAAAGAATACAATTTAACAGATCAGTAATGTAGAGTTACTACCCTCAGGCCAAAAATAATAATAATCAGGAGGATTCTAGGAGCATCTTTTCTGACTAACAAATTTACTGAAAGACATAGCTTACATGAGGTGAATTTCATTCCATCAAATGCAAAAAGTGGCCAGGCTGTTGTAGGATTTAAACTTGGATGAAGGAGGCAGTGAAGAAGAGAAGGAGGCAGTATTATTATGTAGATTCAGGCTACATGTGAAACTAATTAGAGTACCTTACCCATGAACCACCATTAAAGCTGACACCATCCAAAGCACAGAACAACTCAAAGAATTAAAGCAAGACCAGAAGATGTGGAGAGACCCATAGAATCACCAGGAGTCATACAGACTGAATGGATAACATCATATCCATGAATGTGTGATGTGTGTTAAAAACCCATTGTGTTTTTTTAAACCTTCTGGGATGCCCCAAAACCTTTGGATATGTTCAGCAATCTCTTGCCCGATGCAGATATTTTTCTTCATACAATTTTAGCGGAACGGAGAAGACAGTTCTCAAACCTGCAATGATCTCGCCCTCTTTCCAGAATTGTTTCTACATTGGCAACAGGATTGGGTAATGGTAGTCTGCAGAGCACTCTTGAAACATGCCCACTCTCTATTTGATGAAATCCCAGAAGCTCATAGAGATTCACTCTGCTGAAACAGCTTTACCCATTCTATCCTTTAGACACTTCCACATTTGGTTGATAGCATTTGGGAGGGGCGAATGCATGTTATAGTGGTGTTGTGGGATGAGGAAGTGTGATCCTGCCCTCATGCAACACAGATTGTGTGCAGATAAACAACTAGCTAAGGCAATTCTCTGTTTGCTAATGACATTTTATCATTTACTTGTGATTCATAAATGATAAAATTCTTACCACATGGCAGGACAATGCAGATAATCAAGCTGTAATTAATTTGTTCTAATCTCTCCCGGCTCTCAAAGGGTTTTAAGATACTGAAACAATCACACTGTATCATGTGTGATACAAGATAAATGAATAATCAGATATCTACTGAAAAATCTGACTGCATACAAATGAAGAAGAAAAGAGTAAAAGAAGTTTAAAGTCTACATTTTAAAGTAGCAATAGATAACCAGGTTCATTGGGGTGTGCATTAAGTGAGGAACAAGAACTGATGTCTGATCCAGTCCACACAAAAAAAAAATCAGTAACCAATCCAGTAACCAATCCAATCAGGGTCAATCCATAATCACTTCAGTTAATAATGTGAAAAGCAATAATGCTCTGTGGCTGTCATCTTCAGGATGGCGTTTTTCTTTCTATAAATCTGGGGGGGGAGGGGACTGCTGGCTTTGTTGCTGTGAGTGGGTTGATTGGCTGTGTAGTTGTATCATGATTGGTAGATTGGTGCTGATTGGTGCTGGCTGTGTTTGTTGTTCTTTTGTATTGTAACAGCCTGGGTGGTGGATGGGGCTTGTTTGTTGGTTAGTGCTGGTTTCCAGATGTCTGGTAGGCATGAGGTATTGTCACGTTTGTTCATGTTGTGGGGGTGTTTCTCTATTTTGATGGCTTCCATAATTATTCTCTTGTTGAACTGTTCAGTTTTGGAGATTAAACATACACACACACACACATATACGATAATGTAACATATAGTAAGAGAGTCATATGCAAGTTTTTCTCCTGAAGAAAAAAGTAGAAAAGAGAAGTACTGAGGGATGCTTTTAGAAGACAATGCATTATTAGGGTAAGGTCTATTTGGAATCATGGTCAAAAACTGATGTGAAGGATGGATTCTTAGCAGTTTTCTAAGGAAAATTCCAATCATGGTTTAAAGTTAGGAGTTGATTATGACATACAATAAATTAAATGGGAAAATCCCATTGCCAATGAAAAGAGATTGGTGGTTAGGGTTAGGGTTTGGATGAGGTCTACATGGAATCATAGCCTAAAACTAATGTGAGGGATGAATTCTTAGAGATTTTCTAAGCAAACTAGCAGTTATATATTTTCATTCAGACTTGATTATGATGCACAGTAAACTACATGGGAAAATTTTGTTTAAAGGGTGGTTTATTATGTAGCCCAATTATGGTGAACCTTTTTGGGACTGAGTGCCAAAAAGGGAGTGTACGTGTGCACTCATCTGGGCCGTAACCCACAAGAGGAACTGCCCAGGGTGCATGCACACACACGAAAATGAATGTTTGGTTTCTGGCACATGCATGGATGCTAGCCAGCTACTCTTCCGGGTTTCTGGCATGCATGTGCCCATGATGATCAGCTGGCCAGCGGCATGCTCACACAGGAAAATGGAAGAGTCTTTCATTGCTGCATGCATGAAGGCAGTTGATCATCGCATGTGCATGCATACTAGAAACCCAATAGACGAATGATCAACGCTGCACATGCCAGGTGACGTGGCTCTGCGTGCCCCTTTAGGCACGTGTGCCATATGTCCGCCATCACGGATGTAGGCAATTCATTTTAGTTAGTAGTCATTTATTCAATAAGTAGTTTCTGTTATCATCGTCATCAACCTCTTTTAACAATCCCATAACCCCTTGTGGTGTGGAGCCTGGGCAACTCAATGGAGCTGAGTGTTTACTGGCCTGCTGTCCTTCCTGTCACCAATAAGTATTTTCTGCTATGTTCCTGCGCTTGTTTTTTTTTAAAAAGTTGGCTTCTATAATGTAGATATATGCACATACATGGCTCCTCTCTATACATTGTTTGGGCAGATGGGAAGTCTCCAGGTTAGATATCAGCCTGAGTTAGTGACCTTAAATTAATAAAATGGGGAGACTGGGAGCATTTCAAAGTATTTTGTCTCCCTTTATAGAGGTGTTTTTCAGCCTATTTTTGTTGCTTGGGGGCAGTCAGGACCTTTAAGGTGCACATCAAGTTGTTTGCAGTTGTTAATATGTCAAGTTGCTTGGAGGAATTCTACGGCTATTCTACATCTTTGGGAGGTGTGAAAAATAAGACAAAGATATCATTGGATTCCTGCAATAAGATTTTGGAAGCTCTGAGCTGTGTTTGGAAAACTGGAACTGCAGGCAACCTCAGCCACGATCTGTTTCTTTCCTCCTTTAGGCAAAGTCACGCACACACCATTCTCTTTATACCATTTGGTCTCCCTTTTGATTTTTCACTCCGTCCTGTTCAGATCTGCAATTTCGTTTGCTTCACTCTGCAACCCCTGCCTTTTTTTGTGCCCTCATCCATACAGTCTTTATCACTTACTGTCTTTCTTCTTTCTTCTTTATTTATTTAAGTTTTTTATTTCGTTTATACAATCTTATAGTCTTTGCAGCACATTTGACATCTTTTATATATCCATTGTGTTTCCTTTATCAATACATATATATCTTATATAACTATATCCATATCTATATGCATATTTTACCCATCTTACTTTGTACCTACTATATACATTTGATCCTCTCATATTTCATATTTCATCTACAATCTCTCTTGTATCCCCCCCCTTATCGATTCTGCAGTTTTGTATTTGTTTTGTAGTTTCTTGATCTTTCTTCCTTCTCTTTGTTACTATCCTGTTTTTCCCACTCTTTCCTCTAGCCAATTATACCATAAGTCCCATATTAAGTAGTCCTCTGATTTCTCTTTGTCTTTTAGCTCTTTTGTGAGCATCTCCATTTCAACGCATTCCAAAAAATTTTTTATCCCATTGTGTTCTGTTGTTGTATGTTTGTTTTTGAAATTCTGTGCATATGAGATTCTTGCTGCCGTAGTTATACAGTATGTAGAATTCAGTAGTGGGTTCCTGATTCCGTTCCAACCGGTACTGTTGGAGTGGCCCTGGCATTGTCCACATGGATGTGCGCACTGGGCATGCAAAGAGCATGCATTGTACTTACCTGCAACGCTTCTGCAAGCTTCCACGACGCTTCAGCTGCTTGCCAGAGCATCGCGTAGGCGTTGTACGTGCTGCGCATGTGCGTGGAAGCGCTGAAGATTTTAAAGTACGGTAAGGAGCAAGGGTGGGTGGGCAGGCCCCCCAGAGCACTATACCGGAACGGTATCCGGTGCTCCATACTAGCTCTGGTACACCCATACTGGGGTGTACCGCTGAAACACACCCCTGGTAGAATTAGATATTTGATTTTCTTCTCAGGCTTTCCCTTAGTTATTCCTAATAAAAATAGTTCTGGTTTTAGTTCTATTTGATGTGCAGTAATCTCTTCAAGCCAATATTTTATTTTTGCCCAATATTTTTTTGAAGCCTCGTACGTCCACACATATGATAATACATTCCGTGTAGTTGATTACACTTCCAGCAGGCTGGTGAACATTCCGGAAACCTTCTTGCAATTCTCGCGGGTGGTAGGTGCCATCTATAAAACATCCTATATATGTTCCCCCTGTATGCTGTTGCCATTGTTAGTTTATAGTTGGTCTCCCACAGGTTTTCCCAGAGAAATTGATCAAAAGAATTTATCATTATCTACTAAGACTCAAGATGGAAGAAGAAGTAGTGAAAGAGACCATGATAACGTGAGCGACAAATTTTGGATACACAATAGAATTGGCAGAATGGCTAAACCGTCTTTCTTCTTTAATATATTGAACAAGATATCTAATTTCCCCAGTCATATTAAATCCCATCATTCTATCAGCAAACAAATACCTGTCTGTCTATCTCTATGGGAGATTGCTGGAAACTGACTTCTTCCTAAATTGTAAAGGCAAGCAAGAGAGCTACCCAGAAAAAAATAGCACTTGTCAGTTTCCAAAGAAGAGATTCTTCCCTCCAATTTCCTTTATGGTTCCTCACCTGTAGATAGAAATCTTGCCAAACTTAAGCAGACTACCTGTGCCATTAAACATATACCCTGAGAACCACTAGGGAGAAGCTGCCTTAACTCTCTTTTTCCCAAACTTAGCTATCTCTTGGTCCTTTGGAATGCCCCCCTCCCCCCCTCCTGGGAATCCGGAATACATTCCACCACAGTAATATGGCAAATGGTCACATCAATTGGAGGTGATGGGATTAATCTACCACATTGTGAAGGCTACAATAGAGACATTGTCCTCCATATGAAGGGGCTGTATGCTCCAGCTTCATCCACTCCTTCGACTACCCCATATGTTGCTTGAGGTCTTTCTTCTCATTCCTTCCCCGCTTTCCTGACTCTAGGCAGGCAATTCTTTTGCCTTAAAAGGCAGTGAGTGAAACAGGGACATGAACCACAGCTCGAAAAACATGTTTTATTTAAATGCACCAGTGGTGGGATTCAGCCAGTTCGCACCACTTCGGAAGAACCGGTTGTTAACCTTCTGAGCAGTTTAGTGAATTGGTTGTTGGAGGAAATCATTTGAGCAGAGAACAGGTTGTTCAATTATTTGAATCCCACCACTGAAGCACACTCATATAGCGGTACTATGAACTGATTCACATGATTAGATCTTGATGGCAAAATCTGTCCTACAACTATAATACTAGCTGTATGGTTGATTAAGGCAGGCAACAGTCTCAAAGTCAGGAAAAGAAATACAACCAATCTCCTCTTTCCCAAGTCCTTCTCCTTCCTTCTTTTTTTACTCAGTGAAAACTTTATTGATTTTCTGCTTCCCTTCCTTATGGAACTCTGAGGAGTTACCAGTTCCCGACCTGTTCCTTATCATCATTCACACCCAACCCTTTTTCCTCCTGTTGGATTTGGCACAGGGGTGGGCACCCAACTCACAGGAAGACAGCAGGCATGTGGAGCTGGCGGAGGGAAACCTCCCACAGAGGGAAGACTGAAGGACATTTGGACAGATTATGCCGAGAATCATTTGTCTAGTTCTTTTGTTGTCAATTAAATGTTACAATCCCACCCTCTGCCCTCTGTTCATTTATTATGTACCCCTGCTTTGCTAACCTTTTCCTTCCCAGCTAGCTTGTGTGCAATTTATCATTCTCATGACTGCAGCTAAAAAGGATCCAGACACTTGGATTATTTTAAATAGCTTTGATTCTCCCTTTCATCAAGTAGTTTTGTCTGGTTGCTGCAAACTGTTGCGTATTTGACTTCAAGCTTGTTAAAGTGACTTCCTTTGAAGCTGGAAGAGTATCTAGGGGGCACCGTAGGAGAAGACATACATTAAAATCAGAAGAAGAAGAATCGGAGCTGTGGATTTTCAGTGGGCGGGCTGGCAGTAGGGAAATTAAGGCAAGTGGAAACAAAGCAAAGCCAAGACTGAGGGGCAATGCACAGCCCACACTAACAAAAAGCACTCATCACGATTCACACTGAGGACGAACAATGAACGGTCTGCGTGGTTTTGTTGCTTAATAAGATATTAAAAAAAAAATCAGTAAAAATTTACTTTGTTATTTCAGTTTAGGTTAATGGGACTGATGGATAAACTTCTGGAGAAGAAAAGCGCTATCTTTTGTGTGAGGGTTATGGAGCAAATTCAATATACGTGCTGTTTCACTTAGTGGTCTGGTTTTGTTCCTTCATTTCCTCCTGAATGTCAACTTGTCCTCATTATCTTTTGCTCTCAGACTGAGTCACACACTGACATGGCATTGCGCCAAGATGTAAATGCTGCCTTTAGGACTTCTTCTAATTTCTCACCTTTGTCTGCCTCTTGTCTCCTCTGTCATAAGGATGCCCTGGGCCTTTTTCTCTCAGACTGTTTATTAGAGTTGCAATCTCCCTTTAGAGAACATCAGTTCAGAATCATTGATGTTTTAATGGCACTGTGATTGAAAGCAGACAGACACGCACTGCAAGCGCTCGGGAAGAAAAGAAATCTGAGGTCAGAGCCAACAAAGGAACATGGCCAACTTGCACAAAACAATGTTGTTTACACCAGAGTTTTACTCGTGCACACAAAGGAACAACAGAGCTGTCAATTCAAATGCAACTTTGTTTTTTTCAAGAAAGAGAAAAATGGCAAGAAACTGATTTCCTTACTTCTTTCTCTTTTGGAAATAGCAACTGTATTTACATGAGTTTACAAAATTATGTAAGTTCATGAGTAGGCTTGTTTTGTCAGCACCACCTTTGCGCAAATCATCCACAGATAAACTATATGGACAATATAAGCAGATCTCTCCCTCTCCCTCCCTCCCTCCCTCCCTCCCTCTCTGCCACCTCCCTCTCTCTCACACTCACACACACACATTCTACCGTGTTTCCCCAAAAATTAGACAGGGTCTTATTTTCTTTTGCCCCCCGAAATAAGCAGTTGGCCTTATTTTCGGGGACGTCTTGTTATATTTGAGGTGCAGGAGGCGGCGAGCGTGGTCACCTCATGGCTGCTGCTGTGTTGCAATATTTTCAGGGAAGGCTTATTTTCAGGGGAGGGTTTATTTTAGTGCATGTGCTCAAAAGCCCGATTAGGCTTATTATCCGTGGAGGTCTTGTTTTCAGGGAAACAGGGCATGTGTCTGTCTGCCCACCTATCTGTCTGCCTACCTACCTATTATCTATCTATCTATCTATCTATCTATCTATCTATCTATCTATCTATCTATCTATCATCTATCTATCTATCTATCTATCTATCTATCTATCTATCTATCCCCATTCTTTGAGTATTCTTGACTGTTGGTGACTGTCTGGACTAGTCCTTACAAAGAGTATTTTTAAATAGAATTACAGATAGATACAGTAATTATCTATAGATATTTGGTGATCCTCTATTTTTATGCACAGCTATCCCCCTTTATTGTTATCTTGATTAAAAAACTTTGTTTCTCTGATATAATGTAGCTCTGATCATTTCTGTATCTATCTGTAATTCTATTTTTAAAATATTGTTCCCTTTCAGTTACTTATCTAGTTCTATCTTGTTTCCACTAAGTTGTCTTCACTTCAGTAGGGGGCTGGCTGTAAGACTAGTTTAAATAATATTCACTGATTTGTTTCCTATGCATGTGAATACATGAAAATATATATTACAAAAAAGTAAGGAACTATATGCCTTTTTATGCATATCCATTATAACCTACATCTAAAACTTTTAGTGATCAGATTAAATAGGTCCAAATTTCAATTTAGTATCTTCAACTCTGAAATGTCCAGTCTAAATCATTGTTTTTATTTTTGAATCTGACATTCAAATTGCACGTGGTTATCACCTAAACTGCATCCAAATGAAATAACTGAATGCTGGTTCCAAGTACAGATTCCTTTATGGTAATTATTCTTATACGTAAGACGGAACAAGCATTTATTTCTGAAGTCATAAGAATTATATTTAGACAACAGCTAGGACTGGATTAGTTGTGGTGCTACTTAATCTGGAAGACCATTCTGTCTGGGCAATTACTAAGCACCTGAACCTATCCTAAAATTCATTTTTTAAATTATACCAAGTTTATGCTTTTGTTTGTCTGAAGGTTACTAGATTTTAAAATACCATGTTTGATAAAGATTTCTTGAATGGTGTGTAATAGTATACTCAGGGAAAATTAGTATGCTGAACAAATTAATTGATTCAATAATTATCATAAACACTTTGGAAAAAGATAAATTGTCCCTCTCTAGACTCATATTGTTTTATTACATGTATGTTCAAGCTGCTATACTTTATTTCCATAGGCTTATAGAATAGTTGTCTTCAAACACAATAAAGAGGAATTGGAATACCTAAATCTTTTTATATAGAAGAGGAAAACTTTAATACCAATGCAAAGTTACACTGTCTACTGAGACTGCAAATACATTTCACCAAATTAACTGGTAAAGTACAATGCAGGTTATTCTATGATACAATGACTCAAGTTACAATTCAGTAGTATGGGTCTTTCATGATTTGTATAAAATGAATCTAATATCATTCCTCATCAGATAACACTGGCAGTAAATGGAAGATGAAGAAGAGATGATTTTTTTTTGGATTTGAAAGTAGTGATAAGAAACATCTATAACAACAGCCTCTATTATGATAGACTGAGTTATTTTTGAAAGACAGACGTTAGTCTATTGTGTTACACATAAATACATCTTTTTGATGTACCATTCATTGGCAGGATTTAGTGTTCAGAACTGTAGCAAATCATCATTGCAAAATTTAATCAATGATAAGTTATACTGGCTTGTAAATAAGTGTAATATATAAGTATTAGGGTTTTTAGCAGCTCCCACAAAATCTGTTGTGCGCTCTAGATTTTATTACATTTCACTGGGACTGGGACTATGATTTCTATCGTCTAGATATGAAGCAAAATATATACTACAAGTTACAGTAGGAGCAGACTCATGTGTGTGTGTGAGAGAGAGATGATAGAATAGAAACAGAAGAGGAGAGGAGAATGGATGAGTTAGAGTTGGGTTAAGATGGGATGGGATGGAGAGAGAGAGAAAGAGAGAGAGAGAGAGAGAGAGAGAGAGAGAGAGAGAGAGATTTAACATCTTCTGATCTAGTTAGGTTAGAGGAATATTAAACAATCCATTGGTTTCAGTTTCGTCAAAAGTATTTCTAATTCAGTTCACTGCTCTAATCAAAAATATACTGCATAATACAGCCATCGAAACTGTAGATGAAAATGTTGTGGCTGTTAATCAAGCACTGTAAAATCGCTCATAGTAGTTCTTTAATTCATTCAAAGCCTCGCTTCTCTCTGAATTTGAATTCTCATGTTAGTTCCAAGAATTTCAACAGCTTTGTCTTCCTGCTCATACTGCGAGGGCTTCTTCTGCTTGATCATGCAGTCTTTGGGTGCCATATGGCAATCTGGGGGTTTTGTCACTATAATGAGTGGTTCTAGTTTTCTTAATAATATGTATCATCTGCTGCATATGACAAATGGAGTTCCTCTGTGTTCTGTTTTCAGAGGTTAGCCAGTTAATTATGATGATGCCCAGTTATACAGCATTCTCATTGAAAATGGCTTTGGGGTTTGGGCAGTGGTGGGTTCCTATCGGTTCATACCACTACTAGTTCGGCTGAACCGTTAGTGGTATGGCGGCCTTGGTCACTGGAACTGGTAGAGACCCTGGCCCGCCATGCCCCTGAACCGGTTCCCTCGTCGCCACTGTCACCACCTTGTTTTTTAATTCTGCCCATGTGCAGAAATATTTTAATTGAACTGCACATGCATAGGCGAGCAAAGCGCACGAGCAAAGCCCGTGAACCGGCAGAACCCACGCTCTGGGTTGAGGTGATGTTCTAGCTTCAGTTCAGGCACACAAATAAAAATGTATAATTTCCTTCAGATGTTTGCTCATATCATTATTGGTTTTTACTATGACTACTTGGGGAATTGGGAAGTTTTCTAATTTTGAGGAAACTGACCTGTTGCTTATCTAAAACTGTTAGCCATTCTGAGAATTTTAAAATCAGCTGAGATACGAATGTTCTAAATAATGTCAGGGTTCCAAGCAACACCCCTAACGAAAGAAGGCTCCGAGGCTTGAGTTTCCTCAGAGTTCCATTTTATTAGAGATGTCGTATTGGCACATCTGGGAAAACCCGAATCTGAAAGTTTCCAGTTTTTCCCCACCCAAGTGAAAGTTCAAGTCCCTGCCCAACATCCACATGCCCATCACATATTCCAATCAGGCACCATTCAAAATAGGAGATGCCTCCCAGTCACCTCATCACAGCTGCAGGGCCAGTTGACCTTGACTTTCTGAGAAAGAACGTTATTATGGGTACATATCACCCACACTCTGTAAAATCCCCCTCCCATTTCCCACAGTAAAAAATGTGGCAGGCCTGAAGTCAAAAAGGTAAAAGATGGCTTCCAGGTCTGATAAATAATATATTTCAGAAATTCAATTTAAATGAATTACTAGCTTGGTAGATTAAGGAATGCTGCACACATGGTGTATGTGGAAATCAGCGAAGCTTTTGAAGATATTCTTTCATAAAATAGGAACTAAGTGATACAACAGTTAGATAGATTCATTGGCTGAAAAAGCATACTGACTTTAGGGAAGGAAGGAATGGAATGACTGAATAACAAAATAGCTGCGTTGGAAGGGACTTTGGAGATCTTCTACTACAATCCCCTGCTCAAACTGGAGATGCTATCCCATTCTGTACAACGAGCTATCCAATCTTTTCTTTAAACCCTCGAGTGATGGAGAACCAGTGGTGGGTTTCTTCAGGCTCGCATCTACTCGCGAGAGCTGATTGGTGAAATTTAGAGAACTAAATTGAGAGGGGGTTCCACCGGCGTACCTGGAAGTAAATCTGGCCCGCCGCTGCCAGTGACCCAACAGGAAGGAAAGGGAAGGGAAGGGAAGGAAGGAAGGAAGGAAGGAAGGAAGGAAGGAAGGAAGGAAGGAAGGAAGGAAGGAAAGAAAGAAAGAAAGAAAGAATTTATCATCACAATTGAGTCCAAAATTTTGGTTGCTAAGCAAGAGCGTTGTTAAATGAATTTCACCACATTTTAAAAGATGGCCACTCCCACCCTGTCACATGACTACCAAGCCATGGCCACAAAATAGGCCACACCTACAGAGTAGGTTCTAAAAAATTTGAAACCCACCACTGTGGAGAACCCACAACTACTGAAGGCAAGCCATTCCACTGATTAATCGTTCCAACTGTCAGGAAATTTCTCCTTAATTCTAGGTTGGATCTCTCTTTGTTAAGTTTCCATCTGTTGCTTCCTGTCTTTCCCTCAAGTGCTTTGGAGAATAGGTCATCCCCCTCTCCTTTGTGACAGCCCCTCAAATATTGGAAAATCTGTACTGACTATGGTGACATTGTACCTCAAAGTACATTCAAAGCACGTCAGTGAAACTATAATAGAAAAACTACTCTGTTCAGGAATTGGTACTATTAGGAAATAAACATCTAAAGTGAAGGGACTATTTTATATTCATCCCAAATTTTGAGATTTGGAAGGAAAAAGACAAGAAGTTGGCACCTCTGGGAAAAATTATGCTAGAGCAATCCTTCTATTTCAGACTGGCTATGTGCGCTCAATAGTAAAATCACTGTTGAAAAACTTCACATATTACTCGACAGCTGGTTACATGGTACCCTTGACAACTGTTCTGGTTAATCAAGGGTATCAATGCGGCTATTGCTTTGCTGTTCCGTGCCAATCATTTCCAATTCTCTCCTTAATATCAGCACATTACAGGTAAAGTGTCTTGATTTCCAAGACCCCAAGTGGTATGGTAAGCAGGTAAAGCTGGTTTGGTATGCGAAGGTGGGAAATTAGCAGAGAGCTCCACATTCAATTGACTGAGCCTTCTGGCAGGGCACAGGATGGCTGAAAACCCAAGAGTCTCTGTTTTAAGACACCCTGTCAGTGATAGGTCCCTCGCGGTCCTTGGCACAAAATCTGGCTGTCTCTGTTCTGCAGGGCCAAGGTCAGAGCCTCCCACTGCTTGTATCTCTTCAACTTTTTAGGCTCCCAGCGTTGACATTTCAATTGTGTTGGATCTCTGTGCCAGTCCCTTGGATATATGGCTGTGGCGATAACACCGTATAAAAACGTAATTGGTGTAAACAAAATTTTCCTAAGTATGTTTGCATGAGCATGAATGCGCTGGGTTGTTTTTTGGTTGGTTTTTTTTTTTTACATGATTACATTAGGTAATTATAATTCATGAGTGCAGTTAGCGAAATCGTAAGTCTCGGGACCGAACCTCATCCAGACTGTCAAAAGCATAATCAAATACTTTGCCATGTTTCCCTTGATATAAGCAGGAAGCTGAAGTAATCATGCTGTCAATTAGGGCTTAAGTTAGACTTCTCACTGACTAGAGAGATTTGGCAAACGGGATAGGGGCGGGGGAGCATTTCCAAGCAATGTGCAGCTTGAAGCTCTGTTTTTTGGCATGTGTGTTTACTGCCATCTGGTGGGGTGGAAGTGCTGAACACCTCACCCTTTTGCTGAGAACAAGCTCCTGATGCAAGCTAAACATTGGCGCTGTGCTGTGAGTTTTGACAAAGGCCTCCGTATTTATTTATTAGCTGAAGCAGATTCCACTAGACAGCAACTGTAGGCCTCGGAGAACCTTCTTTCTACAAATAGAATTACTGTCCACGTTTGGGGAGGAATGAAACTTCAGCAAAACAGGGTGGAGTGAAGATGGCAATTCTGCTAAGCAATTGTGCTAAGTAAATATTCCCAGCACTCCTTATTTGTGTTGAGGTCAAATGCAAAACGGCTCAGTGATTAATCTGCATCTAAAGAGAAAATGACATGGGCTGGTGAATCTTGGAATTGGAAGGTGAATCTTGATCTAGCTTTGGGGGTTTGCAAAAGTCATGGTTTTTCTGATGGTATGAAAACTTCCAGAGCATGATTAATTATTTTATGCTATCTTTAGATGAGAAAAAAAAAGTCCAGGGTAGCAAAATCTGTTCTCGCAGACCAAGTATTAAAGATAGCTCTTTCTCTAAGTCAGGGGTCTCCAAACATGGCAACTTTAAGAAAGACTTGTGGTCATCAACTCTCAGAATTCCCTAGCCAGCCAGTCTGCCTAGGGAATTCTGGCTGTTGATGTCCATAAGCCTTAAAGTTGCCACGTTTGGTGACCCCTGCTTTAACACATTTGAAAGATAATATCTTGGAGGCAGGAATCAAGGCTTCAGTTCTGCCAAAAGATCTATGAGCAATTTGCGTTAATCTTTATTCATATCTCCAAAATGGGTATACTTTTATTTACAATTTACTTTGCAGAAGGATTCTCCTAACCTAAATCATTCAGGTTTATAATCATTGTCATTTTAGGGAGCTAAGGCATTGCAAAGTTTCTGAACCTCAATTTATAATATAGGCGGGGACATATTAGTCAAAGCTGCTTCGTTTTACTGACTACTTTATTGGGGCAGTATTCTAGTCGGCTGTGAGGTGGGACGTCCCTATAGGCTTTTTATTGTAATGTTAAAAAATTGGCTTATTAATGTACTAAGTGCTCACTCTTCCTTTTCAAACAGGCTTTCTGCATTGTCCATGTGATCAAACAATGCTGCAGAATTACATGGGCATACCAGGAAACCCTCTACCGAAGGGTACAAGCTCAGAAGGAAGGCCCCGTGGAGCCAAAGCACCCCATGCTTCCTTGTTAGGATGTTTAGACCAGACTGAATGGGAGAGGAAAGGTGCAAACATTGGCCATTCTTCCTTTCTACCCTGATCTGCCGTAGACAGCTTAAGAAAAATTCTACATTTTATAGGCTTTGGAGGGCCAAGGCGGGAGTCCTTGGCCCTCCAAAGCCTATAAAATGTAGAATCTTGGTTCTCCAATCTTTTCTTGAAAACCTCCAGCAATAGAGGACTGGGAGAGGAGCTGTTCCACTGACTAACTGTTCTCCCTGTCAGGAAATTTCTCTGCATTCCAGGTTGGATCTCTCTTTAACAAGTTTTCACACATTGCTTCTTGTCCTGCCATCAGGTGATATTAAGATGTGAACTTTTGGTAGAAAGGCAGAGGAACAAGAATCTTGCTGGTTACATGTAGTCCTCGACTTAACAACCATTCATTTAGTGACTGCTTAGCGTTACAATAGCACTGAAAAATATGGCTTACAAGCAGTCCTCACTTTAGAACCAGCACAGCATCTCCCATGGTCATGTGAGAGAACATGTAGCTATTGTTATAGCTGGTTCGGAGAACCTCCAAATCCCACCCCTGGCTGGCCCTGCCTACCCTGCCCTGTCCCTCCAGCCCTGCCCCACCCCTCCCAGGAGTCTCCACATGGCCCATTTTGGAAGCGAGTGCAGGGCCCACCCGGAGGCTCAGGGAGGGGGGTAAATGGGCCTTCTGGAAGTCCCTGAAGGCTGGAAGTGGGCCCGTTTCCAGTCTCTGGAGGGCCTCCGGAACCCAGGGGGAGGTGAAAATGCACCCCCCCCGCCCGTCGTGGTGCAGGAGGCCCACCATGGCCATGCCCACCCAACAACCAGGCATAGAACAGGTTGCTGAAATTTTTGAAGCCCACCCCAACATGTGATCACTATTATTCAGTTTCTTGGCATCCAGAATGTATTTACAATGGTTGCAGCCACCTGGGATCAGGTGATTACCATTTACAAACTTCCCGTCAACTTCTGACAAGCAAAGTCAATGGGAAAAGCCAGATTTGATTAAAGACTGCATGATTCAGTTAAGAACTGCAGAGATTCATTTAACAACAATGGCACAAATGGTCATAGAATTGGCCATGGCACACTTAACAATTGCCTTGATTAATGACAGGAATGCTGATCTTAATTGTGGTTGTAGGTCAAAGACAGCTAGGGGAGGTCTTGGTGAAATCTTGGAGGAAATGTAGTTTCCAAGGACACTGGCCAGGGCTGCAACTCGGCATCTTGTAAATGATTCTAAAAATCAAAAGCAACAAAAGTGCTTTCAAACTTGAAAGAACAGAAAAGAAAACATTGAAGAAAAATAACAAAGCAAGAAAAAATATATATATTTGCTTTCTCTTTCCTTACTTTTTCTTTCTTATTTCATATTAGCTTTTATCTTCTTGCTTAAAAGTTTTAATAAAAAAGTATATACAAAGAAAACGTGCTTTCGATCTGCTTGTGAAATCAAGTGATGTTCGGCAACCTTTCTGCAGTTTTCACCAAAGGAAGGCGAAACAATCTTATTGGGTTTTTTTAAACGCAGCTGAAAATTAAAACTGACATGTTTTGACCAGGAACACAGAAACACCTTGAAACATCAAAACAAGCTCAACACTAAGAAAATACTACTTGCCATTTTTCCAAGTAACTGAAAATACTATTCATTCCCCCCCCCCCCCCCACTTGACATCTTTCTTGGCATAAGGTCACTTAGTGATCTGGAAAAAAAGGGGTTTAAAAAAAATGTACTGAATTCAATTGATCATTTGATGTTTTCCCCTAATTCAATCAACTAGACCAGTGATGGCGAACCTTGATGGCTTTTTTGGAACCTGGGGAGGGCAAAAATGGCTTACCCCAGAGGCTGGAAACAGCCCATTTTCTGACTTCCCGTGGGCCCAGTAGATCCATTTTTCGCCTTCTCAAGGCTCCAGAAGCTTTCTATGATCCTGGGGAGGGCGAAAAAAGGCCCAACACACAAACCGGAAGTTCAGGAATGGACTTCCAGGTTGCCCGTTGGGCCATTTTTCTCCCTCTGGAGGCTTCAGGAGGGCAAAAAATGGCTGAAAATCAAGGCCGAAAATCAGCTGGCCAGCATGCTCATGTGCACTGGAGCTGACAGGGCAATGCCTCGCGTGCCCTCAGAAATGGCTTCGCGTGCCACCTGTGGCACCCGTGCCATAGAACTAGACTTTTTTCTGGGGAGGAAAAAAACTGGAAATTAGACACCTGGGCAGGCTATGGAAAGTATATATTATGTTTATGAGCAGTGCATGGAGTTCAATTGATACATTCACAACCTTCTTTTTTTCATTCTGAAGGAACCTGGACAAAGAAGCCTAAAAGCAAAAGACAGAGAAGAGCCAGAGGACTGTCATTAGAATTTCAAATACTACTGGAAGTATTGCTTTAAAGAATGGAATGGAATGGAATGGAATGGAATGGAATGGAATGGAATGGAATGGAATGGAATAGAATAGAATAGAATAGAATAGAATAGAATAGAATAGAATAGAATAGAATAGAATAGAAGTCTTTATTGGCCAAGTGTGACTGGACACACAAGGAATTTGTCTCCGGTGCATAAGCTCTCAGTGTACATACATACATACATACAACAATAGTGATAGATCATTATCATAGTCATTGTAAAAATATATTCATCATAAAACATTAGATATAACACGCAGTGATAGTCATGGATACTAAATAAGCAATCAACATAAATCATACTAGGATACTAATTAAACAATTCAAATCATAAGATACAAGCAACAACATTATGCTTATAAGAAGATAAGGAGATACGGCAGTGAGGGCGAACCTATTTGCCCATTTATCAGGGCATGCGAGGCATTGCCCTGCCAGCTGGTTAGCGTGCATGATTCAGCCATTTTTAAAGCCATTTTTTGCCCTCTCCAGGCTTTATTGGAGCCTGGGGAGGGAGAAAACAGCCCCCTCATCTCCCCGCCGAATGCCCTCCAGCTTCCCTGAAGCCTCCAGAGTGCAAAAACCCGGCCCTATGATCAAACTGGAAGTGACTTCCGGTTTGCTCGTAGGGTTGTTTTTAGTCTTCTGGAGGCTTCAGTGAAGCTCCTGAAGCCGCGGGGGGGGGCTGTTTTCTCCCTCCCCAGGCTCCTATAAAGCCTCTGGAGCTTGGGGGGGGGGGGGTTGCGAAAAAAGCATGTAAAAAATGGGGGGAGTGCCTACCATGCATGCATCTGCACTGGGAGGGGGAGCACTGCATTATGGGTGCAGCACACCCGCACACGACCCCCCCCATGCACTCCCCCCCTTTTGGCACGCGAGCCTAAAAAGGTTCGCCATCGCTGAGATAGGGAATGGGGAAGATGAGAATAATAATGTTAATACTGCCTTTCTAGATAGGTTGATAGTGTTGTGGGAATTAGTTGTGTAGCAGAGTGATGACACGGGGGAAAGCACTGTCCTTGTATCTAGTTGTTCTGACGTGCAGAGCCCTATAGCATCGTTTTGAGGGTAGAAGTTGAAACAGTTTATGTCCAGAATGCGAGGGGTCTGTAGATATTTCCACACCCCACTTTCTGGCTCATGCAGCATACAGGTCGTCAACGGAAGGCAGAAAGGGCTTCTTTAATTTAAATGAGTAATCCAGCAAATTCAGGAATTGAATGAAACCATTGTCTGCAAGCTAATGGGAGGGGTGATATTTTCTGCTAGTTTATGAGGAGCTCAGCCAAGATCCTAATCATTGACTGGAATGGGAAGATGTCAGGGCTTTGGATTGTCCTTGTACAAGGATCTCTGGGGGATGAAGTTCCAGAAAAGAGACCTAAAGAGCTGTTGGAAGAAATTTAAAATGAATCTGACCATACATGGATAAGATATCATGTTAGGGATTACTTTGTGGCAATAAGGGTGGCCAAATGTCACTATTTCTCCATTGTTATTACATCTGCTGATCCAGAAATCTATTTAAGTGGATCTGATCTCCACTTGGTAGGGAGGACCCTAGCACATCTCCTGGGCTTCTGTGAGGATTATTTATTGAAGGCAACCATTTCTCTTCCTTTCTCTGGGGCTGGTTTCTTTCAGTGTTGGTTATAAGAAAAAAAGGCAAGAGTTAGATCTTCTGTAAGGTGCTACTATTCTTTTTCTCTGTGTGAAACCACTAGGCAAGTCATCTGCTGGTTTGAAGTTCAATAGCATCAGTAAACTCAAGACATACAATTATATATTTTGATCCTGGGCCATCCAAATGAGTTTGTTGATCTAGGTCCTGGTGCCTACATGCTAACCATGTTTGGATGGCGAGGACCCATCTCCAAAACAATCTATCCAAGACTAAGTGCCTTTGATAGGATGGTAGGAATTTGGGCTCTCTAGACTTGGAGATATTTCATCTTTTGTCTTTGATAGGGTCTCACTTACACATTCAAGGCTGGTGCACAATCTGGGGGAAGGAGTGTCTTCCTGGACTTATAGTTCCTGCTTTGATAAAGAGCTCGCAGTTCTGGCCTTTGCACAATTTCATCTGTGCCAGTTTCACCCTTTTTTAGAGGGGTGGGGTCATTGATACTCATCATACCCTGCTAAACTCATGACTTGGCTACTGCAATGTGTTCTACATGGGAATGATGTTGAAAACTACCCAGGAGTTACAGCTGATCCAGAATGCAGCAGCACAGATAGCAATGTGCGTCCCTCATCATGCCCATTTAATACACCTGGTTCACGATCTATACTAGTTGCTAGTTTGTTTATGGAGAGTCTCAATCATGCTTTTTCAAAAGTCAACTGGACTTTGTTTTTCTTTGAAGGCATTTGCTTTTCCTCCAAGAAGCTTTTTTAGTTCTGGATGAATGTTGGATAATGGATTGATTTATATTCCTTGCAGTCCTCTGGTCATTAGTACTCTTTCGGGAATTGTTCAGGTCACTCGGAGATTTATCTGTGCCCCTCAGGGTCACCTGAATAGTGCAAATGGATATGGAACCCTATTGGATTTGCTGAAAGGACTGTGTTGTAAATAGGAGATAGGTGGTGTCATATCCCTCCCCCTCTGTTGAGAGAGATGCTGTATTATGATTCTGTCTTAATGTAGATGGTCTCTTTGACATCTCTTTCAAACCAGCAGTTAGAAAGTTGCTAGTTTGCTTCTAATTCAAGATTCTGGTCATTAGCCTATATGATTCTACATAGCATAGAGACTAGTTACTTCAAGGACCATCTGTCTTCTATAGTATCTGCAGGATTGATTTGATCTGGCAGGGTTGGTGTGCTTCAGGTCCCTTCAAATAAACATTATCAGGTCACTTTAAATGTGCCTTCTCTGTAGTAGTATGAGTTCTGGCATGAGTTCCCCCCCTAAAATTTAAGTAGTGTCCATCCTATTGTTATTTAAAAGGAATCTTTACACCTGGCTCTTTGCCCAGCCCTTTGGCAAGGGTGAGCAGAGCCTCCTTTGGATTGTGTGAATTTATATCTTTTTATCCCTGTCTGTGTTTGGTTTGCCATTCTTGCCATAAACATTTTTCTCTATTGTCTATTCATTGGGAAGGGATGGATGACATATAATTTGAAGAAAGAAGAAAGAAAGAAAGAAAGAAAGAAAGAAAGAAAGAAAGAAAGAAAGAGGGAAAGGAGAGAGAAGAAAGAGAGAAAGAAAGAGAGAGAAGAAAGAAAGAAAGAAAGAAAGAAAGAAAGAAAGAAAGAAAGAAAGAAAGAAAGAAAGGGAATAAAGACAGAAAGACAGACAGACAGAGAAAGAGAAGGGAGGGAGAGGGAGGAAGGGAAGAAGAGGGAGGGAGAGAGAAGAGAGAGAGAGAGAAAGAAAGAAAGAAGAGAGAGAATAAAGACAGAAAGGAAGGAAGGAAGGGGGAGGGAGGGAGGGAGAAAGAGAGAGAGAAGAAAGAAAGAAAGAAAGAAAGAAAGAAAGAGAAAGAAAGAAAGAAAGAAAGAAAGAAAGAAAGAAAGAAAGAAAGAAAGAAAGAAAGAAAGAAAGAAAGAGATCTGTTCATTGTATGCATATACGTAGACAAGAACATTGAAAATTGTATTGAAGACTGTTCCTTTGATTCTCTGCCAAGGAAGATAGGCAATAAGATTGCAAAATTCAGTGTGACACCCCAGAAATAGGATGTATGTTGATACCGTATTAACATACCAACCCCTCCCCCCCCCAAAAAAACCTAGGTACTAGTTCAGAACCTTGATTTATTTTGATGACAAGAAATCCAAAAAGATTATGGATCGTCCTGGCCTTAATGGCTTTCTCCTCGTTTCATTGGGAATGGGAAAATAGCATTCTCATGCAGATTGGCTCTTTCCACGAAGATGGATGGGGATCATAAAGCACGCCATGGATTCCTGCGAGGAACTCATCATTGGGGTTCAGCTGTTAAATGGGATTTCCAAAAGAAGCACGAAGAGAAAGAATGTCTTCGCTGGTCTGAGGGCTCTTTTTAATTAAATTCTTGCGCATTATGGTGTCTCATTTATCAACCCCTGAAATAATAATTAACACTCTTGGGGGTTTTCCCCATCTCAGAAAAATAATAAGTAGGAACAATTACAGGAAAGCCCTTCCTTAGGGATGGAACTTTTTTTTTAATCGTTGAGAATATATGTAGCATTCCTATCCCCCTCATAACAACACTTTATCACTTTAACCGACACTCCCCTCTTCACGTTCTTAACGCAGTATTGAATTTTTGGATATTTATATTACAAATGCCTTTAACTTTGATGTTTGACAGTCCTTCATAGATTATACATTGATAGCACCTTTCATGAACTCAGATCAGGGGTGGGTTCCTGCCAGTTCTAACCTCCTCTATAGAAGAGGTTCCACAAATCTACAGTGCCATTTAGAACCGGTTCCAGCTCCCTCCCCCCGCCCGTCCGCACATCATCAAGATGAAGAGCGAGAGGAGGAATTCTGGGAGATGAAGTCCACAAGTCTTAAAGCTGTCAAGTTTGAACACCCCTGGTTTTTTTTCCTAAAGGGTTAGGGGTGCAAGGGTCTTGTAACTTGACAGCTTTAAGACTTAGGTGCTCCAATGTTTCTGAGTTTCTGAGGCAACATTTTGGTTGCTAAGCAAGAGCATTAAGTGAGTTTCATCACATTTTACAAGTTGGCCACGCCCACCCAGTTACATGACTGCCAAGCCACTCCTACCCGGTCACATGGCCAGTAAGCCTCTCCCACAAAGCAAGCCACACCTACAGAAGAGGTTCTAAAAAAATTTGAAACCCACCACTGACTCAGATAAACCTTATCCGATTGAAATCAGAGCTACGGCCATTCATTCTGCATTGCCCTGATCTTTCCCCTGTAGGCAGGAGAAGGGAACTGTCTGTCTGCCACTATCATTTTAGGTGGGATATCCTGCATTTTTTGAATTGCTGGGCATCCAGAGTCATTTGTTGAAATGGGCAGCTATTGAAATCAAATAAATAAATAAATAAATAAATACATAAATATCCCATTTTCTTCTGGGCTTCTGGTGCACCATTGGTAAATGTGTACAAGCCAAGGACGTTAACAGGGAGAAGGTCCTTGCGTGATGAGCTATTCTCTTTGGCCTATCTGCTCCCCTTGATTTTAAACCCAATGTTGCCTTGCTATATGGCTTTGTTTTCCAGTCATTCCCAAGTTTTGATTGATTGATTATAGCCATTCTTCAGTCCTTTGATAAAAGGTGGGTAATAAATCTTCTGGCAATTAAATGCATGCTGCCATGGCAAAGCAATACATGTAGCCCCAAGCACTGGCTTTGGTTCATAGACTCAGTCAGCTGAGCTGTCATGTTCTCAGCTATCTATCTGCTAACCACTCTGTGTTCTTTTACAGGTGGTGTTGATGTGTGAAAAGCTATCAGAATCAGGCCTGCCTTCCAGAATAAACATACCATTCATGCTGGTGGCATGCTTTCATAGTCTTGCTTGTTCACTTCCAAAACAGTAATGAGTTCTCTCTTTCCTTCCAGCTATATGTTGTCTTCGGACAGTCCTGAAGGTTATTGTCTGATTGAAATGGTTGCAGATGAAATTTCTTCTGTCCATCAGAGGACCTCTCTGCCAGCACAAATGACTCAGGTGAACTTGCCAAGCAGAACCTCAAATCAAATATTAACCCATTAGTGGTGGGATTCAATTTTTTTTACTACCAGTTCCGTGTGCGTGGCTTGGTGGACATGGCATGGCTTGGTGGGCTTGGGGGTGGGGGGAAGGATACTGTAAAACAGGGGTAGTCAGCCTTTTTATACCTACCGCCCACTTTTGTATCTCTGTTAGTAGTAAAATTTTCTAACCACCCACCGGTTCCACAGTAATGGTGATTTATAAAGTAGGGAAGTCAATTAAATTAAAAAAAGGAAAGTGTTTCAGTATTGGACAAAACCCCTATTGCCTACCATGAAAACTGGAATGCCCACTAGTGGGCAGTAAGGACCAGGTTGATTACCACTGCTGTAAAATCTCCATTCCCTCCCCACTCCAGGGGAAGGTCACTGCAAAATCCTAATTTCCTCCCAATCAGCTGGGACTCGAGAGGCAGAGAATAGATGAGGGCGGGGCCAGTCAGAGGTGGTATTTACTGGTTCTCGGAACTATTCAAAATTTCTGCTACTGGTTCTCCAGAACTGCTGAATACCACCTCTGTAGTCCATGTACAGTACTTTAATATCTCTTATAAAGCACCCATGACAAAATTTTGAATTAGTTGAGACGTATTAATAATGATATTTATTTAAGATGCAATCAACTGGGGGGAAATTCTCCTGCATTTCCCACTTATGGCTCTTGCTACAGCTTAATTTCAGTGGGATTTTTATGGGAGAATTCCCTAGTGGTTGTCTTAAGGGGCTTCTAAAGCTTCATGTTCAGCCAAGACAGTTGATGGATTGCTTACACAAAGCAGTTCATTTATGAACAATGGGAACATGTACCATAGTGATGAGTCTGCATATTAAGACTGACACCTTTTTGCAATTTAGATAATTCCATACACATTGAGATGAAATACCTATCATCTCTAACTCACACTCAATGGTTTTATAATAATTTTCTCTGCCCAACAAAAAAGGTAGCAAAAGAAGAAGAAAAAACATTATTAAGGAGCAATTGTTATGCTTTATGTTAAATAAATGTAGAAACAAACAATTAATGAAATTTGTTTAGTTAGTTTATTTATAGCCGCCTAACTCCTAAACACCTAAACATTAGTCGATTTAGGGCACAAAAAAATAAGGAAAAACAAAGTTAATTTTCCAAAAGATGCCTTTTCAAGCAGCAACTGGACTTTCTTTGGTTTTTCTTTGAAGTCATTTCATTTCTCATCCAAGAAGCTTAAGAAATAAAGAAGCTTCTTGGATAAGGAGCAAAAAGTCTTTAAGGAAAAATTAAAAAAAAAGTCCAGTTACCTTTTGAAAAAGCACTTTTGGACAACCCTGACCTGGATGACTGAAAATCTCCATAGACAAAATCAGTTTTGTTGCTGTGTCATTGTTTTTTGGAGAGTGGCTGCCCAGAAAGAATTGGTCTTTCATTTAATATAGCTGCATGTATCTGCTGCTAATTTGGGAAGCAGATTCAGCAATAATGGCCACTCCTTTCCTGGATAAAGGCTCTACATACAATTCTAGTTGTTTTCTTTTTATTTCCTTGATACTTAAGTTCTTTAAGAAGTGACTTCTTATGGGGCTTTTCAGCAAAAGTAAAGCACTTTGCTTCTACTTTTCTACTTTGAATGCTTAGGGATGTCTGTTGCTTCTTGTCTTGTGGTTTAGAACAATCACATTCTATAATGCTTTTATCCCCTTGACATTTT
This sequence comes from Rhabdophis nuchalis, assembly GCA_039707465.1. Taxonomy (NCBI): domain Eukaryota; kingdom Metazoa; phylum Chordata; class Lepidosauria; order Squamata; family Natricidae; genus Rhabdophis; species Rhabdophis nuchalis. Next base: position 268,771,176 of record CM077643.1, on the reverse strand, counting down.
TCAGACTTATAGAGAAAATGGGCCAGACTCCACTTAAAAAAAAAAAAATGCTTTTTGGATGAGGCCAAATCTCTGCTCCCCGTGCTTTCCCTGACCAAACCATTCTGAGTCAAGAAGCATATACCGTAAATTTAATTATCATCATCATTATTACTATTATTATTATTAATCTTCACACAATCAGCCAGAGGTTCAGTCTGGGTTTGGCATTTTTGTCTACCTATCGAGTTCTTACCAAGGACCTGGGACAGGCAAATCTGGATGTTTGATGGTGTTACAGATATCGTCGCAGGGTGAAAGCAGTTCTAAATCAAGTGGTCTTCTGCAATTGACTGATGGAAAATTTGTCAATGCCTATGGTATTCAAGTGGTGCTCCAGTTGTTTTGGGACTGCACCCAAGGAAGGCACCTATTACTATTGGTACTACCCTTGCTTGCCTTTGCCATAGTCGTTTTATTTCTATTTGTATGTCTTTGTATTTTGTTATCTTCTCCAGTTCTTTCTCTTCTATTCTGCAGTCTCTAGGCATTGCCACATCCACTATCCAGACTTTTTTGTCTTTCTTATCAATGACAACAACAACAACAACAACATTATTATTATTATTGTTGTTGTTGTTGTTGTTGTTATTGTTATTGTTATTATTATTATTATTATTTGGTTAATCTTTGGTAAGATTCACAGCCTTTGGGGCTGGTTGGTAGCTCAACAGTTCGAGTCCTAACCAAGGACCTGGGAACTATTAAGGTAATATCGGAGGATATAAGCTGTTAAAGGCAGCTCTTTAGGTATTGCTCCAAGGGCTCCAATTACAAGATTATGATTATCATCATCATCATCATCATTATTCTACACAGCAGAAAAGCCTGGAATGAACCTATCTGGACCAGGACTTCTGGAATGTTCTTTCTCTAAATTCAGAGGAAGACTTCTTAAAAGAATTGACCTAAGAATTGTAATACATTTATGTCTGCATTTTCTGACACTTTGCTAAATGGATTCAGAACTAAAAGGGAGGGTGGCCTGTCTTTGCAATTCTGGAATATGCCACCTTGCAAAGGGCCACAATATGAAACAATCCCATAGACAGGAGAAATTTACTTGTCCTAACTTCCTGGGGTTCTTCCCTCAGATTTTCTTTCATGAATAGAGAACAGTACACAATCACAACTGTTCTTATTCGAGCTTTTATCTGTATGATCTTTTTTTTTAGCTGACCTTTGGGCCAATATTCCTTGGAAATGTCCCTTTCCATCGCATAAACATCCATCCAAATTCTGAAACGATTTATGGATTCAGGGGCTGCATCAGAGAGTTGCAAGTCAACACCCAAGAACTCTCCATTATAGAGGAAGCATTGGAAGGACAGAACATTGACAACTGTAATGTTCCAGTTTGCGACTATCATCCATGCCGCCACGGTGGTACATGCACTAGGTAGGCATAAAGCCATCACAATTATGTATGTCAGTGCATCATTTGACTTATTCCTTGGCTTATTTGTTTGCAAAATTTATAGATTGCCCTATGTCAGACTGGCTACAGTTAGTCTTCAACTTACAATTCATTTAGTAACCATCCAAAGTCACAATGGCAGTGAAAAAAATGACACAATTATTTTTCACACTTACGACCGCTGCAGCATCCCTATGGTCGGTTATGGGATTTAGCCAATTCGCACCACTTTGGGAGAACCGATAGTTAATTTTCTGAGCCGTTTGGTGAACTGGTTGTTGGAAGAAATCATTAGGGCAGAGAATCGGTTGTTAAATAACTTGAATCTCACCACTGCCTATGGTCACACGATCAAAATTCAGTCGTTTGGCAACTGACTTATTATTATGACAGTTGCAGTGTCCTGGGGTCATGTGATCACTTTTGGCAACTTTCTGACCAGCAAAGTCAATGAGGAATCCAGATTCATTTAACAAATATGTTACTAACTTAACAACGGCAGTGATTCACTTAGCAACTGTAGCAAGAAAGGTTGTAAAGTGGAGCAAGACTCACTTTACAACTATTTCAATTAGCAACGAGAAGTTTGGGCTCAGTTGTGGTCATACCTGTAGTATTTTTCTATTGAGTTTCCAGAGGTCTTGCTTGAAAAGTAGGAGCTATCTTTTCAAGATAGGTTCAGAAGAGCAAGTTATCAGCCAATACACAGACAGAACTAAAGAGAATTGACCAGGAGTATTTAAGGAGGAATTCCTAATAAATGTTCCCTCAAAGTCAAGGGTCTGCACTTGGTTAACCTTTGAGATTGAGGAAGGGTTTTGTTTTTTTTTTAAAAAGGGGGGGAGGACGAACAGCCTGTGATTGTGACCTGAAATTGTGACATATTTATCTTCGTGCCTACAATCAACCTGACATATGTTTACCGCAAAATAAGCTAAAGGCACTCTGTTCTGTACTGAGAACGATAGATGGTCACCAAGAACTGAGGCGAGACGAAGCTAAAGCTAACTAACTTTATGCTTAACAGTAACAAGCAACAGCAACAAGTTAACGACTATAACCGGCCCTGAGTCAGTTAACAGAAACAGTAACTGTAACAGTAACGGCTCTCCGTCTGACAGCTCTCCTTTTGAATTCCAGGCTGTCAGACGGCTAGCCAATCAGCCGTCAGCTGTCTCCTGCCAGTACACATTATAATACGCATGCTCAGGACACAACACACTCCTTGAAGGAAAAATCAAAGGATTGAAGTGCTAAATAACCATGTTTCAGCTGATGACAGAGGATGAGGATTCATCAGTGCAAACTAAGGAGGCCAGGGATGGGTTGCAATTATTTGTTCCAGTGAAGAAAAAATAGGGAGGACAGCATAAGAATATGTATAGTAGTTATACAACAAATGTAATGTCAATACGAAAACAAATAGGGTGCATATAGAAACGGTGCAAAGTAAAGTATAGTTTTAGTATAGTGGGTTTTAGCGCAGGGACAATTTGTTTAATTCTTATTTTAGCTATTTATGTATTTTATATTTGCTTTTTTAACTTCCCTGTGCACCGCTCCGAGTCCCTTTGGGGAGAGGAGGCGGTCTATAAATAACATTATTATTATTATTATTATTTATTAAAGGAGCAGAAGTGAACCTTGAGAATTGAGTGCAACATAGCTGTAAAATATTTATTTTCTACTGTATGAATGAGATTATATCTCCAGGAGCAGATTAATAGCATCTTCAGGTACTGCTTCAGGAATCCTTATGCATTAACTTTGAGAAATCCCAGTGACTTGGTGAAGGGTTAGTTGACTAGAAGAGAGGAAATATCTCTTTTTCTCAAAAAAAAAAAAAGAAAAAAAAAAAAGGAAGGAGGTGGGGTATAGAAAAATCAGCAAACCATTCATTCTAAAAAATATTAAGGATTTTCATAAAGATGTGGACGGGCTGTGTATTATATTTGCGGATGACACACCTCAAGGCAATAACAAATCATTTAGAATATTAAAACATTCTTTTTTTTTATATTGAAAAAGTTTTATTGGTTTTACAATTTTTTCTATAGGGTAGGGTAAGGGATACAAAGAAATTTTGAGAGTATTCACGTCAAAGTCGTCGGCCCTTCCAGGGCCTCAAAATACATCAATAACAATAAAAGAAAAAATTATTATCTTAACACTACAAAGTGAAAGCAAGTACATATACCTAAGTTCTCAGTTCTATACTGTCAGACATTTACAAAAAATCCAAATACAAATATTATGCAAGATTAATCAGAAAAAATCAAGGCAAAGTTATTTTTTTTGATCTAAGTCTCTTGGCAATTGTATCTTCTTTTTCTCCTCCCAGGCCCCCAGTGGGCGGGGCCGTGGCCCCCTCCGTCCCCCCTGAGTCCTCCCCCAGGATAGAGGAATGTTTTTTAAGAAAGGCTTCCGCCTCAGCAACTGTTTTAATCCTCACTCTTCCTCCTTCCCAGAACACCAGTATCCCTTCAGGTGTCACCCACTTGAACCAAATCCCATGATCAAACAATGTTTTAGACAAGAAGGAAAATTTCCGTCTTGCATCTCTAATCTTTCTAGGGATCTGCTTCAGGATGGCAACCGTTTTTTGTTGGTAAATTAACGGACTCCCTCTCTGCACTTTCAGGATTTCCTCTCTGGTTGACCTTCTAACAAATTTCACATGTATCTCTCTAGGCACTTCATTTATCCTGGCATATGCTGAATTTATTCTATAAGCTAGGTCAATGTCCCCCCTGATCTCATCCTTAGGTTTTTGTAAATAGTCTGCTATAATCGTGCTCATAAGATCAGGGAGGCATTCACCAGGTTGCTCAAAAACATTCTGAAATCTCAAAAAATATGTCATTCTTTCCATATCAATCCTAGACACATGCTCATTTATTTCCACAACCTCATTAGTAACATTTTTAATCTCTCCTTTAGCCCCCACCAGCCCCCCTTCCAGTTCTTCATTCTTCTGTGTATTTTCCAGCACCTGCTTCCGTGTATCCAATAGCTCCTTCTTGAAGTTGATATTTTCTGCCCTCTGGGCTTTAATCTCTTGTACCAAAGTTTGTATAACAGTTTCAAGAGAAGCCATCCTTTGTTCTAAGCTTGCCAGTGCTGTTTCTTGTGCCATGATTAATTGTTAAAGTCAGTGCCACTAAAATGGCGTTTTTGGGGTGGGGCTGTTGAGGCAAACCAGGAGCCAAAAGTTCAGTCCAGAGTTGTAAAGTTGTAAAATTCAGGAACCAAGAGAGAGACAGTTTTCCAAATCAATAAGTATAATAACGAAGATACTCCAGAGAAGAAATCACAAATCCAAAGAAAAAAAAATCTTCCTTAATATCCAGAGGGAGTCCAAGTTGCAAAGAGACGCTGGAAATTTTCCATAAGTAAAATAGTCAGTCAGGAACAAAGAGGGGCCATCTTCCACCGCCCAAACTCAGAGCCCAGAGGAGAGAGTGGTAAAAGAAATTGTTTCAGCCAGACCTAGAGACATTGTTGCAAACAGCCACAGACAACTTTCCCTTGCTGCAAACAGTCAGGATTAGAGATTTCCGCTTTCTCTCCACGAGAAGCCATTTCCAAGTGCTGCTTAAGTCCGAGGGGTTTTTTTTGAAAACAAACTCCCCCCCTCCCAGTCCTTTCAGCCTGGCTGACAGCAGAAAAAAAAGTTTTTTAAAAACTCACTCTCGCCTCGCAGCTGAAGCCTCGGGAAGCCTTCCGACTGAGCCGATTAACCCTCTTCATTGTTATGAATGGCGCCGTCTTCCTTAGGCGAAGGGAGAACCCCCCGCAGCATGTTCTCCCTCACCTAAGCCGCGCCGGGGGCCACTTCCTCCACCACCGTGGGGGGGGGGCGCCCCCCGACGAGCCGGCTTTACGGGAGACCCTCAAACAAGAGGGGTCTCGCCCCCGTGGGGGGGCAGAAAGAGAAACAAAGCGGCGAGCGAGCGCTAGGCTCGCCCGTCGCCGCAGGAGCCGGAACCGGAAGCCCGAATATTAAAACATTCTTGATAGATTAAAGAAATGAGTTGAAGACTTGATGAAAAGATCTTGGGATAATTTGAGACTGGAAACGAACAAGAGAAATGCACGTTTAGAGATTATAAAGCATATTGTCCAAAACACAGAAAACAATTGCTCTATTTTGCTTTGATCAGATCCTGCCAAGCATGCCCAGTTCTTGGCATTATACTTTAAGGAAGATTCAGAGAAATCATAGAATAGATTTATAGAATAGCAGTGGGCAGGGAGTTGTGTGAAAAACAGAGAAAAGATAGTTTGGTGTGGGGAAGCGATTTGATAGCAGTCTTCAAATATATCTTCAATATCTTGAAAAAAGTTGCAGAGAAGGTCAGCATTTGTTCTCTCTCATTCCAGAGTACAAGTCATAGATGAATGCTTTCAAATCACAAAAAAAAGCAGATTCTGTCTGAATCCTGGAAAAAACATCCTAATCATAAGAACTGTTTGATCCTGGAGCCAATTACCCACAGAATGGTGGTTTCCCCTTCATTGGCTGTGTTTAAGCAGAATCTAGACTGCCATTTGTCTGGGCTGTTTTCATTTTGCACTGAGCAGGAGGTTGAACGCAATGTTCTGAATAGCCCTTCTGGCTCTGTGATTCTAAAATATTTAAATATTTTTGTTCATTTATCCCTTTATTCCAAACAACAACAACAACAACAACACAGTAGGCTACTCTTCAGCCAAAAAGATGTCTTGGGCAGTATGGTCTTAGGAAAAGGTCCAATGTCTTGGTGTTGCAAAAAGCTACCACATTCACACTCCTCCATATTTTAGTGGTCATATCTGAAACTATGTAAATTCACTTAGTTCTTCTGATGACCAGCTGCAATGAAAGAGTTGAAAGGAAGACAAGAGAGGCTACCTTCCATCTTTTCTACTGCTGCAGCCTGACAGGAAGGGCTTTAGTCAAGTAATCATCAATAATAGAAAAGGCCCAATGAATCTGGCTTGTCTGACCTTGTTAGAAAAAAGGCATGTTATTTCTTCATTGCAGTCTAAGTTGTGTGAAATATTGAAAGCCAGAAACTCTGTTTTGTTTTGTTTTTCCCTTGAATGGAGCTATTCAAATTAAGAGATTGACTAAAATGCCTTTATTTTTAAAGAACAAGAACTGATCACAATGATCATGGCCAGTGGTGGGGTTCAAATTTTTTTACTACTGGCTCTGTGGGCATGGCTTGGTGGGCGTGACAGGGGAAGGATACTCTCAAATCCCCATTCCCTCCCGATCAGCTGGGACTTGGGAGACAGAGAATAGATGGGGGCGGGGCCAGTCAGAGGTGGTGTTTACTGGTTCCCTGAACTACTCAAAATTTCCGCTACCGGTTCTCCACAACTGGTCAGAACCTGCTGAATACCACCTCTGATCGTGCCACTTCATGTGACATTAGGATTAATCCTAATTCAAACAATGCCAAGTGAAAATTGCTAAACTCAGCAGTTAAGAGAGAAACGATGCAGGAATTTTAATGCTATATATTTGTCCCAGACACAACGTTTATTTCAAGTGTTGCTGAGAAAACGCTTGTGGGAGGCTTGAGGTATTCTATATATATTAACATTCCAGTTTACTAATTTATTATCACTCCTGGATTTAGAACTAAAGTTAACTATAATGTTTGCAAAATGATTATATACAATCAATTTGGTTACAAAACCAAAACAATTTCTAATAATTGTAATGTTTGCAAGCCTTTACAAGTTAGGGGTGTGTGTGTGTTGTTGTTATTAATTTCCCAAAGATCCTTCTCTTTCATTATTTGGAGAAACTGGGGCATCAGCAAAACCTTCCTAACAATTTCATTTAGAAGAAAAAAAAATCCTTATGGATATTAAATAAGCAATTAAACCATAAGCTAGGAACACAGGTCTTCCTACCGTAGTTTATGATAAAATTATTGGGAACTCATTGAAAGCTATTCACTGCAGGCCAGAAAGAGCCAGAAAGCTAAACAATCTAAAACCAAGAGGAGAAATATAGTGGCTTTTGTTAGGGGTAAAAAACAGCCTCGTTGGAAAATAAAGGCAGAATAATGCAATATACCAGACAGCACAAGAGATACGTTGTTTAAAGCACACAAATAACTATCAAACACTGATAGTAGAAAAAATAAATAGTCTTTACTTTTGCAATAACTAAAATACTTCTTCCTAACAGTGATACTAACTCCTCCAACAATAATCAGTCCTTCACCAAAACCACAGTTATCTTACAGTAATGCAAAAACAATGATACTTCTTCCATCTTCATGTACAGCTCCTCCCCCAGTGGCAATCAGGAAGCAAAGGAAAGCAAAAGGGAATGAACTGTGTTCTCAGCTGCCTTTTTATGATTGAGCTGGGAAGCACAGCCAATCAGATTCAACATAGTCCTTAAAGTTACATATACTCTTTAAGAATCCTGGCTTATATATATTGTCAACCCAACATCTGGATAATTATCCTAACATCTTTGAATATCCTAAATTTCAATATTTTTTCATAGTCTTCTTATAGAGTGATGTGGTGGCCTAGTGGTGAAGAATATTGCCTCCCACTCAGAAGGTTGAGAGTTCAATCCTAGGTAGAGACAGATAGGTCTCTCTCAGGGTAGAAAGAAAAATATCTGCTGTAAACTCTGTGTGGTGTCAGAAAGGCCATCTGGCCAGTAAATGTTCAGCTACATCCAGTTCGCCAGACTCTAGCCCAAATTAAGAGATTACAAGGTCGTAAAAAGGGAGTTTCATACTCATGCAATTTTAAAAATATTCTGTGAGAAACCTCTGATGAGATATTATGATTCTGTTGCATTTAATCTCACTGTCCCCATTTTTTTTTAAAAGACTAATTAGTCTTAGCCTTCTGATACACGCTAATGGAAAGCAATTTGGAAATAAGTAACGATGGTTACTTGGAGATTCACGGAATCCTGAGATTTCATCAGAATCACAAAATGTGCATCATAATTTATTTATTTATTGCATTTATTTGCTGATTCATCACGTATATCATGATGAAAGCTCTGCCCCTTGTAACATTGAAGTGCATGCATAAAGGAAACACAGCTTTTGTTTTGAGATATAAAACATTTCCCCCTTCTCCCTTGGACATCCATGATCAGAATACGTTCTGTTCTAGGGCAGCAGTTAGATCAGTTGTTAGAATGCTAAATTGAACACACCTATAATAGCAATAGGGCTTATACTTACTGTATATACTGCTTCACAGTGCTTTTACAGCCTATTGCACAGAGTCAGCCTATTGCACCCAACAATCTGGGCCCTCATTTTACCCACCTTGGAAGGATGGAAGGCTGAGTCAACCTTGAGCCTGGTGGGATTTGATCTGCCAAACTGCTGGCAACCGGTGATCAGCAGAAGTAGCCTGCAATACTACACTCTAACCACTGCGCCACCTCTTGCATAAACCTGTTGATCACTTGGGGAAATAGGGAGAATGAAGATGAACGCTGAAAAAATCTAAATCGAATTGCCTCAAGTCCTGCTGTGTTGCTTCATTGAGGCAGGAGGGGAGGTTCCTGAGAGGGAGGAGAGAGGAACACCACCAAGTATAATCTCAGCTTGGCCACTCAAGATGTGAATCAATAATTGATTCCAAGAAGGAAAGACAATGATACAAGGGTTATTTTTTAAACTTTCAAAGCCAAGTCAGACAATGTATAGGGCAGAAATCAATAAATGATCAAATGGGGAGGTGTAATGCAAGTACTTCTTCAGCTAGAGTCCTAAGCAATGGTGGGTTGCTCCTGGTTCAACCCAGATTGGGTGAACCAGTAGTGGCGGCGGCAGGAGGCTCCACCCAGCCTCTAGGATGCTTCTGCACATGTGCAGAAGTGCTGTGTGCACAAGCAAGCGTGCGTGCAAGCACGAGTAAACTAGTAGCCATGGGATTTGCAACCCACCTCTGGTCCTAAGTATGCTGATGTAGCAACAAGTCCTACTGAATGTGGTAGAATATGTTTCTGGCTAAACAAATCTGACCAATTATGGATGCTCAAAGCCAGCAAATCCTTTTTAATCACAACTCTACAAAAGTTCATAAACTAGGATGTACAGCAGGAGGTCTATGAATTGCTTTCTACCTTTTAGAAAGGATTTCAGGTGGCTGGTTCGTTAGACTTAAAGCTCACCATAAACCTGACAATCCATATTTAAGCTCAGTCATGTGAATGAGCTTCTGCTAACAAAAAAGGAGGTATGGCAGTCACATTATTCTGAAAGACGCTCCCAAATCTATTATCTTGTGATCAATAATGCACCTAACCATCAATAAGGGCTTGTAATTTTATCCAAGAATGGTTTTGCTCACATAATATTGTTTAAGTAGAAAAGGTGCATTTAAAGATAGCTTATGACACTTTTTTAAGAAAAGAAAAATCACAGTTGGAGGTCCCATTTTATTGAGCTGACACGACTTCACTCTATTGTATAATATTTCATCAGCTCTATTCAGGTAGCAATATAGGTGTACATTTTCCTCATCAGTGCAGACATACTTTCTAAACTTCTTTCTTTAGTAGAGAAATAATTGGTATTGGTGAAAACTAGATGCAGCTGTATTTGGTTTTCTTCTTATATCATGACTGATTATTGTGACTCAAAATTGGGCCAGGCACACCCCATTTTCACATTCCTCACCTCCTCAGCTGTGGACTGTTGCAGTGGTGTTTGGGACATTCAGTGGGAATGGCAGTGGTGAGTGGGCAGCGGGGAAATGTTGGAGGCCAGGTGCATCCTATTTTCACACACCCTACCACCACTGCTGCCGCTGTCACACAATTCTACAGGAGCCCCATGGTGGCGACAGAAGGTGTGAAAATAGGATGCACTCAGCCGCCATTCTCACAGCCCATCCCACCCATCGTCACTGCACAGCCTGAACACAGTTGCCAAATGACCCGTGGCAGTGGTGGCAGGGCTGTAAAAATGGGAAGACTTGGCTGCCACGACCATTCTGCCACCCGCCAGCTCTTCCACCTGCTGCCTCTGAGTTTTCCCCATAGTGAATTGACTATGCTGAGTTGTCCTGTGACAATTTGGTGGCAGTGAGTTGACAGAGGCCATGCCAATCTGTCCACACCTAGTTGTCCTAGACCCTGTGAGGAAGGCTTTACCATTTTACAGGTTGTTAGTCCTGTCCATTCATTTATAATAGTTTAAGCAGGGAGAAGAGGTTGCAGTGTGTGAACACACACTTGATTTCCCTACATCCCACCAAGAGGGGAATCCAAGACCATGTACTCTGCAAGTGTGCTGATAACTAAGAGCAGAAGGATTACTTATGGTCATTAAGTCTTCAGGCGGTAAAGAGTCAGTGCCGTTGGATTCATACCTCCAACAAATCATATGGATTTCTGAATCTAGAAAAGAGTGAAACACAACTTCCATTTCTCACTTCTGTAGGATTATTCTATCAAATTGAACTTGGCCTGCCTACCAATCTCTCTAAAAATTAAGCATATGTCATGAAGGCCAGCTTGCCTTCCATTGAGGAGCTGTATACTGCACAGGTCAGAAAGAGAACTGAGAAAATATCTACAGTCCCCCACATCCTTTTTGGCGAAAACAGGCCCATTTTTCATAAAGAAAAGGGCATGGATAGCCTTTAGGAAGCTTATAGAGTGCTCTTAGGGGCTGGGGGTAAAATTGAGCAAGAAATGGGCTGGGCTTTGCTCATTTCTGCCCTCCCCAGCCCCCAGGAGCTCTCTAAAAGCTTCCTAGAGGCTCTGCATGGCCATTTTGGTGAAGGGGGGCGGGTTTCAGGAGGCAAAAAAATGCTGTATTCAGTGTATCAGACACACCCAGATTTTCAGCCTCTTTTTTGAGGGAAAAAGGTGCGTCTTATACTCCGAAAAATATGGTAGTTTCTTCCCCCATGCCATCACTCTGCTGAACACATAATTTTCACAGTTCTGTCTTATGTCTAATTATATTTACCTACTAGCTATACCCCGCCACGCGTTGCTGTGGCCCAGTCTAGTTAAATGGCCAACCAATCTGTGTGTACATCTACACCTGCACTCGTACACACAACCACCATATAACCACCAACCTAGCTACCTACTGTATTTCTCCCTCTCTATCTATCCCTCTACCTACCTACCTACCTACCTACCTACCTACCGTATTTCTCCCTCTCTATCTATCCCTCTACCTACCGTATTTCTCCCTCTCTATCCCTCTACCTACCTACCTACTGTATTTCTCCCTCTCTCTCTATTCCTCTACCTACCTACCTACCTACTGTATTTCTCCCTATCTATCTATACACCTACCTACCTACGGTATTTCTCCCTCTCTGTCTATCCCTCTACTTACCTACCTACTGTATTTCTTCCTTTCTCCCTCTATCTACCTACCTACCTACCTACCTACCTATCTACATACCTGCCTACCTACTGTATTTCTCCCTCTCTATCTACCCTTCTACCTACCTACATACTGTATTTCTCCCTCTCTATCTATCCCCCTATCTACCTACCTACCTACCTACTGTATTTCTTCCTTTCTCCCTCTATCTATCTACCTACTGTATTTCCCCCTCTCTATCTATCCCTCTACCCACCTACCTACCTTACTACTGTATTTCTTCCTTTCTCCCTCTACCTACCTACCTACTGTATTTCTCCCTCTCTATCTATCCCTCTACCTACCTACTGTATTTCTTCCTTTCTCCCTCTACCTACGTACCTACCTATCTACCTACTTGCCTACCTACTGTATTTCTCCCTCTCTATCTATCCTTCTACCTACCTACCTACTGTATTTCTCCCTCTCTATCTATCCACCTACCTACCTACCTACCTACTGTATTTCTCCCTCTCTATCTATCCCTCTACCCACCTACCTACCTACTGTATTTCTTCCTTTCTCCCTCTACCTACCTACCTACCTACTGTATTTCTCCCTCTCTATCTATCACCCTACCTACCTACCTACCTACCTACCTACCTACCTGCTGTGTTTCTCTCTATCTATCTATCCACCTACCTACCTATCTACCTACCTTATTTCTTGCTCTCTATCTATCCCTCTATCTACCTACCTACCTACTGTATTTCTCCCTCTCTATCTACTCCCCTATCTACCTATCTACTGTAATACAATAATACAATAGCAGAGTTGGAAGGGCCTTGGAGGTCATCTAGCCCAACTCCCTGCCTAGGCAGGAAGCCCTATACCATTTCAGACAAATGGCTCTCCAGCATCTTCTTAAAGACTTCCAGTGTTGGGGCATTCACAACTTCTGGAGGCAAGCTGTTCCACTTGGTAATTGTTCTAACTGTCAGGAAATTCCTCCTCAGTTCTAAGTTGCTTCTCTCCTTGATTAGTTTCTACCCATTGCTTCTTGTTCTGCCCTCTGGTGCTTTGGAGAATAGCTTGACTTCCTCTTCTTTGTGGCAACCCCTGAGATATTGGAAGGCTCCTATCATGTCTCCCCTAGTCCCTCTTTTATTAAACTGTATTTCTCCCTCCCTCTCTATCTATATGGGCCACCTGGGAGTTTGCTATCTCAGTGCCTTCTTTTGGCCCTAAAAGGCCTCCATATGAGGCCTCTTCCAACAATGACAGTTGAAAAGCAGCCTGATGGGCGGGGCTACAGGGAGGTGAAAACATGATCAGTGGGTACATTTTACATTTGTGTACCTTGCATATGACACATGTGTGCTAGGCACAAAATGAGTACGTATTCTATCATTGGAAGTCCTTGGGAACATTGTGTGAAAATTTGAGGTAAATCGGTCCAATAGTTTTTGAGATTAGTGGCTTCGTACAAACTATTTTACATTTTTATTTATATAGATGTAGTATGGCTGTATTATTATTTCCTTCTTACCTGTTCCACTACCTGCTTTATTGGTATCAGTGTTATGATTATTATCCTTTCTTATTATCATTATTGTTACTTTGTTGTTTTATACATACATTAAGATCTTGTGCACTGGAGACAAATTCTTTGTGTGTCTAATCACACCTGGCTAATAAAGTGTTCTGTTCTGTTCCATTCTATTTTATTCTTATGATTATTCTGGTTCCCAATATATTCAAATGCTTCAGAATAAGGAATTCCTAACAACTTATATGGATTTTGTTTTGCTTTGCATTGTTTTTGGTCTTAACTGAGTTTTCACAAGGCTGTAAAACAAGAGGCTCCCAACTAAATAAACAAAAGTACTATTATTCTCTTACATTACCATGCCTAAGAGCTTTATTTTCTCACGTACATGATGCCAAGGGAGGGAAGGACAATTAGTAAAAATGTTTCCCCAAAGCAGAGCAGTATCAGTTGTTTTTTTCTCTCAATTACCTGTGCTAATATTATGTTTCATACATTTCCAATATGTGGAAATTCACTTTGGGAGTCAAACTCTGAGAATGTTCATTAGGCAGTGAAAATGATTTGTACTGCAAGCCTTGAAGCTCTTCCAACAACAGATCAAATATTCAGAAAACAAGACCCACAATTCGTCCACTCTGTATGTGAATAGACTCTCAGTGTGGTCAGAAAGCCCCTGACATTGTTTTCTAAGTGATTTTATTATAAACATCCTTGCCAGCTGGCACATGTCAGTGATTAATTTGGAATGTGAAAATGTCTTAAAATCTCCGGAGCCGCCTCCTGCAATTGAGATTTTTTTGTTAGTGAATTACAGGAATGTCGTCTGATTTTTCTACCAACTGAAGGACTGGGTTGTGTAGAAAGAAATCTTAATATTCTCGAATGTTGTCTGCAGAGCAGCCTGAGGATTGTAAAATAAAATGAAAGTCATGGACTAACAGGAAGTCAATACTTAGTTTTACCATGCTACCTCTGCAGCAAGGTCAAACAAGCTGGGGTGGGAGGGGGGGAAGGGAGAAGAGAGAAGGTCATCTCCATTTCTGCCTGTGGCTAATCAGGGACAGATAAAATAAATTTGCTCTGATCCCTCTTCCTAGGCATAGGGTATCTTTTTAACTTGACATCCTAGCTTCCTGCACTGGTCCTAGAAGAAAACTCCCTGCATTTTTAGCAACACAGTTCTCTTATGTGGCAAACTTGTTTTAGGTTCTCTGTCAAGAATAGTAAACGGTAACAGAGTTGGAAGACACCTTGGAGGTCATCTAGTCCAACCCCCTGCCAAGACCAGTACTAGGGATAAGAACTGCCAAACTGCCGACCTTTCTGATCAGCAAAACTCAGTGTCTTAGCCTTGAGTGGCAGTTGTAACTCCATCCAGAAATGCTGAAGGTGGGCTGGCAATATTTCGTTGCATTCAGCTCTTTCAGATAATGCATTCCTTCTAGGAGGAGAAGCCATCCACTTTGATTAGCCAAGGCAAGTGGTGTAGCCATGCTAGGAGGAGGTTCAGTGTCACTGACTGGAACAATCTGATGAGAGAATAGTAATTACCATATTTTTAGAGTATAAGAGGCACCTTCTCCCCCCCCACCTAAAAGAGGGTGAAAATGTTGGTGCATCTTATACACTGAATGTAGCCATACCCACCCACCGGCCCCAACCCTTTGGCCTCTGCCTCCCAACAATGTACCTCTTTGCAGTAAAAGGGGGGGGGCTTGCAGAGGCTTCAGTAAACTATAGCAATCCCTGCAGCCTGTAACAGCTGATGATTGGGAGAAATTGAAAGTGAAACTTGCTGTTTGCTCCACAAGGCAAATTGCTGGGAGACAGATTTTTTTTTCTTGTGCTAATCAGGCTGTTTGCTGCAAGGAGGTAAGTCAACAACTACAAATGTTTATAGAATGTTCAAATTATTAGATTTGATTAGATTATTTTTTTAAACACTGCTTTATTATTCTAGACAAATTAACAAAATGAAAAAGCTTTTTAAAACAAATGCTTGATCTGAAGAAGCCCCTGCTATTGTTTTAAAAAGTGCTATTCTTTTAAATAGCAGAGAATAACTATACTTCCAGAAAGCACATCAATTTTATCAGCATCTGTACAAGTAGAGTCAAAAATAACACTTTAAACAGTGTATATTGTCTGTACTGTTTGTTGCAAGGAGGCAGTCCCAAGCTCTGCTTTTGCTGGCAGAGGATTGCAGTCGCGGCCAAAAATGGAGCTCGGGAGCCCATTTTCCCTGACTGAGCGCTCAGGCCACCACGGGTGCCCCTGACACGAGTGACATCAAGCTGGCCACACCTATCCTGGCCATACCCACCCCAAACCACCTCCTGGGTCAAACACAACCCTGATGTGGCCCTCAATGAAATCAAGCTTGACACCCTTGCTCTAGATAGTTCAGAGGATAAATTGACAAAACGTTGAAGCCCAGCCCTATAAAAGGATGCTGACTATAGACCAAACCTGATGGGATGGGGAGGGAATGAAGATTTAAAATGGGTGCCAGGTTGTTGGAGTGGATGCCAAAAGGTGACATCTTTAGTGACTTAGTATAGGTACTTACAAAAAATATTTGCTTAAATCCATTTTTAACTGAACTTTAACTCTTTTCTGAATGAGCTGCATTGTACTTCTTGAAATCTGTCTTGAGTTTCTATTCAGCAACACTGAAAACTGGCTTGATGTTTATTTCTTCCCATTGTTGGTTTTGTTTTGTTTCTGTCTGCTTTATTTTAACTTTTTAATCTGATTTTCAAAGTTGGCTTGTATCCTACCAAGCCCTCCTGTAGCCTTGCTTTACTCTGCTCCACTTCCAGTCTTTCTACCTTGAAGGGGGCAAAAGGACATGGATATTTTAGAAAGAAATAGCTTAGAAAGAAATCAGCAGCCTGGTGCAGCAGAGGGACTGAGTAAATTTAAGTTATAGAAAAATGAAAAATTGAGTGAAATTGACCTTGACATCTTTGCCCAACCTAGTAACAATAGAGCACTCAGGTGAGGAAAGATCACAACTATATTGCTCAGGAATTGAATTCCAATTGCTTTCAGGCTCATTCCCAGTATCTCCAGTTAGAAGTTTGATCCTCCCAAAGTTAGTTTTGTAGGATATAATTACAGAATATTCAGTGTCATGTAAAGATGTATCAATCGGGCGAACATTTTTATTTGAATTATCTCCCATATTACTTGTGCGAGTGAAATATTTACATTAGCTATTAGTAGTTTGTTTGTTTTTACTGAATTTCATTATTATGTTTGAATGGTTGTGTTGAACACTGCCTAGAATTTCTTGTGGTGAAGGGTGGTTTATTTAGGAGGCAACTGTGGCCAAGAGAATGCAATGATGGAAGGAAGAAAAGGCTTTCTATCTTCAATATTGTAATAAAATGGACTCAATGGTGAGTTACGATTAATGTTTGATCAGATTCAAGTCATATTTCCTCCACCTCTATTTGTGTCTCAGCTTGTTTTATTGTAATTGAAAAGGTACCAAGGGCATGGGCTCTTTGTTGCCCGGATAATTTCTGTTTTTTACAGAAATTGTAAATTGTAGCCAGAACTACAATAAGAGTGTCAATCCTATTAGGAGGAAACTGTTCCAGATTTTCTGGAATCCATTAAATCCCATCATTTTCCTTTGGTGGACCACTCTAAAACATCCCCAATCCTTACATAGAGGACTACTTGTTTTAACCCTAAGTCTCAACAGGATGTGATCTGACTTTAATAAGTGAGCAAACTCTCTCATCAAACTCATTTTCAGGCTACTAATCTCTTGTTTAGTAGGGGGGGGGAAGCCTAAAAGTTATTAGCATTTTCCATGAATATAGATTCTGTAAAATTGATTAAATTACAGGTAATTCTCATTTAATTGCCACAATTGGCAAATCTATCATTTGTTAAGAGAAAAATTACATGAAATATGACAAACCAGACTTACAACCTTACTTTCACTGTGGTTGTTATGCAAGACATCACTCAACCACAACATGTGATTTTACTGCTGGTTTTGTCCATTGATTGCTTGCCATAAATGGCCGCAGGTTGGAGAATGCCCAAATTTCAATCATGTGACTGTGGGATATGTTGTAAATGTTTTTAGCCCTGTTGTAATGTTGAATGGTCACTAAAGAAGACAGTCATTAAGCAAGGTCTACTTGCATTTTAATTATTCTCAAAAATGTTGAGTATCACTGTTGAAACTACTTTGTGATTCTCCTAGCATTTCAAGACAGCAATGGAGTTTTCTTTTATTAGCTGAACATGCTAACTTGCTCGCATAGGAATAAGAATACCTAGGGTTTCATTTTGGCATAAGAATGTGTGTATGTACGCATGTCTTTAAGTTTATTATGGCATACAAGCTATTTAGGTATTGCAACAGCAACTTTGAGCAAAGGTTTGGATTTTTTGAAATCTGATGAAATCTATTTGGTCAAAATAAAAGAAATAACTATGGAACAAAGCAAGCTGGTATATTTCATAGAAAATTATCATTATGACGATTCCTTTCAAACATAACTTCCAAGGGGTCATATAACAAATTCTTAATTGTTTTTTCATACATTGTAAAAAAAATGGATAACTGCTGAAAATCTTAGGGCTGGTATTTTTTGGCTGAAGATTTGATAATGGTGTTTCATCCTGACTCCCATGTTGCCTCCCCTTTCTACTGAAAGGAAGACAATAATTGGTCAGAGGTCACTTTATAGGACAAATTTTTATTAAAGTTTAGAGTGAAAGATTCTATCTTTGCCTGTGGTGCTTTTCTGAACAGAGGTCTTCATATTATGTGGATAATAATAACCCACATTTAGAACATCTCAGCGGGGGGGGGGGGGAAATAATCTCGAAATGAAAGCTGTCCTTTTCACTCATCCCCCCCCCCCCCCAGAAATTAGTTTACATTTTTAGAAAGCAAGCAAAAGGAACAGAAATGTATTTTTTACACTTAGATTGCCTGGCAAAACCTGCTGACATAGTACACATTAGTCCTGGGAATCGCAGCTGCTGGGGGCTTTTTATTCATATTCAGCTGTCCTAGACAGGAAAAGCAATAATGCTACCCAAGTTATGGATGAAGGCCAAAGTCCAACCCAGCATTTCCAAGACTATCCTCTCAACTGTAGTTTGTCAGGCAAGAAGGGCTGATATCAGAGAGATGGCAGCAGCAGGAAGCTACGTGGTGATTTTCATAAAATTAACCTAATTTCACTGACTTTAGAGTGCTATGACTTATCATGTTACTTCTATAATCCCTAATTATTTGGGATTATTTTTTCCATTTATATACTACCATATTGTACCAGAATTTAACAAGGGAGCCAGTATGGTTGCACTTCTGTCAAAAGCACTGAGGCGCTTCTGGGTTGAAAGAATTAGCTGGTGATATCACTGTTGCCCTGGGGACACTCAGTTGGGGGCTCCTTTCATGTCCCCAGCAGGAGTTGAAGCAAAGGACAAGAGCTCACTCTGCCCCAAGGCTGAGTTGGTCTTTAACGAGGGCTTGCTAACCTCCAACCCATGTCCTAACCATGTAAACCACCATGCTTCTGCCAATGTAGTAAAATGCCAGTTTAAGTGCTACATTAGGAGTGGACAGACTTGGCTTCTGTCTTAGGCAAAGAAGCCTGCTGGTGACCTCAAGATACTACTTCCCTCTCTGATGTCCCTCTGCAACAAGCTGTCTGGAAAAAAAACCCCATCAAAATCTCTGCTTGCTTCATGTACTGATATCTTATAGTGGAACTGCAGCAAGCAAGCAACAGTACAGAGGAAGTGAATCCTGCAACCAGGGGTGGGATTCAGCCAGTTTGGCCCGGTTCGGGCAAACCGGTAGCTCCGATGATCAGCTGAGAGTAAACCGGTTCGCTCCGACAATCAGGTGGGCCCACCTGCCCACTCCTGCACTATACTGACATATATTTCCTTTGTATGAAGCCCAGCTGATAAGCACAACAGAGCATATTGCCGCGCCTCAACTGTTTTACTCATCGGGGCTGCAGTAGAAGGTAGGTTTTTGAGCTGTTTTCAAACACACTGCACGTGCTCAGCAAACTGGTTGTTACACGGGTTGAATCCCACTACTGCCTGCAGCTCAAGAGGGACAAATGCTAGGAATAACTCCCAGTGCTTAACAAGTTACATATATTATCAAAACATCCACAGTAAGCAAACAAAAAGACTTAAGACTGCAAAGTAGTGAAATCCTAGAAAAAACTACTGGCATCATTTGATAGATTCCAGTGAAATGCAGACACCTCTATGTTTTGTAGGATGTCCAGTCTACTTGTTAGATTCTGAAGCATTTACAAAATCAAATCGAATCGAATCGAATTTTATTTATAACCCGCTCTCTCTCCCCGAAGGGACTCGAGGTGGGGCACAGGGAATTAAAAACAGTTAAAAAAGGAATACAAAATTTAAAACAATAAACGTACATAAATACTAACTAAAAGGCATATTAAACAGAAAACCCTGCGCTAAAATTCCCAAATATTTACTAAAAATCCCTAAACAATCAGAAGAGACTATCCTAGGCCGGCCAAGCGAAAAAGATGTGTTTTTAATTTCAGACGGAAGGAGCGGAGGTCCGTGGTAGTTCTAATATCGGGGGGAAGGTCGTTCCAGAGGGCTGGGCCCGCCACAGAGAAGGCCCTTCCCCTGGGCGTCGCCCGCTGACAAAGTCTAGTGGACGGCACCCGGAGAAGTCCCTCTCTGTGGGAGCGAATCGGCCGTGAGGATGTATGGGGCAGGAAAAACAAAGTATTGCTACAGCTGGAGATCCCCGTTGCAGATTGGATATTTCCGCACAGACTAAAATTAATTTTTCACAGGTACACATCTCTGAAGAACATTTTGAAATCAAGAGTCTGTGTTATGCGTAGGAAGGAAGCTAACACATTTTTTGTCACAGGCAGGCCTCAACATGAAACAGTGTGTACATTGCCAGGTGGCAAATGTATATATAGGGTCAAAAGTATCAAAGATGAATTGACCTCAGGTGAACGTGGTTGCTGTCATAAGCCTTTAATTACAAGTGGCAACTGCCACACACACACACACATCTGATGTAAGATAGCTATAGAGTGATTGTACTGAAATGTGAAATGTATTATGGGCAATTTCTGTTTTTACCATTCTAAAGTCTATTTCCAACAATCTACAAAATTGGCAAAGAATAGTAGCAGTGGTGGGTTTCAAATTTTTTAGAACCTACTCTGTAGGTGTGGCCTATTTTGTGGGCATGGCTTGGCAGTCATGTGACAGGGTGGAAGTGGCCACCTTTTAAAATGTGGTGAAACTCATTTAACAACACTCTTGCTTAGCAACCAAAATTTTGGACTCAATTGTGATGATAAATTCATTCTTTCTTTCTTTCTTTCTTTCTTTCTTTCTTTCTTTCTTTCTTTCTTTCTTTCTTTCTTTCTTTCTTTCTTTCCTTCCTTCCTTCCTTTCCTTTCCTTTCCTTCCCATTGGGTCACTGGCAGCGGCACGCCAGATTAACTTCCAGGTACGCCGGTGGAACCCCCTCTCACCGGTTCTCTAAATTTCACCAACCAGCTCTCACGAGTAGGTGTGAGCCTGCAGAAACCCACCACTGAATCGAATCGAATTTTATTTATAACCCGCTCTCTCTCCCCGAAGGGACTCGAGGCGGGGCACAGGGAATTAAAAACAGTTAAAAAGAATACAAAATTTAAAACAATAAACGTACATAAATACTAACTAAAAGGCATATTAAACAGAAAACCCTGCGCTAAAATTCCCAAATATTTACTAAAAATCCCTAAACAATCAGAAGAGACTATCCTAGGCCGGCCAAGCGAAAAAGATGTGTTTTTAATTTCAGACGGAAGGAGCGGAGATCCGTGGTAGTTCTAATATCGGGGGAAAGGTCGTTCCAGAGGGCTGGGCCCGCCACAGAGAAGGTCCTTCCCCTGGGCGTCGCCCGCTGACAAAGTCTAGTGGACGGCACCCGGAGAAGTCCCTCTCTGTGGGAGCGAATCGGCCGTGAGGATGTATGGGGCAGGATCCGATCCCGCAGGTAGCTAGGTCCCGAGCCATGGAGCGCTTTGAAGATGACAACTAACACCTTGAAGCACACCCGGAAGACGACAGGCAGCCAGTGCAGCTCGCGCAAGAGCGGTGTTACGTGGGTGAATCTAGAAGCACCCATAATTGCCCGTGCGGCTGCATTCTGGACTAACTGAAGTCTCCGGGTGCACCTCAAGGGGAGCCCCATGTAGAGAGAGTTACAATAGTCCAGTCGGGATGTCACGAGAGCATGAACTGATGGACTGCGCTTGCGCGAAGATGGCGGGGTAGCTCTGGAGCTCCGTGTGGGCTGCGGAGGCCGTTGGCATTTTTAAGTGCCCCCTGCCCTCGTTTGTGATCTTGGAGGGCATGGGAGGATGAGGGACCCACCCGGACACCTTAGGGTGAGGTTCGCAATATCGGGGGGAGAGCGGACGGAGCGCCGGCGACCGGAACGCCTGGACGGTGAGAGCGCCGGGGCGGGAACTGCCGCAACGGAGGCCAGTGCAGAGGCCGCCGCCCGGACGTTTTAACAGGGCGGAGAGAGGCCGGCTGTACCGAAGAGCTCCGGAAAGCTGGAAACTGGTGGCGAGCCGTGGGGTGAAGCGGTGGTGAGAGCACCGGTGGCCAGCGGGAATGGTGAGAGAGGCGTGGAGGAAAGATGGCGGAGGAGGCGGAGATGCTGGTTTGATGGAGCGAAAGGAAAGTGGAGAGAGAGAGTGCGGAGGGGAGAGATTGCCGCTGGAAGCCGAGCCGACGGCGGTGGGAGCGCCGGGAGGCGAGAGACGAAGGCGGCGACAGAGGAGCTGGTTGGAGAAAGGTGGAAGGTGGTGGCTGTGAGAGAGCCATGTGGTGGTTGAGAGTGGAGAGGCGGCTGCTGGAGGCCAGGCTGACGGCGGTGGGAGCGCCGAGAGGCTACTGGCGAAGGCGGTGATGCGGGGATGGCGGCGGTGGGAGCGCCGAGGTGGACGTGGACGGCCGCTGACCAGTCGCAATTTCATTTCCCCCATGGTCACTCTCCCAGGTTTGGGAGAATTACGCCACCAAGGCCTTGATAGGCCCGGAAGAACTGACTGTCCTAAAGAACATGTGACAGTAACCAATTATGGACGCCCCAATGGTCATCATTGCAAACTAATTTAACCTAATGTAATTGAATCTATTTACCAACTGATTTATCTTGGTTTACCCATCTTGCACTTTATTTCACCTTACTTCATTTTACCAACCAAATGAATTGACTTGAGTGAATTGTCTTAATTAACTGCCAACGACTTTTTAACATCTGTATTTTTAACATCTGTATTTATCCCAAAACCCACCCGAATTTTATCTGTATAATTATTGAATTTTAACTATTTATTTAATAATGTATTCCAGAGCAAGCCTGCTATCGCTGCGAGAGTCCCCGCTCTCGCAGGTATGGCCCCCTGATCTATCTAGGGCCCATCTCGATGATGGTATTGTGAATCCGAAGAGATGGGCGAAGCGCGGCCTTAGGGGATTTTTAGTTTTTAATTTATTTAAATTATCGTTTTTAGGGGGTTCAAGGGAGGGGGGTAGATATAGACAGATGGAGATTGAAACAGTGATCAATAGTAAGGACCAGGATAGCAGTCGATGGCGGGAAGCGGAAGGCGAAAGGAAGGGGGATACTCGAGTTGTTCCACAGGAGGGCATACCAATTCAGAGGGTCGTGGGGAGGGGCAGGACCGAGGGGAGACAATTTTCATCCTCCCGGTTAGTGGCACGTAGCCGTTGGTTGCAAACGGTCGGGTGCCACAACCCCCGCAGCTAGGTGGCCAGGGAATACAGAGCCAGGGTCTGCGGCTGATGTTTTGCAACGCCAGGTCCGTTGTCAACAAAGCCCCCCTCATTAGTGACCTTGTGTCAGAGGGGGAGCCGGACCTGGTAGGAATTGCGGAAACCTGGTTGGGCCACGAGGGAGGACTTCCCCTCGTTGAAATGTGCCCACCAGGCTACCGCGCATTTCATCAGCCGCGGGCCCTAGGCAGGGGTGGTGGGGTAGCGGTCATTATTAAGGAAGGCCTTGAGCCGAGAGAGACCATTGTGCCTCAGACTACCGGCTGTGAGTCCCTCTGCGTGAAGTGGGGCCTAGGGAGGCAGTTGGGCTTGCTGGTTGTATACCTGGCTCCCCGCTATGTAGCAGCAGCCCTGCCCGAGCTCCTGGAGGTGATCGCTACGGTGGCAGTTGAGACCCCCAGACTTATAGTCATGGGGGATTTTAATCTGCCATCGTTGGGCGAATCATCCGAGGTAGCTCGGGAGTTCATGGCTTCCATGACGGCCATGGACCTGACCCAAGTAATTCAGGGCCCCACCCACGAGGGTGGACATACGCCGGATCTCATCTTTGTCTCGGGCCAATGGAAGAGTGATCTGGGTACAGGGGACATAGTCATCACACCCTTGTCATGGTCAGACCACTCACTTCTCCGGCTCGACTTTCCGACCGCTGCTCCCCTCCGCGGGGAGGCGGAACCAGAGTTACCAATCTGGTACCGCCCCAGGCGCTTGATGGACCCGGATGGGTTCCAGACAGCGCTTGGGCCATTTCCTGTATCCCTGACCCGCGCCCCGATGGAGGACCTCACGGCCGCATGGAACAGTGCGGCCGTGGGAGCCTTAGATCGGGTCGCGCCCTTGCGGCCTCTCTTGCGGCGGCGAACCACCCTGGCTCGTTGGTTTACTGAGGAGCTGCGGGTGATGAAACGCCGCAAGAGATGCCTAGAGAGAAGATGGAGGTCTAGCCGCTCTGAATCTGACCGGACACAGGTAAGAGCCCATTTACGGACTTACATTGTGGCGCTGAGGGTGGCCAAACGTCATCATTGTGCCACTCTCATAGCATCCGCAGAAAACCGCCCTGCCGCCCTGTTTAGGGTGACCCGTGCCCTCCTTCAACAGAGGGAACGGGAAGCCCCGCTACAGGGTAGAGCAGAGGAATTTGTGACTTTTCTGCAGGAGAAAACCGCCCAGATACAGAGTGAGCTAGCCCCCATTCATGGCCCAGTGGGATGCCACGAGAGAGATCTTGTTTGGGAGGAGTTTGACCCCGTTACTTCCGAGGATATGGACAGGCTACGTGGGCGACTGCGAGCCACCACATGTTTATTGGACCCGTGCCCCTCCTGGCTTGTACTGGCATCCTGGGAGGTGACACGAGGCTGGCTCCAAGAGGTTGTCAACGCATCCTTGAGTGAGGGTTCCTTGCCTGCCTCCCTAAAAGAGGCTATGGTGAGGCCCCTCCTCAAGAAGCCCTCTTTGGACCCAGCTCTTTTAAACAACTACCGTCCAGTCTCCAACCTTCCCTTTTTGGCGAAGGTTGTTGAGAGTGTGGTGGCACAACAGTTTCCCCGTTACCTGGAGGAAGTTGACTATCTAGATCCGCGCCAGTCCGGCTTTCGGCCCGGGCATAGCACCGAGACGGCATTGGTCGCGTTGGTAGATGATCTCTGGAGGGCCAGAGATGGGGGATGTTCCTCCATCCTGGTCCTATTAGACCTCTCGGCGGCTTTCGATACCATTGACCATGGTATCCTATTGCATCGGCTGGGGGGGTTGGGTGTGGGAGGCACCGTTTTACGGTGGTTCTCCTCCTACCTCTCTGGCCGATTGCAATTTGTGCGGGCAGGAGAGCAGAGGTCGACCCCGAGACCCCTCACATGTGGGGTGCCTCAGGGGTCGGTCCTCTCGCCTCTCCTGTTTAATGCATACATGAAGCCGCTGGGTGAGATCATCCGTGGTTTTGGGGTAGAGTACCACCTGTACGCTGATGACACCCAGCTGTACATATCTACCCCAAACCACCCCAACGACGCCGTAGCGGTGATGTGCCAGTGCCTGGAAGCCGTGCGGATCTGGATGGGAAGTAACGGACTTAGGCTCAACCCGACCAAGACCGAGTGGCTGTGGTTTCCGGCTGCCCGATTCAACCAGCTCTCTCCAACGCTGGCCATAGGGGGCGAACATCTTGCCCCTGTGGATGGGGCGCGCAATTTGGGTGTCCTCCTGGATACCCGGCTGTCTATGGAAGAGCAAGTGACAGCCGTGGCCAGGAGGGCGTTTTACCAGGTTCGCCTGGTTCGCCAATTGCGCCCCCTATTGGATCGGGACGCCCTTCGCACAGTCACTCATGCCCTCGTGACATCCCGACTGGACTACTGTAACTCTCTCTACATGGGGCTCCCCTTGAGGTGCACCCAGAGGCTTCAGTTAGTTCAGAATGCAGCCGCGCGAGCAATTAAGGGGACCACCAGGTTTACCCACGTTACACCGCTCTTGCGCGAGCTGCACTGGCTACCTGTCGTCTTCCGGGTGCGCTTCAAGGTGCTAATTATCATCTTCAAAGCGCTCCATGGCTCGGGACCTAGCTATCTGCGAGATCGGATCCTGCCCCATACATCCTCACGACCGATTCGCTCCCACAGAGAGGGACTTCTCCGGGTGCCGTCCACTAGACTTTGTCAGCGGGCGACGCCCAGGGGAAGGGCTCTCTCTGTGGCGGGCCCGGCCCTCTGGAACGACCTTCCCCCTGATATCAGAACGACCACTGACCTCCGCTCCTTCCGTACGAAATTGAAGACCTATTTCTTTCGACTGGCCGGCCTTGAATAATTCTCTCTGTCTATTGATTCCAAATGCATTTTAATGGGTTCTTAATCATTTTTAGCACGGGTAACACTGTTTAATTATGTTTTAAAGTATGTATTTTGTATTTATTGTATATTGTTTTTAGTTTCTCCTGTGCACCGCCCCGGGTCCCTGTGGGGAGAGGGTGCGGTTAATAAATCCGAATTTGATTGATTGATTGATTGATGAGTGACTGTGCGAAGGGCGTCCCGATCCAATAGGGGGCGCAATTGGCGAACCAGGCGAACCTGGTAAAACGCCCTCCTGGCCACTGCTGTCACTTGATCTTCCATGGACAGCCGGGCATCCAGGAGGACACCCAAATTGCGCACCCCATCCACAGGGGCAAGATGTTCGCCCCCTATGGCCAGCGATGGAGTTAGCTGGTTGAATCGGGCAGCCGGAAACCACAGCCACTCGGTCTTGGTCGGGTTGAGTCTGAGTCCGTTACCTCCCATCCAGATCCGCACGGCTTCCAGGCACTGGCACATCACCGCTACGGCATCGTTGGGGTGATTTGGCGTAGATATATACAGCTGAGTGTCATCAGCGTAAAGATGGTACTCTACCCCCAAACCACGGATGATCTCACCCAGCGGCTTCATATATGTGTTGAACAGGAGAGACGAGAGGACCGACCCCTGAGGCACCCCACAAGTGAGGGGTCTCGAGGTCGACCTCTGCTCTCCTGCCAACACAAATTGCGATCGGCCAGAGAGGTAGGAGGAGAACCACCGTAAAACGGTGCCTCCCACCCCCAACCCCCCCAGCCGATGCAATAGGATACCATGGTCGATGGTATCGAAAGCCGCCGAGAGGTCTAATAGGACCAGGATGGAGGAGCAACCCCCATCTCTGGCCCTCCAGAGATCATCCACCAACGCGACCAATGCCGTCTTGGTGCTATGCCCGGGCCGGAAGCCGGACTGGCGCGGGTCTAGATAATCAACTTCCTCCAGGTGACGGGGAAACTGTTGTGCCACCACACTCTCAACAACCTTCGCCAAAAAGGGAAGGTTGGAGACGGGACGATAGTTAGTTAAAAGAGCTGGATCCAAAGAGGGCTTCTTAAGGAGGGACCTCACCATAGCCTCTTTTAGGGAAGCAGGCAAGGAACCCTCACTTAAGGATGCGTTGGCAACCTCTTAGAGCCAGCCTCGTGTCACCTCCCAGGATGCCAGTACAAGCCAGGAGGGACACGGGTCCAATAAACATGTGGTGGCTCGCAGTCGCCCACGTAACCTGTCCATATCCTCGGAAGAAACGGAGTCAAACTCCTCCCAGACAAGATCTGCCTCGCGGCATCCCACTGGGCCATCAATGGGGGCTAGCTCGTTCTGTATCTGAGCGATTTTCTCCTGCAGAAAAATCACAAATTCCTCTGCTCTACCCTGTAGCGGGGCTTCCCGCACCCTCTGTTGAAGGAGGGAGCGGGTCACCCTAAACAGGGCGGCAGGGCGGTTGTCTGCGGATGCTATGAGAGTAGTAGTAACTGTGAAAGGGATCTTGGAGTCCTAGTGGACAACCATTTAAATATGAGCCAGCAGTGTGCAGCAGCTGCCAAAAAAGCAACATAGTTCTAGGCTGCATAAACAGAGGGATAGAATCAAGATCACGTGAAGTGTTAATACCACTTTATAATGCCTTGGTAAGGCCACACTTGGAATACTGCATTCAGTTTTGGTCACCACGATGTAGAAAAGATGTGGAGACTCTAGAAAGAGTACAGAGAAGAGCAACGAAGATGATTAGGGGACTGGAGACTAAACATATGAAGAACGGTTGCAGAAACTGGGCATGTCTAGTTTAATGAAAAGAAGGACTAGGGGACACATGATAGCAGTGTTCCAATATCTCAGGGGTTGCCACAAAGAAGAGGGAGTTCAGCTATTCACCAAGGCACCTGAGGGTAGAACAAGAAGCAATGGGTGGAAACTAATCAAGGAGAGAAGCAACTTAGGGGTTAGACTAGAAGACCTCCAAGGTCTCTTCCAACTCTGCTATTGAATTGTAGTGTATTAATGGGAAAATGATAATAATAATATATGGTGTAACACAGGTGGAACTAATATATTTATCCTCCCCCCCCCCCAAAAAAAAATATATGTCGGAATAGAGAGTGTAGGCAAAGCTGCAGAAAATGTGGAAGTATGTTTGGTTTTTGAAACTATATCAACTGCCAATAGATATGATGTACTGTTTTTTTTTTAAATAATTTTTTTTATTTATTCTTATAAAAATAAAATCATACAAACATAATTTTAAACATTTTGCCGTCACAGCGCGAGAAAGCATAACATTTAAATAACCAAACTTAACATTACCGTCCTAATAATAGGCCTAATATTTAACACCAACATTTACACTATACACTAGTCAACGTACCTACTTCATCAATTCTTATTCGTCCTTTAATTTCTGATTAATATTATTTACCAATATTTGATTTAAACATATATTATTGCTTCAGTTGTTATTATTCTGTCGTTCCCGTACCCAGCTATACCACCTCTTCCACGAGTTATAGAATTCTGAGTCCTTTTTTCCTTTAATTAATTTTGTTAATCTATCCGATTCTGCGCATTCATTAATTTTATTTATTACTGCCCTATCCATTGGTATTTGATCACTCTTCCATTCCTGGGCAAAAGCCAATCTTGCCGCAATAATTATGTGCAACACCAAAAACCATATCTCCATGTTGATATCTGGGGGTTTAAGTCCTAAAAGGAAGGTTTCAGGTTTCAAATCTAATTGATGTTGGGTGATTTCTATTAACCACTGCCTGATTTTTTTCCAGTATTTAATCGCCATTGGGCAGGTCCACCACTGATGGAAATAGGTCCCCTCTCTGTGACCACATTTCCAGCAATTAGGCATGGTCCCCGGGAACATTCTGGCAAGTCTTGCCGGGGGTAGATGCCACCGATATATCATTTTATATGTATTTTCCTTATACGAGGCTGCCATAGTCAATTTCATATTTTTGAACCAAATTTCTTCCCAACTTTGAAAGTCCAATGTGCGTCCTATATTCCGTCCCCAAGCAATCATGCAGTCTTTGACCACTTCTTCCCCTACGTCTAATAACAATAGATGTCCGTAACACTTGGAGAGCATCCCTTTCTCTGTTCCAAAAAGAACCTTGTCCAGTTCTTGTTTATAGGGATATATAACTTCAGTCTTCTGATCTTTTTTGTACCTTGAGAATATCTGGGAATATGGCCACCAGTCGATATGGTACCCTTGCGAAACTAATGATTCCCTGGTCTTCAAGTTCCCCTGTGAATCTAAGATCTCTTCATATGTCAAGATCTTCTCCCCTCTATATCGTGTTGGGTAAACAAGGGCTTCCTGAGTAGAGATCCAGCATGGCACCTTCAAGTATAACTTCCTTCTCAACTTCTCCCAAGAATAACTCAAGGTCCTACGCACCAAGTGGTCATTGAAGTGTTTGGGTCACTCTGAACTGGGTCAAATATAATAGTGCCAACCATACTGTAGGCCCCAGCCTTCAATAATCAGGAGCCGTGTTCTTCGCAAGGTCATCCATTCTTTAATCCAAATTAATAAAACCGCCTGATAATAAAGCTGCCAATTGGGGAGACCAAATCCCCCTCTAATTCTAGGTTCCTGCATCATTTTCAGTTTAATTCTAGGTTTTTTACCTTGCCAAATAAATTTTGAGACGGCTTCTGAACTACTCTTTAACGAAATGAATGGAGCCGATATGATGTACTGTTTATCATTTTGAGTGTTGGCAAGAAACAGGAATCTACATGCCAAATTAGGTAAAAGCCACAGATATGCTAAACAAAGAGGATGATTTGTGATGTAATTAAATGGACATTTTATGCTGTTGAGTACTTGGTTTGTGGAAAAAAGGCATAAATATAGAGTTTGCAAAATTCTCACTGCACAAAGTTCCAAGATATAACAAAGGATTCCCAGCACTAAGACCGTTGATTCAAGCCTAACATTTGATATAGTTTGGACAACTACTGTACCAAAATTTAGGGTTCAATTTATCGACAGGTCTGTTTCCTACCTTTTAAATTAAGCAAGCTGCCCAGGCAAGGGGAATCTCATCACTTGTTCAATACAAAAGCCAATCAAGAATCTTCCTGAGGCTAGACGGTACAATCCCAAAATCATGCTACCTAATAAGAGAATTTTCTGAAATGGGATGCTGCTAATGCAGATACTCGGTTTAAGATGGAAAGAGCCCATGGTCACTGCTGAAAACAAGATGGAGAGATATTTAGGGAACCTTATTACGGTAGCATTTTAGGGAATAAGCGATAAAAGTTTATTTTATTTTATTTATTGTTTAAAATGTTTTATATAGTATTTTATTGAATGACTTTAAGCTGCCTAGAGTCACCCTGGTGAGATGGGTGACACAGAAGTTTAAGTAAGTAAGTAAGTTTAAGTAAGTAAGTAAGTAAATATAGGTTGATAGATGAGAGAGAGACAGACAGACAAACAGACAGACAGACAGACAGACAGACAGGCAGGCAGACAGACAGAGACAGCGAGTTTTTCACAGGTACTGAAGAAGAGGTTACTATGAAGTCTAAGATGTAATGCATCGATCCCTTTCAGAATGTCACCCAACTATCTGTCTGCATGAGAGCAAGTTAAGCATTAGGAACTGGGAGACTGTGAGTTTGGAGATTTTGAAGGCTCCAAAATAAATATATCAGCATGGCCCAATTTTGTTTTTGTACCGGAAGAAAAATGCTGTTGCATTATAGCATCCTTCAGTGGTTGCCAGCAAGGCTAGAAAAGACATTCTACACCAGGGGTTTCATTGAGGGCCACATCAGAGTTGTGTTTGACCTCAGGGGGCCGGGGAAGCGTGGCCAAGGGGGCATGACCCTCTGACCATCACTCGTGTCTGGGGCACCTGTGGTGGCTGGAGTGCTCTGCCAGCAAAAATGGGCTCCCGAGCTCTGCTTTCACTGGCATGGGCCAGTCTCTCACTGTTTCCAGGGCAGCCCCTTGGGCCAGATCTAAGCACCCCATGAGCCAAATCGAGCCTGCGGGCCTTGAGTTTAACACTACACCATCCATACAAATTCACATATGTGAATATGAAGAAAAATTGAGGAGAATTTGAATATGTTGCAGGGCGGTGAACAACAATTAAGAAATTATTGTTGTTCTGATTATTTGCTATTATAAGTGGCATGCCCACAGTAATGATTGTTTTCTTCATGGATGCTTTATCTTTATCTTTCAAAGGATATCTATGATACGCTTCACGTCACCTAGGAGATTCTATACAACAGGGTCATGTTGTGCCTTACATCTGGGAACATGGATGGGATGCCAAGTTGGTCACTGATGCTTCCTTGAATCAGTTTACAGTAAAAAAGAAACCCCAGCCCACTTGTACCCTCAGGATGCTTTCTTTAAATATAGAACCAGTGGTGGGTTTCAATTTTTTTAGAACCTACTCTGTAGGTGTGGCCTATTTTGTGGGCGTGGCCTGGCAGTCATGTGACAGGGTGGGAGTGGCCACCTTTTAAAATGTGGTGAAACTCATTTAACAATGCTCTTGCTTAGCAACCAAAATTTTGGACTCAGTTGTGATGATAAATTCTTTCTTTCTTTCTTTCTTTCTTTCTTTCTTTCTTTCTTTCTTTCTTTCTTTCTTTCGTTCTTTCTTTCTTTCTTTCTTTCCTTTCTTCCTTCCTTTCCTTTCTTCCTTCCTTTCCTTTCCTTTCCTTCCCGTTGGGTCACTGGCAGCAGCGGGCCAGATTTACTTCCAGGCAGGGGTGGGTTTCAAAAATTTTGGAACATATTCTGTGGGTGTGGCCTGCTTTGTGGGAGTGGCTTGCTGGCCATGTGACCAGGTGGGAGTGGCTTGCCGGCCATGTGACCGGGTGGGAGTGGCTTGCCAGCCATGTGACCGGGTGGGAGTGGCTTGCCAGCCATGTGACCAGGTGGGAGTGGCCAATTTGGAAAATGTGAAACTCACTTAACAATGGTCTTGGTTAGCAACCAAACTTTTGGGCTTAATTGTGGTCATAAGTTCTCTCTCTCTCTTTCTTTTTCTTTCTTTCCTTCTGTCTTTCTTTCTCTCTTTCTCTGTCTCTCTTTCTTTCTCTGTCTCTTTCTTTCCTTCCCTCTTTCTTTCTCTCTCTCTCTTTATTTCTTTCTCTTTCTCTCTTTCTTTCTCTTTCTCTCTTTCTTTCTCTTTCCCTCTTTCTCTCTTTCTTTCTCTCTCATTTTTTCTTTCTTTCCCTCTTTCTCTCTCTCTTTATTTCTTTCTCTTTCTGTCTTTCTCTTTCTTTCTTTCCCTCTTTCTCTCTTTCTTTCTCTTTCTCTCTTTCTCTTTCCCTCTTTCTCTCTTTCTTTCTCTCTCATTTTTTCTTTCTTTCCCTCTTTCTCTCTCTCTTTATTTCTTTCTCTTTCTCTCTTTCTCTTTCTTTCTTTCCCTCTTTCTCTCTTTCTCTCTCTCTCTTTCTGTCTCTTTCTTTCTTTCCCTCTCTCTCTTTCTTTTTTTCTCTCTTTCTTTCCTTTGTCTCTTTCTTTCTCTTTTTCTCTGTCTGTCTTTCTTTCTCTCTCTCCCACTTTCTTTTTCTTTCTTTCTCTTTCTCTCTTTTTCTTTCTGTCTCTCTCTCCTTCGTCCGCCCATCTCTGTCACTCTGTGTGTGTGTGTGTCTGCCTGTCTCGCATTCAGGCACTTAATCACTCATTCTGTGTCTCTGTCTATCTTTCTCTCCCTCCCTCTTATCTCTGTGTCTCTCAGCTCCCTTCCTGTCTCTCTCTGTCATTCTCTCTGTGTCTGTCAGATTCTGATTCCTTCCCTCCCTCCCTCCCTCCCTCCCTCCCTCTCTCTCTCTCTCTCTCTCTCTCTCTCTCTCTCTCTCTCTCTCTCTCTCTTTCTCTCTCTCTCTCTGTGCCTCTCTCTGTCTACCGGTCACTGTGTCCACAGAATACCGTGTGAAGCAGCGGCGACTCTGCGCTGCCGGCGACGCCATCCGCGAGGTCCCCCTCGCGTTCCCCGTCTTCCCCGATGGCGTCTAAAGTGATCAGGGGCCGTGCAGGAACTCGCCGCTTTTCCACACTGTGGAAAAGATAGGCGCGTTCAGGTCCTGCAAATTACAGCGCAGACTCGCACCACTACAAACTCTCCGAGGCTGTAATCGGGCGGGGCATGCGCGCGCCGATCTTTTCAGCGCGCATGCCCCGCCCGATTACAGCCTCGGAGAGCTCGTAGCAGTGCAAATCTGCACTGTAATTTTGCAGGACCTGCACGCGCCTATCTTTTCAACACCGTGGAAAAGCGCCGAGTTTCTGCACGGCCCCTGATCACTCCAGACGCCATCGGGGAAGACGGGGAACGCGAGGGAGACCTCGTGGATGGCGTCGCTGGTAGCGCAGAGTCGCCGCTGCTTCACGCGGTATTCTGTGGACACAGTGACCGGAAGACAGAGAGAGGCACAGAGAGAGATAGAGAGAGGGAGGAAGGGAGGGAGGGAATCAGAGAGAGACTGAAGAGCCACATTCAAGAGCGCTGGCTAGGCGGTGGTGGGGAGGGGCGTGGATGTGCGCGGGGGACATACTTACTTCCGGGTCCACCGGTCCAAGCGGATCGCTCGGGATCGGTAAATTTGACGAAAGGGCTCGCAGGAGCCCGTGCGAACCCTTAGAAACCCACCCCTGCTTCCAGGTACGGCGGTGGAACCTCCTCTCACCGGTTCTCTAAATTTCACCAACCGGGTCTCGCGAGTAGGTGCGAGCCTGCAGAAACCCACCACTGTATAGAACAAATGTGATGCATCTGTACTACAAGCTAAAACCAATGAAAAAAATATTCTACCGATAGTAAGGCTTTTATCAGCTTGTATCCATAGGCAAACAAGAACAAGGGGGACATAATTGGACATCTATAAGTACTCTATGAGAATTTGGGAGACATATAAAAGCTATTTTGGTGTCAATAAATTTAAAATGTACTCCTTAAGGTACATTTTAGTCTCATCTTTAGTCTCTTTCCTAGTCTCATTTTAAAAATCAGGAAATAAGCTGTGTGTGAAATAAGTCACACACAAGAAAATTGTTAGGCCATTGTATCCCCAGAACTAGCTGATGCTTTAGGGAGAGAATACAGAATTACTGATTCTATGAAGTTTAGCATTTTAAAGGAAAAAATAGCACACTCTTGTTGAAATGTATCCATGCTCAACTCATGCAAAAGCAGGAAGTCAGCAGATACCTTAAATGGCAATGAGGATATCACTGATTGAAATAACTGATATGAGTACCATATACTGAGCTACATATTAGAACTATCATTTTCAACCATAACAGCTAGATAAATTGTTGAGTTTCATGAACAATGAAAAGATGTAAGCCAAGATGACAATTGCAAAAAAGGCAGAAATCTGCAAACATTAATAGTGAAGTCATGGGGTGGGGAGGAAAGTATAATCTTATCTATATTTCTCACAAACCAAGGCAAATATATGTGTCCCATGATAATGTTGCAGGATCCAATCTGAGTTGGTCACCAGGACCAAGAGGCTTAATCTTCCAAGCTTTGTGACTCATGCTGGAGCACATTTTCAGGGAACTTCCCTTTAGGAAAGTGTGTGCTTTGGACAGTTTGGTGTGCGGCATTTATATGGTGCCTGGTTGTGTATGGCTTTATAGTTGTTCATTGGGGTGCCGTCCACTAGACTTTGTCAGCGGGCGACGCCCAGGGGAAGGGCCTTCTCTGTGGCGGGCCCAGCCCTCTGGAATGACCTTCCCCCCGATATCAGGACAACCACGGACCTCCGCTCCTTCCGCTTAAAATTAAAGACGCACTTTTTTCGTCTGGCCGGCCTTGGGTAGTCTCTTTTTAGGTCAGGGTTTTTTAGGGGTAATTTTTAGTTATGGGTTTTAGCGCAGGATTTATTTAATTTATTTTTAACTTTGTATTTTGTATTTGTTGTATTTTTAATTGCCTGTGCCCCGCCTCGAGTCCCCTTGGGGAGAGAGAGCGGGATAGAAATTAAAATTATTATTATTATTATTATCCAGTTGTTGATTAGGGCGACAGCCAACTATGAACACCCCGATCAATAACCATATACAACAAAGAACCATATAAATACTACACAGAGAATAGTCCAAAGCACACTCTCTGCTAGAGAGAAGTTCCTTGAGGATGGGCTCCAACACAAGTCTGAAACCTTGGAAGAAGTCCCAGTGACCAACCCAGATTGGATTCTTATCTATATTTTTCTAGAAATAAGTCTTATGGGAATTAATGGACTTACTTTTGACGATGCATGGACAAGACTTCCTTTCTAATAATGATATCTTTCATTTTAATAAATAATTATATATGTTTTTTTCATATTTTTAGTTTATGTATTAATACTATAAGATACAAAAATACAAAAGAAAATTGTAGGAAAAATAGGGGAAGGAAAGGGGAAAGGTGGGAAAAAGAGGGAAAAGAAAGAAAAGGCATTGTCTTCCAACTCTCTTTATTTTATTATTTATTTATTTTAATCACATTTATATCCCGCCCTTCTCCACAAAGGACCCAGGGCGGCGTACAAGAATTTAAAACATACAAAACAATAAATACAAAATTTAAAAACATATTAAATTATAATCCTATGCTAAAATCAAATTTTAAAATCCCCAATTTAAAACAATCTAAAAATAGTCCCCACGGGAGGTTAGGCTAGGCCAGCTTGCTGAAAAAGATGTGTCTTTAGACACTGGCGGAAGAAGCGGAGGTCAGTGATGGTACGCAATTCAGGGGGTAGGTCGTTCCAAAGGGCAGGGCCCGCCACAGAGAAGGCTCTTCCCCTGGGTGTCGCCAGACAGCATTGCCCGGCCGACGGCACCCTGAGAAGGCCCTCTCTGTGGGAGCAGATCGGCCGAAGGGATGTATGGGGCAGGAGGCGGTCTCTCATATAACTATGCCCCAAGCCATGGAGTGCTTTAAAAATGGTCGTCAGAACCTTTGATGCAGTAGAATAAAATAATATTGAACCTCAAGTTTTTACTTTGACATAATAGTATAAACTAGCCATTTCTATAACAACAAATAGATCTAATTGGTAAAACCCAAAATCAAAGTTTCTTTTTTCCCCACCTCAAGCACAAAGTCCAGAAGCGGTTTCCAAGTAGAAATAAAAGTAGATGTACTTTTGTCTTTAACCAAAGCAGTCAGTTTAGCCATCTCTGCTAATTCCATTAACTTCTGCAACCATTCATCCATTGTGGGAATCAACGAGTCCTTCCATTTTTGTGCATAAAATAATCTTGCTGCCATCAACATATATAGCATCAAAGTTCCAGTTTGTTTGTTTTCCAAGTCTTTTTCCATTAAACCAAACAGAAAAGTTTGGAAGGGTCTGTTTTTAGTTAATGTAATTGTAGAAAAGTTGTTCTGAAATGTAAAAATGTAAAGCTATGTTTTGCTTCACTTTGTTTTGTTTCCCAAGGTGTGTGGACGCTTGCTTATTGATATTTCCCGACAATCTGAGTCAATCCTCTGTGGTTTACGAAACGCAGGCAATTTAAAAACACCCACAGTAAAAGTTAAAATCTTTACTTAGCCCAATTAAAAAGTAATCAAATTCCAAAGTTCTAGTTAATCAATAAAAAACAAAAGATGACCACTGTTCTACAGAACTTCAACATCTTCCAGAATGCCAACAGGGAGTTAATCTTCTGTTTATAGAATAATGTTTTATGCCAGTTTGAGCTTCTGAACTAAATTATTAACTCTGGTTTCAGTAAGCAACAAATCTTCTCAGGTTTCTGCTGCATTTTAATTAAATATCAAGGACATGGGGATCCTACATGTACAACAATTTAATTTGTTGATCACGTACACCTAAAGTAGGAATTGGGGTGGAGTTGAACACTTTATCTAAAAGCTCTTTTCCCCTCCTATAAAATAAGTTCTTATGCACACCATTTACAGTGGTGGGTTTCAATTTATTTTATTACCAATTCACTCATATGCTCGCGCAATGCTTCTGCACGTGTGCAGAAGCGTCCGGGCGGGTGGGTGGAGCCTCCCGCCGCCGCCGCCACCACTACCAGTTCACCCGATCCAGGGCAAACCAGCAGAAACCCACCTCTGCACACATACAGTAGCTGTCGAAAAGCCTGGTCAGAAGTTTCCATGTCATTTAGGTTAAAACGATACTTGAAAATATTCAGTACTGACACTAGACATTTAGCTGTCCTTGAATACTTATTTGATCTGTTTCATATGCATAGGGTTGACGTTGAAATAATGATGTGATACAAACATGTGTAATATCGTCAGGGCATAAAGTCATCTTTGTAAGTGAAACTGTTGGTGTGAAAGAGACAAGTTGAAAATGAGATGGCAAGTTGGAGATGAAGTAACTTGGTTTGTTAGATTAGAAAAGTCAATCCATGGACATTACCAAGGGTTACCAATCTGTGGTGAGCTGAGCTGCTTCATGATCATCTATATATAGATCCTACTTTGTTGCTACAGGTGGGTTCCTATCAGTTCAGACTGGTTCAGCTGAGTAGGTAGTAACTTGGCCTGCCACCCCACCCCCCGAACCGGTTCTCTCGGCAGCACTGTAGGCACTTCCAGCATTTTTAGTACGGCGCATGCGTGCATAGTACGCATTAAGTGCACGCAGCACGTCCTTGAGCAAACTGGCAGTAGCAGCAACCGGAACCCACCCCTGTTTGTTTCCCATAGGCAGAAACTCTATGTACACACCTACAATGCAGCTAAAATAGGTCTCTTTCCTTCAGTCAAACCTTTTAAATAGTATTTATTATTATTATTTTATTATTTTTGGAATTTATACCCCGCCTTTCTCCTTGTTAGGACTCAGGGCGGCGCACAGGCATTATTAAAACCATAGCAAAACAATATATACTATTAAAAACATATTAAATTAAGTTAAAACCCGTGCTAAAAACCCTTTAAAACCCTAAAAAATTAAAATTTATCAGTAAAGTCAGAAAACGGGGGGCTACGCTAGGCCGGCTTGTTGGAATAGGTACGTCTTAAGATGTTGGCGAAAGAGGCGGAGGTCCGAGGTAGTGCGAAGGTCGGGGGGTAGGTCGTTCCTACCTTAGTAAAAGGTTTTGGGGTTCACCCAAGATATTATAGAGCATGGACGATTTTCTCCGTTACTTTGAATGCTTCAAAAAAAAAAAGTAGCAGAGGAAGAAAAGCAGAAAAACACCAGGAATAAAAGATTCTTGCTAATGTTTTGTGCCTTTCCTTTCCATTGTTTTACTTGCTTCGGTTAGTCACTGAATTCACTTAAAGGAGTTTTTTTTTCCCTCAAAGAAAATTCACATTTGTGTCAAGAGTTCTTCCACAGATAAAATAGATAAAGCAAGCTTTTTTCTTCCCTGTTTTATATAACTTGCATTTCATTTTCTGTAAATTTTGCTGTCCCACCCCCACCCCCACCTTCCTCGCCTTAATCAGACATGGTCCTTTTTTTCATTCTTTGTAGTTCAGGGAAAAAAGAGGTTATTGTTGCAAATGAATTAAACTCACTCACTCACCAAAAGCATCCTGCAGCACTCTGGCTGACAGTTCCTCATGTGGTTCCATTAGATTTTCCCCTCTAAGAAGGTAAGAATTTAAATCAGAGGACTCCTATTAGTTGATGTGTGCACAAGTAATCCTTTCTTCTGTAAGATATAATTCAAAATATATGGGATAAATATGCAAAGAAATACAAGTCACAAAATCTTTTCTCAGAATTTCCTCAACAGACTTAGGCAAGTTTTTTTGATTGGACCATCGGCTTACTCATTATAGTTTCCAAGAGTTATGATTAAGCAATCCAAAAAGGAATTGAGAACTTCAGGAATGGTTAAGTGACAAATTGAATTGCAGGCGTAGTATTTAAAATATTCAGTGGTCCTGCTTCCTTCTCCAGGCTGAAGAATTTTAAAAAAAATATTAAACAGATGAAATATACATTTAAAAAAAATAAAATGTTCATTTTTTATTGTTTTATTATTATTTCATCCGGTCTTTATTGCTTTATAAATAATTCAAGGCGGTGACCGTACAGATAGTCTTCAACTTGCAACCATTCATTTAGTGACCATTTGAAGCAGTGGTGGGTTTCTGCAGGTTCGCACCTACTCGCGAGAGCCGGTTGGTGAAATTTAGAGAACCGGTGAGAGGGGGTTCCACCGGCGTACCTGGAAGTAAATCTGGCCCGCTGCTACCAGTGATCCAACAGGAAGGAAAGGAAAGGAAAGGAAGGAAGAAGAAAGGAAAGGAAAGGAAAGGAAAGGAAAGGAAGAAAGAAAGAAAGAAAGAAAGAAAGAAAGAAAGAAAGAAAGAAAGAAAGAAAGAAAGAAAGAAAGAAAGAAAGAAAGAAAGAAAGAAAGAAAGAAAGAAAGAAAGAAAGAATTTATCATCACAATTGAGTTTAAAATTTTGGTTGCTAAGCAAGAGCGTTGTTAAATGAGTTTCACCACATTTTAAAAGGTGGCCACTCCCACCCTGTCACATGACTGCCAAGCCACGCCCACAAAATAGGCCACACCTACAGAGTAGGTTCTAAAAAATTTGAAACCCACCACTGATTTGAAGTTACGACAGCACTGAAATGACTGTTTTCATAATCACGATCGTTGCAGCAGCCTCCCCATGGTCACGTGTTTAAAATTTGGAAACTAGTTCATAGGTATGACGGTTGCAGTGTTCCAAGGTCATGTGGTCATCTTTTGCAATCTTCTGACAAGCAAAGTCAATGGGGAAGCCAGATTCCCTTTATAACTTAACAACTGCAGTGATTCACTTAACAACTGTGGCAAGAAAGGTCATAAAATGGGGGGAAATTCACTTAATAACCATCTTGCTTAGCAACAGAAATCTTGGGTTCGATTGTGGTTGTAATCAAGGACTACCTGTACATAATAGTCCTTCTGCCTCTTGTTTTCACTACAACGGCCATCCTGTGAGGTGAGTTGGACTGACAGAGAGTAACTGGCTCAAAGTCGCCCAGCTGGCTTTCATAGCTAAGGCAGGACTAGAATTCACAGCCTCCTAGTTTATAGCCTGATGCCTTAACCACTAGACCAAGTTTTCTTTCTTTACAGTATTTATATTCCATCATTCCTAAGAAACTTGAAATGTCTTAAGTGTACACTCATTTTATGCACGATATCAATATAGTACTTAGACTTATATACCACTTACCAGTGCTTTTGCAGCCCTCTCTAAGCAGTTTACAGAGTCAGCATATTGCCCCCAACAATCTGGGTCCTCATTTTAGGAAGGATGGGAAGGCTGAATTAACCCTGAGCTGGTGAAATTTGAATTGCCAAATTGCTGGCAGCCAGCAGTCAGCAGAAGTAGCCTGCAGTATTGCATTCTAACCACTGCGTCACCTTGGCTCCTCAAAGGATTATTTAGTCTTAGATAAAGTGAGCTGTGTGATGTACTATTCCGAGACCAATTATTTTATTTTATTTTATTTATGCACTACAACTTTTTTCAGTTGGCATGACTCATGATTTGAGCCAACATATTTCATATTTAAGCTCAAGGCTAAAAATCATTTTTTGAAGAAGACTCTTGATTGGCTGTCCTCATTGCATACCTACCAATGCAAATTGACATTCAACAAAGATATTACACAAATCAAATGAAGTTAATATACAACTATATGGGAGATTTTAAAAATGTTCTTTTGCCTAATCTTTCATTATTTTTTTCCAAAAATGTTTTCCTATACCAAATTCCAACCCAAAACACACATGGGAGAAAATTAATTATTATTAAAATTAATATCAATTAATAAACATTAGAGCACCCCTTTTTCTCAGTGTGCTATTA
The DNA here is from genome assembly GCA_039707465.1 of Rhabdophis nuchalis. NCBI lineage: Eukaryota > Metazoa > Chordata > Lepidosauria > Squamata > Natricidae > Rhabdophis > Rhabdophis nuchalis. The sequence goes on along the minus strand of CM077643.1, from coordinate 268,730,317 downwards.
TGATTGCAACATACAATGAAATTTGGTTCAATGGACCTCATTTTAACAGACTTCAGATGTCACAGACAAAATCTTCCTGTAAGCTACATGCTTCTGCATGTTTGCAAAACCTCACGTGCTATTTTAAAATATGCAATCATAAAATCCCATTTCATTATATGCATATGAGACAAGAGTAAAGTATGCATACATGCAATATTGTTTGCTATGTTATCTGTGTGATGCCCTATTTAGAATTTGCAGACATGTTGCTTTCAGGGACATTGCTTGCCCCTGCCAATCTGTTGGGTTTATCGTAATATATCTACTCAGTCAGAAAGTGTGCAATTTCAAGTTGAATAGAACTAAGGATGCCTGAGAAGTCCAAGAATAGCTTTTTTCCTTTGTTTATTTAAATAGAACAGTAAGTTTACTGTTCTATCCATTCAAATGGTTCAATCAATGCCTTTGCTGGTGTAAAATTCTCATAGTGCTATTGTCTTGTGCATAACAGCAAGTATCCCCTTGATACTGGTGTCATCAATACTGGCATTCTAAATGTTAAAAAAAAAATCTATAGTATTTGTTTCCAATTTAAGAAGGAAACTTGTAAGAAGCTTTCAGTGGGGAAACAGACAAGTTGCAGCAAATATAAGGAGATGTACAGCAGTTTTGGGTTGGAATACACTCAACAGATCTAAAGCAGGTTTCTGGGTTTTAGGAAAGCTTGCCTTCAAACATTCAAATAGACCAGGGTTCTGGCCATAGCTACAAGCTCTTTTCCTGCTACTTCCGAACATTAGGAACAGATAGCATTATACAGAAACTGTATGACAGTAAGTTGTTAGTAACCACTTAGGGGCCTCTATAGGGAAAAAAACCTTACCAATCCCCATCCGGTGATTCTACTTGACTCTACTTTTATAAAATCACATGGTATTCTCTCAAAATTAAAGCCATACAATAATGCTTGAAAATAGAAGCCTAACAATTGACTGACTGGCTGAGCAAATAAATGCCTATGCAACCATATACATACAGACTCGTGATGGTTAGTACAAAATTAAAAGCATTCATTTTGTAGCATAAATGTGTTATGAAAAATGCATAATAAATTTAACAGCAGTCAACAACAACAAATTAAACCATTCACAATAAAAGCAAATGCCAATCCCAAACTATCAGATTAAATTATAATCAAGATCCATTGCTACATCTACCTCCAAACAATGAAAAATTCAGCAACTCTAGCAAAATAATAACGAGCAGACCAAAGACACTCTGAACAATTTAGAAATCATGAGTTCAGGAAAACTCCCAAGCTTCTTTAAGAATTGTCCTACCCTTCAATGAGAAACAATGGAACTAGCCAAGAATCTTTTACCTTCTATCTAAATCCTGACAGCCTCAATTCATGGAACAATATTTCCACAGTATCATCAACTGTGCCTAGGACGGTAATGTAAAATTAGATATCATCAACCTATTGATGATTCTACTTATTCTCTCACCAGATTAATGTAGATTTTAAATAGAAAAGGACAGACGAGGCAAGCCCTGAGGGGTCTATGACAACTTGCCATGGCCAACTCAACATGGGACAATTCACCATGGGACAACTCACCATGGGACAACTTGCCATGGCCAACTCAACATGGGACAACTCGCCATGGGACAACTTGCCATGGGACAAGAGTGACACTAATATTGAATAAACAGTGGAATAGAATCGTTAAAGAAAGGATGCCAAAGGAGGGACAAAATGAAATGTGACAAAATTAAAATAATTTTTAAACTATTTTAAATAATTAAATTGAATTGTTGAATTGTCCTGCAGCAAGAACAAAGGGAGATCAATTAAGGAGCAAGCTTGTTAAAAATCTGGGTCACATCTTATTACCAATAATTAATCAGGCAGTGATTACTCGATTTCTTACCAGATTGCTGGGGAATCCTTGAAGTGCCCTCAAGAATCCTTCTGGATCCCTCTAGATATCTGAGATAGACAAAAAGTTCCTTTGCTTTGCAGAGGTCCTGGGTAGTTATAAATTCCATCCAAATTAGGAGGTGATCTGATTGTGGCAGTCAGCAAAGAGAAATGCTCTCCACATGCAGATCATCTAACAATTGCCCCAAGATAGATGGTTCAGCTTGTGTTCATGTTTATGTTTTGGGGCCATTATTGTCATGGAGGTAATGAAATCTTACAAATTCTCAGACCTCTCTGCCACATCGTGGAGATTGTAGTTTTCCACCACCAGCAGTCTCCAGATTGGATTCCAGCTAAGATCCAGCTACAAAGCCAAGTTTATCTCTGGAGCCCAAAGTAAATATAGTATCCATACCTGTATGCTAACCCAAGCAAACCATGGTACTGGTATTGACACATCTCAGCGCATGCCATCCATTTCTCATGCTTGCCATCTTGATACTATAGTGCAGAGTATAGTTACTTATTGATATCTATAATATAGTCACCTACCACACTTCCTGCAGCTTTCAAACTTAGTAGTTTATTCATTTGTTTGTTTTTTATGAAAAAAAGGTCTTAAATCCCCCCCCCCCCCAAAAAATCCTACTGCTTCCTTTTGGATATTGAAATCCCTGGGCAAATTTAAACCGCCATCATTTTAAAACTTCAGGGTATATTTTTAAAGCACAATATTGAAAATGTAACTCCAAGTAAGTATACAACTAGGTTTCAACTCAAGTAAGATACAAAAGGTGTTCTAATAAATATAAGTACAATACAAATAATGTTGCGATTTATCTTTATTTCCTTCATTTGGAACAAAATGTGCTTTGTTGCTTAATCTAAAAACAGCTGTGCTTTGCAATACAATTTTCTTTTTTTAAGAAAAAACCTCAGGTATTTCTCTTAATTCTTTTTTATCAAGTTATTTTTTCCCCTAAACCTGAGTACATCTGTTAACATCAATTCTTGGAGGAGAAAAAGGTAGCTGCAAAGAAAATGAAATACCCAAACCACAAACCAGTTGATAGCGCTATAACGTAGTGAAATAGCTGAACGGAAGCAAACATTAAAAAAATGACAGTATAATTCATTTGAATTGCCCAGGAGGAGGACTTGGGTAGTTTCTTTTAAGTATCATGAATCAAAATATTATTGAACACACTGCATGTTAGGATAAAAATTCATTCCTAATGATGCTGGGGGAACAAAAATGATGGTACTTATTCCTATATTGAACTGGTAGGGAGAATGACAACTTGACACCACTAACTTGGCGCAGCCAGCTGGGGGTGGCCTTCTCGCCACTGCCAAGTCCTTTCTACCAACTTAGTGCCACCATTTCTTCGCAGGACATCTCAACACCACAGATTTGCTTCAGGGATAATTCACTACACCCGAGAGCCAGGTGAGTGAGCAGCTAAGTGAGCAAGCAGGCTGTCGGAGGGGAGCGATGATGGGCAGGGAGTTGGACGCAGAGCCAGACAGGAGGCTGAGTGAGCGGACTGTCAAAGGGCAGCAGCGGTAGATTGGCTCCGCCCCAAACACCAAACCGACAGTTTGACTACAACGGTGGAGAGCAGGGAGGCAGCATCAGGTAGGGACTTTCTATTTTGTCACCCCCTGCCATTATCTCCAACCCTTGGATTCCTCTGGATGGAAAGCGAGCAAACAGACTGTTGGAGGGCAGAATGTTGGTGGCACCAGGCAGGGGTCTTCCCATTTTGACCCCCTCACTGCCATGGTTGCCTCCACATCTTGGCTCTGGCCTGAATGGGCAGTTTGGCTGTAGAAGAGTGCAGGTAGCGGGTGGAGCTTCCGTTGCTCAGCAAGTTTTTTTTTAAGTGCAACAACTCTGCCAGTATTTTTTTCTGTGCCAAGATTCTGCAATTTTTTAAGCACCACTTCAGCATTGCAAGGTGTTTTTCCCCTTGTAAAGTTGTGGAGGGGCTTTAAAAAGAAATGCAGTGTGGCAGCACTTTAAGACACAAAACTTGCAGTGCTTTAAAAAAAACTTGAAGAGTGATGGAACCCCTGCCTGCTGCCTGTACACTGCCAAACTGCCAGTTTAGGCCAGAGCCAAGGCTTGGAGATGAGAAGGCTAAAATGGGACCCTGCCCCTTGCCGCTGCCGTTCACACCTCTAACAGCCTGCTCACTCACTTCTCATCCAGAGAATTGCAAGGCATGGGGGCAATGGCAGCGCCATTCTGCTGCCGATTCCCCAACCTCTGCCCCATCTCCCGTTGCAGCCAAACTGTTGATTCGATGTTCAGGACAAAGCCAATCTATCACCACCACACACTCACATCCCATTTGCTCACCCTCCCATACAGCTCTCCATCCAGCACCCCACCCATCGCCGCTCCCCTATGACAGTCCACTCACGTACCTGCTCACTCCCCCATCTCTCCATATGGCGCACGCAGCAAGTTATCCCTACAGCGAATTTCTGGTGTTAAAATATCCTATGAAGAAAAGGCAGCATTGAGTTGGCAGCGGGGACTTGGCAGTGGCAAGAAAGTTGCCCCCAGCTGACTGCACCAAGCTAGCGGTGTCAAGTCATCCTATTCCAAGGAAGAATATGGGATATAAATCTAACCAACAATGCAGCAGCCATGCTTTTAGCACTACAAGCTCTCACTGCTCCATAATGTGACTTTCAGTCAGCATTTTATTTGTGGGGAACTAGTTGTGTCAGTTTTCAGGCAAAAATAAGCATTATAAAATTTAAAAAGATACTCTTTAATTAAGCAAATTATGAAAAGATAAAAAGCAGCTTTGTTTAAAAGTCATTTAAAGGTCAAGCCAGACTGACAATTAGTAATAATAATTTTAGTAATTTACTAATGATAAATTATTCAAATTGTAGATTGGCATTATTTTCACATTGTGAATTTCCAATCAGTCTTGAAACTGACGGCCATGAAGTGGGCTATATAGGAGCACCCGTAGCATGATATTCTATTGTCCACTGATTAGCTCCCACATTAAAAAAAATAACGGACTTCCGCTTCCGCCCTCCAACGGCGACGGATGGGTCCCTGACTCGTCCGCCGCTTTGTCCTTTTTTCTGCCCCCCCACGGGGGCGAGACGCCCCATCTTGGGGGTCTCCCGTAGGGTTGGCTTGCTAGGGACGCCCCCTTCCCACGGCGGTGGGAAAGCGACCCTTGTCTTCAGCCTAGGCGACGAAAGGCTGGCTGCGGGGGGAGACGCCTGTCTCCACCTTCGCCAATGGAGAACGGAAAAGCTGCTTAATTTTGGAGTGAGCCAGACGTCCGGGTCGGAAGGCTCTCCCGAGGCTCGGCTGCAAGGTGAAGAGTGAGTGTGCTTTTATCTGCTATTTTATCTCCGATGGCAGCGCTGGACTAAAAAGCTTGGAGGGGGGTGTTTTTTTCATTAAACCCCCCCTCGGATTTAAAGCGGCGCTTTGAAATGGTTCCTCATTGCGAGGGATGGATTTTTCTCTATGCAGTTTGCCTGGAACTTAGTGAAAGCGAGTGAAAGTGATCTGCGGCTTGCAACAATGTTTCTAAGTTCGATTGGCTTGTTACAACTTATTTCTTTGTTACTTTTTCCGGCTGGCTCCCAGCTTGGGCGCTGGAAGATGGCTTCTCTCCGCTCCTGAATGACTATTTTATTTATGGAAAACTACCAGCATCTTCTTGTAATTTGGACTTCCTCTTGCTATTAATGAAGAATTTTTTTGGATTAATTGATTCCCTGTCTGGAGTGCCTTTTTTTTATTATAACTATTGATTTGGGAAAGTGTTTCTCTACTGGTTCCTGAACTTTTTTACAACCTTGATTTGAAACTTTTACCTCCTGATTTGTCTCAACGGCTCCACCCAAAAAACGCCATTTTAGTGGCATTGACTCTAACAGTTAACCATGGCACAAAAATCAGAATTGGCAGGATTGGAACAAAGATTGTCTTCTCTGGAATCTGTTATACAAACTTTGCGCCAGGAAATCAAGGCGCAGAGAGAAGAAAATAACAACTTTAAGAAGGAACTCCTGGAAACTCGTAATCAAGTGAAGGAGAACATACAGAAGACTGAAGATCTGGAAGGGGGGCTAACTGAGGCAAAGGGAGAGCTTAAAAATGTCAACAGTGAGGTGGGGGAATTAACTGGGCATATGTCTAGGATGGACTTCGAAAGGATGTCATATTTTTTAAGATTTCAGAACATTTCTGAAGAATCTGGTGAATGCTTGCCTGAACTCATGAGCACAATTTTAGCAGACTATTTACATAAACCTAAAGATGAGATCAGGGGGGACATTGACCTAGTCTACAGAATAAACTCTGCATATGCCAGGATAAATAAAGTACCCAGAGAGATTCACATTAAATTTGTCAGAAGGTCAACCAGAGAGGGAATTTTGAGGGCACAGAGAGGGGGTCCCCTAATTTACCAACAAAAGGTTGTCGCTATCTTGAAGCAGGTCCCAAAAAAAATCAGAGAAATGAGAAGGAAATTTTCCTTCTTATCTAAAACATTGTTTGACCACGGGATCTGGTTCAAGTGGGCGATGCCCGAAGGGATGCTGGTGTTCTGGGAAGGAGGAAGAGTGAGAATTAAAACAGTTGCTGAGGCGGAAGCCTTTATTAAAAAACATTCCTCTGTCCTGGGTGAAGATCCGGGGGGGGGGGGCGGAGGGGGCCACGGCGTCGCCCACGGGGGACCAAGCAGGAGAAAAAGAAGATACAATTGCCAAAAGACTTAGATCAAAAAAATGATTTTGCTTGCTTTTCTTTTTTCTTATTAACTTTTCTTTCTATTCTTTTTTATACCAGGATGTTTGTACATGTCTGCCATCTCAGAATTGGAAATGTAATATGTAATACGTATACACTGGTCTTTATCTTGTAGTATTTTTTTTTGATAAATTTGTTTACTATTGTTTTATTATGTAGCCCGGGATGGGCCAAGGACTCTGACGCAAAGGTTCTCAAAATGTTTCTGTAACCCTTACCCCACCCTTCAGAAAATTGTTAAAACTCAATAAAACTTTTTCAAAATAAAAAAAATACAAAAATAACAATAACACTAGCACTTATAGTATACAGTATACTGTAATGTGCTTTACAGTTCTTTTTAAGTGGTTTACAGAGTTAGTGTATTGCCCCCAACAATTTGGGTCCTCATTTTAATGATCTCAGAAGGATGGAAGGCTGAGTCAACATTGAGCCAGTCAGAATTTAACTTCTGACTTTGGGCAGAATTAGTCTGGAATTCTGCATTACAACCACTGCATCACCATGGCTTTTTAGCACCACCACAACTCTTCAAATAATATAACATATTTACCAGTAAGTCTGGTTTTACATTTTATTGTTGCAGAGACAGCTCTGAACTTTTCTTCCTCATTGGAAAACATAAACTCTTCATTAGATTTGATCATAAATAGGTATTAATTAAATAACACATATTAATTTTTATAAATAATAAAATATTTCAGAAAGGCATTATTAAAGGCTAAAAATAAATATTTGGAAACAGGATTTGGTTTTCAGTGCTCACCTACCCTTTCTTGATTATGGAAGCTGATCCATGAAATCAATGCAAATATGAAGCCACCATCCTCTCTTCTTCATTGGTGAAAATAAAGAAGTTCTCCCAATAGAAATGAACTACTTACAGAAGAACAATCCCTCGAGCTCTTTTGGATGAAGTCCAGTTGATTAAATGAAGCATGTTTGTAGGGCAACTAAGGTGGATTGGTGTCAGGCATAAGGACAAGCAGATAAAAATGGCTAGAGTTCTTTCAAGGAAACATTTATCTGGAATCAGAGGAAATAGTAATGTATTTGAATTAAATTAAGGGAGAAGAAGAGTAGCCAGTAGTCAATGGTGTGATGGGAAGAGAGGCAGAGTGAGATCCAGGGATGTGATGGGGAGAGTAGACAATGACAAGAAGGGTGACTGCTACGGTAGATAGAAGGCAGAAGATGGAGCCAAAGGGATGTGTGGAGATGTTAAATCGGTTCATGGAAAGTGATAGGATAAAGAAGAAAGGGTAAAAAAGATTGCAGATAAAGGGTAGATAAAAAAGCAAGACAGAAAAGAAAGATCAGCGTGAACGGATTCAATTTTAGCATTACAGAAGGAAATAAAATCTTGAACAGAGAGCAAGGAGGTAAGAGATAGAATGAAGGATATTAAAGCACAGTTTCAAAGGTAGAAAAAGACACTCTGGATTCCTAGACTGGAAACACAATGGATCGGACCAATGTAACAAGGTGTTCTATATTAATTCAGAGGAAATATTTGTTTATAACATTTATTTGCTGCTCATCTTATTACAGGATAACCCTGGATGACTTACAATCATAATGTTATTCATTTTCTACCCTTACCTGCATTATTATAATTGGAATATAAAGTGGGATGATAGTACATGATTTTTTCTCTCAAACAGGTGCATATCTTGTGTTTGACATCATTTAATTATTCTGGATTTTCACCTTGCCAAAGATAATGGCACCACTGGTACTGATTTAAATGAGTAACAGCAATTGCTGGGAGATACAAGGCCATTTTTAACTTACCTGAAGTAGCTTTGATGTTAGACACTATTGGTTCTTCACCTGAGGTCATAGAGGAAGCAGAAAGAAAAGGAAAATTTCATTTCTTTTTTCCATCTATCCAGATCAGAATTTCTCTAGGCAGACTAGGGGTATTAATTAGATCACAATCTAATTAAGCACTAATATATGTGCACCTAGTTCATTACCAAGAATATAATGATGACTTGGTGAACTGAGAACAGTTAAGATATATTTAGCAACCATATTTGTCTTATGTATTGATCTGTGCTGCAATGCCATTACATTTACATAAGAATTAAAAGACTGGGTATTTCCTTAATATGCAGCTCAGAGTAATGTGTTCTTAATCATTTCATCACTTTTAATGCTTTCTCTTGTTTTATTAGCCTGGGAATAAATAGTCTTTCTAAAAGTGGATGTGTACGAAAAGCAGTTGATAGTAAAAGCAATTAGTAGATCTTTAAAGGCTTTATAATCTTGAGAAAGTGTCATTGATGTTGTTTTAATCCTGGCCAGCAATAGAAATTAAGGTCTTGAGAGAGGCTTCTATGTGCAATAATTATGTCATGCGGCTGCAGGGCATTAGATCCAGGTCAGCAATAATGGAGTAATATATAATCTAATTCCAGTGGAAATAGATAAATATCTTTTGTGACCATGGACTATGGCCACGGACCCTCAAAATTTAATTCAAGATTTACTTCATAACATTTCTTCAAGTGCTAAGCTTTGCCCATTCCTGTAATGTGTTTCCTATAAGTGGGTTTTCTTTCTGTTATAATTATAAAAATCTACTTTATTAACTCTTGCTCTGATCAAGTTTTAACTTTGGAACATCCACATATTCTCATGAAACATCTACGTGTACTATCTACAACGAAGTAACATGAATCATCTAATAGTTGATCTTACTAAAATCATGAATACTTGATTTTGACTAGGCAATTGCAGGATTCCTTTGTAAACAAAGACATTTTGAGATCACGGTTTTCGGATTGCTTCCCAGATAGCTATTCTGATCACATAGGATCACCAGCAGAGGTAGTATTCAGCCGGTTCGCACCAGTTTGGGCGAACTGGTAAAGGAAATTTGGCCAGGTTCACTAAACTAGTAGCGACCTTTGGCTGGCCACGCCCCCCACCCGATTGCCCATTCACCCAGTTGCCCCTCACTCATCTAGCCTACCTGCTCGACGCCCGCTCGATGCCCACTCACCCTGCCTGCCCACTCGGTGCTCTTCCAGCCCTATATATATTGCCTTTGCTTCACCACACAGTCCAACTACTCATCTCACCAGTCACCTGCATGCCTCACCCTCTCTGCTCAGCTCACCAAAGGTAAATAAGCATGACACCTGCTCGCCCTTCACCTTTGGTTGGGGGCCAGGGCCAGAGGTGGTATTCAGCAGGTTCTGGAGAACTGGTAGAAGAAATTTTGAGTAGTTTAGAGAACTGGTAAATACCACCTCTGACTGGCCTGGCCCCATTTATTCTCTGCCTCCCAAATCCCAACTGATTGGAGGAAATGGGGATTTTGCAGTAAACGTCCCCTGGAATGGGGTGGGAATGGAGATTTTACTGTATCCTTCCCCTGCCATGCCTACCAAGCCATGCTACACCCACCAAGCCACATCCACAGAACTGGTAGTACAAATTTTGCATCTCACCACTGATCAGGGCCCCAGGGATGCACCATTCCCTGAGACCCCTGAGCTGCTGCCTGCCTTGTCCGGGTCAGGGAAGGCAACATTCCCCAGCTCCAGTCTTGCCCTGGAGCCACTTCTGCTCACCTCCCACCTCAGCCAGGTTGGAAATGTGTCATTCCCCAGCTCTGTCCTTTCCCCAGAGCTGCCACCCACTTGTTGTCTACCTCAGGCAGGTCAGGGAATGCGCCATTCACCAGATTTGGGGTGGACTGGATTCTCATTAGTGGGAATTCCTATTTCCCTGTTGCTTGACTCACTTTCATCTTTATTTCTGTTAAGAATGGATGGCTTTAATTTTAGCGCTATGGACAGAAGGAAAATCTTGAAGAGAGAGCAAACTAAAGTTAGAGAAGGATTAAGGTTGCACCCATAATTTTCTTCTCTCCTCACATTTTAAGTTATAGTATACATGTTTTGAAAGACATTAAAAGGGGGGGAAACGGGAGGGTGGAAAAGACACATGGATATTACAGAACACAAACATTACCTGTAAAAGCTTGAACATAATGTAAGATAAAAGAAAATATAAATTATTTCACTGGATGAAGCATTTCACATTTGTCCTTGTATTAAAACAAATAAAAAATATTTTCACAAGAGTTTAAAACTTTGGTGTTTTCAAAATTGTTTAAAAAGTTTTATTGCTAATAATGATGTTTTTTAAAGAGACATAGTCAATTGTACTTCCAACCATTTAGGATTGAATGTATGCTTTGTGATTTTTATTTCAAACGTAGTTAAATGGCGTTCAGTGGCTTTCTCCAAATAATTGGACGTTGGACATTGGACACCCTTTAAACATTATATTACTGTGTAACTACAGAAAGTTCAAAAGGTTTCCTAACTCAATGCTCTCTATCCTTACAGTGAGCATACGTCCCTTATTATAAAGGACAATCCTTTATTTCACGAAGCCGTCCTTTAGATTTATTTTTCAAAAACTCAGTTTTGTCCTTTACATTGATTATTCAACTTTTGCCGTATAAATGGTACTGCTGAATGCAGTCTTTCACATCCATGTCAAAAAAACATGGAAACTGAATTGTCTTTTTAAAATGGATTTATAAAGTAGATTTATATACACAGTTGGATTTTAGATATTTTTATTCAAATATCGCTTTCTGTAAAGGTTTTCTTGGTTTTGCTCTTGAATTTTTCTTTTTAAAGCCAAGTTATTAACATGAACAATTTTTAAAAAAACCATTTTATGGACCTCTTTCAGATTTGCTCTTTTTTTCAGGTTGGTCCAAGAAAATATAGTCACCAAACTAACTTCAACACCACCCATAAAATGTAGGTCAACAGATTCATCCAGAGTGAAAGCCTCCTAAATTTTCCACTGCCAGCATTTAGCTTGCTTATTCCTTGACATAATGGAGTGGTCTGGGGTGGTCCCTGAATGACTCAAATAATGCAGAAACATCTGTTCATGTAGATCAGCTATATTTCATAGTTGTGGGCATATTAGCAACATATTCCTTCCCAGAAAATGAGATATTATTTGCTAGTTTACAACTACCCAAGACAGCAATCTGGCATGAACAGGTAGGCAAATCATCAGAGAGAATGGATGGGTAGTAACAAACTCAAGCTCAACCCATCCAAGACCGAGTGGCTGTGGTTTCTGGCACCCCGGTTCAGCCAGATAAGTCCAACTCTGGCCATTGGGGGCGAACAACTCGCCCCCGTGGAGAGGGCGCGCAACTTGGGCGTCCTCCTGGATTCCCGGCTGTCCATGGAGGACCATGTGGCGGCCGTGGCCAGGGGGGCGTTCTATCAGGTACGCCTGATACGCCAGTTGCGCCCCTTACTGGACCGGGGAGCCCTTCGCACAGTCACTCAAGCACTTGTGATGTCCCGGCTGGATTACTGTAACGCTCTCTACATGGGGCTTCCCTTGAGGTGCACTTGAAAGCTACAGTTAGTACAGAATGCGGCCGCGCGGGTGATTATGGGTGCCCCAAGGCAAACCCACGTAACACCTCTCCTGCGCGAGCTGCACTGGCTGCCTGTGGCCTTTCGAGTGCGCTTCAAGGTACTGATGACCATCTTTAAATCGCTCCATGGCTCGGGGCCTAGCTATATACGAGACTGCCTCCTGCCCCATACATCCCTTCGCCCGATCCGCTCCCACAGAGAGGGTCTTCTTCGGGTGCCGTCGGCCGGGCAATGCCGGTTGGCGACACCCAGAGGAAGGGCCTTCTCTGTGGCGGGCCCGGCCCTCTGGAATGACCTACCCCCCGACCTTCGCACAATCTTGGACCTCCGCCTCTTACAATACAATACAATACAATACAATACAATACAATACAATACAATACAATACAATACAATACAATACAATACAATACAATACAATACAATACAATAGCAGAGTTGGAAGGGACCTTGTAGGTCTTCTAGTCCAACCCCCTGAGTGGGCAGGAACCTTATACCATTTCAGACAAATGGCTATCTAACATCTTTTTAAAGACTTCCAGGGTTGGGGCATTCACAACTTCCGGAGGCAAGCTGTTCCAGAGGTTAATTGTTCTTACTGTCAGGAAATTTCTCCTTAGTTCTAAGTTGCTTCTCTCCTTGATTAGTTTCCACCCGTTGCTTCTTGTCCTGCCCCCAGGTGCCTTGGAGAATAGTTTGATTCCCTCTTCTTTGTGGTACCCTCTGAGATATCGGAACACTGCTATCATGTCTCCCCTGGTCCTTCTCTTCATCAAGCTAGACATACCCAGCTCCTGCAGCCGTTCTTCATATGTCTTAGTCTCCAGTCCCCTAATCATCTTGGTTGCCCTTCTCTGCACTCTTTCCAGAGTCTCCACATCTTTTCTACATCGTGGCGACCAAAACTGTATGCAGTATTCCAAGTGTGGCCTTACCAAGGCACCATACAGTGGCATTAACACTTCACGTGATCTAGATTCTATCCCTCTGTTTATGCAGCCTAGAACTGTGTTGGCTTTTTTGGCAGCTGCTGCACACTGCTGGCTCATATTTAAATGGTTGTCCACTAGGATTCCAAGATCCCTCTCACAGTTGCTACTATTGAGCAAGGTACCATCTATACTGTACTTGTGCATTTGGTTTTTCTTGCCTATATGTAGGACCTTATTTTTTTCACAATTGAATTTCATTTTATTAGATAGTGCCCAATGTTCAAGTTTGTCTAGATCCTTCTGTATCTTAAGCCTATCTTCTGGAGTGTTGGCTATTCCTGCCAGCTTGGTGTCGTCTGCAAATTTGATGAGTTCCCCATTTGTCCCCTCATCCAAATCGTTGATGAAGATGTTAAAGAGTACTGGGCCTAAAACAGAGCCTTGGGGGACTCCACTGCATACTTCCTTCCATGTAGATGCAGTTCCATTGAGGACTACTCGTTGAGTGCGGTTGGTCAGCCAGTTGCGAATCCATTTGGTGGTGGTGCTGTCTAACCCACAATTTTCTACTTTATCTAATAGTAGGTTATGGTCTACTTTATCAAATGTCTTACTGAAGTCCAGGTAAATTACATCAACAGCATTCCTCTGGTCCACTGATTTTGTCACTTTGTCAAAGAATGCAATTAGATTCGTCTGGCATGATCTGTTTTTGACAAACCCATGTTGGCTTTTGGCTATTACTTTGTTTGCTTCTAGGTGTTCACTTATTTGTTGTTTAATTATCTTTTCCAGAATCTTTCCTGGTATTGAGGTTAGGCTGATGGGTCTATAGTTTCCTGGATCTGTTTTTTTTCCTTTTTTGAAGATGGGAACCACATCAGCTCTTTTCCAGTCTTCTGGCAGTTCCCCGGTGCTCCAGGATCTCTGAAAGATATAGTTCAGTGGTTCTGAGATCTCGTCTGCCAGTTCCTTCAGAACCCTGGGGTGTAATCCATCCGGTCCTGGTGATTTGAACTCGTCCAGGGCAGACAGGTGCTCACTTACCATTTTCTTCCCTATTTCAACTTGTGTTCCTAATCTGATTTTTGTGGTGCTGTTTTTGATTGGTTGGACTGTTTTATCCCTTTGTGTAAAGACAGATGCAAAAAAAGAGTTAAATAGTTCTGCTTTCTCCCTGTTGCTTATCATCTTCTTGCCATTTTCTCCCAGCAGTGGACCAATTGTTTCCTTAACTTTTTTCTTATTTTTAACATGTTGGAAGAAGCTTTTTTTGTTATTTTTTACTTTTTTGGCAAGCCTTTCTTCATTGCGAGCCTTAGCTTTCCTCACTTCATCTTTACAGGCTTGGGCTATTTGCTGATATTTTGCCTTAGTTATGTCCCCCTTTTTCCAGTTTTTATATTTATCCTTTTTGTCTTTCAATTTGTCAGAGAGTTCTTTATGCAGCCATGCTGGCTTCTTTTGGGAACTGTTATTTTTCTTCTTCATTGGTATTGCGCTGGACTGGGCTTTTATAATCTCATTTTTCAAAATTTCCCAAGCTTCTTGAGTTGTTTTCCCCTTGAGGATTCTCATCCATGGAATCCTTCCCAAGCTCTCTCTGAGGTTATTGAAATTAGCTCTCTTAAAGTCTAAGACTCTAGTTTGACTTTGTTCAACTACTTTTGTTTGCATAATGTTGAATTCCAGTATTTCATGATCGCTTGCCCCCAAAGTTCCTGTAGCTTCTACACCTTCTATCATTTCCTCTCGGTTAGTGAGAATTAAGTCCAATATTGCTGATCCCCTTGTTCCCTTCTCTACCTTTTGGGAAACAAAATTGTCTGCTAGGTTTGTTAGGAACCTGTTGGATCTTCCACTTGGTGCAGAGTTTGCTTCCCAATTGATGTCAGGGTAGTTAAAATCTCCCATTACTATTGTAGTGTGCTTCCTACATACCTTAGTTAGCTGGTTAGCAAAAAGTACATCCACTTCCTCTGTTTGGTTGGGTGGCCTGTAGTATAGACCTATGACAATATCATTCCCCCCCCCAACCTTTAATATTGACCCAAATACATTCAAGATAGTTCTCATCATTGTTGTGCTCTATTTCTGTAGAGATGTAATTATTTCTTATATATAGTGCAACTCCACCTCCTCTTTTATTTGGTCTATTTCTTTTAAATAATTTAAATCCTTCTAGCTGTATGTTCCATTTGTGGGTTTTATCCCACCAAGTTTCTGTAATGGCAACAATATCGTATCTGCCCTCATTTACTTGAATTTCTAATTCACCCTCTTCCGCCAACGTCTTAAGATGTACTTATTCCAACAAGCCGGCCTAGGATAGCCCCCTGTTTCTGACTTTTTAAGGAAATTTGTAATTTGGTAGGGTTTTTAATATTGGGTTTTTAGCACGGGTTAATGAATTTAATTACATTTTAATTGATATTTATTGTATTTTGTGTTTTTAAGATGCCTGTGCGCCGCCCTGGGTCCTAACAAGGAGAAGGGCGGGGTATAAATTTAATAAAATAAAATAAAATAAATAAAGAAGAGAATAAATAAATGACACAGGTTTTGTTGGTTTTTCTATTTACGTGTGTATTTACTCATCCTTGTCTTTCTGCTTATTCAGCCTTCAGGAAATACAGTTTTTGCCTACTTATTTCAACTAAGGCGAAGCTCTTCAGATTTTAAACTAATGTTTGTTTTTCAAAGGAATAATGAAAGGGGTGTTTTTTCAAATTAAACTTGAGTCATAGTAGTTTCGACCTAGTTATCTCAATAGCAATACAGAAGTACCTTGCCATTATCTTCTGAGTAGTGGGGTGGCGGGGGTGGGGGTGGGGGTGGAGAAGAGAACGAAGAACAACAACAGAAAAGAGAATATGTGATTTTTCCACACTAGCCTGTTATTCTGATATACCCCATCCTGACATGGCTTAATATCTATTATATCTAAAGTTCCTTGGTCACTGAATCATATAATGGCTATGGTGAGTTAGTCATGGCAAGATGGCCGTGACTAGATAGATGCAACCAGTTGTCCCATTCTCGACGTGGTGATGCAAAGCAGTTCCCAAGCAAGTGATTCCCCATTTAGACGTATGCTTCTCCTCTGGAAAACATGCTTGGGTTTCTTGCAGTAAATTCATTGACAGTATTGGGCAGATTAAGATGGGGAGAACCCTTACAACAGAAGTGGTATTCAGCAGGTTCTGACCAGTTCTGCAGAACCAGTAGTGGAAATTTTGAATAGTTGGGAGAACCGGTAAATACCATCTGTGCCTGGCCCCACCTCCATCTATTCTCTGCCTCCCGAGTCCGAGTTGATTGGGAGGAAATGGGGATTTTGCAGTAACCTTCCCCTGGAGTGGGGAGGGAATGGGGATTTTGCAGTAACCTTCCCCTGGAGTGGGGAGGGAATGGGGATTTTGCAGTAACCTTCCCCTAGAGTGGGGAGGGAATGGAGATTTTGCAGGATCCTTTCCATGCCATGCCCGCCATGCCACACCCACTGAACCGGTATAAAAAAATTTGAATCCCACCAGTGCCCTACAAGGCAATAATTAAAGTTCTGGATTATAACTGAGAATTGGATTACTTTAGGCCAATTACTCTCTCAGGCCAATTTACCACACAAGATTACTACGCTGAATTAAAAAATAGAGAAGGACCTCCATTTCACAATTCTTGTCATTATTCTGTTTCTTCCTGCTCAAAATTTGATAAGATCTGAAAAGAAAGAAAGGCCTCAAAAGAAACAAGGCCTTTAACAAAGGGCAGTACGTAGATCCATGGAAAAATGGGTGCCACTGGTCATTTGTAATGGAAAAATATTTCCTCAATTTACTGCATCCAGGAGATGGGACAAATTGCAAAAGGCAAGCTCACAGTTTTCCATGTTGGCTTTACTCAATCTGTCTTGGAATTGCCTGGTTGTAGTTAATTCTGCTCTTCTCTTATAGCAATGATTGCACCTGTACACTTAAAATACCCCCCACATATCCCCGAATCTTTTATCTCTCAGATTCACCTGTGTGTCCAATGTTCAGGAGAAAAAGCAAATTATGTTCTTCAAAAGGCAAAGCCTTTTCTTTGGGAATCAGTTCTCTAAGGCTCGAGTATTTTTATTAGTGTTTAAGAGGTAATGATAAATCTTTGTCTCTTTGAGTAATTCTACATCACTTGGGAAATTTGAGTAAAAACCAGCTTGTATTCTTATGGCTCATTACATCCCATTGCTTGTCTAACATTCAATTTTTTCCATTTGACATTTTTTTTTAATGTTCTTGCAAAAGGTCATACGAAAGGAGCCCAAGGAAATCCAGGAAAATGGATATTACAGCTTCATTTCTAGTGCCCTTACCTCTCTGTCTAGCTTAATAAGAGCAGTTCATCTCTTCATTAGCTATGTCTTTAATCCATTAGTTCCATTTATACTTAAAAAATAGGGCACATGAATGGAATGGAAGATTCTTAAGCCGCATGGAAATTTTTACTGGCATGCACAGGCTACGACACCTAGTTTGATGAATTACAAGATTTCACATCAAATGATGCAGAAATGATGGTTTATAGCCTTTATATTTAAACATCAAAGAGAGAATATTGTCCTTTTATCAATAGTATGCCACACAGAATGTTACCGTAGTTATTAGCACATTTAAGCAATTCGGTTTTTCTCCCCTTAGTAAAGTTGTACTGCTACCCTTACGAGCCACAATTATTTTAGATTTTCCCTCACTTCCATCCTATATAGTATGTAAGCATTTAATCCAAGGCACTTCTTTAGTTCTATTTAATTGGTGTGGAAATCCCTTCCATTCCCCACCAGTCAGATAGAATTGAAGAAGCTTCTTGGATGAGAAGCAAAGTATCTTAAAGAAAAAAGCAGAAGATACGTCTTAAAAGAAAAAAACCAGAAAGTCCACTTGCCTTTAAAATAAAAGCACCTTTGGGGCATCCAAAAAAACAACGTTCATTAAATAAATTGCATCTATATATTACACAAACAATTCCTTAACAAATAGGATGAATGACTGAGCCTAAGCTTTCCATGTAAGAGGCTCCTTCACTTCATCTCTTTGTGTTCTACTTCCTGGACATGTCTCCCATCCAAATGCCTCACGGTCTATAGACCAGGGGTAGGGAACTATGGCTCTTTTATGACTCATGGACTGCAATACCCAGAATTTCTGAGCCAGCATGGCTGGCTCGGGAATTCTAAGTATTGCAGTCCATGAGTCATAAAAGAGCCATAGTTCCCTACCCCTGGTCTATAGGATAAGACAAAGATTTTGAAATTGTGTTCCATAGACCCATGAATGTTCCATAAAGATTTCATGGAGTTCGATATGAGACTAAGCCAAAAAACTTCCTATTACATCAATAGAACCGGCTCATAAAAGAGAGTGAACACATGTCATTAATCTAAGAGGGTATTGTAAAAGAATTTATGCTCCATATACCCCTAATTCTTCAAATGATGATAGACTCCAAATGTTTGGCTATATAATTCACAATCACATACTTAAACCATATTATTCTTCCCAAAGCAATATTTGGGATATGGATAATGCATCCTAAACTAAAGTGGGATGAAATTTGGGAAGCCCATATTATATGTATAAGCAATCCTTCCCTTATTTTACACTTCCAACCTTTTTTTACACATCCTATTGGGTACTCAGTTAACATAAAAAACCATTTGGGAAATTAATCTTAAGTTCATAAAAAATATACCTACTCTTTAAAACCTCTAAGCATTGATTTTTATTATTATTACAGTGGAATATTCCAACTCTTTACTTCGGAATTCGTGCAAATAACTAATACTTATTTTTATCACATTGTCTGTCTGTATATCAAAAACAAACTCACCCATAGATTTGGAATAATTCAGAACACATTTCTACATCAATGGTGACTTAAATGTTTTAGATGACCCTAAAGATAGAACCAAAATATTCTGCTATACCAGCTTTATATCATCCATTTTTCTCCTGCAATATCTCAAATAAATTTAAAATCTTCAGTAGCTTATTTAGTCGTTCTTTTATTAGTATATGATTATTAGCATTTAGTCAGGAAAAAAATGGCATGCTAATGTCCTCTTGCTTGTTTAACTGATTTATGGGTAACTATATAAGGCAGGGGTCTCAAACTCGCAGCGCGGGGGCCAATTGCAACCCGCAGGACGGTATCTTGTGGCCCCCACAGTGATATGAAAGTATAATATTAGTGCGGCCCGCAGGGGGAGTGAATCCCTTATGCGGCCCAGCCTCACCCAGCCTCTGCCTCCAGCGGCCCCCAGGTAAATTGAGTTTGAGACCCCTGATATAAGGCATGCTTCGGGGGACATTAAGGATGTCTGTTTGTTAGGGATGTGAATGTACATGTAATTTTGTATGCAGACATTGTCCTGCTGTTGGCTGAGAATTTGAATTATTGCAGCAAATAGTAGATTTTAGGATGAAATAATAATAATGGATATGAAAATTAATATATGAAAGATTAAATGGAATGAACAATTTCTGGTTATAATTAAAAGGCCAAAGAACAAAAAAAAAATCCACAGAAAGCATACAACAAGTAAATGAAAGTATGAATCTTGATAGCGTGTCTAATTTAAAAAAGGAAAAATTGATGGAGAAAGTTTAGGATGTACAAATGCTGAGAGAAATAATCGATCATATGTGTTCTACAGAGGTGGGTTGTTCTGATAGTGGTGGTGGTGGGAGGCTCCGCCCACCCACCCGGATGCTTCTGCATGGGCACAGAAGCGTCACGCGCACAAGCGAACCAGTAGTAAAAAAAAATGGAAACTGTTAGCAACTCTGGATTCAGAACCAGTGTCACAACTCTGGTCCCATAACCAGTGTTAGCAAATGACTGCGGAATAGTGTAATTCACCGGATAGTAAAGAGATACATTGCTGTAAGCACAAACAAACTCTAAAACAGTGATAGTAAGAAAATAAATAGTCTTTACTTTGTAGCATCTAAAATGCTTCTTCCGACTAACTCTCAAACAAATAACAGTCCGTCACCAAACACAGTTTATCTCACAGTGATGCAAAACAATACTCCTCCTTCTTCTTCAGCATCTCAAACGGCAATCAGGAAAACACAGGATCACAAGGAATCGAACAGGGAATGAGCTGCATTCCTGACCTTGATTATATAGTATAGCTGATACTCACAGCCAATCAGATTCAATCAGTTCTTAAAGCTACATAACTCCTTAAGAACATAGACTCATATATATTGTCAACCCAATATAAGGCTGCATATCCTAACAGAAACCCACTAATGGTGCTCTCCTGGAAAGAAAGGTTTGAATGTTTGTGTGTGCTATGAGGGAATACCTATTCTTACTTGGGTATATGCAAGTAAGAACTGAATATATCAATAGAAATATAAAAGTAAGTTGAAATGCAGTGGAAATTCGGTTCCCAGTTTATGCCTGTGTGTCTCTTCTGTGTGTGCCTGTTGTGGCTGCCAGCAGAGCTGTTGGCAGACACATGGACGATGAGGAGGTTGGGGAGGAACTTGGGCCAGTTCTGGAGCTTGGGGAAGGCTCTGAGGGATACTCAGCATCAGAGAGAGAGAGCTAGGGCCATCCAGCATTTCCCAGCCAGAGAAGCAGCTGCCTTTGGAGTCAGAGATGAGTGAGGAGGAGCAACAGCTGGGGCCTGTTCCAGATATGCGTATGTGCAGAGCAGATGGGAGAGGTGAACAACGGAGGACAATGAGATGAGCCAGCTCGGGAAGCAAAACCAACATGGACGCTAACTGGCCCCTCCCTGGCTGGGGAATAAATAGGAAGAAAGGGGAGTGGTTTGGTTGTTGCAAGCAACTGTTTGCATTTCTGGAAAGTTTGTTCCTTGTATGTTTTGTGTGACAAAGACTGCCTTGCCAGAACTGAGGTTTGTCTACTTCGCTGTTTAAAAGTCATTTGCAGCCTCCTGTCTGGGAGCTCACAGCCTTGCATTTATCACAAGGAGCTGATAAGGCCTATTGTTTCCGTTAACTTCTGGCAGGACTCTTGCCTGGACTTTCTATTGGTGAATGCAGTTAATTCCCAATGTGCAAATAAAGAGGGGCTTTTCTTTAAGGGGAGTCTGTTTCTTGCTTCTGCGGAGTAGAAGAACAGTGCCTTCCATATCCATATCGATGTTTGTTTCTGTGTCTATGTGTGTGATAAAACAAGAAAACATATAGCCAAGAATAAATAGGTGATGAGTAAATATGGATAGAATTCCACAGTGAGCTTCATTGGGATGTTTTGCTCATGCTACCCTGATGGACAAGGATCAGATCTTAAAACAAGCATAGGAAAGGAGAATCAATAGGTCAAGAAGAACAGACAGACTGAGAAAATCAGAGTTGGCTGCTATGGATGAGTTCCTCTGAAAGGCAAAAGTGAGAAGACGAGAGACCAAACCTCACCGAATGAAGCCATATGTGATCAGGTTTAGAACCAAATATGGTTTGCAAGGATAAAGAAGTGTGAAGACTTACAGTAATGTCTACTTAGCATGTAATCAGTAATTATGCAAATAAGGTTTAGCTATGTAAGCTACTATATTTCTTATCTTTCTCTTTAGTTTCTTTTGCTTATTCCTTCTATGCACCTGGCCTGATAGCCCACTCTGAAAGGGAATCATGTAATGTATGTATGCTTAGATGCACATTTTTCACAGCAGTAACAGAAAGGGAACAGACAAGACTGCCAGCTGTGTCTGTGATTATATCATATAAAAACTTCAGCTATGATCGTTAAACATACAGATGGTTTTTGCTGCCATCTAGTGCATTTGGGTATACATAGCTATCACTGAGGGAATCCAGTCTGGTAAGTCAGAGAGACAGGATTACAGAAACAAAATTCTGGTTTAAAAAATACACAGGATAACATCATTTCTTTCCTGCCTATACCGTAGTTAGATGATCAAATGTTGTATGTACATATATCTATATGTTGTGTACTATATAGATATATGTATGTATGTATACATACATATATATATAGATAGATATCTATATGTTGTGTACTGTATAGATATATGTATGTATGTATACATACATATATAGATAGATAGATAGTATATATACATTTGGGGGGGAATTTACAATTATACATAACGCTGCTTTGCATCAAGCATATTGGGATTTTTTAATATAAATTTTATTGAAAGAAAAAATACAAACTAATGTAGGAAGGAAGGAAGGAAGGAAGGAAGGAAAAGATGATTTTGTTTGCAGCAAATATAATTACAAAATTGTCTCTTATTGTATATTACCAAAAACGCTTAGTTTTTCAATTATCCATTCTTTCCCAATCATCAAAACCATAAGTCATAAGAGCATTTTTCCCATTTCATGCAAAAAGGGGTTTCCATCCAACCATAAGTCAATAACTAACATAAGTCAAACTGTCAGTGAAGTTAATTAGGCATTTCTGCATGCCCCATCATGGTCACTAACCATTCCTCCATTGTGGGTAGTATCAAGCCTTTCCAGTTTTGAGCATATAATAGTTTTGCTGCGGTTATCATATATAAAAACAAAGCACCATAATGTTTTGCTAGTTGCCTGTCCATTAGCCCCATAAGAAATGTGTCTGGTTTCAGTTGTATTTTAATCTTAAATTTAATGTCCATATTTGTATCCAAAATCTTTTGACTTGACATATCTTTTCTAACTTTATTGCATGCCTTAATATAGTTAATTTGAAATAACACCCAAATCAAACTTGTCATAGTTCTAAACCCATGTATTTTACCTTCTAACGTGAATATGTTATGAAACATATTGAGAGACCTTCTTTTGTTAGCTGTTTATATGAAATATCATCTTGTGATGTGGAATTCCTGGGAGAGGATTCTGCGCTCTTGAATTAACTACAGCTGTTATGGATGTTGTTGTGCAGCAGGATCTTTTTTCCAGCTTTCCCTTTCATTGTCTTGTCACAAAGATACTTTTTCAAGAGGCAACCAGACTTTCTTTGATGCTCCTTGAAGATATTTTGCTTCTCATCCAAGAACTTTCTTCAGTCCATTTCTCATCCAAGAAGCTTTAGAACTGAAGAAGCTTCTTGGATGAGAAGCAAGACACTTTCAAGAAAAAACAAAGGAAGTCCAGTTGCCTCTTGAAAAAGCATCTTTGGGACAACTATGACCTGGATGACTGAGAATCTCCATTGATTGTCATGGTCTTCTTTCTCCACCACCACTAACACAAACAGGTGGGGAAACTACGGTATCATATTCTTGAGGGCATTTGGGAGAGGAGGGTGACTTCCAAGACTTTCTGGAACCACTTGCATTGCACCCAATGCAGGGGTGGGATTCAGCTGGTTCAGACTGGTTCGGGTGAACCGGATGCTAATTTTACATCTGGTTTGCCAAAGCGGGACTTCCAAGGACTGGCTGGCCCTGCCCATCCTGCCCCTCTCCTCCCAGAAGTCACCCTGTGGCCTATTTTGGATGCCAGGAGGCTCTGGGAGGGTGAAAAACAGGCGTCCTGGAAGTTTCAGAAGTCTGGAAACAAGTCAGTGGGGACGCCATTTTTGCCCTCTCAGAGGCTTGAGGAAAACCTCTGGAGTCTGGGAAGGGTGAAAATGTCCCCATTGCCATGGTGCAGGAGTCTGAGTAGGCCACGCTCACCATGGCCATACCCACACAGAAACCAGGCAGAGAACTGCTTGCTAAAATATTTGAATGCCACCCTTGGCCCAATGCCCCTGGCATTTATTCCACTGATAATTAAAAGTTCAATCATCTTTCAGGAGACTTTTCAGGTTCACAAATGGCAGGGAACAACATTTCCACAGCCTCTAAACTGACTGATTGTGGAATTGCAGCTTTATTTGGAAATGAGTTTCCTTAAAACGGAACTTATGCTAAACAAATATATACTTCCTATGCCTAGACACACATCAATAAGGGATTTCCCCCCATTATAATTCATCTTCATCTTTCAAAAATCAGGCAGGTTTCCAGATAACAATGCTCATTTAAATAATGTACAGAAAGCATGTCCATCTTTATTCAAAAGGAAACCCCTGCTGGTACAGTGATGCATAATCTTAGTTAAACATGCATATGATTGGATCCTGCAATAATTGCCGGCATTTATTTTTAGATTTGGGAATGATTTTATGTTTCTTAAATGAAGTACATAAATGTGGGGCTGGATTTACAGTAGACTTTTTGCAGTTTATATGTTTAGTTGTATTCCTCACATGTGTTAGATTTATACTTAAAATTTAAAAGTGAGCATAGAATAGGGCTGTCATACTCATGGCCCACGGGGTGGATGCGTCACGCGCTGGCCATGCCCATGCCCAGTTTAGCGAAGGGGGGGGGAAAGTCCCAATATGTCATGTGATGCCGCCATGACAACTTGAGTTTGACACCCCTGGTTTAGAAAGAGATACAGTGGTACCTCGGTTCACGAACTTAATTCGTGAACTGACTCTGGTCGCGAACCGAATTGGTTGTGAACCGAGGCACAGTTTCCCATAGGGTTTAATCAAAAAAAGTCACTGAAAGTACTCACAGTGTACTTTTTTCTGTGTCTCTTTCTCTCCACGATCTTCCTACAGGAAGTCACAACCATGTGACAGCCAGGAAATAGCATTAAAATGGCCACGGCTCCTGTTCGTGAACCGAAGCGGAGTTCGTGAACCGGAACATATTTTGATGAACTTTTCTGTTCGTGAACTGAGTTGTTCGTGAACAGGAGCGTTCGTGAACCGAGGTACCACTGTACTTGCATTCACCAGTCTTTTACAGAGGCAAGAGTCAGAAATCAAACAGTAGCAACTCCGCGCTTTTAGTGATAAAAACAGTATTCCAGTTTTGTAGTATGACACATGCTCACCCCAGATGTTGCACACATTTCATTCTTCAGCAAGTGTGCAGCAAATGGTGTGAGGGGGTGGGATTAAAAACAAAGCTTATGAAGAAGATGATTGCTCATGTAATGAATAAGCTAAACACACAAATGTTTACGGTACTGAAACATCCCTAAGCTTCCTTCCTTCCTATTTTTTGGGAGGGCTGTTCAGGCAGTCCTCAACTTACAACCAGAATTTCCGTTGCTAAGCAAGACAGTTATTGAGTTTTGCCTGATTTTATGACCTTCCTTGTCACAGTTGTTAAGTGAATCATTGCAGTTGTTAAGTTAGCAACACGGTTGTTGAGTGAATCTGGCTTCCCCATTGATTTTGCCGATCAGAAGGTGACAAAAGTTAATCCCATGATCCCAGGACACTGCAACTGTCATAAGGATGAACCAACCATCCAAATTTTGATCACATGACCAAGGATGCTGCAATGGCCGTGAGAAAAAAGCTCATAAATCTCTTTTTTCAGTGCCGTGGTAACTTTGAGCGGTCACTAAAGGAACTGTCGTAAATTGAAAAGTACTTATTTATTTTATTTATTTATTTACTGTTTGGATTTATATAACCGCACCCTCTCCCCAAAGGGACCCGGGGCGGTGCACAGGAAATTAAAAACCACATAGTATCACAAATATAAATAATTAAAACCGAATTAAATAAATTATCCCTGTGCTAAAAATTTAAAAGTATTAAAACATTAACCCCATCTAAAACCCAATTAAAACAATTTAAGGTACAGACTGTAGGCTAGGCAAATAACTTAGGCCAAACCGACCTGATAAAACAAGAGAGTCTTTAATTTCTGGCGGAAGGTCCGTAGTTGTTCTAAGGTCGGGGGGTAGGTCGTTCCAGAGGGTTGGGCCCACCACCGAGAAGGCCCTTCCCCTGGGCGTCGCCCGCTGGCATTGCCTGGTGGACGGCACCCGGAGAGGTCCCTACTTGTAGCTTGTCTAAGCCAGTCTCAGTATGTTAATTAAATGTACAATTCATTCACAGTAGAAGCTGCTCTAAAAGAACCCCTATAAAGACTTGAGGGTCTCCTGGAAGCTAAGATAGGGTTAAGTCATAGAAAAGCAGAGGGTAAAAAGGGGCCATGTGTACAGTAGAAAGGCAACCGCCTGCATCTGAAAAGGAAACCAAAAGGTGACCTTGTTTTTTGGAATTCCTCTGTGGATTTTTTGAGGTATCTGAAGAGGAATCGGAAACTGTTGTAGTACAAATCTTATAATCCTCTTCCTGCCACACTTGTTAAAACCAATCCAAATAGACATCATGTGTAACTAAAACTGATACGTCCAACCAACACATACAGAATAACAGAATAATAAAGTTCAAAGGGACCTCAGAGATCTTTTAGTCCAACCCACTGCTCACGCAGGAGTCCCTATAGCCATGGTGCGAACCTATGGCACATGTGCCACAGGTGGCATGCGGAGCCATTTCTGAGGACACGGGAGGCATTGCCCTATCAGCTCCAGTGCCCAAGTGCATGCCCCCAGCTGATTTTCAGCCTTGATTTTCAGCCATTTTATGCTGTCCACAGGCTTCCCTGAAGCCTCTGGAGGGAGAGAAACAGCCCAATGCACAACCAGGAAGACTGTTCCCAAACTTCCAGTTTGCATGTTGGGCCATTTTCCGCTCTCCCCAGGCTCCTAGAAAGCCTCTGGAGCCTGGGTAAGCGTAAAACGGACCTACTGGGCTCACCGGAAGTCAGAAAATGGGCCATTTCTGGCCTCTAGAGAACCCCTGGGAGCGGGAGAGGCCATTTTCGCCTTCCCCAAACTCTAAGAAAGCCGTGCACACATGGGTGGGGCAGTATGGGTGTGTGTGTGTCACGTGTGCATGCACAGGGGCACACTGCATGGGGGGCATTAAATTATGGGGTGGGGATTGTTGAGTCCCCAAGCCTATGTCCCAGACAACTCGTCTGGTAACCTATGAGTCACCTCATTCCGGAGCTGAGCCAGCAGCTGCAGTGATTAACAGAGACAAGCTGTCTGGAATCTGTCTGGAAAGGAGTTACAATGTTGCAACTGCTTGCTAGGAGTTTCCTGCCTGGTAACTCTATATAAGAGGTTGCCAGAGAAGAAACCTTGCCAGTTGAATCTTGTGTGTGTTGTAAATAGTGTGAATAAACGTTCCTGTTGTTTTGACCATGCCTGAGTCGGAATCCTTTGTCTGATCTAACACTGGCGACGAAGGTGGGATTCAGGCCGTGGCCTTAGAACGCAACGGGTAACGAATACTTCAACAACAGAGCGCAGCGCGACGCACAGCCTCACCATGGCTACGGCGACAATGCCTCCGTTTGCACCGTTCGACCCGATGAAGGAACAATGGGCTTCCTTCTTAGCCCGGTTCGAGTGCTTCTTGATAGCCAGCGACTACGGCGAACTCGCGCCTGCCAGGAAGCTGAGCCTATTCCTCCAGTGCGGCGGCCCTGAATTGTTTGCTACCGCCCGAACCATAGCAGCACCCGCAGCGGTGCACGAAGTGCCGTGGGACGATCTCCTGGGCCGCCTGAGAGCACACTACGCGCCGGCGCCTTCCCGCATAGCGCATCGCTATGCATTCAGGCAATGTGTGCAACAGCCGCAACAGTCGGTAGCCGAGTTCCTGCAGAAATTGAGAGCGACCGCAATCCCCTGCGAGTTCCCTGCTGGCTTCCTGGAGGAATCCCTATTGGAGCAGTTTGTATGCGGCGTAAGAGACATCCGCCTAAAGCGCCGCTTGCTTTCAAAAACTGTCCTGACTCTCGAGCAAGCGGTGGAAGAAGCACGTGCGACAGAATTGTCGGAGATCTCCACATCCGACATGGGCCGCGCGCGCCCTCCTCTTTTCCCCACTCCGCGAGCGTGTCTGGTAGACGAAATAGCGCCGCTGGATGAGCTGGAGGAGGATGACCGTGGGGACTGCATGAGGGTGACCGGGCGCGTGCCGAATCACGCATTCACACCGCAGCAGAAGTCCGGGAACTGCCTAGGCTGCGGAGGGGCCCACCAGAGACCAGAGTGCCCATTCAAGGCATCGGTGTGCCGCAGATGTGGCAGGAAAGGACACCTAGCAGCTGTGTGCCGTGCTGCCGCTCCAGCGACAACGCCAGCTGCCGCCTCCAGAACCGTTCCACCAGGACAACGAGGGTCGCAGAAGCGTTCAGGACGCTACCAGCCACAGCCGACCGACTGCTTCGCGCTGGCGGAGATGCCCCCAGCTCTAAGCTACGACCAGGCAGAGAGTAGGAGACTGTCAACAGTGGTTTGCTTAGAGGGGGTGGGGGTAAAAATGGAAATAGATTCAGGGTCCTCTAGATCACTCATGTCCTGGGCGCATTTAGTTAAGCTTTGCCCCAAGCTCAGGAAGCGGGATCTCGGCCCCACGGCGACGATCCTGAAAGATTACCAGGGCTCACAAATTCCCATTCTAGGTCTGCACAGAGTGAGAGTAGACTACGGCCCCTTCCACGGATCCCTTCCCATCCTGGTAGTGGCCAAACCCCTAGGTGCCTTGATCGGATTGGACTGGTTTCCAGCCTTGGGACTGTTAGTCCAAGGAGTACACAGCGTGCCAGCCAGTTCTCCGGTAGACGAAGTAATCAGAGAGTTCAACGACGTCTTTGATGGCAGCTTAGGAACGTACAAAGGCACTCCAGTTTCCCTAAACTTGGACCCCCAGGTTGCTCCAGTCCGCTTGAAGGCCCGCAGGCTGCCGTTCGCGCTGAAGCCCAAGGTTGAAGCGGAATTGGATCGATTGGTGGCGCAGGGCGTGCTCGAACCCGTCGATCAGGCGAAATGGGAGACCCCAATTGTGGTCCCCATTAAGCCCGACGGGTCCGTGAGGATCTGCGCCGACTATAAGTCGACGATCAACCTCGGGCTTCAGGCGAACCCATACCCGGTTCCGGTGATGCAAGACCTACTCCACTCATTGGGATGAGGTCGAGTGTTCACGAAACTGGATATGGCGCAGGCCTACCAACAGCTCCCGGTGGATGACGAGGCTGCGGAAGCGCAGACCATCGTGACCCACCGTGGGGCTTTCCGCTGTCGCCGTCTCCAATTCGGCGTGTCCGTAGCCCCGGGGATCTTCCAGAGCCTCATGGAGCGACTGCTCCATGGGCTCCCTGGCGTTGTACCGTATTTTGACGACGTCCTGATTGCTGCTTCCAGCATATCAGAACTCGCCAAAACGTTACGGAAGGTCCTCAGAGTTTTCAGGGGCGCGGGTTTAAAGTTGAAACGCAGCAAATGTACATTTGCTGCGCCTAGGGTGGAATTCCTGGGTTTCATGATTGACGCCCAAGGAATTCACCCAACCCCCTCCAAGGTCGAGGCCATCCAAAAGGCCCCCACTCCTGCCTCCAAAACGGAGCTGCAGGCATTCCTCGGCCTTTTGAATTTCTACGCGCCGTTTATTCCCCATAAGGCATCGCTAGCCGAGCCGCTGCATCGGTTGCTCGACCGATCCGCGGCCTGGCACTGGGGCAGCCGCAAAGCACACGCGTTCGCGGCTGTCAAAGCCATGCTCACGTCAGATGCGGTACTAGTCCAGTACCATGACAGGCTTCCTCTGACGCTTGCGTGCGATGCCTCCCCTTTTGGCCTGGGGGCTGTCCTTAGCCACGTCTTTCCAGACGGCTCGGAAGCCCCCATTGCTTTTTACTCCCGGACAATGTCTCAAACGGAGAGAAACTACAGCCAAATCGACAAGGAGGCTTTGGCTGTAGTGTCCGGGATTAAGAAGTTCCACAATTACCTCTATGGGCGGACCTTTTCTGTTGTCACGGACCATAAGCCGCTCCTTGGGCTATTGGCCGGTGACCATCCGACACCCCCCATCCTGTCGCCCAGGATGACCCGCTGGACGGAATTCCTGGCAGCGTATGACTATACGCTGCTATACCGTCCTGGCAAGCAGATAGGGCATGCTGATGCCCTAAGCCGCTGCCCTCTCCCGGGGCCGGATCCGGCCCCTGTGCCTGCTCTCTCTGTCCTGATGGTCGCGGAGTCGGACTTGCCCCTGTCCTCTTCCGCCGTTGCCGCTCACACCCGCGCAGACCCCGTCCTCGCCCAGGTCTGCCGATGGGTGCTGAGGGGCTGGCCTTCGGGCAGTGTGGCTGAAAACTTTCGGCCTTACAAGTCACGCCAGCTGGAGCTCTCGCTCCATTGCGGGTGCTTGTGTTGGGGAGATCGGGTCATCGTCCCTTCCCCTCTCCGGCACATGGTTCTTCAGTCGCTCCATGCCAACCACCCAGGCATCGTCCGTATGAAGGCATTGGCCCGGAGCTATGTCTGGTGGCCCGGCATGGACGCTGAAGTGGCGGAATGGGTGGCCGCCTGCTCCTCCTGCCAATCGTCCCGGCCGGCCCTGCCGGTCTCCCCGCCGAGGTGCCCATGGTCCAGGCTCCACTTGGATTTCGCGGGTCCCTTCCATGGCCAGAATTTCCTCGTGGTGGTGGATGCGTTCTCACGCTGGGTGGAGGTGATTCTCATGGCTTCCACCACAGCGGAGAGCACGGTGCGTGCCTTGCGCCGTCTGTTCGCGACCCACGGGTTGCCGGACGTCGTTGTGTCCGACAACGGACCCCAATTTCAATCCTCCACCTTCTTGGACTTTCTGGCCACCCAAGGGATCCGCCACGCGCCGGTCGCCCCTTATCACCCGGCGTCTAATGGACGCGCGGAACGAGCCGTGCGCTCAGCCAAGGAAGCCTTGGCCCGTTTGGATAAAGGGGACTGGCAGGCAAGGGTGGCCGCGTACCTTTTGGGACAGCATGTCACACCTTGCCCAGCCACAGGGAAAAGCCCCGCGGAGCTCTTGATGGGCCGACGCTTGCGGACCACTCTGGACAGACTGCACCCCGATTACGACGGGTTGCAGAGGGGCAACCTGCAGATTCCCACTCCTCGTTTATTTGAAATTGGGGACCTGGTTTGGGCAAGGAACTTTTCAGGGGAGCCGCGATGGATTGCCGCAACCATTTTGGACGTAACCGGACCCTGTTCTTACAGAGTCGGCCTTCAGGATGGATCCGAGTGGCGGCGCCACCTGGATCAACTGAGGCGCCGCCTGCCCGAAACAGCAGTCACCACGCCAGGCCGTTCCTGCCCGTTGGCCCCCGTTGGGCCGTTGTTCTCTGCTCAAGCCGAGCAGTTGTTTGGAACCCCGGAGTCCCTAGCCGGTCCAGACCTCGTATCGGCGGGAACAGCACGGGGAGACCGCCAGGACCTCACAGCCCAATCTGACTCTCAGCTGGGGGCCTCGCCCATCGGGGAACCACCATACCAGAATAATACTCGCCAGCAAATGCCAACTACCTCAAGCCCGGTCGCCACGCCACCTCACCCGGACTTGCTAGGGTCGGCATTGCCGCCTACGGCGACTCCACCTCCGAGGGCAGGCCGCGATGACGTAGGCGAAGGCTCCGTGTCCCACAGGGAGGAGCCTCCTCAAGAACTAAGGCGGTCAGGGCGGACCCGACACCGCCCCGCCTATCTGAACGACTACGCGTGCGCATGTACTGTGTTGGACAGAGAACCTAGACACATGCGCACTGACTATGGGGGAAGGAGTGTTGAGTCCCCAAGCCTATGTCCCAGACAACTCGTCTGGTAACCTATGAGTCACCTCATTCCGGAGCTGAGCCAGCAGCTGCAGTGATTAACAGAGACAAGCTGTCTGGAATCTGTCTGGAAAGGAGTTACAATGTTGCAACTGCTTGCTAGGAGTTTCCTGCCTGGTAACTCTATATAAGAGGTTGCCAGAGAAGAAACCTTGCCAGTTGAATCTTGTGTGTGTTGTAAATAGTGTGAATAAACGTTCCTGTTGTTTTGACCATGCCTGAGTCGGAATCCTTTGTCTGATCTAACAGGGATGTGAGCACACGTGATAGCACCTGAGGCGAACAAGGTTCCCCATCACTGCCCTATAGCATTTTGGACAAACAACTGTCCAATCTCTTCTTAAAAAACTCCAGTGTTGGAGTACCTACAACTTCTGAAGGCAAGCCATTCCACTGGTTTATTGTTCTCACTATTAGGAAATTTCTTCTTAGTTCTAAGTTTGTTCTCTACAACCATTGCTTCTTCCCCTGCCTTCCCTTGACCTTTTTGTATGGTATTGCAAACTTTTTCTTGGATATTGTGTAAGCATGTAGTAGTATCAATGTATTGCCTTAATAGAGAACTGTTGGGATAATACAATAAAAAGAGAAATAAATCAGGCAGTTTTTAATACATCAATATTATAATGTTAAGGTCCTACAGCTCAGTATATAATTTCCAAGGTACGTTACTCCATTATTTCAAAGCATATATTGTCTAAAATAATATCTGTAAAGACACTGAATTTTCATTTAAAGAGGAAAGAAAGAAAACAAGAAAGCAAATTACTGTAAATGCGCAGCGGCTTATTACACTAGAGTCCATTGAGATTTCTTTAAATAAAAGGAGCTGAAATGCAAGTGCTAAACTCTGAGTACAGTTTTGATTTACTGTATTAGTAGGAGAGCTTTATTTTATCCTTATGGCTCCAGCTTTTACATTAGAGGCACTTGCCAGAATCATAAACCTTACAGATTCTCATAAAGCAATTCTGGAACCTGATGGATGAACCCACTTGTCTGGACTATCTAGAACTTTAATATTTGCTTTATCTAGTAATAGCAAACTTTGAAGTAGCTCTTGCATTCCTATAACAGACAGCAGCCATTAGATCTTTATAATATACAACCTGCAGGCTTAAACTTCCTACTATGGTCTGTTAATACATTTTAAGAAGCAGTTTGCAGGTTTTGGACCATAGCCTAGCAACTATTTAATATGTTGGCATTTTGGGAAGCCTCAAATAAAGACCCATTACCTGTATGAAGAAGGAGATCTCCAGGATCCTTTCCTATTTTACGGGAGACTTTTCTGTAAACATCTCCCAGATGGGGAAATGTTTAAAGTGGACCAACTACAGCAGGGGTGTCAAATTTGATTGCATTGAGGACCACACCAGGGTTGTATTTTTGACCTCGGGGGGCCAGGGTGAAAATGGCCAGCTCGACATTACTCATGTCAGGGGTGCCTGTGGTGTTCCAAGTGCTCTGCCAGTGAAAACAGGCTCCCAAGATCTGTTTTTGGCTACGATGGACTCCTGCAACCCTCTGCCAGCAAAAACGGAGCTCAGGAGGGCCATCCACAGCCTTCCCTAGCTCCTTTTTTGCTGGCAGAGGCACCACAGGCCAGTTCTTTGCTGTGTCCAGGCCGGCCCTGGACCCTGGGCCTTGAGTTTGACACCCCTGAACTACAGGGTAATGTATGGATCAATTACATGGATCCCTCCTACTTGCCTCAAAATTGGTTCCTGAATGTAAAAAGCAGCCATTTGTTCAGAAAACACACAAAATGTCTATTGCACAAAGGATATTTTAAGATATTTTTCCAATGTCACGTACACTTCTTGTAAAGGTCAAGAAAGAAGGAGGTGAGTTGGCTCCCCAGACCACTTTGTGGGCTACCAACCTTTTGGCTGCCTCCACCATGCCATTTCCCCCCCATTCCCATTCATAAGTTTAAGGGGTATGTTCAAAGGGGGGGGGGGAAGTGACCCACATTGATGGTCAATTAAATGGAATTATTGCAAAAAAAAAAGTCTATGCACAGGAATTGTCTCAACTAATGGTTAGCACCTGCTTGGAGTTGGACCAGTAGAATATAAGGGGAGGTTGAACTTACTCTACTTATGATTGTGTAAGGATTCTAGGCTAATCCGCTCTTCTCACTCTGCCCCCCATGTTCTGCCACTCTTTCTCCTACATGATTTAGTATTATTGCCTTAAAAACCAGCTAAGTTCACAAAATAAGCCATACTCTTGAAACTGCAGAAGATGATGGTGGAGTCTAAAAGGACATGCAACTTATCAATGTGTATCTTGATGTGCACTGTATCACCTGTGCTTCATTATGGGAGAAGAGCAACAAGCAATCCTTCTCAGACATCAAAAGCATGAGCTTCATCATGTGCTATTAGAAATGTTCTGGCTATGTAGCCTGAGTTTTGAAATTTTAAAAATAATTGCCTACCATTGGCAAAGCCAATTGGTTATAAAGATGGTTGCAAAAAATGATTTAATGCATCCACTCCACAATTGTCATTTTTAATGTTCATACAAGCATACGTACAAAGAGCATGGACATTATCCTGTTGGAGTTATCCTGTTTTTATTTCCAGATTCTGAATGTAAAAGAACATAGAGATGATAGTTTTACTTATCATTCAGCTGTTATTTTAAGTTTCTTGTGTTGACTTGTCTAAAATTGTCTTTCTTAAAAAGTATTATTATTTTAAACTATTAGTGTTGAACTATTAACTCGCAAATTAGTCTGTAAATTATCAGTCCTAATTTGTGTAGAATAATGTTTTTATACTAGGGATAAACCTGGGTTTGGTTACTTTTCTGGTATAATGGGCCAGAATTAACCAAGCCTACCCCACCTTTATTAATCAGTAACCTACGGTAGTCTCTACTATTTCTATCTTACTAAAAGCATTATGTGAAATCCATAATTGATCAGAGCAATATCTTTGGTCTTGTCTGCTAATGAACATGGCATATGGAAAATTGAGTTAGTTTATTTCTCTTTATTATCTCATGCTTTAATGCTTTTGACTTAATATTTCTTATTCATTTTCTTTGTTCTACATGCTATGATTTACTCTGGCTGAAAAGGAATAGTGTATTAGCTGTGTATGTTTCTAATGGAGCTTAGCAGTCAACACTATCTTGAAGATACACAAACATACACACACACAAACATAAAAACCTGCCAAATGAAATCTATACCTTTCTCTCTGTGTATTGTAAAATGTTATGCAGGTCATATCAAATAACAAAAATGCCTTTTATTAGTAATACTTATTATAAGAACTAACTAACTAATAAGCAATTTAAAAAATAAATTTGAGCCTCCTTCCTAATAATTTCAAATTTGATTTAAATAAAGCCTGTTTTTCAGGAAATATATTACATTTGTTCAATTTTATAATCCATTAGCTGTTAATGAGGTTTCAAACTACCTACTCTAGTTTACAAGTTTGAGAAGAATTACTTGCTTTTTCAAAGCTTGGGTATAATTATCATGCATGGATCCATATAAATACAAAATTTATTAATTCAGCAAGAAAAAAATATGGGCTGGAACACAATGTGGTTTTCATATCCGCACCAAATTATATTGCATTTTATTGAAGGAAGAACCAAATAATATTCATCATAAATTTTAGCTAACTAAAAGGATCCAAGTATAATTTGTACTGAACATAAAGATAACACACAATGCTAAGCTTTCCTGCCTTTGGTGTCTGGTTTGTTTATCTTTCACCTTGACTATTTAGGAAAGTAATGGCAGATATTTATCTCAGATAATATTCTTCACTGACTTGAAAGCAGCAGCAATTTACACCTCGATTCCTCACGCTGAATCTGAAGCTCTGATTTGCTATTGATGCTTAAAAGAGAAAGTAACAAGAAGACTCTTAGATGTGCCTTGCCTTAATCAGCTCCTAATGGATATGAATAAGTTAATACCTGGGGGGAACATCTACAGCAGTGCTATGTACAAATAAACCCAAGCAGAAGCACTTGTTTGGTTTTTTTAAAAAATGGCAGTGAAAGAAATGATACTAGAACCGAGTGGCTGTGGTTTCCGGCTGCCCGATTCAACCAGCTGATTCCATCGCTGGCCATTGGGGGCGAACATCTTGCCCCAGTGGATGGGGTGCGCAACTTGGGTGTCCTCCTGGATGCCCGGCTGTCCATGGAAGATCAAGTGACAGCCGTGGCCAGGAGGGCGTTTTACCAGGTTCGCTTGGTTCGCCAGTTGCGCCCCCTATTGGATCGGGATGCCCTCCGCACAGTCACTCATGCTCTCGTGACATCCCGACTGGACTATTGTAACTCTCCCCTTGAGGTGCACTCGGAGACTTCAGCTAGTCCAGAATGCAGCCGCGCGAGCAATTATGGGAACCTCAAGGTTTACCCATGTAACACCGCTCTTGCGCGAGCTGTACTGGCTGCCTGTCGTCTTCCGGGTGCACTTCAAGGTTCTAGTTATCATCTTTAAAGCGCTCCATGGCTCGGGACCTAGCTATTTGCGGGATCGGATCCTGCCTCATACATCCACACGGCCTATTCGCTCACACAGAGAGGGACTTCTCTGGGTGCCGTCCACTAGACTTTGTCAGCGGGCGACGCCCAGGGGAAGGGCTCTCTCTGTGGCGGGCCCAGCCCTCTGGAACGACCTTCCCCCCGACATTAGAACAACCATGGACCTCCGCTCCTTCCGTCTAAAACTAAAAACATATCTGTTCTGCTTGGCCGGCCTAGGGTAGTCTCCCTTCTATGGGGTTGTTAATAATTTTAGATGGGGATTTTAGTAATTTTTAACTGGGAATTTTTAGCGCAGGGATATCATTTAATCTGTTTTTATTATGTGTGTATATTTATTGTTTTATTTGCCCTGTGCACCGCTCCGAGTCCCTTCGGGGAGAGGGAGCGGTCAACAAATTAAATTTATTATTTATTATTATTTACTTACCATCCAAAAATTAATGTATAGAAAAGTAAAGGACAGCTAAACAAAGGCACTATAAGGAGACCCCTGCCAAATCATATTGAAAGGTCCTGGTATTGATCAATGTAAACATCATGTAAATGCCCTTCCTGTATCACTTAAACCAGGGGTCCCCAACCGTTGCAACTTTAAGTCTGAAGGACTTCAGCTCCCAGAGTTCTCCAGCCAGCAAAGCTGGCTGGAGAACTCTGGGAGCTGAAGTCCTTCAGACTTAAAGTTGCAAAGGTTGGAGACCCCTGACTTAAACGATGTCAGCCTTCACATCCTATCCCCCCAATTCCAGATGATGATTCTGCATTTTATAAACCAGGAATAGTGGATGGAAACTGATAAATGAAAGATTCAAGGAGAGAGAGATAAGGAGAAATTTTCTGGCAGTGAGAACAATCAACCAATGGAACAGAAGTTGCCTTCAGAAGTTGTGAGAGCTTCCTCACTTGAGGCTTTCAAGAAGAGACTGGACTGCCGTCTGTCAGAAACGGTGTAAGGCAAGGGGGTCAAACTTGGGATTTTGTTTCCCCTTGGGGTAACAAAGGGTCTGCGTGGCTGAGCTCAGGGTGGCAGGGACTGGTCCCTCGCTGTTTTAAATTGATTTTAGTAGGGGTTTTTTAATTTGGCAGGCCAATTTATTTAATTATATCTCAACATTTGATCTTAACTTTTATATTACTTATTTTTACTGTTGGCTGTACACCGCCCTGAGTCCCGGTATATAAATGCAATAAATCTTAATCTTAATCTTAATCACAGGCCATGGCCTATTATGGGCCAGATCCGGCCTGTGGGCCATGCGTTTGACAACCCTGGTGTCGGATCTCCTGCTTGGGTGGAGGGTTGGACTAGATGACCTATAAGGACCCTTCCAACTCTGTTAATCTGTTGATGTTCCTTTCCATGCTGTTAATTAATGCCCATGACAACAAACTCCCTATTAAGAAATAGTCCAATAAGAATGAACAATCTAAGTTTAATACAAATGACTATCATTTCATTGTAATTTTAGTACAATGACAATAAAGGTTGTTATTATTAGTAGCATATAACAGATGGCTAACCTTTTTGCCATCGTGTGCCAAAAGTGGGGGGAATGAGGGGAAGGTCATGCACACGCATGCCAACACCCATAATTCTATGTGGGCTTCCCCGCACATGCATGTGACACACACACACTCCGCGCAGGAGTGCGCAACCCTTTCCCTCGCTTTTGGCACGTGATGGTGTAGTGGTTCTGTTTTTCACCCTCCCCGGGCTCCAGAGACTTTCTACGATCCTGGGGAGAGTGAAAATAGCCTCACCCACCCCCCAGAGGCTCTCCAGGGTGGAAATGGCCCGTTTTCTAACTTCTGATTTGTGAGTTGGGCTTTTTTCACACTCTGGAGGCTTCAGGGAAGCCTCCTGAAACCTCTAGAGCAGAGGTTCCCAAACTTGGCAACTTTAAGACTTGTGGACTTCAAGCAGAGCTGGCTGGAGATTTCTGGGAGTTGAAGTCCACAAGTCTTAAAGTTGCCAAGTTTGGGAACCTCTGCTCTAGAGCAGGGGTCCCCAACCCCCGGGCCGTGGACCGATGCCGGTCCGTGGCTTGATAGGAACTGGGCCGCAGGGCTGCAGAGGAGGAGGAGGGGGCAGCCACCTGGGCAGAGCGCGCACCGGATGTGGGAGAGCACAGGCGCGACTGTTCGTGCCGTTGGAGGCCCTAGAGGGCCGACTCCCCCCCGCATGCGCATGCGCAGGTGTGGCCGTTCGCGCTGTTGGAGGCCCTAGAGGGCCGAGTGAGCTGACTCCCCCCCTGTGTGCGCATGCACCACCTGTTCCCCCTCACCCCCCGCTCCGCCTCTACGCCAGCTGGTCCGCAGAATTTTCTTTAAAATGAAACCGGTCCCTGGTGCAAAAAAGATTGGGGACCCCTGCTCTAGAGGGAGAAAAATAGCCGAACGCGCAAACCAGAAGTCAGTTCCTGAACTTCCAGTCTATGTGTTGGGTTGTTTTTCTCATTCAGGAGGTTTCAGGAAAGCCTCCCGAGGGCAAAAAACAACCAAAAATGAAGGCCAAAAACAGCTCCCCAGCACGCACATGCACGCTGGAACTGATAGGGCAATGCCTCACGTGCCCTAAGACAGGGGTCTCCAACCTTTGCAACTTTAAGTCTGAAGGACTTCAGCTCCCAGACTTCTCCAGCCAGCAAAGCTGGCTGGAGAATTCTGGGAGCTGAAATCCTTCAGACTTAAAGTTGCAAAGGTTGGAGACCTCTGCCCTAAGAAATGGCTCCGTGTGTCACCTGTGACACGTGTGCCATAGGTTCGCCATCATAGGCATATAGAAATGATATTTTCATTGTTAATAATCACCACTTTTCTTTCTGCCTAAGAAGAGTAGCAGGAAAGCATTTGAGATTTTTATCCAATGAACACAAGCAGCTAGCACATAGGATGAAAATATGTTAAGGGGAAAAGATAGAGAATTTCTGATTCCTAACAGGTGTCATTTCAAATATTGTTGACCCTTGCCTGTAAGTTGTATGACTTAATATCCCTGGTAAATGAAGGCCATACAATTTCCATCTATTGTCACCCAACAGCAGGCATTTGATATTCTATTATTTTTTTTAGATTTATATCCCAATTTTACTTGAGAAGGTCATGTTATCTTACATAATTCGTCCCCGCTTTATCCTTACAATAACAATGCTGTGTAGTAAATCGGACCAAGAGAACAGAGCTGGGCAAAACTGCCCAGGGTGCATCAAAGTTGATTAAAGATTAGCATCTGGGTATTTCATCAATCTTAGTCTTAAAGCTCAACTGATAGAGGAGAATATTTGTAGCTCAGGGTTGAAATGAATGCTCCTTAGTGCTCTCTGAGCTTGGTTGTTTTTTTTGCAGACATTTCATTAAACAAACTAGATATTAGATAAAGTAGAAAAATGTGGGTTAGAAAGCATCACCATCAGATGGATTCGCAACTGGCTGACCAACCGCACTCAACGTGTAGTCCTCAATGGAACTGCATCTACATGGAAGGAAGTATGCAGTGGAGTACCCCAAGGCTCTGTTTTAGGCCCAGTACTCTTCAACATCTTCATCAATGATTTTGATGAGGGGATAAATGGGGAACTCATCAAATTTGCAGTCGACACCAAGATGGCAGGAATA
Source organism: Rhabdophis nuchalis (assembly GCA_039707465.1). NCBI lineage: Eukaryota > Metazoa > Chordata > Lepidosauria > Squamata > Natricidae > Rhabdophis > Rhabdophis nuchalis. Next base: position 268,690,569 of record CM077643.1, on the reverse strand, counting down.
GCCAACACTCCAGAAGATAGGCTTAAGATACAGAAGGATCTTGACAAACTTGAACATTGGGCACTATCTAACAAAATGAAATTCAATTGTGAAAAAAGTAAGGTTCTACATTTAGGCAAGAAAAACAAAATGCACAGGTACAGTATAGGTGGTACCTTGCTCAATAGTAGCAACTGTGAGAGGGATCTTGGAATCCTAGTGGACAACCATTTAAATATGAGCCAGCAGTGTGCAGCAGCTGCCAAAAAAGCCAACACAGTTCTAGGCTGCATAAATAGAGGGATAGAATCTAGATCACGTGAAGTGTTAATGCCACTGTATAGTGCCTTGGTAAGGCCACACTTGGAATACTGCATACAGTTTTGGTCACCACGATGTAGAAAAGACATGGAGACTCTGGAAAGAGTGCAGAGAAGAGCAACCAAGATGATTAGGGGACTGGAGGCTAAAACATATGAAGAACGGTTGCAGGAACTGGGTATGTCTAGTTTGATGAAGAGAAGGACCAGGGGAGACATGATAGCAGTGTTCCGATATCTCAGAGGGTGCCACAAAGAAGAGGGAGTCAAACTATTCTCCAAGGCACCTGGGGGCAGGACAAGAAGCAATGGGTGGAAACTAATCAAGGAGAGAAGCAACTTAGAACTAAGGAGAAATTTCCTGATAGTTAGAACAATTAACCTCTGGAACAGCTTGCCTCCAGAAGTTGTGAATGCCCCAACCCTGGAAGTCTTTAAGAAGATGTTAGATAGCTCTTTTCGTTCCGCGCGGCCAAGATGGCGGACACGCAGACGGAGCGGGCCTACCAGAAGCAGCCCACCATCTTCCAGAACAAGAAGCGGGTGCTGCTGGGCGACGCCGGCAAGGAGAAGCTTCCTCGCTACTACAAGAACATCGGCCTGGGCTTCAAGACCCCCAAGGAGGCCATTGAGGGCTCCTACATTGACAAGAAGTGCCCCTTCACCGGCAACGTCTCCATCCGGGGCCGCATCCTCTCCGGGTGGTCACCAAGATGAAGATGCAGTGCACCATCGTCATCTGCAGGGACTACCTGCACTACATCCGCAAATACAACCGCTTTGAGAAGCGACACAAGAACATGTCAGTGCACCTGTCTCCCTGCTTCAGGGATGTGCAGATTGGGGATATTGTGACGGTGGGAGAGTGTCGCCCCCTCAGCAAGACCGTCCGGTTCAACGTCCTCAAGGTGACCAAGGCTGCTGGCACCAAAAAACAGATCCAGAAGTTTTAAAGACTATTTGTACTTTCTTTGTATCAATAGTGTGATTTGAAAAAAGAAAAGAAAAAGATGTTTGATAGCCATTTGTCTGAAATGGTATAAGGTTCCTGCCCACGCAAGGGGGTTGGACTAGAAGACCTACAAGGTCCCTTCCAACTCTGCTATTGTATTGTATTGTATTGTATTGTATTGTAAACTAGTTAATCTAGTTTGGATAATGAAATGTCTGCAACAAAACAACCAAGCTCAAAGAACACCAAAGACCCCGCAGCTAACTATTGTACCACACAGGATGTTTCTATACTCAAGAGGTTTTTCCGGTACACAATGTAAGGACCTTGGGTTTCAATATATCAGAACAATGTAGTTAGGAAAGAAGATAGGATGGTTTTAAAAAAAAGTACACAAGGAAAGTATACAGTGTAGAATACATAAAGGGAGACGTTACCATTTAGCTCAGGGGTCTCAAACTCAATTTACCTGGGGGCCGCTGTAGGCAGAGTCTGGGTGAGGCTGGGCCGCATAAGGGATTCACTCCCCCTGCGGGCCGCACTAATATTATACTTTCATATCACGGTGGGGACCATAAGATACCGTCCTGCGGGCCGCAATTGGCCCACGGGCCGTGAGTTTGAGACCCCTGATTTAGCTCATAGAGTAATATAATTTGTTTCAGTTTAAACTGATTAGGAATCAATTTCCACAAAGGTGAGAGTTTTAGCTACCTATTTCAATCTGACTCTAGCAAATTCATGAACTTTTTTTTTTAATGCTATGTGTAGGGCTCCAATGTCATTCACAATTTGCAGGCGGGAACAAGACCAGCCAATCAGAATCCCTGCCAAAAACAGGGTACATCTCTACTCAGATGCCATGCTTAGAAGCAATAGTAACAGCACTTAGACTTATATACTGCTCCATAGTGCTTTATACTCTGTAAGTGGTTTACAGAGTCAACATATTGCCCCCAACAATCTGGCTCCTCCTTTTACTGATCTCAGAAAGATGGGAGAGTGAATCAACTTTGAGCCAGTCAGGATCAAACTGTTGGCAGTCGGCAGAGTCAGCCTGCAATACTTCATTCTAACCACTGTGTCACCACGGAAAAAGAGGCAGTGGCACAAACCCTCCAAAGTACCTGGTAAGGTCCACCCAGGAATTATGAGATTGACCACTGACAAGACACACACTCCTCCATTTCAGGAAAACATCTCTGAGCATGTTGTCCTAACACTGCTCAACTTGTCTTTTTCCGTGCCTATTTCAAAACTGGTTATTGTCTAATTTAGGTAACATAAGGATATAGGTAGTCCTCATTTAGCAACTATAATTGGGATCAATCATTAAATGAAGTAAACCCATGACTCTGCTTATGTTCTTACTTCAGCTTTGATTTGATTTGCTGTATAGAGATATGAAATTCGTAAATGTGAGGCCTAGTACCAGGGGTGAAATGCTATCAATTTGCACCATTTTGCGTGAACTATTAGGGACAATTGTTGTTGGTTCTACAAACAACAACTTCTCATTCTACTTACGAGATCGCCTTCTGCCACCGAGAGCCTCCCACCAGCCAGTACGCTCCCATAGAGAGGGTCTCCTCATGGTGCCATCGACTAGACAATGTCAACTGGTGACACCCAGGTGGAGAGCCTTCTCTGTGGGAGCACCTGTCCTCTGGAACGAATTGCCCCCGGAATTAAGAACTATCCCTGACTTACGCACCTTCCGCCGTGCTCTCAAAACCTTTTTTTTCCAACAAGCTGGGCTGGCATAAAAATGATTTTTAAATTACAAATTTTTATTAATTTTAACCAGGGTTGGTTGGGTTTTTTCATTTTTAGACCAAATTGTTTAATATCTCTTTTAAAAACTTTTTTAACTTTTATATATTTGTTTTACTCTGGCTGTACACCGCCCTGAGTCCTTCGGGAGTAGGGCGGTATAAAAAAACAATAAAACCTAAACCCAAACCTAAACTGGTAGTAAAAAAAAACAAAAAAGCTTCCGAGGATCATGCAGTTTAGCTGTGAGCCGCGTGATCATCGGAAGCTTTTTTTCTACTTTTTAAAGAATTTTTCGCCTGAACCAGTAGTAAAAAAAAATGATTTAAAAAGTGGGGAGAATGGGTTCCGATGATCGCATGGCACAGCTGAAGCTTTTTTTCACTTCTTAAAGCATTTTTTACTACCGGTTTGAGTGAATAGATAGTAAAAAATACTTTAAAAAATTTAAAAAGTTGGCCACGCCCATCCAGTCACATGATACCACCACCAAGCCACATTCACCAAGCCACGCCCAGAGAACCGGTGGCAATTTTTTTTACATTTCACCACTGCCTAGTACCAAAGTTACTTTTTCATCATTGTCGTAACTGTAAATAGTGTCTATTCCTTATACAAAGCTAAAATCACCTGTATTGCTCAGTGAGGTTTTACGGCTCCTTGTAGGCATTTAATGCAATGTTCTTACCTCTTTCCACAGACGTAAGGTTGTTTTTATGCCAACAGCAGAGTCTTTGAAGAGTTGCCAATAAAAGCTAAAGGGATAAATTGTGGAACTAAAAAACTAGGTAGCATCTGCAATGATAAAGCTGCAAGCATCTGTTCAGAATGCAGTGCAGGATATTAATTGTTTCTGCTTACAAAAAACTATCGGAGCACACATTGTCAGTTGCTAGGAAGGCAATCAAATTAATAATGTCTGGTAAACAATTATCCCCATTGTATCTATCCTTAGATATTTAGCAAACAAATACAGCTCCTTCCCTAGAAATCTCACTAAGGCATTTATAAAAATGTAGAAATATCCACCAGCCCAAATATATACTGTTCAGTAGCCTTGTCAAGTTATACAAACATGTCTTTAACCAGAGAAATATAATGGAGAATTTCTAGGACAATGTGATGTTTTTTTTATTATCAGTTAATTGAAGATAAAAGCAAATGTATGTATCTTTAGAACTTGTGAGATATGGACGATGCATTCCTTAGCATTCCATACAAACAATTCCAAACTTAGTGTTTCACTAACCACATTAGTATATGCAAAGCCCCCATGTTTCAACCATTAGAACAATCATGCTTCCTAAAATGGTTGGGATTTTTTTTTGGGGGGGGGGGGTTCTTTAATGTTTCCTTCTTTCTCTACAGAGGTGACCTACATCCCATTCCTATTCTGTACTTAACAATAACCTGTGATGGTTTGCACTGAATGGTAGCGTTTGGCACTCGGTCAAGTTATAACCCACATCTCAGCAAGAGTGTGCATTTTCTCTGGTCATAGCAGACCCCTGTTTTTTCTCCCTCCATCACTTTCCCATGATAAGGTAAAGGTAAAAGTTCCCCTCGCACATATGTGGTAGTCATTCCTGACTCTAGGGGGGCAGTGCTCATCTCCACTTCAAAGTTGAAGAGCCAGTACTATCCGAAGACGTCTCCGTGGTCATGTGGCCAGCATGACTAAATGCCGAAGGTGCACAGAACACTGTTACTTTCCCACCTCAGTGGTCCTTATTTTTCTATGTGCTTTCGAACTGCTAGGTTGACAGAAGCTGGGACAAGTAATGGGAGCTCACTCCGTTACATGGCACTAGGGATTCGAACCGCCGAACTGTCGACCTTTCTGATCAACAAGCTCAGCATCTTAGCCACTGAGCCACCGTGCCCATGATGGAGAGACCTTTTTTCAAAATCCCGTTTTGCTTTTATATTCTTGAGGAAATAATTTGGATGATAATATTACAGTGCTAGTGTAAATACAGGTATCATAGAACCATAGGGCTAGAAGGAATCTTGGAGGTCTTCTAGTCCAACCCTCTATCAAAGGTAGGAGTCATTATATCACTCCTGACAAGGTTGTCCAATCTTTTCTTGAAAACATCCAGGGATGGAGCATACAACAACTCCAGGAGGCAAACTATTCCATTGATTAATTTCTATTCTATTCTATTATTTACATGTGTTTTAATGTGTTTTTTTTATTTTGTTGTACCATAAGATTAGAATAAGCTACAAATATTGTTTAATTGATTAATAAGGAGAGCTTTGTGGTGTAGACACCACATCTTGTATCATCAGGAGGCACCATCCCAGTCATTTAATCTTCTGTCCTTTTGCCAAAAGCAGACAACTCTATTAGTCTGTTTCTCAGAGTTGTTGAAAAGGTTACTAATCTTTCCAAAAGGTAATGGTTGCTTTCATCCTTGTTCTTTTTTCTGAAACTGCCATCTTTTTGTCCAGTTCGGAGGTTTCTGGTCCCAGAGCTGCCAAGAAAAGGTCACTGTGCCAATTGGCCTCTTTTTTTGTTTTTAATGGAAGAGATGAGCAGGAAGAAAACTCAGAAATTGGAGACGATATTGATTGAGTCCCTCTGACCTTCTCTTTCCTTCTTTGGCAAAATTCTGAGGAAAAATAAAACCAGTACAGTAAATGCCTCAGTTGAAAACATCGTTAGAATCTATGGTGTCATTAACATAAATTGGAGGCCAATATCTTCCTGTGTTTTCCCAGTATTTTCTGTATTTTAGTATTAATTCAATAAATAAATTGAGTTGTTTTTTTCTAGCGGGAAAAGGAAACGCATGGACACTCCTTCGTGGGAATAGAAATGGTCAGAAGAAGCAGCAAAATAAGAGAACCAATTTAAAGAAAAGTTAAGCAACAACATATAGCTAATTTTGTCACTTTCTATTTCTTATGAACACTATCACTATTGTTATAGTGAACAATATAGGGAATTGATTGTTTAGAAATTGAGTTATGCATATGGATGCTTGAAGCCAAGAACTCACTTCACCCTTCCTTTTTCCAAAACAAAAATTAAATATCTGTGCATTGTTCACATAAAGCAGGCCCACGGGCCAGATCTGGCCCATGAGGCCATCCTGGAAACAGAAAAGGACCAACTCACTGTGATTCTACCAGTGAAAAAGGAGGTCAGGAGGCCCATGCACGGCCCCCTGAGCTCTGTTTTCACTAGTCGAGGGGTGCAGGAGGCTGTCACAGCCGAAAACAAAGCTTGGGAGCCTGTTTCCTCTGGCACCACAGGGACCACCGACATGAGTAACATCATGTTCTTTTGACCCCAAAAATAAGTACTTGGCCTTATTTTTGGGGAGCTCTTATTATTTTTGAGGTGCAAGAGGCGGTGAGGGAGGGCTTATTTTAGCGCATGTCCTCAAAAGCCCGGTTGGGCTTATTATTCGGTGAGGTCTTATTTTGGGGGAAACACGGGTAGTTGTTGCTAACATCCAGATGGGGTGTTTCTTTGTGTGGTTGCTCTCCTTTTTCCTTCCTTTCAATGTACACCGAAGCATATTTCATGAGTACATGAGTACAACTTCGCCATGCCCACCAGGGCCCCCAAAGGTCAAACACAACCTTGATGTGGCCCTCAATGAAATGAAGTTTGACACCCCCGACATAAAGCAAGATCAGATATGATTTATAATTTCTATCTGTTCAGTATCTATGAAACGTCTTGCTTGGAAGGCAGATCATTATTCATTTTAATAACAATAATAATATTGTTTGCAATTTTCCACTTACTACATGAAAATTATGCATGAACCAAACATTCGTAGTAAGGCAATCTTTTTCTTACCTTCAGCCAAAAATGGCATAGAAAACCACACAAACTGTTTCTCCTAAACTCTTCATTCATAAGCTACTGCTAAAAGCAGAGGATGGGTAAGAGGTAATCCAATTATCAAACTTTTTTTACAATCTCAAATAACTTTTTTATTTGGCCTTATTCGTGCTTTTGAAAACTTGAAAGCAAATAGCAATGTTTGGCCCTGCATCAAGGCAATACTGCAAATAATCTGAGGACCTCTGAATATTTTGCACACAAGGTAGCAAATGGCAAGAGAAGCTTGGCGAATGTTTAAAAACAGCTATGAAATGATAGCCATAAAATATAAAGGAGCAACATTCTTAGAGCAAAGCACCACAAACTTAAAAAGACTTCTAAACCATATGCCAAGAACTTGCCTGGTTGAATATTGCTTTGTGCTGTAGTGGATTTGAGACAGAAGGATGACTGCTGTTCTTTTCTATGCATGTGTTCTGACCGAGGCTTCCCCAAAAAGCACGAAGCAGAGTCCTCGTCCCAACAGAACCCCTTTTATTAAATGAATGTGAATTCCTCTCATTCAAATTCAGCAAAAGCCTGGTAAACAGTCTTTCAAAGGTGAATTTATGACCACTGGCTTTATCTAGCTTGGAAAGCTGCCATGTAAATATTTTCCAAATGCAGTGCTGTGCAAGGAAAGACTTGGCATAGAGTCTCTGAGGTTCACAGACAGATCTTCACACTCCTGAAACGAATGAACAAAGGAACAAACAAATTGTTTCCTGCAAAAGTCACCTCCCCTTTCGCACATCTTTTGTTTCCTATGGGAGGGGCCATTCATCATCCACCTGTGACTTTACTCCCAAGTCGACCCTGATTTCTTAGTTGTTCTTTTCTTCTTGCAGCTCTGCGCATGCACACACTGGGAACAGGCTCCAGTTGTTCCTCTGCCTCACTGCTGTCTAGCTCCGAAGGCAGCTTAGAACTGATAGACGGCCTTGGCCCCATCTCTGCCTCCAACGCAGAGCCCTCGTCTGAGCCTTCCCCAGACTCTAGAACTGGCCCATGTGCCTCCCCAACCTCCTCACTGTCCAACTCTGCTGCCAGTTCTGCTGGCCTCTGGCAGGCCACAACACTGTGCATTTGTATGTACTCTACAATATATGCGTGTTTATACATTTTCTTTCTTTGTTTGTTTGTTTTTTTTCCTCTTTCTTTCTACAGTGACACAGAAAACTGGTTCTGTAAATGTCCTCCTAGCTACTCTGGAAAATTATGTCAGCTTTCAAACTGTGAGCAAAATCCATGTGGGAATGGAGCAACTTGTTTTCCTAAATCCAAACAGGATGCTGTGTGCCTCTGTCCATATGGAAGAACTGGGATTCTTTGTAACGATGGTAAGAACAATTATGAGTCCTAAGCCAGAGCTCCTCCCCCTTTGTTTAAAAAGGAAAATGAAAGGGACGAAATTGTCATTCGAAAGCCAATTTCAATGTTGGAACATTAACCTGTATGATCTGGATGCATCTTATTATGCCCCTATTTGATATTAAAGGCATCAATGTTGTTAATAACGGGATCAGTGATGGGTTCCGGATTCCGTTCCAACCAGTAGGGTTGGAACAGCCCCGGCGTCACCCACATGGATGCATGTGCACAGGCGACACTTCCGTAAGCCTCCGCGACGCTCCAGCTGCTTGCCGGAGCATTGCACAGGTGCTATACACGCTGCATGCATGCACGGAAGTGCTGAAGACTTAAAAGCACAGTAAGAAGCGAGGGCAGGCAGGCAGGCCCTCCAGAGCACCGTACCGGAATTGTATCCAGTGCTCTGGCTGGCTCTGGTACACCCGTACTAGGGTGTACCGCCTGAAACCCACCCCTAAATGGGATGTACAAAGCTCCAAATGTTTTGTTCTCTCCCCACATTGTGCCAACACCCCTCCCCTGCATCATGCCATTCTGGTGGCAGTAGGCCATTTCCGAAATAAAGCCTCTGAACTGGATATAATCTAAATCTTTCCTCTGAAACAATGTGTCTGGGACAGTTCAATTTCCTTCTATTCCTTCAATTTGCATTATTTACTTTGAGAAACGACCAAATTGCCACTGGAATGGCATGGCCCATAGGAGTTTGCACACGGTCCAGCAGAGGAATAGAACATTCTGGAGTTCTCTGGAATATTTCATTTTCAAATATAGGGCAGTGCATGTATACATGTTTTCTGTTAATTAGTTTAGTCTTACCCACCAACAAACATTAGCCTGTGTAAATCCTGAAATACAGATAGTCCTCAACTGTCAGCCATTTTGTTTATCAACTGTTCGAAGATATAATGGTAGTGAAAAAAGTGACTTAAAACCAGTCCTCAGACTTATGAATGTCACAGAATCCGCATGGCCACATGATCAAAATTCTTATGCTTGGCAAGCACCATGTATTTAAGCTGGTTGCAATGTCCTGGGGTCATGTGACCACTATGTGCAAGCCAGCTTCTAACAAGCAAAGTCAGTGAGGGAAGACGGATTTGGTTAATAACGGAATGTTTCACTTAACTACTGCAGAGATTTGCTTAATAACCATACCATCATAAAATTGGGCATGACTCACTTAACGACTGCCTTATTTAGAAATGAAAATTCTGGTCCTAATCCTGGTTGTAAATTGAGGATTACCTGTAGGTGTTTCATCATTTATGGGAATACAAAGCACCTCTCTTCAAATTAATAAAGCAGTTATATATTTTCACAAGGTTCTTGCAGCTACTTGGGAAGCTGCTCCTGGCTATCTTTATATGATGCGTAAATCTGACAGGGCCAGATTGTTTCTCTGAAAAGAAGGGAAAGCATCCAAGCCAGTGGTGGGATTCAGATATTTTTATTACAGGTTCTGTGGGTGTGGCTTGATGGGATCAAGCCAGTGATGGAATTCAAACGACCAAGCCAGTGGTGGGATTCACATTTTTTACTTCTATGGGTGTGGCTTGGTGGGCATGGCAGAGAAAGGATACTATAAAATCTCCATTCCCACCCCACTCCAGGGGAAAGTTACTGCAAAATCCCCATTCCCTCCTGATCAGCTGGGATTTAGGAGCTAGAGAATAGATGGGAACAGGACTAGTCAGAGGTGGAATTTACCGGTTCTCCAAACTATTCAAAATTTCCACTGCCGGTTCTCTAGAACTGGTCCAGAACCTGCCGAATACCACCTCTGGACCAAGCGGGCACACAGAAGTGATGGCTGTTGGGAACAGTTTTGAAAGCTACCAACATCGCAAAAGATGTGGCCATTTTAAAAATTTGAAGAGGGAAACTTTGTTTTTGTTCCCACACATTGCCAACATATTGAGAAATCTCAGACTGCTTGATCCTAAATGCTTTCAGATGCCATTTCAACCCGTCCTATTAGATTTGATAGACTGGGCACCCTCCAGATCCCCTCTCTTAAAAGTTGCCATTTGATGGGACCTTGGAGGCACACTTTCCCCGTGGTTGTCCTAGCCATTTGGAACACGTTCTATCTGAAATTTGAGGGATCCCTATCCTTTTGGCCTTCCAGAGGGCTGTGAAGACCTGACTCTTCCCCCCCTCCCCCCAAGCATTGGACTAGGATGGGGTTTGAACTGAAAGGATATTAATGTGGCATGTGGGAGGTGGGGAGGATAACTTTGCTTTTAACCATGTTTTTAGGGATTGTTGTGAGCCACTTAGAGTCATTACATCAGTGGCCATTTAAGTCAGAGAGAGAGGGAGAGGGAGAGAGACACAGACAGACAGACAGCTGTGTCCAGAAAGACTAAGGTAGAACTATAAGACATGAACTTTTTGATACTTCCTAATATCTGGAACATTGCCCTGATCCCATGCAGCTCTTGTAATGTTCTTGTTTTCTACCTTCCTCAATACAAGAGATCTTACACTGTTCCCAGCCAGGGAGCATACTGCGCTTCTAATCAAAAATCACTCTTCCCTAACGGATCAATCTTCCTTAACAGATTTTCTGTGAAAAGGTGGGAAAAATGAAGAGGAATAATTGATAGGAAAACATCTTGTGGAATTTAAGATAAACACGCTGAGGTTTGAGCCTGGCATAATGTTGTGAATCAATGAATATGGAAGGATAATGATTCCAGAGAAGCTGCAGCTGGAAATTACCATAAATTACAATTGTAAAGCTATCATATTTGGAGTGGAAAAAATCTGGAAAATCGCTAGATGAAAGCAAAGATGTCTTTCTTTTTTGTCATCTACTGGTCATCCAGAATTTTGTAGGCAAGATTTGGTTGTCATACTCCATTATATTGAAAACAGAGAAGGCTGTTTCATATTTATTCATCAGAAGCATGGGAACTATAGTGCAGAAAGAGTTAAGGAAGGCTCAAGAAATCCCAATTCTCTTTCCCAATCTCTATGGTTTAAGAAGGAAGTAAATGTATGTTTAAGTAAGGTCATTTTTTCAATGCTAGTTTTCTGCAAATAATTTTTAATTCTGTTTTTCCCACAGCCATTAATATAACCTATCCTAGCTTCAGTGGAACAGATGCTTTTGGCTATACCTCATTCCTAGCATATTCAGCAATTCCAAACATCAGCCTGTGCTATGAATTCCACCTGAAATTTCAGCTGGCCAACCACAATTCATCGTTACAAGACAATCTCCTCTTTTTCACCGGTCAGAAGGGCCAAGGTAAGGATTCGGAAAGTGTTTCCTTATAGAAGCTAGAAAATTATGATGGAATCCTTATCTATTATCGACCAGTAGCTGATCTTAGATGACTATATGAGCATGTGCATTTAAACTCAAAGTAAGGATCTCCAAGCACTGTACTTTGATAACAGTCAGCCAAGGCTATAGACTAAACTAATACTTTTTTTAAGTATCTAGAAAAAAGACAGTAGAAACCCACTTTCATTCTGCTGGCTACAAAGCTACATGGCTGTATCTATCCATGAAGTCATCAGAAATTTATTCCTCCTCATTTTTATAATGTAAATGAGTTCCCCTTCTCCAATTTAGATTTGCCAATTATGGCTAAGTTGTCATTTGGAAGGCTGTTTTCTGATATGGTAAGATAATTATTACTGAAGACACTGACACTTTCTGAAAACAAAATCTTTCCAAAAGGTAATGTAAATTCTTGGGTTTTTCGGTAATTAAAGTTCTGTATAGATAGTATAGTGAGAGAAATGGGAAAGCCAAAAATAAATACTCCTGGGTTGTTGTTGTTGTTGTTGTTGTTTTAATGTATTTAATTGGATTTATATGGCCACACATTTTGCTATAGTGGCTCTGGGCAGGTTACAACAAATAAAAACACCATAGAAAATTACAACCAAAATATAAAACCAATAACACCCACTGAGGTAAAACAATAAATATAACAGAATTCAATTCAGTCTAGAACTGAGGAGAAATTTCCTGTCAGTGAGAATAATTAATCTGTGGATCTTTGGCTTGCCTTCAGAAGTTGTGAGTGCTCCATCACTGGAGGCTTTCAAAAGGAAACTGGTCAACCATAAGTCTGGAATGGCATAAGCTCTCCTGCTCAAGCAAGGGGGTGGACTAGAAGTCCTCCAAGGTCCCTCCCAACCCTCTTATTTTACATTTTGTAATAAACTAAACAACATCCAATGGGTTTTAACTAACATCTTGACCCATATGCCTAGGAGCACATCTATGAGCACATCCTTGCAACTAACCAGGAAAGGGACCTTGGTGTCCTGGTGGACAGCTCAATGAAGGTGTCAACCCAGTGTGCCGCAGCAGTGAAAAAAGCAAACTCATTGCTAGGGATCATTAGGAAGGGTATAGAAAATAAGTCAGCAAGTGTCATTTCGCCTCTTTATAAATCTATGGTGAGGCCCCATCTGGAGTATTGTGTACAGTTCTGGTCACCATACCTTCAGAAAGATATTATGGAAATGGAAAAGGTGCAGAGGAGGGCAACCAGAATGATTAGAGGGCTGGAACACCTTCCTTACCATCTGAGGCTGCAACGGCTGGGCCTCTTCACTCTAGAACGACGGCGCTTGAGAGGTGACCTGATTGAAGTCTATAAAATCATGCATGGTGTGGACAAAGTAGAAAAGGAAAAACTGTTTTCCCTATCGCACAACACTAGAACTAGGGGGCACTCCATGAAACTTTTGGAAGCTAGACCTCAAACAAATAAGAGGAAGTACTTTTTCACCCAGAGGAACACTGGTCTACGGAACTCCCTGCCAGAAGAAGTGATGAGAGCTGTCAGCCCCGACACCTTTAAGAAAGGATTAGACGAGTTCATGGAGAACAAGGGTATCAATGGCTATCATGATGGATGCCTAAGGACACCCTCCGGGTTGGAAAGATAGGCAGGATATTTCTCAATGCCATTTGCAGGGAATCGTAAGCAGGTGAATACATCTGCTTGGGAAGACACTGAAGCAAATGGGGAGCCACTGTGTGAGACAGAATGCTGGACTGGATGGGCTGTGGCCTGTTCCAGCAAGGCTGTTCTTATGTTCTTATGTTCTTATGTCTATGAGGCTTTTTGGAAGGCTGGCAGGAGGGAGTTGATTTTTCTGATGGGCAGGAATTCCAACATAAAGATTCACTTTTATGCCATGCAAACAAATTACCCATAATGAGGTAATTCTGTCAAGCTAACTTTACCACAATTACCTAAAGTGAAGTCTCTGTAACAGGTTTTTTTGGCAGTGATGTGACTATTCTCATTCCAGGTCTTACTGGGGATGATTTCCTAGTGCTGGGACTGCGAAATGGTAGCTTGGTGTACAGTTACAACCTGGGATCTGGAATCGCAACTATTACTAGCGAGCCACTTGATCTGACACGTCACATTCACACAGTCAGCCTTGGCAGATTCCTTAGAAGCGGCTGGATGAAGGTAAGTCTTTCTTTAGAAAAGCTTCATCTCACTGCTGACTGTAGTTCCTATTGTAGCAAGGATTAGAATTGTGGCTTTGGTCATGACATTATCATGCTTTTGGAATAACCCATAATGCTGCTATCAGGATAAAATGTGAAGAAGAAAAATGTAACTTTGATCTGACATTGATGTGCTTTTAATGTATCTGAGAGGCAGTATAGTGTAGTGGTTAAGGGTTAGCTTTGCACCAGGAAGACCCAGTTTCTTACCTGCATGCATCTATAGTTCTCTTGTAGCTGAACATATTTCACACAGCTGTTATAGGGGTGGGAGGAAATCAGAGGAGAGTGTGTTATAGATAACTTGAATTCCTGTATGAAATATGGGGTATAAATATACTAATGAAATAAAGACCTATACATTCCATCCTGAATTCCATTGGAGAATGTGAAAAATACATAACAATCAGCTTCACTTAGATGTACACAGAAATGCATAGCAGGCGCCCAATTTTAAGAGCTAAATCAATCATAGTGAGGTTTTCTTGGTTATGATATAATACCTTATATACTGCATTGTATTTTTCAATAAATTATGGTTAAGCTGAACCATGACTTATTGTGTTGCATGAAATAGTAATGAGATTCTATGAAAACTTTTGTGCAAAGATTTGCACCTATACTGTACAAAAGTTTCCCTTTCCAAAACCATATTTCATTTTTCACTTCCTACCTGCCTACCAAGACAACTTCCATCCCACTTTTATAAATTGCTCCCAAAATTTAAGGTAAGACTGAGAAATAATGGATGAAGAGGTTTCTGCAAAATACAGAAACGCAAGCAAAAAGTCTGACCATCTGCCCTTTTAATCACAAACCAGGAAATTAATTTTTTTCCAATTATTTCAAATGAGTTGCAAGGCAAAGGAATTTCCTCCTCTGTTAATGTATGTTGATGCTTTTATTATTTTTTAGCATTGTGATGAGAAATAATGTACTTTAGTTGCTCATAAATAGCATGTTTTTGTTTGTTTGAAAGGTGGACGAAAAACAAAACAAAACTATTACGTCACCAGGAAAGTTGACGGGACTCAATGTTTTTAGTCAGTTTTATGTAGGAGGGTATATTGAATATATTCCAGAATTCTTACCCAAAGGATCCAGTTTTAAGAATGGCTTTCAAGGTAAATAACAACATTATTGTCTTTGTGTACAAAGTCATTGTATTTCTAGTAATAAGTTTTAATGGAAGACACTGGTTTTCTACTAAACACAGAGGGCTGAAGTTTATATGTACATTAAGGTAAAGGTAAAGGTTCCCCTGCACATGTGTGCTACTCATTTCCAGCTCTAGGGGCAGTGCTCATCTCCGTTTCAAAGCTGAAGAGCCAGCGCTGTCCAAAGACGTCTCCATGGTCATGTGGCCGGCATGACTAAATGCCAAAGGCGCATGAAATGCTGTTACCTTCCCACCAAAGGTGGCTCCTATTTTTCTACTTGCATTTCTACTTGCATTTTTACGCTCTCTACATGGGGCTCCCCTTGAGGTGCATCCGGAGGCTCCAGTTAGTCCAGAACGCGGCCGCGCGGGGGATTTCGGGAACATCTCGAAGTTCCCATGTAACACCTCTCCTGCGCGAGCTGCACTGGCTACCGGTAGCCTTCCGGGTGCGCTTCAAGGTGCTTGTTACCATCTTCAAATCGCTCCATGGCTCAGGGCCTAGTTACTTGGCAGGAGGTATGTGGCAGGAGGCGGTCCGCCTCCTGCCACATACCTCCCATCGACCGATTCGCTCCCGGCTGGCAACGCCCAGAAATAGGGCCTTCTCTGTGGCAGGGCCTGCCCTCTGGAACGACCTCCCCCCCGAACTTCGTACTATCACGGATCTTCCCCTCTTCCGCCGCTAACTTAAGACACACCTCTTTCAGCAAGCTGGACTGGCATAGAATTTAATGTAGGAATGATAGAGCCTTAGCCAAATTAGATAGGTTTTAATGGGATTTTTAGCACAGGTTTAATATTTGATTTCTTTTTACTTTTGTACATATGTTATTTATTATTGTATATTTTTTAATGTCCTGTGCACCGCCCAGAGTCCGTCTCGACGGAGATTGGTGCGGTTTATAAATCGAATAAGTAAATAAATAATAAATAAAAATTTTACATTTGGCTCTGAGGGGCCCAAATAAATGCTCTCTGGAATAAAAAATAAAATAAGGTTACTGCTGCAAAGATGGAATTAAAAATAGCATTGAGCAGGAGACAGTGTGGAGCCTACAAGGAAATCAGAACACCTGGAAGGGGAGGAGGGGAGGAGATAGTGATTCCCCAGAGAATTTGGAGGAACGAAACTTACAGTTAGGGAAAGGATATAAACCAAAGAGAGTATCTGAATCAGGGTTGGAGTTCTTGGTGCTCTCAGAGCATTACACTTGCACTGATGACATTGCCTAGCTGGGTAATAAAAAATCTGCAAGCAAACAACCAAGCTCAGAAAGCACCCAGGGCTCCAAAGATATGCAAAGATAAAGAAGGAAGGAAGGGAGAAGAGAAGAAGTCTGCTGGAAGCGAGGGGTAAGAAAAAGAGAAAGAAAGAGAAACGGGCAACCTAAAAAAAGTCAGGCACTTTAAGTAGGAAACGCAGATTGCTTGAGTCTAAGGCCATGATGGTGAACCTATGGCACGCGTGCCGGAAGTGGCACACAGAGCTACTGTATCTCTCGAGACACATGGAGCCATGGCCTGTGGCTCTTCCAGGTTCCAGTGTGCCAGCCACTTGATCTTCACGCATATGGCAGTGCCAGATACTGAAAGAGAAGCTGCACAGTGTGCATACATGGAGATGCTGATGAGGGGTAAAAGGTGTGCCAGCCGGGAAGTGACCGGGAAGGGGAGGGGCTGCATTGGCTTCTTCTTGGTGGCAGGCTGAGAGGGTGCTTCCTCCCAGCCAGAGTTGGGGCAAAGCTCACCTGCTGGCCCTGTAGCCCGAGCCCTAAGGATGCTGACTCCTCTTACCTCCGAGGCCAAGAATGGGCTCCAGCTTTCCATCGGAGGGAGGAGGCCCAACAATCTCTCCTTGTCTGGGGCTGTGGAACTGGGCCATTGGTGGAAATGTCCTGCCACACCAATGGGGGCCAGGGGGCAGGCAGGGAGGCATGAGGGCCCCCAAAAGGCCAGGCAGAGCCAGCGCATGCACACCGGAGAGCAGGTGGCTGGCACGCATGCGTGCACCAGAAACCAGAAGATCATCTGCTTTTCCGATTTCCGGTGCCGAAAAGGATCATGTGGACTCCCATTTCAGCTTAGCCATCACTGGTCTAAGGACAAGATATACAATGAGGGAGAGGCCAAAGGGAAGAAGAGAAGGCACAAGACTAGCGTGGATTGAGAGGAGCAGGACATCTCAAGGATGAAAAGTGTCTAGTAGGTGTCAACAAGGAGAAGACCTGAGATGAAGAGCTGCACTCGATGCATGTTACCTGGGAGGGGATAGTGGTTGACAGAGCCACGAGGAAGGTCAGGAAGGATGGAAAACCCCAAAAGAAGACTTTTGCAAGCCAGAAAGAACTTATAAAGAGGGCGAAGGAGAGTTGAGGTCCTGTGCTTTTGAATTGAGCAGCCTCTTCTTGGCTGTTGGATGAGGGAGGTAGATCTCTGAGCCAGCCTCTTAGGATTGAGGGATTTATTCAAAGCGAGCTCTGCTGTTCTTTGGTGGTTCTTTTATCTGTGTGCCTGTGTAAATGCTGCCTGTGCACTGCACATGAATCTGTGTGGGTTATGGGTTTTGACTGTAAGAAATAAAGTAAGTCTGTTCCTGGTCTTTAGAGCCAAAGGTTTTTATTTTCCTCATTTGATTTGTGCAGGGAAAGGCGAAACCATCCTTTAGAGAGCCCTCCTGCTGGTTGACAGCAGGCGTCTTTATAGTGAATTGGAGAGAATTTTTGGGAAGCTGCAGAGGGCCTGGTTTAGAGGCACCCTGGGGAATTAGCTTCTTCAACACTAGCAGTAGCTACTGTGCAGGGGGAAAAAACAGGGCTCCCCAGGAGCTAGGCAAACAATACAGCTCATAAATACAAACAAACCAAAACATGTTTTCTACATGTACAGAATAGTCAAGGCCAACAGCCCAATCCCCTCCGCTTGAAATCCCTTGAAGTTCAAGCAGCTTTACTCTCAAGTAAGAGGATATAGAACCGAGGCCTTACCTTTATTTATGTTAAGTAGTTTGCTCAGAAATTAAAAACTGTGACTTAATACCTCTTCCCTGACATTTTGAAGAGAAATTGTTTCCACGCGTACCATTTAAGCTGATTTTGTCCTGTGCTCAGGATGGCTTCATTTCAGATTTAAGAAAATCCGCTCCAGAATGAGACACCTTGTCAACTGCTCGGAAAAAGGTCAAACCAGAAAGACAGGGAGGTGTTCAATGGGAGGACATGGGAGCCCTCCCTGTCTTTCTGTTTGTTGATGCACATGTATGGATACAGAGACATCCACAGTTCACTTGCATTTATATTTACATCATGTTCTGATCTAGGCATCCTGATAAAGCATAAATCACACGCTTAGTCCCCAAAACCCTCTTTTTATTGAAACGGCTGTGAATTATGTTCATTCACAGCCCATAATGATTCACCAATAGTCTGTAAAGAGTCTGACAGATGTCTGCCAAAGCCCTTCAGGGTAATGCTGATAAGCACCCACCTTTATCTCCCTTGAAACACTGCCAGAGACCTAATTGCCAATTAGTTTTGCAAGGCTAAACGGAGCACAGAATCAAATGGAGCTTCTTAGAATTTGAACCGACCAGAATGAACAAAGATGCTTCCTGCAAAGGCTCACATCCGTTTGCTCCTCTTTTATGTCTTATGGGAGGGGTCAATCATTTCCAGGCCTTACTCCCAAGTTTCCCCTTTTTCTCTTAATTGTTCTTGGCTTCTGGAAGCTCTGCGCATGCGCACGGTTGGAACAGGTTCATACTGTTCTTCAGCCTCGCTGATGTCAGACTCCGGAGGCTCTGGAGGCAGCACATAACTACCGGATGGCCCTGGGTCCCTCACTGCCTCCGACACAGGGCCGTTGTCAGAGCTTTCCCCAGACTCCGGGACTGGCCCATGTGCCTCCCCAACCTTCTCACTGTCCAACTCTGCTGCCAGCTCCGCAGGCCATTGGCGGACCCCATTCTTACTATCCTGTTTCTTTCTAATGTTTTTGGATAATGACAACCACATAGATAGATTTTCCCCATGGTGATCTGTCCCTAATTTGGTCCTTCAATGTTCTTCCAATGCTGCAGTCACCACTGCTGTGCGCGAGTCCATCCACCTTGCTGCTCTTCATTTTACATTCCATGTTCCTACGGCAATTCAATACAATACAATACAATAATACAATACAATAGCAGAGTTGGAAGGGACCTTGGAGGTCATCTAGTCCAACTCCCTGCAGGAAGCCCTATTCCATTTCAGACAAATGGCTATCCCACATCTTCTTAAAGACTTGCAGGGTTGGGGCATTCACAACTTCTGGAGACAAGCTGTTCCACTGTTTAATTGTTCTAACTGTCAGGAAATTTCTCCTCAGTTCTAAGTTGCTTCTCTCCTTGATTAGTTTCCACCCATTGCTTCTTGTTCTGCCCTCAGGTGCTTTGGAGAATAGTTTGACTCCCTCTTCTTTGTGGCAACTCTTGAGATATTGGAACACTGCTATCATGTCTCCCCATGTCGTCCTTTTTATTATACTAGACATACCCAGTTCCTGCAACCGTTCTTCATATGTTTTAGTCTCCAGTCCCCTTTGTTGCTCTTCTCTGCACTCTTTCCAGAGTCTCCACGTCTTTTCTACATCGTGGCGACTAAAACTGGATGCAGTATTCCAAGTGTGGCCTTATCAAGGCATTATAAAGTGGTATTAACACTTCACGTGATCTTGATTCTATCCCTCTGTTTATGCAGCCTAGAACTGCGTTGGCTAGGCTGCATAAACAGAGGGATAGAATTCTGCTTTGGGACTTTGGATTTTTGTTTAAGTGTCCCATAACAGAAGATTTCTGGTTTGAAACCTAGCGGAAAGCTTATTTTCTTGCCCTGAGTATCCTATTATGTCTTAGCTTTGTTTACAAAAAGCAGAAACAAGGACTTCCCTCCGGTCTTCCGGAGGTGACGGTCGAGTCTTGGGACTCGTCCGCCGTTTTGTTGCTTCTACGGCCCCTCAGGGGCAGGGAGTTCTTCTAAAGGATTCCCGCTGTATGGGCGGCTTAATAATAATAATAATAATAATAATTTTTATTTCTAACCCGCTCTCTCTCCCCGAAGGGACTCGAGGCGGGGCACAGGGAATTAAAAACAACTAAAATCAACAAAGTACAAAATTAAAAATACAAATATAAATAAATGACTAAACTAAATAAAAATAGATTAAATAAATAACCCTGCGCTAAAATCCCTTATAATATCCCCTAACCTTAAAAGAGAATCCCCCCATCCCGGCAGCGGTCGGGGAGGGGGTCCCTGGCTTTGACCTAGGCGTAGGAGAACAGGCTGCGGGGGGCATCGTCCCCTTTGCCGATGGAGAGCCGGAACAGCTATCGCGTTTAAAGAAGGACTGAAATGCCGGGGCTGAAGGCAACACCGAAGCTCCTGGCTGCAAAGTGGATCGTGAGTGACTCTATTTTATTGCTCTCAACTTTAAGCTTGAAAGAAGAAGGAGGGGGAGTTTGTAAAACTCCCCCTCGGAATGGAAACAAAAGCGGCATTTAGAAATGCTCCCCAGGCTTGGGGAAGTGGAGAAATCAACATCCGATTTTTAAAAAAAACCATAAGTGAAAATCTCTCCTGCGCGATCTTAGCATACTCTGTATCAAAGTCTGGCTACAATTGAACTTTTTTTACTGACTCTCGGCGGCTTGCAGGGGAGCGGGGGAAGATGGCGTTCCTTTGTTCCCAGGAGATATATTTTCATGGAAAATTGCTGGCACTCCCTTACGTTTGGGACTGTTCTTCTCTCTTTGTTAACGGAAGGATGTAATTGATTAATTGGACCTTTCCCTGCTGTGCTTTCTTTGTTTTTTTTTATTTACTGCTTTTAAGAATTTGTTTTCTCTCTGGACTATAATTAAATGGATTTATGAGTGTGGACACTGGCCTTTGTTCTCTCCTTGCTTCGCGGACTGCCTCTCCAACAGACGCCATATTAGCGACAAAGACTTAAAACTTTCATTAGTGCTTTGAAAATACAGCCACATCAGTTTGAGATTACCTTAATGTTACCTAAAGAAACGGAGATGGAAGCTACACGGTTATCATCAATAGAAGAAACTCTTCAAAACATTTTGAAAGAACTTAAAGAAATCCGGAAAGATTATGTCAGCTCAAAATCAGAACTTTTTTAAGATACAGAAAGTGCTAATGGAAAATAAACAAAGATTTGATGGTTTGGAGGGGGGGTTGCCTGCGACAAGGGAAGAGAAAAAAATTTCTAGAAACAACTCAGTATATGCCAGGATAAATGAAGTACCCAGAGAGATACATATTAAATTTGTGAGAGGGCCAACGGGGGAAGGGACCCTGAGAGCTCAGAGAGACGGTCCCTTAATTTATCAACAGAATGTGGTTACCACCGTGAAACAGATCCCGAAAAAGATTATAAAGATAGGGGGGAATTATTCCTTCTTATTTAAAAGATTATTTTAAAAGGGGGTCTGTTTCTGGTGGGTGATGTTCGAGGGAATGTTGGCGTTATGGGAGGGGGGAAGAGTAAAAATTAAAACAATTGCAGAGGCGGATGCCTCTTTTAAGGAAAAACACTCCCCTACCCTGGAGGATGAAAATGGGGAAACGGAGGGGGCCACGGCTCCGCCCACTGGAGGCCAGGGAGAGGATGATACAATTGCCATAAGACTTAGATTTCATAAGTGACTTTTTTCTGTAATAGTATAAATTTTATTTGGATGTTTATAAATGGTTGATTGCATAGATTTTAAAATTGAAATATTTGTATCTCTTTCCACTTTGTAGAAAAATGAAAAATTTATTGTATTTTCTATTTTTTTTATGAAGTTTCGGAGGGTGCCAATGTCTCCGACATAGAGGTTCTCAATTTGTCTTTGTAACACCTTATTACCCATTTCCCATTTGTATAAAAATTTGTAAAACTCAATAAAACTTTTTTTCTAAAAAAAAAAAAAAAAAAAAGCAAAAAAAAAACGCCAGTGATGCACTCCCTTTATATATTTTTCTAAGTTATGACAGATAAAGATAAAGCTTCATAAAAGATGTTTTGAATTCAAGGGCAGACGCTTCATGTGCCTTCATTCTGAAGGATGTGTTTGTTTAAACCATGACTCTTCAGTTAAAACCACCCCCTCAGTTAAAATGCATACTTACAATTACCTACGGATTAAAAGTCAGGGCAGACAGGATGAGGATTGGCATTTTGGCAGCAATGAACTTTTAAGTTAGTGTGTTGTAGGAACTTTAAGCAGCTATCAGCAACCAAATAGATTTTTTTCTAACTTTAAAATAAGAAAGCAAGTAAACTCTAATTCAGGGGTGTCAAACTCAAGCCCCGTGGGCCAGTTCCGGCTTGCGGAGCTGTCCTGGAAAATGTAAGGGGCCAGTCCACATCACTTCGGCCCGGTCTACCCAATGCGAAGAGGAAACATTGAGCTAATCTCGTTTCGGCCCAGTCTAGCCAATGCGAAGAGGAAATATGCCAGCAGTTTAGGGAGTGGTGTCAATCTGGCCATGCCCACCCAGTAGGCCACACCTACCCATTCAGTCATGCCCAGTGAGTGGCATCAAGCTGGTCAAGCCTACCCAGTCGGCCATGCCCGTTCAACCCCCCCCCCAGGTCAACCACAGCCCTGATGTGGCCCTCAATGAAATTGAGTTTGACACCCCTGCTCTCCATCACCATGAATAAAATGTACTGCTGAACTTGACCTGACCACTGTGGTAAATGCTTATGAATATTTTTTTTATTGTTTTAAAGCAGGGGTCCCCAACCTTTGCACCTTTGCACCCCTGCTCTCCATCACCATAAATAAAATGCACTGCTGAACTTGACCTGACCACTGTGGTAAATGCTTATGAATATTTTTTTTTATTGTTTTAAAGCAGGGGTCCCCAACCTTTGCAACTTTAAGTCTGAAGGACTTCAGCTCCCAGAATTCTCCAGCCAGCTTTGCTGGCTGGAGAAGTCTGGGAGCTGAAGTCCTTCAGACTTAAAGTTGCAAAGGTTGGGGACCCCTGTTTTAAAGCAAAAAACTGGGTAAGCTTTCATTCTTTCAGGTTGCATTTTTGACCTCCAAGTCCGTGCTGGAAAGGATCAGGAGTTTAAAGCACCAGGACTTCCAGAAGGCCATCCTAACACTGGCCGCAACGTAGGACAATGTGAAGTGTCTCCGTGCCAACTGATAACATGCAGAAATGGGGGGACATGCATGGAGAGCGGCTCTGCGCTATAGTAAGTAATGTGTGAAAGCTTTTAATGAACCATTGCAGGGGAATGCATTGAGACTCTGCAGATTGTCATGTGGTTCTATCGGAGCTGACACATCTTTGCTTAAGAGCAGGTGTATAATGTTCTTTAGAATCATCTTGCAAGATGCACAGGCAGTTCTCCTTTCCATGGAGTAGTTCTCATTACACATCCTTTCGTTCTCCTTCTTATTAGCATAAGTGCCCATTTCAGGAACCATCTGAAGTGAATGTCGTACTGGGGTAGCAAATGGAGCAGTGAAGTCCGCCTCATTCAGTGATATCTACCTCAAGGCTAGAAATCATTTGCAGGTTGAGGCTCACATCTGTTTTTTCTATGGCATGCCAACAGTTTTGTTCAATTGCTTCCCATGTATTTCCTCTTCTATCAAATTAAAAGGGACAATTCACGATCTGTAATGGCATTTTGGGAGGTAAGAGAAAAAGTCCTGCCTAGTCCCAAAGATGCATTTTGAAGAGGCAACTGGACTTTCTGGTTTTTCTTTGAATACATTTTGCTTCCCATCCAAGAAGCTTCTTCAGCTCTGAGAGGATGGTGAGGAATGGAAGGATTTATACTGCTTGCACACAGCTGGTTATTTGTATTGCAAAGAAGAGGGAGTCAAGCTATTCTCCAAAGCACCTGAGGGTAGGACGAGAAGCAATGTGTGGAAACTAATCAAGGAGAGAAGCAACTTAGAACTAAGGAGAAATTTCCCACCAGTTAGAATAATTAATCAGTGGAACAGCTTGCCACCAGAAGTTGTGAATGCTCCAACACTGGAAGTTTTAAAGAAGAGATTGGATAACCTTTTGTCTGAAGTACTGTAGGGTGTCCTGCCTAAGCAGGGGGTTGGACTAGAAGACCTCCAAGGTCCCTTCCAACTCTGCTATTCTGCATTCTGCATTATTTTAGAGAGTCACTGAGGCCACCAGGCGGTTTATCTGTGTCATCAGGGTCACCTGAGTAGTGCAAATGGGTGTGGAGCCTTCTTGGAACTGTTGAAAGGACTGTGTTGTAAACTGGAGATAGATGATGTCGTATTCCCTCCCTCTCTGCTGTCTCGACACTGACGATACAAATAAATATTCAGGTGGCATCAACAACTCTCTAAAAAATGCAAATGGCCAGCTGTCTGCAAGGAGCATAAATCCTTCCATTCCCCACCATCCAATCAGAGCTGAAGAAGCTTCTTGGATGAGAAGCGAAACGTCTTCAAAGAAAAAACAGAAACTCCAGTTACCTCTTGAAAAAGCACCTTTGGGACAACCCAAATGACTGAATGACTGAGAATCTCCATAGACAAGTGGTGCTTAGGGAACAGTCAGATAAGAGATGGGCATTGCCTATCAATGTAGCCTTACAATTAAGTCGAATTATCTCACCTGGTCCTGTTTCCTGTTTGTGCCACATGGGAGGCTGACATTAATCTTGCAAGGAATGAACTTTAGGGGATGCCCTATTATGCCATTTCTAAGATTAGGTGGGAAAGGACACCTACCAAAAGGACAATATTTTGGTGACTGAAGGCTTCATTTGACTTTCTTTTGGTAAATGATTTTGGGGATGGCGAGGATTTCAATGCACTGGCAATCATTCGGAATGAGCAAGGCTCTATCAAAAATATCAGTTGGTTAAGGATGGGTTTGGGAAGCAGCCAAGTTTTTCTTTCTTTAGAAATGTGCATCAAGCCAACATCAAATGTTAAAGTATAACTGTTCTAGATATCTCACCTCAAAATGTTCAATGTGAGACCTCCTGGTTTCTCTGCTCGAAAATGCTCTATAAGGAGCTACCTTCTATATTGACACAGAATGTAACCAAGTCGTTTGCTGAAGTTTCCTCTGGTTTCGTCTTTTGCGCCTCCCAGCTGCCATTGCTCTTCTGGTTGGACTGGGGCTTTCTGCACAGAAAAAATGTCAGTGTGTGATCCTGAGCACAAGCCCCCCCATCAGTGCAAGCGAGGTTCCACCTGCGTCTCTGTGCCTGATGGATACAGCTGCCACTGTGCCTTGGGAACCACTGGCACCTATTGTGAACAAGGTAGGGGACAAACCTTCATCCAAAGTGTAGCGCATTGGTACTACCAGCTTCTTTTTATTCCGTGGTTGAGTGAGAAATGTAAATTGAAATCAGAGCAGAGCAGGTATTCAGCCAGTTCTGACAGGTTCTAGAGAACTGTTAGCGGAAATTTTGAGTAGTTTGAAGAACCGGCAAGTAGGCTGGCTCCACCCCCGCTGCCTCCCAGCCTCCCAGATGATCTTCTTTTGCTGCCCTGAACAGGAGAATGGAGCTGGAAAGCAGGCTAGTGGGGTGGGGAGGGAATGGGGATTTTGCAGTATCCTTCCCCTGCCACGCCCACAAAGTTACGCCCACAGAACCGGTAGGGGAAAAAAATTGAATTCCACCACTGAATCAGTGTTTTTTAAATTGACGGTACCAAAGATTTTTTGAGATTAAAAAAGTTCTGTTTTACTCCAATCAAAAAACTGCATCTCACCCATTCTGATCATGTCGTGTGGGAAATTCAGTGGAGAAAGCAATTACGTTCAAAAGAGTTAGCAGTAAAAGGAAATGAGGCAGCCAAAGAAATGGTGGCTGTCAAAGCTGACACCAGCCAGATTTTATATTTAAGTATGAAAAAGTAGCAGGATGATGTGTTGCTGAATCATCTCCAAACTCTCCACTTATGAGTTTCCCTCCTGATTTGGGAGCATGTCTCTAGAGAATCCTATAGAGAGATAAGCTTTGACATATTCACATTAATTTTGTTGGTTGGCATTATCTCGACTTTAAAACATGTAGAATTGAAATAAATATACAATTATATACTACTTTTTTTAATAGATAGACATGTGACAAGTTCATAACCTATTTCCTTTTGGTTTATTTCTATTTATTCGAATTATGGAGCTTCTTAATGTTGTGACTCTGGATGGCTCACAACAATAAGAAACAATATCCTAATTAAATAGAAGCAAACATACAAATCAACAATAAAATGGCATTCATTGGACAATTGCCAGCTAGGCTGGAGGGTAGGGTCAAGTGAGAGCCTTGCATGGAATCATTGGGCAACCACAAATGGCATAAAGTTGACCTTATCTGATTGTTCCCAGGGGAAGGCAAACAGTCTGTGAGAGTCTTGTAATGTAGGTGATAAACAATAAAGTTACTAAGGCTAGTTGCAAATTGCTCTGGATTCTTTTGCCTGAGAACCACCACAACAAAACAATAATCAGCCGCAAAATCCAGCTAATACTTCATGTTCAGCACAACTATTGATAGCTTTCCACTATCATTGGCCACCAAGTACAAAAATAGAGCCATGTTTTCAAGGCCTTCCTTTGGTCAGTACAATTGGGGCTAATTTAAGCTCTGGAGGAATGATGTTCCAAAGAGTGGTGCTATGAAGAAAAGCTCCTCTTCCTGGGTCTCATCATATGCGCTCCTACCTCGACAAGACTCCTCCTCTTGTAAGAGGAGTGTAAAACTCAAGTCCAGGGGCCAGATACAGCCCATGGGGTGATTAGATCTAGCATGTGAAGCCACCCTGGAAACAGTGAAGGTCTCCCCTGTGGTGCCTCTGCCAGTGAAAACGAAGCTCGGGAGGGTCATGTATGGTGGCCCTTTTTGTTGGCAGAGGGCTGCAGGAAGCCGTCAATGCAGAAAATGGAGCTTGGGGGGCCATGTGGGGACCTCTGAGCTCCGTTTTCGCTGGCAGAATGCTAGCAAAACAAAATAGTAGAAAAAGTGGATTCCCCCCCCCCCAGCCCCGCCTGGGCCACCACAGGTGCTCCTGACACAATGCCCATCATGGCCACATCCACCTGGGCCCCTGAGGTCAAACACAACCCTGATGAGGCCCACAATGAAATTGAGTTTGACACCCCTGACCTACAACATGCCTCTCCTGATGGGAGGAGTAGATGTAACCAGGAATAGGCTGCCTGCTGCTTCCATGCAACATAGGCCTTTATTAGTCGGAACCAGCATTTGCAACTAAACTCAGAAGTATATTAGAAGCCAATGCAGCTCAGGAAGCAGAGGTATAATATGGTCAAGAAGCACCCATAACTGCCTGTGCTGCTGTATTTTGCACCAACTGCAGCTTCTGGGTGCTCTCCTATACCGTCCCCATTTAGCTGTGAAATTCTTGTCTAATAGCTGATGCTCACAACCATTACACCACTCTTATTAAAATACAACCACAATTTAATATTAAGAATAAAATACAATTAAATCACTCTAATTGTGGTTACTGACACAACATCTCACATCTAAATAATTGATATTCAGATGTGTTTTCGTGCATGCTTTGGCTTTCAAAGTTGTTTTACTCTATGGACATGAAATAAGAATCAGCCATGTTTTATACATTATTAGACAATTATAGAATCAGCACTTAACATCCTTAATGAGTGCCTTATACTCCTTACGTGATGTGCTTTGATTTCTTTCTGATTCCTTTCTCATCCATATAAGAACTGCAACTAAGAGGAAAATATAATCTCCTAAAGTTCTTCATTAATACTTCTTCTACCAGTTAATAAAAGTGAGGATGGCATAAATTGCAACAAAATTGATGATTTGTAACGAAAAGGCCTATTACTTAAGGTGACCATCCACCCCGCTTCTGGCGGGACAGTCCCGGTTCACCAGCAGATGTCCCGCGCCCCGCCCCCTCTTCAGAATGTCTCGCTTTTTGCGGGCAGGCAGTGGGCGCTCTGTACGCGCTCAGAGGCGCGCACCTCTGAGCGCCGGCTCGGCCGGCTCGGGCATCAGGGCCGGGGGGGCGTGCGCCCTCTGGCGCATCACGTGCCTGTGCAGAGGGCCCGAGGCGGCCGCTTTCAGCTCGGGCCATCAGTGATCACGCCGGCATGATGGGCTAACAGTGGCCGGCTTGGGACGCCTTTCCCCTTCCCGCCCGAGCCAGCAGCTCTCAGCGGCTCTCAGCCTTTAAAGAGGGCCCCGCGGGGGTGGATAGGAGCGTGCCCTCTGCGCAGGCATGTGCCACACCAGAGTATGCGCCCCCCGCGGGGCCCTCTTTAAAGGCAGTGGTGGGCGGCGGGCTGGCGACACGGAGGAAGGCGGCCCGAGCCGCCTGCTGTCAGCCCATCATGCCGGCGTGATGGCCTGAGCTGAAAGCGGCCAGCTCGGGCCGCCTTCCCACCCGAGCCAGCGGCTCTCAGCGCCGCCGGGTCACCGCCGCCGCCTCTGCGCAGGCGCATGCCGCACCGGAGCGTGCACGCCCCCCCACTTGTCGACAGTGTCCCGCTTTGGAAGTTTCAAAATCTGGTCACCTTACTATTACTGCTCTCTCAAAATCTTGGGTTTTAACTTTCCCTACACCTAGCAGCATAATGAACTGTCACATTTTTTTGTCCCAAAGTATAGCTTTCCTAGTCTGTGCTGAGAAGAAAGAAGGCATCTTAAAAACTATCAGACTAAATATTTTATTTCTAGGGACAGTATCAGGGAGTGAAGGAGTAAAGTGTGTCTCAGCAGAGCAGGAAATAAACCAAGGAGTCTTGAAAAATAATAACTATTGAGGAAGAAAGGAAACATTTTTTAAAAAAAATAACTGAGAATTTATGGTGCATGTAGGTTATTAGGAAAGAAACAACAAACCGAAAACCTCAACACAGTTTAGAAAGATACTTCCTGCCGCATTGTTTAGAGTTTATACAGTTGGTAGAAGTGACTTAGTGTATGGTAGGAAATAACTGTTTAGAGCCATTATTTGTAGAATATAAT
Source organism: Rhabdophis nuchalis (assembly GCA_039707465.1). Lineage (NCBI taxonomy): Eukaryota > Metazoa > Chordata > Lepidosauria > Squamata > Natricidae > Rhabdophis > Rhabdophis nuchalis. The sequence continues at coordinate 268,661,649 of CM077643.1, read as the reverse complement.
AGGTAGCAATTATGAGAACAATGATTTCTTATCCTTTCCAGAGGCCACAGGATAGCTTCAATCAAAGGTGAAACAGATAATCCAGCCATGTTTGTGGTGGGATTAAAAATCTTTTACTACCGGTTCGGTGGGCGTGGTGTGGCTTGGTGGGCATGACAGGGGAAGGATACTGTAAAATCTCCATTTCCACCTCATTCCAGGTCAAGGATACTGTAAAATCTCCATTTCCACCCCACCCCACTAACCTGCTTTCCATTTCCATTCTCCTGTGCTGGGACTCCGATCAGCTGGGACTTGGGAGGCAGCAAAAAGATGGGGGCAGAGATATTTTACCTCTATTCCTCCCTACAGCTCACAACATTAGGCTCAAGCCACAAGCTAGTCAGTCAATTCCTGTCATAACCAATGGGGTCAAGGCTCAGGGCATATGACAAACTGCAGAAGCACTTTGCACAGGGTAGGAGATGGTGCCTGAGGGATGTTACGGCAGTTGTAAAAGTAGGCTGGTTGCCTGGCACCCAAACTTTGATCACAGGGGAACTGTGAATTGCAAAGTCCAATCCCTTTCCCTTCAGTGCCATCATAATTTCCAAGCTGAATGAAGGGTAATGCACCAAGGGCTACGTACATTAGCTTTCTGTAGATACTTGCTCAGAGGTGGGTTGCTACCGGTTCACACCAGTCCAGGTGAACCGGTAGTGGATATTGGGATTGGGTCGCCAAACCGGTAGGGACAGCTGGCTGGCCACACCCATGAACCGGTTCCCCAGTCACCTATGCTGTTGCTGGCCTGTTTTTTACTCCTTTTTTAATGGTAGTTGCCATTTTTTGGCAACTACACACACACACACACACACACACACACACACGTTAGGATAATCATCCTGATGTTGAGTTGACAATATATATAAGCCAGGATTCTTAAAGAGTATATGTAACTTTAAGGATTATGTGGAATCTGATTGACTGTGCGTCCCAGCTCAATCATAAAAAGGCAGCTGGGAACACAGTTCATTCCCTTTTGCTTTCCTTTGCTTCCTGATTGCCACTGAGGAGCAGCTGAAGACAGAAGAAGTATCATTGTTTGTTTTGACTGTAAGATAACTGTGTTTTGGTGAAGGACTGTTTATTGTTGGAAGAGTTAGTATCACTGTTTGGAAGAAGTATTTTAGTTACTACAAAAGTAAAGACTATTTATTTTTTCTACTATCAGTGTTTGATAGTTATTATGTGCTTTAAGCAACGTATCTCTTGCTGTCCGGTATATTGCACTATTTCGCTTTTATTTTCCAACAGGGGTGTTTTTTACCCCTAACAACACACACACAGCAAAACCAGCAGTAACTCCAGGAGCAACCTACCCCTGTACTTGCTGCTTTTACTGCTGTCACTGTTCTCTGTCCTAGTAATGTAACAACAATAAAAGCCTCATTAGGAACTCTGTAGGCAGAACGAGTGGCTTCCCACACATCATGGATTTTAACTGGTTACCTGATCGTATTCAAAGATCTCTCTCTCTCTCTCTCTCTCTCTCTCTCTCTCTCTCTCTCTCTCTCTCTCTCTCTCTCTCTCTCTCTCTCACACACACACACACACACACACACACACACACACACACACACACAAAGGACTGATGTATTTCCCAGGCTTGATTATGTTTGATTCAACTGCACTTAAGGCATCTAAGGAAAGAAACAGTCTTGGCCCCCTTGTCCATTATCAGGTCTGATAAATGAAAAGAGATGGAGAGAAACTGGAAAAATCAGCTTTCCGCAATTCAAATTAAGACTCCGACAACTATAATTGTCATGTAAAATGAAGGAAGCATTATAAGCCTGGCAGCTGAAAAAGAATCGGGAAGGTGCAACACCAAGTTTATTCACTTTAAAGTTAAATTAACGGCCCTTCAAGGCAGTAAATAAAGCACAGTCAGCTAGTTCAAATGGAATAAACGTTGGCATCATTCACTTGGGAAATAGAAGTATAACAAGTAAAATGTATAGGAATCTAAAATAAATTGATGAAAAGAAAGACTATTTAACAATCTTATGTATAGAAGATATATTAGACTACTATAATGAAGGATAATCTGTAGATGGCAGCATAGGATAGCAGTTTGTTTTACCAATGGCATTGATTGAATTTTACTTTTACTGGCTCTGTGCTTATAAAGAGTGAAGGTTGGAAATGACTGCTCAGGCACTAGAGATGACTGGAGAAATGTTAATAAAAGAAGAGATCTTTTATGATCTAATCCACATTCTGGTACCCGCCATGACTGGCATGGCAGAGGAAACGTACATTCCAAAAAGTGGGTAAGAATGGAGGGAGCAGGATTAAAAAATGATCATTGTCTAAATATTACTGCAATGCTGAAATAAGGCTGTAATGACTGTGATAACGTTGCATTTATTATGCGGTGTAGTAATATTACATTTTATTAAATTGCAAATGATTCCTCATTTGTGCCAAAGGTTAGTGAGGGCGCATAGCTTGTGCTTTCCTGGCTCAGGAGAAACCCGTCAGCAGGATTTCTTTGCTATCTGCTGTGTCACTCTCATGGCTGGGAACTCTTAGGCCCATGATGGCGAACCTATGGCACGGGTGCCACAGGTGGCACCCGAAGCCATTTCTGAGGGCATGCCAAGTGTTGCCCAGTCAGCTCCAGGGCACATGAGCGTGCTGGCCAGCTGATTTTCGGCCTTGATTTTCAGCCATTTTTTCCCCCTCCTGAAGCCTCCAGAGGGAGAAAAATGACCCAAACGGGCAACCTGGAAGTTTATTCCTGAACTTCCAGTTTGTGTGTTCGGCCTTTTTTCGCCCTCCCCAGGCTCCTAGAAAGCTTCTGGAGCCTTGAGAAGGCGAAAAATGGACCTATCGGGCCCACCGGAAGTCAGAAAATGGGCTGTTTCCGACCTCTGGGGAGGCCATTTTTGCCCTCCCCAGGCTCCAAAAAAGCCATGTGTACATGTGCTAGACAGCAGGGGGTGTCACACATCTATTCTCAGGGGGCACGGCATAGGAGGCATTAAATTATGGGGGTGGGCACACGAGTGTGCACAATAGCGCGAGCGTGTGTGCTTTAGGCACCCGAGGCGAAAAAGGTTCACTGTCTTAAGTTATCCTGTCCCAACCATGCTCATATTTGTCATCTCTAGATCAGGGTGTTCTGAGCCTTATGCTGCTGTTTATGTTGGCAAAACTTTCACTGGGCTCTAAATGCCCAGGACATTAAGCAGAGTCAGAATGAAGCATTGATAAGCTCTCTTTTTAACAAGGGCTGAATTTTGCTAAGGAAGGAGGGCTCATAGGCATGTCCACTTTTACTCGACACAGAAGCGACCTTGAAAATAGCATGCCTCCACCATGGCAAGAAGCCATGGAGAAGCAGGTCTGCTACAAATACTTCTGTAAGTCTCTTGCAGCAAAACAAAGACGTTTTGCTGCAAGAACTTCTTTGTTTCATCACTGGAGTTTTTAAGAAGAGAATGGACATCCACTTGTTTGAAATGGTTTAGGGTCTCCTGCCAGAGCAGGGGTTTGGGCTAGAAGACCTACAAGGTTCCTTCCAGCTTTATTCTAACAATCTTCTGGCAGTTTAACAAATTGGCAGTTTTTCTCTACTGCAGTCACCACAAATGGTCTCAGAGATTAACGTAGAATTCTGCATGCTTACACACACACTGTTTTATTACTCTGAATGTTAAAACGTTGTTTGAGGTCACTTAACTTCCTTACTGCCAATTTACCAATACATTATAAAATAAAATATTCTTTATTTTATATGCATAGTGAAAGGATGCAATTTTTGGTCTCACAAAATTGCAGTAACTGAATATTGAACTTTATTCAGAAAACCACAGACTTAGATATTTAATATAGCCCAGTATTGCCATTCCAATACCTAACATCCCCAAACATACTGGTAGAACAAGCTACAAAACTCTCCAGTATTTCCATAGAGATTGGCAGTGGAATTTGAGGATTCAGGATGCAACAAATGGGATGTTAGGAAACCTAATTTAGCCTAAACCTAATTTAGCAATTAGTGACCCACACCTATGGGGGTTTATTCAGCAACAAGTCCATCCAAATCAACAAATTTATTCCAAAAGGGTTAGCGTACACAGGACTGCAGTTCAGGGGTTAATGGAAAAACTCAAAATGTTTTGAGAGTCTGAGCTGTTTGATGTTATGCAGATAGCATTGCAAAGAAGTGGACTGACTCAGCTCTATTTTTAAGCAGGACTGAATGGTTACCTCTCTCAGGTGCTACAACAGTGGATTTGTTGCACAGTTGGGGTTGGAGTATGAAGTCTTTTCTGATGTGATACAGTTTTAATGGCTTTAATATACTGTATGGAATAATGATTAATAATAATAAGAAATCCGTAATACTTATTTTAATAATATGCTAATATTAATGTTATTCTTTATTAACACTTTAATTAAACCAAAACCCTTTAAAAAAAAAATCTGTCTCTACTTTGGCCCCAGCTCCACTGCCACTACTGAGAAATGTCCCTGTGCAAGCCAACCAGGAAGGCCGAGATCTACAGGGAGAGGCGAATAGGGAAGGGGAGAGTTGAAATGCCCCAAATTGTGGTCATATGAATGTGAGGGTGCTACATCAGCCAAAACTTCAGGGGCCAAAATATCATTTGTTCAGTGCTGCCATAACTTTGGACGGTCGCTGAACAAATGGTTGTTAACTCAAAAATCAACCTGTCTATATGTACATCCCTTTGGTCTCTGCTTAATTCTATGTAATATTGTCTCCTAGTAGAAAATAGGCAGTTTTGTCTAGTGGTTAAGACACCAGCTAGAAATTGGGAGACTCTGAGTTCTATTTATTTTATTTATTTTATTAAATTTATACCCCGCCCTTCTCCTACAACTCCTGCTGAGTTGGGTCCAGCTCGAATACAGAATGCCACCTTTGAACTCTAAAAGTTCACTTCATTTATGTATTTATTTATTTTATTAAATTTATATCCCGCCCTTCTCCTACAAAAGGACCCAGGGCAGCACACAGGTAAATTAAAACACAACGTACATAAGTAGATCAATTATTAAAATCCAATTAAATTAAATTACCCCGTGCTAAAACATTTTAAAATTCTCTAATTAAAATTTATAACTAAAAAGTCCAGATTGGGTGTTTATCCTAGGCCGGCTTTTTGGAATAAATGCGTTTTCAGACGCCGGCGGAAAAGGCGGAGGTCTGTGGTGGTACGGAGTTCAGGGGGCAGGTCGTTCCAGAGGGTTGGGCCCGCCACAGAGAAGGCCCTTCCCCTGGGTGTCGCCAACCGGCATTGCCCGGCCGACGGCACCCGGAGAAGGCCCTCTCTCTGGGAATGGATTGGTCGAAGGGATGTATGGGGCAGGATACGGTCTCGCATGTAACTAGGCCCCGAGCCATGGAGCACTTTAAAGATGGTCATTAACACACTTCTACCCGCTTTAGGCATGAAAGACAGCTGGGTGTCTTTGGGCCAGTCACTCTCTCTCAGCCCAACCCACCTCACAAGACTGTTGTTGTGGGGAAAATAGGAGGAGGAAGGACTATTGGGTTTGCCGCCTTGAAATATTTATAAAAATAATAAAGGTGAAAGATAAATAAGTAAATAAATAAATAAGGCTCACATTACGTGAGGTATTTTTTTTCCATCCAAGAAATGTTACTAATAAATCTTGGTAGTGATGGCCACAGTGGTGATTCAGCCTCATGCTTATAAAAAGAAATAATGAGGAAAAAAAATATTTCTGTTCAGAATAATATACCCAATGATGGGAACTCAGAATGGTGATAGAAGTAATATTACAGATTGATCTTGTGGCTAACAAATATTTCTTAGATAACAAGATTGCAGGCTAATTATCAAGACATCCACATCACTGGTGAAGTTAAGTATAAACTCATCCCTTTATTGCAGGGCAGAAAATCCATTTTCATATTTACCCTCTTGGTTTTATGCTAGTATCCTGACAAACTGATCTATTGATTGATTATTTGCCATCAAGTCATTTTCAACTCTTAGCAATTACACAGATCCCCACCACCACCACCCGCCACCCCCCCTGACACTCTATCCCTAAGCTGTCCTTTCAGGTCTTCCAGTGGTGCAATCACAGCAATTATACCTGAGTTCATCAACCTTGCTGCTGATTGTCATCATTTTCTTCTTTTTCCTTCCACTTCCCCCCAGCATTAAGGCCTTCTGCAGAGTGTTATGTCTTCATATAATGTGCCTAAATTAGGATAAGTTGAGCTTGGTCATTTGTGCCTCAAGTAAGAATTCTTTGATTTGTTCGATGAGCCATAGGTTTGGGTTTTTTGGTGGCCATGGGGTTCTTCAACACCAAAGTTCAAAGGTGTCCTTAATCTTCTTATACAGCAGATTACAAATTGTCCATACAGCTATGAATTATGCAAGTCCAGGTCAGAGGTGGGTTTCTGCTGGTTTGGCCCCGGATTGGGCGAACCGGTAGTGGCGGCAGTGGGAGGCTCTGCCCACCCGCCTGGATGCTTTTGCGCATGCACATAAGTGTCACACACGTGCACGCAAGTGAACCAATAGTAAAAAAAATGGAAACCCACCACTGGTCCAGGTCCAATATATTACCTATAAATCCCTTTATGATGTAGACACAGGTTACCTGAGAATGGGATTGGCCTTGTGCCAGTAGAAAGGGCACACTGCGTACTCCGTCAATCAAGGAATTATGCCTAGCAGGATTCAGGAGAAGAGCCTTTTCTTCTGTAGCTCCTGCCCTCTGGAACATTGAGACCTCCACCCACTCTCTTGGGCTTAAGGAGGGACTTTAAAACCTGGCTCTGGCTGTTGGCTTGGGACCGTGATGGGGCCTTGCCTGGGACCATGATGGGGTCTCCTGGAAGTGGTTACTAGATTAATAAAAGATGCCACCTCCACTTCATTATACACATACACACACACACACAAACATATCTATCTTGGCTACTGTATTTCTCTAGTATGGTAATGTTATATGTATTGTTTTACTCCTTTCAACTTTTATAATATTGTTTTAATCAGCTTGTGTGCTGTCCAAAGTTGCGTGACTGTGAGGTGGATGGTCTATAAATTTAATAAATAAATAAGTAAATGAAAAACCCTGAACTGTGATCCACCAAATCTTTGCTTTGTTTAAAGAACCAGCTGGGCCTCCCAGATTCACTTTTGCAATACATTAAGCAACTACAGTGGGTATAATGAATAAAGCAGACAGAGATTTCTTAATATATCCTCTGACTAATCAAGGCTTATGTCATTCCCATCAAAAGTTTTCTCGATGGCTGAGACTAGTTTAACAGTTTATGAGACAACAAGCATTCAATATAAACCTACAGAGTTGAAAATTTCTTCTATAAATTTCCATTTGTAATACTCTTAACATTATAATGGGAATATCAATAGCAGCTTTTTTTTAACTTTACTCCTAATCTAAGCAATTGCATATAAAGCAGCTTAGAAAAATGAATAAACATCTAAGAGTTCCAAAATTTGCTTCATTGCTGCAATTCACAGACCATAGTGTCATAGTAATGACACTATTAATAAGGAAAGAAATTAAAATCAGAGAATGAAATTGTTGTAGAGCAATAAAAAATATGACATTTCATTTATTATACTGATCCACACATCCAGGTTCCTGGCTGTTAAGCCATGCAGCCTAATTCAGTTACATACTATTTCTGGAAACTGTTTTACATTATACATATTGTATTCAATTCTTGTTAGAACTAGATTACATAGAACATAAGAAATCCATTAGTAGGCTCCCTAGCTATTTTTTTTTTAACGTAGACAAGAGACTTTTTACAATTAACCGAGCTCAGATCAGTGGTGGGATGCAACCAGTTTAACAACCGGTTCAATGAGTGCAAGCTTTGCGCCCATGTGCAGCATTGAAAAAAATGACTTTTTAGGCTTCAAAATTTACCTACTATGCCAGCACCTGTGAGTAAAACCGTGGACACGCGGCAGTCCACTGTGCTACGTGAATCAGCTGAGCTAAAAAACAGAGAAATATAGGTCAGGAAAATGCAGGGGTGGGTGGGCAGGGTCAAATGCTCACCGGAATTACTGGTTTGCCCGAACCGGTCCAAACCAGCTGAATCCCACCCCTGGCTCAGATCATCCTCTGCTACTCCCATAAGGGGAAAAGACACCCACCCTCAGTTATAACACCTTAAATAGGAACAGAAAGGGTTCAGTAACTCCTTTTTTACACACAGATGTTTTTTTTCTGTTTTAAACTCTGGGGAGCAATAAGTACCTGCCATGAGCGACAATGCCGTTGCTGTTCATTTCAAGACTCATGGTTGTTCCTGAGGTCAAAGGTTAAAAAGACTCTCCTGTAATGAAATGGGAGAGGGCAGGGTTGTACAAAGCTGCAGTGCAAATTATTATCTAGAGAGAGGAGCATCCATAACAACAGATAAACCTAGAAGACAAATAAGTGATTCGTGAGCTGGGGTGCATGGCAAGGCACCTGGCAGAGAATAATGAGTGCAAGAGGGAAAGAAGAATACACTGTAGCCACAGTGCTTGTAAAGTCAACAAAGTCCCATGATTCTAATTGGTCCAATGGGATTTGTGTGTCCCAACATTGAGGAACAGGTTGGTATCAGAGTTTTGCTTTTGAACACACTTGTTATTTTATAAAGGATGAAGAAGAACAGTTACTTTCTAGGCCTATCACAATACATGAAATGTCATACAGGCAGTCCTTGACTTACAATCAGTTGCTTAGTGACCGTTTGAAATTATAACAGTCCTCTGTGACTCAGTTTCAAGTTCTGAGGACCATACACATCAATGGTGGGTTTCCATTTTTTTTAGAACCTACTCTCTAGGTGTGGCCTATTTTGTGGGTGTGGTTTGGCAGTCATGTGACAGGATGGGAGTGGCCAACTTGTAAAATGTGGTGAAACTCATTTAACAACGCTCTTGCTTAGCAACCAAAATTTTAGGCTCAATTGTAATGATAAATTCTTTCTTTCTTTCTTTCTTTCTTTCTTTCTTTCTTTCTTTCTTTCTTTCTTTCTTTCTTTCTTTCTTTCTTTCTTTCTTTCTTACTTACTTACTTACTTTCTGCCTTCCTTTCCTTTCCTTCCAATTGGGTTACTGGCAGCGGCAGGCCAGACTTACTTCTGGGTCCGTCGGTGGAACCCCCTCTCACCAGCTCTCTAAATTTCACCATCCGGCTCTTGCGAGTAGGTGCGAGCCTGCAGAAACCCACCACTGATACACATACACACACAGACACACACTGTGGTCACGTGATTGTATTTTAGGAGTTTGGCCTGCATTTACAGCAGTTTGCAGCATCCTGTGGTCACATGACCGCAATGTATGAAGGTTGGTTTTTTTTTTGCTGGAAACCAGTGTTCAAATGTTCATTGGGTACAAAGGGTTTATTTAATGGCCATCACATTTGCTTGATGACCATGGCATTCCCTGAATAATTGTGACATTCACTTATTGATCACTGGAAAATGAGTTGAAAAATTTGGTGCAGTCACATGGTGGCCTGTTTAATGACTGGCATGACTTGTGATCATAATTCTGGGCTCAATTCTGTTCATAAAGACTACCAGTACTATATTTGCTAAGTATAGTATGTTTTGCTACCCAGTCTAGCAGCAGCACAATTTTGCAGATCTCTTGATAAAGGATCTCAGTACTCTTCTAAGCAGTTTTCAAGCATCCTGCTTGGTTTAATTAGTGAAACAGGAAGGAAATATATACATTTCATAAAAATGACCTTTTAAAGTTACTAATCAGTGCTTTGGATACTGCCCTCAAGCAGAATTGGCAGATTGGATTAGCATGGTTTATTTAAAGGTAAAGTAAAGGTTCCCCTATACATATGTGCTAGTCGTTCCCGAATCTAGGGGGCGATGCTCATCTCAGTTTCAAAGCCAAAGAGCCAACGCTGTCAGAAGACGTCTCTGTGGTCATGTGGCCAGCATGACTAAACACCAAAGGCACACACCAATGGCGTTACCTTCCCACCAAAGGTGGTCCCTATTTTTCTACTTGCATTTTTTATGTGCTTTTGAATTGCTGGGTTGGCAGAAGCTAGGGCAAGTAACGGGAGCTCACCCTGTTATTTGTCACTAGGGATTCAAACCACCGAACTGCCAACCTTTCTGAACGACAAGCTCGGTGTCTTAGCCGCTGAGCCACCAAGTGAATAAACCAATGCAATATGATGATGCAGTTCAATACAATGTCATCAGTCCATGCATAATCAGTATGGTTCAGAAAATTCACAGAAGAGTCCAGCTTAGCTGCATTCCCCAATTTGCCATGAGAATATGATCTGTGGCCTCTGTTTTCCCTTTTCTTGAACTCTTCTCTGAATAGAAGCTTTCCCTAATGTAAAGAAGTCACATAATCTGAGACTTGACTGCATCTCTGTTTGGATCCATTAGACATTGTGTACAACTAGACACCCCTGTTCACCATTCCTTGTTTCTAGTATAAAAGGCAGTAAATTAAACGCAAATTAGGGAGAGGAATTTAGGGTGGGACTAATGTATCTGTATTTAAGAACAAAAGAAATCTTAAAGGATTCTGTTGTTAGTGGAGATGAAATCTCTTTCCTATTATGTTTCGTAGCCTTAACCATAAGCGATGCGTCATTCAGCAACCACAAATCTTCCTGGATGTCATTTGAGCCCTTCAACATTCGACACAAGGTCCATATCTGGATGCAATTCCAGACCTTTTCAGGAAATGGCATCCTCTTTTACACTGCTCAGCATCTGAGCTCACGATCAGGTAAGGCTTTCATTTTACTATCATGTGATAAGGGGAAGGGGGAGAGGCCAAATGAAATATTATCTGATTTGATTAATGTGCCATGATTTTGCAAGAGATGAATTGTTAGTATATTGAATTTGGTAGTTGGAAGAGCAAAGTGTACAATAGGACAGAACACACAGTTGTAGTTGATTACAGAGTGCTGACTCATGCATGATGTAATCTACGCTGTCATTGGTTGCTGTGATTATAAAGGGGGTGTTTCCCTCCCCCTCTCCTTTTTTCTTTGGTGTGTTCTGTAAACTGTTATAGACTTATCTCATGATGTTCCTGTGTTCCTGACCATCTTACATTCTTCCTTTTCTGGAGGATGACAAAGACTGCTATAAATTTGAATATTAAATATGTTTATATTTATATAAAAGACAAGAGGTTTGTGTCAGTATCTCCGACTTCATCTGGACAGCTACTGCGCAATTCCTTGACATGAATGAATTGATAATAAACATCCTGCGATGGTACCGTGTTTTCCCCAAAATAAGACAGGGTCTTATTTTCTTTTGACACCGCCCCCCCAAAACAAGCACTTGGCCTTATTTTCGGGGAGATCTTATTATTTTTGAGGTGCTCCCCTTAACCTCGGCCGGTGGGCCGTAGATCGGCTGATCCAGAGAGGGTCAGAAGTTCTGTCTCAGTTTCCAGCCCACTCTTGCCAGCCCTAGCGTCACTGGGCCTGCCGCTCTTTTTGTGACTGCCACTAAGAGAATGGGCGCTGGAGCTAGGGTTCGCGGTAGCGGCCTCTGTGAGGCCGTTCTGCGTGGATGGCAGGTGCATGCGATGTGCATGGGGTACCTCCCCTTCCGCCCTCCAGGAAATGGTGGGGACTGGCTGCACGTACGATTAAATATTTTCGTGGAGGGCTTATTTTCAGGAGAAGTCTTATTTTAATGCATGCGCTCAAAAGCATGATTGGGCTTATTATCCGGGGAGGTCTTATGTTTGGGGAAACAGGGTACCTTTAGCACAATCAAACAACAGCACCTAACCATCCTTGTTGGGAAGGACTCGACGAACAAAAATGCCAAATCCAATCTAAAGATCTGGCTGATTTCGCGACAAATCATAACGATAGTGTGCATGGTTAACTTGACCACGTTACACTAAAAACAGAATGCACTCAAGTCAGCTGCGACCATTACAGTTAAGACAGTTGCTGTGGTCTGTCAGCCGCTGGCCCCTCCAGCAGCCGAATCAGAGGAGCAAGAGGCATGGGAGTCAGGATCAGCATCAAGGCAACCTGAGAGCTCCGAGGGAACTGAGTTGTTAAGAGACACAGACAGAGGAAGAGCCTGGGCCATTCATCAGCCCTCAGATGGAGAGTCAACAGCTCCCAGGTCTGGAGGCGGCCCATGAGGAAGAAGAGGAACAGCTGGGTCCAGTGCCTGACACATGGATGAGTAGAAGGCAGAGAAGAGCAGTGGAAATCCATGGGCCAATCCTTGGGAAGGAAGAACCACCGCTGCTAGCAAAGTCCCACCTTAGCTCTAGGGATAAAAGGCAGGGTGTGTAGATGAATAGATGTGGCAGACAACTATTCATCTTCCAGCCAGCCATATTTATCAGCCTGTTTTTTGCTGGGACTGCCAGCGGTCCTAATAAAGAACTCTTTGAGTTAAACTTCAGAGGGTTTGTGGTGTTTGGGGAGCTGGGTCAGGATAGCCCAGGAGGGTCTGGGGGCAGCCATCCAAGGGTGCTTCTAGACAGGCCACTCCTAACATAGTGAGTAACTCTGAGAAGCATGCAGATTTTCTATATTTCAGAAAAAAAATCATATTTTCTGGACAATTAGCATCAATCACTCCATCCAAAGAATGTGATGCTGCCATATTTTCTGAGTCATCTGCTTTCATAATCTGCTCATTGTAGAAACTTTTGCTTTCAATGATACTTCCTAATACTGTTTCAAAGAGCTACAGCAGGGAAGGGGAACCTCCAGTGTCCAGGCCTATTCCAGCTTTTCAGGCCAACTGAGGAAGCCAGTGGAGCAACAAACAAAGCCACTGCCTCCTTGGCCTTACAGCCCCATCAAGCTTCACTCATGACTCATGCTTGGATGGACAAAATATTCCAGCCACTCACTTGTTCTCAACACCAAAACATTTTCGCCAGTTCAATTCTATTGGCATTTTTGTCATACTACTCATCTCAGACCCTATTGCCACTTTGGTACCATTTGCTTGCTATTTTTTTTAAAATGTGCGCAAATTTCTGAAATTAAATAATATTTGAGGTTTTTCACCAGGATAAAATAGGTTAGGTTTAAAGGTAAGATCATGGAATATATTTATTCTCTTTTGCTTTTGAACTCTGGGAGGAATATCTAGGACATTGCACAAGGGAAAAGAAGATTTTAAAAGCATGAAGTTTTGTCTGAGTAAAAAGACCAGGAACAGGGGCTTTTGATCAGTCAGGTGCCCTTACTCATAAATGTCTTTCCAGGCTCTAAACGAGGGATCATCAAACTTGATAACTTTGCTCGCTGGGAATTCTGGGAGTTGAAGTCCACAAGTCTTAAAGTTGTGAAGTTTGAAGACCCCTGCTTTAAACTGCTGTGTTGATGTAAACAGAAAAACAATCAAAAAGATGATTTGTGCCCGTGAGGGAACTGGTTTGTGAAGAAGTCTATAAAAGAACTAAAAGTTGCCTTTGAGTTTTCAAGTGTTCGAGCCCAACTTGACAACCAACCCAGGGTAGATTGTCTTGTTCTTCTTTTAGAAAGACTGTGTGAATAAAGTGAAGGGTATTTTGCTATCACATTTTGTTCCATTTACTGCCCCTCTTTTGATTCTTTGTGTATTATAAACATAACGTAACAACAACATGAAAGTACTTTCTTTCTTGGCCCCTTCAAATAGGAACAGTTTAACACTTCTGCTAAGTCATTATCTAGGATTAAACTATGCCTGTCTAAATAAGTCACAAGTTCTGTGCATCTTCTCTCTTTGAGCTTTAAGAAAAACAATTAGATTTATTTGAGGTGGTGAAGGTAATACAAGGTAAATGCTAGACTGAAAACAAGGGTGACTATTCCAAAGAAAATTCTGTTTGTAGCAGCAAAACATCTCATCTTACAACAATTTCTTTTTTTGCTTCAATACGTGTCCTAATGTAGGTGGATCACTGGTTTTTTGAACTACTACTTTGAGACTAAAAACAAGATGTAAAATTTCAAATCCAAAGAAAATGTGTTCTTTCAGTGACAAATTGCAACTCTTAACATTCCATCCAGCTTCACTGGTAGGAAAATGTGGGGTTTTTGTTTTTTTTACATCTGCCACTCCCCACCCTATCCTGAGCCACATCAAGCCCAATTGTACGAAGCACACACTATGTATCTTAGTAAAACTTTCTCTCCTTCTCTCTCTCAAATTCCCCAACTCTCATCAAACTCAAATCCAAACCAGGACATCATTTAAAAGAAAAAGAAAAAGAAAAAAAATGGGCTCCTGATTTTTTCTTTGGAAAAATAAAAAACAACAACAACCCAGTGCTCAATACTCAAAACAGTGCTCAATACTCAACTGAAGTTTTAAATACGGTTTCTTAAAAATGATTTATATTTAAATCCAATGGGGCTTGTTTTACTGTATTTAAGAAGAGTGTGTGTAAAAGGATAGAAGAGGAAGCCTTGGTAGGAAAATCTAGAGAGAAAAAAAATCTTTGTATAATTATAAATAATAACTGATAAGTTAGACTGGGATAAACTCAATTCTCAATCTAGGGAACTAGACATTTCCCCGGTATGTTTATGTATGTCTTCCCAGCTACCCTTACCTAGCTACCCTTGCCCCAACCCTGGAAGTCTTTAAAAAGATGTTAGATAGCCATTTGTCTGAAATGGTATAAGGTTCCTGCCCACGCAGGGGGTTGGACTAGAAGACCTACAAGGTCCCTTCCAACTCTGCTATTGTATTATTGTATTATTGTATATCTGTTGATTGTGTGGTTTTATATGGCAAATATTAATAAAGATTTATATATATTTTTTAAACTCAACTGACGTTTTAAATACGGTTTCTTAAAAATGGTTTCTTTTACTGTACTTAAGAGTGTGTGTAAAAGGATAGAAGATGAAGCCTTGGTAGGAAATGTACTTGGTGCCACAAACATACATTTCAAACCACCAAGTCTTTGAGCCCTTAAAAGAAAGAGAGTTTGCGATTTGTCATGTTTGCCTTCCAAGGAGCCTGCCAAAGCAAACATATTTAGAATGAGGAAAGACCCAGGAGAATATTGGTTAGTGGCAGCCAAAACAGAGGGGATGGCATTGCTTGGTTTGCAAAGCACATTATGTAAAAACAAACAAACCCCAAACTCTTTTCTTCAACTGCTATTATGTAAAGCTTAGCAATGCAAACCTTATTTGGTAGTTATGTAAACCTTAACAAACAAGCACCATGAGATTCAGCTAAGTATCTTCAGATTGCTAAGTAATGGCAGAGTGATATCCAATGCTGTCTTGGCATTCTGGATGTTGTAATGTTGACGTATATGGAAGATACCAAACTGCTGAAACCTAACTTAATGTTTAGTTATTTTTTTACTTGCTCAGAGATACTAATGTGTTGCATCTTCTTCTCTTTAGGTGACTTCCTAAGTATCACCTTGGCAAGTGGATATATACAACTACGTTACAACCTTGGGGACAGAACAGTAGTTTTACAGACATTCCAACCTGTCCATAGCACAAATAAGACCTGGCTTTTAATTAAAGCAGGAAGAGTTGGTAACGAAGGCTACTTGGATCTTGATGGAATCAACGTAACTCAGAAAGCTACCAGTGGCATGACTTCCTTAGATACACAGACTGATTTCTACGTAGGAGGACTACCTTCCTTAAATTTGGTTAATCCCAGGGGAATTAAGAGTGAGCCCACTGGCTTCACTGGCTGCATTAGGGAGGTCTTTGTCAATGGCAAAGAATTAAAACTCACCGAGAAAGGAGCAAAAGGTGGTTCCAATATAGGAGACTGTGATGGAACACCCTGTGGCTACAGAGTATGTAAAAACAATGGGAAATGTAAAGTTGTAGAGTCTGATTTCTCTTGCTTGTGCCCCAAGCAATGGATGGGGAGGACATGTGAGCAGTCTATTTATTGTTCACATAGTAAGTGTCTCCATGGAAGTGTTTGTATACCCAACCAAGTTTTACTTTCATATACATGTGCCTGTAAACTTGGCTGGACAGGCCTGTTGTGTGAAAAACAGCTCTCATTTTTGATTGCAAAGTTCACGGGCAATTCATACATCAAGTACACTGATCCAAATTATGAAGAGAGAGATCTCAGATTTACTAGGGTCTCTTTCAATTTTACCACCAGTCAGATGAATGGTTTGTTCGTTTGGTTAGGAAAGGCTGAAGACGAAGATAATGACTTCCTTGGTGTAGGACTTGAAAACGGAATGCTGAAAGTTGTAGTTAACCTAGGAGAAAGAATTGCCATCCCTCTTATTCACCAAAGAAAGATGCTGTGCTGCAAAAAATGGTATTTTGTTGACATTGTGCAAAACTGGACTCTCATTGAAGTGTATCTTGATGAGGAACTTGTTCTTTTTGAAGATCTGGATCCAGAGAGAAAGTATACGGCTCTAAATTATGGAGGCATTTGCTATTTTGGAGGGTTTGGACTTGATAGGAGAGTAAGTGCTGTCACCTCAGGACTATTTAAGCAAGAACTATTTGGTAAAATAAAGGATGTTGCCCTTTTTCAGGATTCAAAAAAAATAAATCTAACTAAGGGACAAGGGTATAATATATATAGCGGAGATAAGGAGTAACCAAGTAAGAGACAAGGCTGTATTATTTATTTAAATTTGTTATAGTAGCTCACTCTGGTAGACTGGGCAGATATAGTTATAGATCAGGGGTATTAAACTCAGTTTCTTTGAGGGTTGCATCAGGGTTGTGTTTGACCTCATGGGCCGGGGTGGCCATGGGCAGCTAAACGTTACTTGTGTTGGGGGCACATGTGGTGCCCAAGTTCTCTGCCAGTGAAAACAGGCTCCCGAGCTCGATTTTTGGCTGTGGCGTCCTCCTGCAACCTTCTGCCAGCAAAAATGAAGCTCTCTAACTCCATTTTCGCGGGTAGAGGCACCACAGGCCAGTCCTTCGCTGTTTCCAGGGCAGCCCTGCGGGCCAGATCTGGCCCCTGGGCCTTGAGTTTGATACCCGTTATAGATGGTCCATAATAGAACACTTGTAAACTACAGCCCATTGCTTGTCTGATTTATTTTTTACAAAATATTAAACTCAACACGGTGGCTTTCATGGAATGTTTCTATGCTCTTTGATTGCCTACTCAATTCTTCTAATCATTCAGTCATACTTGTAGGTCATTCATTTATCTCAATCCAAGTTTGATTTTGACTCTTCCTTCCCATGTTTCCTTCATGCTTAACAATTGCTGACTTTGTCTTTTAGTTACTTTTCATGATTCATTCCTAATATTCCTCACCACCATCACCAGAATCACCCTCCTGCATTTAATTGTGAAAGAAACCTCTCAAATCAAATCAATGTATTTGCCTCTTTTCTGTTTCAGCTCCACTTCCTTCTCCTTTCCTATTCTCAGATATCTACACATGATTTTAATCTGACCTAAATATTTCCTTCTCTTGTCAAACTGAATTGCAACATTTTTAATATCCAAAAAACTGAATATCCAGAATTATTCCGAATTCAAGTCAACCAGGGTCAAATGGTTTCCTATGACAAATCCACAAGATGAGGGTGGCTATTCAAAAATAAAGTTAATTTTTCTTATACCTATTACACTTTTCTTATTTCAATTTACCATATTACCCATTGTCATTAAAAATATATCAGCTAATAATAGAGAATGGATCACATAATTTGTCAATGCAAGTAGAGGTAATGCTTGACTTATGACCACAATTAACTCCCAAATCTCTATTACTAAGGGAAATAGTTGTTAAGCAAGTTTTGCTCCATTTTATGACCTCTCTTCTTAGTTAAGTAGTGAATCACTGCAGTTATCAACAGTTAAGTGAATCTGGATTGCTCATTGAGTTTGCTTTTCAGAAGATTGAACAAGGTGATCACATGACCCTGGGACACTGCAACCATCCTAAATATGAGCCAGTTGCCAAACCTCTTAATTCTGATCACGTGATCATAGAGCTGATAAAACGGGTGTAAGTGAAAAATGTTTTTCCAATGCTGTTGTAACTGAATGGTCGCTAAATGGATGGTTGTAAGTCAAAGACCACCTGTAATATCAAATATTATTTTGAAAGTGGCAGAGCTTATATTTTTCATATTTATTTTTGGGAGCAGTAGCTTTTTTCTTAGGGAGCAATTAAATCATATCAAAATGTAAGCATTGGTTAATAAATTTCAGAGAGATCTTTCCTCAGCTTTAGAATGTAGTCCAAAAGTAAGTACAACAGAAAACAAAGTACACCTGCAATTCTTACAAAATCCATTTTTTCCAGGGAAACTATATACCCAAAAATAAGACCTACCCCAAAACAAGCCCTAATCTGATTTTTTGGAGGGGCCTAATAGAAGCCTAACCCATAAATAAGCCCAGGGGAATATTGCGTGGCCAGCACAAGAGGTGGCAAGCAGGGGGGGATGACAGTGCCGGGAAGCAGCCACAGCCCATCAGCCCCTTGGTGCAGCGTAAATACTGATAAGTCCAAGTATGCAGGGAGAGGCAGAAGACAGGCAATCTGGACATGCTGTGCAGCTACCTGATTCACGGGAGGCTCTTGGGAGACTTGCGCAGCGGCACTGGCAGCAGGCAGAGGCATGGGGGAAGGCATGCAATCCCGATGCCCACATGGATGTTTGGTCGGTGGGGCCGCAGGCAAGCAGAGAAATGGTGGGAGGTGGGACAGAGTGGGCGGTACATTAGGATCGCTTCTGCCTCCACCTGGCTCTGCTGCACTTTTTGTCCAGAGGGAGATAAAGCTTTGTCTGCTTGCAAAGGGTACACTTTGAAACAAAACTAATTGCTCCATTTCAAACCATCCCATTTGCAAGCACAGGAAGCTTTGAGTCTGTCATTTCTCCGTCAGGGTTCAAAGTGTTTGGTTGCCTACGAGGTGCTTGGGAATGGAGCAAATCGACCAAACCTCGGAGACTCAAAGCTTCCTGTGCTTGCAAAGGAAACAGTTTGAAATGGAGCAATTAGCTCCATTTCAAAGCATCCCCTTTGCAAAAAGTCAAAGCTTTGTCTCCCTCTGGGCAAAAAGTGTTTGGGCAGCTATCACCAGCCCCGCCCTCTCCGTCCCACTGCCTGCTTTCCAGCTGCCTCAATCAGGGTCAAGCTCTCAGCATGCCCTGGCCCTCACCCACCTTGCTAGGAGGGCAAAGAGCCCTGCGAAGCCAACAGCAGCATGGGCAGCCGCTTGGTAGTCAGTGCCACTGCAGTCGAGAAGTGTCCCAGGAGCAGCTGGGCCAGCAGGCAGGGAGGGTGGAGGTCCGGGTATGCTCAGAATGTGGCCCATTGCAGCCACGGGCAAGCAGACAGTGGAACGGAGAGGGCAGGGCCAGCAGTAGCTGCACTCCCAATCCATTAAGCCCCTGCGCTCGCCACCTCCTGTACTTTAAAAAAAAAAAAGACCTCCCAAAAATAAGCCTGAGTGCTTATTTTCAAGCTCAAAGGAAAATAGGACTGGGTCTTATTTTTGGGGAAACACTGGTAGTACTTGGGGAGATCCATTATCACTGAAAGCAATGAACTTGTTGGAAGCAGGAATTGCTAAAATGCACAAATATAAGTATTAAACTTATTAAAGAAGCTATGGAGTTTGGAAGAGTGATGGACAATTAAAGAATTACTTTGTTAGAAAATAATAATTTTAATCACTATATTACATGTCTTCCATCTTGTAAGGGACATTTTTCCAAAACCATCTCTTATTCAGCAAACCCTAATCCATGCTAGCACTGATATTACTTAATTTGGGTAATGAAAGTTCTGCAAGAAAACAAGCAAGGCTCAGAGCACCGAGGACCCTGCATTTCAACCCTGAACTACAAGTATTTTCAATGTCTATGGAGATTCTCAGTCATCCAGTCATGATTGTCCCAAGGGCGTTTTTTCAAAAATGTGACTCTCTGTGTTTTTCCTTGAAGATGTTTTGCTTCTTAGATGAAAAGTGAAATGTCTTCAAGGAAAAACACAGAAAGTTCAGTTGCCTTTTGATAAAGCACTTTTGCTACAAATATTCTCCTTTATGGCCATCTTTTCCTTTCCCGAGGTTGCTGTTATTAATTTATTAGATTATGGTTCTCAATTTTATTAATAATTGGTGAAATGAACTATATGTAACATAGCCGATAGTTTAATTTACACATAAGGAAATCACACATTAATGCTTCTTTTCTACCAGTTGTATTGAAATTCACTGGATTATCCATGCTTTTTTGTTGTTGTCCCTCCTGTTTCAAATTATGCCTCACAACACATCTGTGTGATAACACACATCACCTCTTAACCTTGTTTTCTTGAAATGTTTTGGAAAGCCTATGCTCATTCTTTTAGTCCCTACTATTTTAGTAATACCATTTCTTCCTACATACTTCTCTATTTTAGGATAAGGACGTCTCATCTTTTATTTGAAATCTGCAATAACAAAATAGAAGAAAAATCTTAAAGTCAATTTAACTTGGTTAGTCTATATTTTTATTTGTAAGGAGGTATGGAAATGTTGAACTAATATTATTCTTCACAGCCCTTCACTCATTCTGCAATTAATTAAACTATAAATTTGTATTCATTTATTATACTCATACCTTACCTTTCAAAATTCTTCCAAAGTGATTACTTAACAAGCTGCCATCACTATTGTATGAAGTTGCATCTCAGAAAGAGCCAAAATATGAAAGCATAACATACTCTAGTTTTTTTACAATACCTGATGCCAGATTACTGATTGTATCTGATTATTTTTTAAAGGTTTTTATTTATTACAAATTTTGACGTAATTTGTTATTTTGGAGGAATGAGGGCATACATAGCAAACATTTAGCATTTGAAAACTTGTTTTTATAGTAAGATTAACACCTTATTCCTAGTTATATTTATGTGGAAGTATCAAAGTGTATTTAGGATTTCAGTCTTTGAAGCACTCATCTTCTAGTCTACTCATAAGCTTACATGCAGGATTCCACCACTGAGTATGATGAGATTATTCGGAGAACATCTTATACTTCTATATAAATATCCAAATAAATATGAATAAAATAGCACAAATTGGGACGTATGGATATTTAAAATTCCCAAGAAATTCCAATTTCATTATCAAAGTGACACCAATCCAACCATCATTTATTATTATGGCTGGTTACACAGTCAGCCATGTTTAGACTGAATTTGACATTTTTGTCCACATTAGAGTTCTTCCCAAAGACAGTGATAGGCAGATGATATTACTGTTACTATGCCAGTTTAATGGTCTAATGGTTAAAGCATCAGGCTAGAAACTTAGTGACTGAGTTCAAGTCCCAGCTGAGGCATGAAAGCCGGGTATATTGGGTGACACTTTTCTTGAACCCAACTCACCTCATAGTTGTTGATGGAAAACAGGAGATGGAAGGAATACTAGATATATTCACTACTTTGAGTTATTTATAAAAAATAATAAAGCTGGGATAAAAATAATTGCATACATACTTATTATGAGTAATCTACTGTTAGATTCAGACTAAGCTTGGTGAATACTTAATAATCCAAGTCCTAACCAAAGACCTACCAATTAAGGTAGCAACTAAGCATATAGGCAATTCCAAGCAAGTGGTTATTTTTGTAAAATTAGGGTGTTCAGTTCTGACGAATTAAAACATTTTCCAAATATGGATGGAATCCTTTGCCCCAAGGAGTCACAATTGGTGTAACAGCATATTTATTTTTCCATAAGCATCCAAATTTGATCTGCAAGTCCTGGTAGATTTTCTTTTTTTCAATAACTGTTTATCAGACATATCATGAACAGGGGCTGTTTAAACTTTAAATTCCCATATCTTAAGCTGTTCATTTTCCAAAATTTTTCAACTTGATCCTCCCAGTAGGTTTTTTAAAAAACATTTTGCAGCAAAAATTATTATGAATAATAAGCTTGTTATCTTCTTTCCATGGCAGACATATAGTAAGAGCCCTTGGGAAGGTTAGATACTGAAAATGAACACTAATTAAAGGGTTTCACAAGAAAAGTTGAAAGCAATTATGGATGGAGAATGCTGTCTTGTGCCAGATGTTACTCTACTCACTCTTACGGGAAAATTCCAGGCAAAGTCCTCAGTGCCTACACACACACATACACACACACAAATGTATCCTAAACCTAGCATATGGTTGTATTTCTGTTGAAAATGTAGACTGATTATATGTATGAATGAGTCAACATTTTGGATAATCATGTTTTTTTAAAGAAAGGTACCATCAAGCAATTTATCATATAGCATTTTTAATTTGACTAAATAAAGCCATGTGCAAGGTTTGCAAACTGGCTATTATATTTAAATAGGATTTTAAAATAGCCTTAACAATTTATTTTAATCACATATTATTGAGAGATAGTTTCTTTCTTATACCAAAGTGCAAAATCTATGTTTCATAGGTAAGGCGATTTAATTAAGGGTTTCCTTTTTTTTATGCACAATGCTCCTAATTTTACTAAATACTTCAAAATAGGATGTTGAACAGAGTAGTGCAATGATATCTAACAGAAAAACCAATATACTACGTTTCACAGAAAAATCACATTTTACTGATCTATTTATTAAAAACCCTGTGGGTTATTAGAAATTACCAGTCATGAACTGCAAAGGCAAGCCATATTTACACATCTTTCTGTTATACTGGTATAGCCTATTGCTCCACATCTATTAAAATCAAGCAAACAACTGTGAGAAGGTTATCATTTGTAGAATCAAAATACCCCTTAAAATATTTACATTTTTATAATATAAAGAATAGGAAAACGCAAGTCTCATGTACAAGCTTAGGTATTCAAGTTTTCAAAGCATGAGAAATAGCTAAAATATTAATTTCAGCTGAAAGCTAGGGTTCTCAAATTGCCATCAGGGGTGGTGGGGGTCACATAAAAAAAAAAAAAGGTGTTGTGCAGATGAAGCAGAAAGACGGTCAACCTTGATCTAGGCTTTGTCGTTGCCAATAATATCCAAAATGAGCAGAGCTTGAGAACTCCTGTGAATTCTCCTAGATGGCGTTTAATGATTAAAAGTGGAAAAATGGATTTAATTCCAATCCTAACACCACTGCGTCATTAGTTTTATTCATTTCAGGAGGTGAGCCATCAATGACGGACAGGCTAAAGCCGTAAAATACCCCACTAAAAAGTGTGCCCCGAAGCAGTAAAACCTGGACTCTTCCTGCTCACTGGCCACTTCATTTTATCAGAAATGCCCAATAATAAATAATTAATACAGGTGGAATCCCCTCTGCCACCACCATTTCCTTATTCTTTGGAATCTGTTGAATACATGAATCTTTTGAATTCATATGCATTGGAATAGGGCTGCATTACAATTTCTCTCATTTTCAAAGCCAGTGTTGTGTTGTCATACTTAACACCACAAATCCATCTTCATGGTTGCTGGAGCAGCTCCAAACGCAAAGTACAAATCACCAAAGGCTACAAATAGCTTGACTGAAGCCCAATTTGACAAAGAATCTGCATGTGTTTTTTATTGCATATTAAAAGAAGCCCCTTTCGGTCATTTTTCTATACAAGCAGAGTAAAATCTTCCAACTATTCAACTCTACTCCTATGTCAAGAGATTGTAAAAGAAAATGAATGTGCGGTACACAGACTGGTACCAGAACAGACTTAGTCCTACAAAACACTAAACATTGAATATAAAAAGAAAGTATTGATGGCACAATTATACCCAAGCATATATTATACAGACAGCTTTAGGACATATTTAAAACATATTATGTTCTATTTGTTTAAAACTAGAAGACAGACTGTGCCTTCTTTCTCTCTCGTTTTTTTTTTTCCTTTCACCTTTTGTTTTTAGCCCGATCACTTTGGTCCCTGTCTTTGTAATGCCTTTCTCGGCTCTTTTCATTGTCTTGCTCCTTTGGCCGTTCCCTACTCTTTTCTCTTTCTTTTTCTTTCTCGTGAAAGCGATCTTCACTTCTAGGAACATCTTTCTTTTCAGGATTTCTACTTTCTTGTGAGGATTTGCTTTCAGAGTCCTTATCGCTATGTGAAAGTCGCAACCTTTCTTTGTCTCGATGCCCTTCCTCCCTGTTTTTTCTTTCCCTCTCTTTCTCTGAGCTTCTGTCCCTGTGTCGACTTCTTTCAGGATCCAAATCCCAGTCGTGCCTGCCCTTTTTGGGGTGGTGAGATTCGCTATAAAACCTTTGCCTGTGATGATCATTCTTCCTTCTGCTGAAGGCCCTCTCCATATGAGGACCCTGACGGCCTGCCCAGGGGTCACTGTGACGCCTTTCATGTCTCCTAGTGTTTTTATTTTGATAAAAGTGTTCAGGCCCTGAGAATCTAGATGGTTTCTGGGGGGTGGGAGGGGCTGTTGTAACTGGTCCAACAAAGTGGGGTAGCTGACCTGGCAGGTGAAGTACGGGGGGCCAAGGCATGAGAGGGCTTTGAGCAAAACCAAAGCCCGGAGGTGGAAGGAGCGGTGGGGGCAGATGATGGGGAAACCCAAATACAGGAGTATTAGTTGGGGAGAAATTAGGGGCAATGGCCCCTTGAAACTGAAAACCAGGGGGAGTTGTTTTAGTGAGTGGGAAATTGGGTTGAGGAGTCCTAATTGGTGAGAAATTTCCACTTGGAGCAGATAATTTGGTACTGAAGTCAGATTGATGACTTTTATTTTCTGCTTCAAACTGAGATGATAATGTTGATGAAGAGGGTGGTGGTGGTGGTGGTGGCGGCGGCGGCAATAATTCTCTCTCAGAATTTCCAGTCTCAATGTTTTGCATCAAGGTGTCTTTAAGTTGTGAGGTACATGCTCTTTCTCCATTAGAAGCATTTGAAACCAATGTTGTCTTGCATGCTTGGTTATCGGTCTGATCGGAGGCTAATTCATTTCCTGACGTCTGCTTGTTATCGACTTTTGACCGTTCAGATTCTAAAGTATCAAACTGCTGCATATCTTCACTTCTAGTACTATCTCCTTCACTTTCTGAACTATTGTTCTGTTGGCCTCGTCCAGCTGCTTGCCTTGGGTCTCTCTTAAGATTAATGAATGGTGGAGATTTGGAACTATGAATGGTCATAGTATCAACAGATGCTGTTCCAACATTGCTCCCAACTCCTTTTCCAGCATTAGAAGGAACAGGAAAATCTATGGTTCTTTTATTTTCCTGAGGAACATTATCTGTATCACCCAACTTTAAACTGTTTTCCGGAGTCTCTTGGTTTTCCTTATTCTGTGATAGAATAGTTAAGTTTGCTAAAAATACCTCAGTGGAAACATCCGGTGGTTTCTCCTTAAGACTCAGACTTGTAAGAGTTCCTGAAGAGCAAGGGAAATCTACTGATACGTCCGCTGCTAAGGTATTGTTGATGGTTTCTTTTGCATTGTCCTTTTTATTCTTTGTACCTTCAATACCCACTGGAATGTCTATGTTGTCTTCCTTTACATTTGTCCGTTTCTCTAATAAAGGAAGATCTTTATTAACCATCTTGTCAACTGTTGGTTGGATATGTTCAGGCATCTGCCCTGTGGTATCCAAAAGGCTTTGAAGAATGTCATCTACTGGCAGTGGCTTACTTGCTAGTTCAAGAGCAGATGACTGATTTTCCCATCCAACCAAAACCCCAGGAAGGAACCTTAGAGGTTTGGGGGGTTCAAGTTTGATGGTCTCCACAGCAGGTTCATTTGCTGTGACTTCGTCTGTGCTACATTGTTGGGATTTGATCCTCTGCTTGTGCAGTACTGTGGTGAATGAATTAAAGAAATCATTTTCTTCTTCTTTTTCATTTACCTCAGAATGAAGGACTTCTGGTTTGTTCAGTTTACTTTTCTTCTCTGGTTGCACATTTTCAGGACCTTCTTCAGTATGGGTCACGGTGGAATTAGCCACAGTACTAATCTGCCTTTTCAGCTTCTGGCGAATTATCAATCCCAGCAGCAAGTTGGGTCGATGGACTTCAATTCCTACACACATACACACACACACACACACATATATAGTATATTAAAAAAGGAACAATGTAATAATGGAAAACATTATCTTGGGTTTTTTTTCAATTAAAACAAGCCACCCTAAGTCTCTACAATGCCAAATAGTTTAAATGGTTCACTGATGTTACAAAATGTACTGCATTTTTTGGACTATAAGATGCTCCAAAGTATAAGATCCACCTGACTTTTGGGGAGGGAAGCAAGAAAAAAAAAATCTGCCTCCCAGCAATTTACCTCCTTGCAGCAGTTGGATCTGCCTCCCGGAATACTATTAGCTGTTACAAGCTGTGGAGATCACCACTGCCCATTGCCACTGCCACCTATTGCCACCTCTGCACGTCCTATTTTTGGCCTCCGCACATTCCATTTCTGGCCCATTCCTAGGCAGCAGGGATCGTCGCCATCACTGCCTGGAACGGGCCTAAAATTGGGGGGGGGGGGGAGTGCATCTTATACTCCGAAAAATACGGTGTACTTTAAGAAGCACTTACAAAATTTCCCTCTCCAAATAATTGCTATGTAAAAGTACATTTTACACTGTAAAATACATCTGTTAAATCAAGAATACTAATTTGATCCATGAATTAAATAGAGAAAGAACTCCATTTCTGTTCTTTGAAACAGACATGGATTTCATGCAGAGCTTCATTTCCAATATTCATGAATGCCTACAATAAATCATCAAACTATTTGACTTCTAGCATAGTTAAAATATATTTCAGAAAATAAAAATGCCCTTGTGACATCCCGACTGGACTACTGCAATGCTCTCTACATGGGGCTCCCCTTGAGGTGCACCCGAAGGCTTCAGTTAGTCCAAAATGCAGCCGCGCGGGTAGTTATGGGAGCCTCTAGGTTCTCCCATGTAACACCGCTCCTGCGCGAGCTGCATTGGCTGCCTGTCATCTTTCGGGTGCGCTTCAAGGTGTTAGTTACCATCTTTAAAGTGCTCCATGGCACGGGACCTAGCTATCTGCGGGATCGCATTCTGCCCCATACATCCCTGCGGCCGATTCGCTCCCACAGAGAGGGACTTCTCCGGGTGCCGTCCACTAGGCTGTGCAAGCGGACGACGCCCAGGGGAAGGGCCTTCTCTGTGGCGGGCCCGACCCTCTGGAACGACCTTCCCCCCGAAATCAGAACAACCACGGACCTTCGCTCCTTCCGACAGTTATTAAAAACACATTTCTTCCGCTTGGCTGGCCTAGGGTAATTCAAATTTTAAATTGTTAAGGGGTTTTTAGGGATAGTTTTAATTTCATAGAAGTTTTTAGCGCAGGGTAAGTTTAATTCGATTTTAATTTTGTACTTTGTCTGTTTTAATTGTTTTTTAATTCCCTGTGCCCCACCTCGAGTCCCTTCGGGGAGAGAGAGCGGGTTATAAATAAATTTTTATTATTATTATTATTGTTCTTGGCTTTTTTTATCAATAATACTTTAAAGGAAAGGACAGTTCAGCCTATCTTTGTTACTTACCAGGACCATCAAAAGGAACCAACTGATGTGGAATTTTATCAAAAGCACCTAAAGGGATAATATATAAATCCTTGATTTGCTTCATGTTATTCGCTGCTACACCATAACGTTTTCTGCTGCTGAAGTATGCAAAAAGCAAAGTGTATGAAATCTGATCCTCTTCTGTAACAGGAGTAAAGCGAACCACACATATTTCCTATTATGAAAAAAGGGAAACATTTTTTTAATTATCACCATGTTCTTAAAATAAACACACACACACACAGTATCAAAAACCTTGTACTTCATTGATTTTAGATGCCAGGAAATTTCACACATGATGATCATAGATAGCGAACAAGTAAGTCACCCAGAGTTGCTTGATAGTGAAAAGAGTGGCATGGAAATGTAATAATTAAATCAGTAAATAAGATAGAAGGCTCTACTGCTTCTCATATTGCTGTTGCACGCCAAAAAGACACATGCAGCTTGAAGCTATCTCAAAACAATGATAATTAAATGCTGGACTATTTAAAAGATCTAATTTGTAAGCGTATTGCTTTGCTACTGAGGAAGGCAAACTTTAAAATGTATGCAATATAGTAAATGATTCTCTCAAAAAAATTGTACTGAAACAAAGTTGTACACTAAACCATATTTTGTATTTTGAATATATGAAACATTAAGTCAAAATAAAATCATTTTTCATAAATTAAAGGAGGTCTTAGATGCCACCAGTGTAAGCGTAGAGAGAAATGACACACAAGCTATATCAAAAAGAACTATAGTTCTTAACAATGTTTCTGAAATGGGAATATGTACAAGTATCATAGCTACAAGTTTTTTTCTTTATTTATAATACTCTTTTTCCCTTCGGTCTTTCTGTATCTTGATTTATCTGGGCTTCCCATATACTGAAAATGAGCATATTATCTAGCTACTGGATTCATTAGTGAACAAGAAACAGTGCAGTTTATTACTTTTCTGCATTGGATTTCATACAAACAGTACTGATTTTATTTCAGGTAATAACAGTACCAGCATGAAATCCTATTCTTTTTAAAAATCAAAGAACATTGAGCATCTAATGCCACATTATATTACAAGAATACATTTTTACCTTTGTACCCGAAGCCTTTATTTTATCAACATATTCCCAAACAGTCTGAGGTGATATCCTGCCACCTACTTGGATGCTATCTGGCAAATCCTATGGAAGAAAAGTAGATGTATATTTTTACCACAAGACAATATTTTTTCCTCAATAAAAGAAATATAACTTTCATAATCTACATGCAAAAGAAAATTGGTCTAATGCCCTTAGTGATTTTACACTATAACATTTCATTGTCCACAATAAAATTCAGAAAATGGTAGAATTGTTGAACATGCCATGCATTACCTCTGTTAAACTTTCAAAAGAACCAGAGATTGGGTAAGCCTTGATAACAAACTTTGCCACAGATGGCATGTTGATAAAGCCTTTCCAAATGAAAGTCAGGTGAGCTAGAAATAGTGTTTCACTTTCAACAGTTCCAGGTGTTTCTGATCTGAAACAGAAATTAAGGCAAACAAAGCAATTAAGTGTAGTAAACAACTAACTGCATTAAATATGAATGGGTGAGAAGTAAAGAGAAGGAAAACCTTTCCTATATGTGCCATGGTGAGTCAGAGGCCTTGCTGGCATTTCTTAGTTAGCAACACAATTTTCCAAGTGAAATTGACATTGGTTGCCTTATCTAAGTCAGCATAATATTTCCAGAATACAAATGAGATTGTCCAAGAGATTCTGGACAGCTATTCTTCATAGATTGTGGAAATTGTCTTTTTCTATGATCAGCTCATGAGTGGAGTGGCTGAGAGTTGGAATTTACATCAAATTCCAATTTGCACTTTATGAACACTGTGCTTTACTGAGTCTTCTATCCTAGTCACTTTTTTCAATTATTTTCTTTATTCTTGCATATTGGAAAGATTAAGAGCCTTCAGATTAGCAAGGTTCTACCGTTTCCCTGAAAATAAGACCTCTCTGGATAATAAGACTTTTCAACACATGCGCTAAAATAAGCCCTTCCCCCAAAATAAGCCCTCCCCAAAAACACTGCAACACAGCAGCAGTCGTGAAGTGATCATGCTCACTGCCTCCTGCACCTCAAATATAATAAGACCTCCCTGAAAATAAGGCCAAGCGTTTATTTCGGGGGTCAAAAGAAAACAAGATTGTGTCTTATTTTTGGGGAAACATGGTATTGTATTCATTAGAATGCCTTGAGGACTGTACAAGAGAGCCGGAGGATGAAGAAAATGGAGCAAAAATCCTTAGTGAAAAATTTTAATTACCTTTCAGCTAAACTTCTGGGCAGAATGGATCAGATGCTTCATAAAATTAGTGGAGAATGTTTATATAAAATTATAAAAGAAGAATCGGCTGCTATTGCTGTTTATGAAATTAATTTGAAGGGGGATTTAAACACTATACAAATGGATCTGACAGATGACCTATTCCCTACGGAAGTTGAACGGACATTAAATCAGAAAGTTGATTTGAATATTTTTCCCCTCTGAATATACAAAAGAGCTCTGCTAACATTTGGAAGGACTTTTTGGGAAGTGACAAAGAAAAGGATAAAGTAGAGCACGGGTGTTAAACTTGCGACATAACGTTGCCATCATATGACTTTCATGACATTTTTCCCATTTGTGGAGCTGGGGTGGGCGTGGCTTGCACATGACGCATCCAGCCCATAGGCTGTCAGTTTTACACCCCTGAAGTAGAGAAATCTATTAAACTTCTGAAGGATTTTTGCCTTGAATCATAGATAAACAGCAAATTTGGCAGAGAAGAGGGACAATTTTTTAAAGAAGTCAAAATTTATCCTAATTTTTAGGATAATATAAGGGAAGGTTATAAGGTTGCCCTGTTTGATCAGGGTTAAAAGAATTCTGATTGCCCTTTCTTTTCCTTATCCAATAAGAGAGGAATTAAGGAACAGTTAAATCAAATGAAGTTTCATTTAAAAGCAAATTATATTAAATAACATGAATGCAGGTTATAGAATTACTTCCCTTATGGGATGATTTAAAGTATACAGAGTAAGATCTAAGACACAGTACTTAGCATTTTTAGACCTTTTTCTCCTGTGTAATAGCAAACTTCCCACATCATTTTATAAAGGACTTTTGAAATTCACTGATTAAATTATTTGCAAAATAGTATGGTGGGTGGTAGAAGGAATAATCTTAAAAACTCTCAGCATTTACAATTTGTGTACTGCAAATTTTCTTACTATTTTCACAATATTCTTGTATTGCATGGCATGGCCTTGTTATTATATTATAATTATATTATACTGAATCATGTCATCTCGAAATGAAAAGCATAAATGTGTTGCAGTACCGAGGCAATTCATTCTGTTAAAGCAGGGGTCCAAAACCCCCGGGCCGCGGACCGGTGCCGGTCCGTGGCTGGATGGGAGCCGGGCCGCAGGGCTAGAGAGGAGGAGGAGGGAGGAGGAGGCAGCCCCCTGAGCACAGCGCGCGGGAGAACGCAGGCGCGGCTGTTCGCGCCGTTGGAGTGTGCCTCTTCCTCCACCCTCGTCGACGGAAGGATTCCTGGACGCCGCCGGACCGGCCACCGATTCCCTCCCCTGCTGGCATGCCGGCCACTCATTTTCTTCCAGGGACTGCGGAGGCTCTGCGGGCTGGGGAGGGAACTGGCGGGTTGCTCCGGCGGCGCACAGGAGTCCCTCCGTCGACGAGGGTGGAGGAAGAGCCCCCACCATCCTCCTGCGTTCTCCCGTGCGCTCTGTCCAATGGGCTGCTCCCCTCCCTCCTCCTCCTCTCCAGCCCGGCACCTATCCAGCCACGGAGCCTGAACGAGCGAACGAGCGACCAAGCGTGGCAGGCGGGATGAGGAGGCTGGGGGCGGGGGGACGGGACGACGATGACGACGACAGACACACATAGAGAGACAGAGGGAGGGAGGGAGAGAAAGATAGACAGAGACACAGAAGGAGTGATTGAATGAATGCAAGACAGACAGACACATGCACACACACACACACACAGAGTGACAGAAATGGGCGGATGAAGGAGAGACCCAAAGAGAGAAAGAAAGAAAAAAGTGGGAGAGAGAAAGACAGACAGAGAGAAAGAGACAGAAAGGAAAGAAAGAGACAGGAAAAGATACAGAAAGAGGGATAGAGAAAGAAATAGAGAGGGAAAGAGAGAAAGAAAGAAATAGCGAGAGAAAAAAAGAGAGACAGAGACAAAGTAAGAGAAAGAAAGAGAGAGAGAGAAAGAAAGAACTTATGACCACAGTTGAGGCCAAAAGTTTGGTTGCTAACCAAGATCATTGTTAAGTGAGTTTCACATTTTCAAAGTTGGCCACGCCCACCCAGTCACATGACTGCTGAGCCCCTCAGCCGGTCCGCAGAATTTTCTTTAAAATGAAACCGGTCCCTGGTGAAAAAAAGGTTGGGGACCCCTGTGTTAAAGAGTAGGAGAAAAAAGAAGGCAGATGGAACAAAATAATGTTCACTGTTGGCAAACAAACTTCTGAAAGTTTCATATATTACAGTCTGAAAACCTGGACATTTTTTAAAATTTTCACTTCTGTTTGGAATATGTTGCTCCCTATCTTCGTTTATGGAAAATGGCTTTCAGCCAAGAAAGCCAAAAAAGCAGAACATTTCTATTCAAAGTCTCTATGATAGCTTCTATTTTCTTATACACTTGAGTAACAATCACAAATGATTACCTAGAGCTGGAAGTGGACGCAAACTCTGGATTTGATAACTCTTTATCTTCCTCTAATAATTCCAAAGCTAAAATGTTTGTTGTTGAAGTAAGCGCATTTGCTATATTGTCAGCTTCATTGTCTGATGGCTTCCGAGCAACTCCAACTGATACTTTCACGTTTTTCCCAGCAAGATCATCACTGGGTGGTGCCATTCGACCTTGAGAAGAACATTAAAAAGCTTTACTGAGTATTTATCATATTAAGCCAGTTTTAAATGACTATTATATATAGTAACAACTACTTCTGTCATCATAATGCTAAAAAATCTTGCTGGTTGAAATTAAAAGCACAGTAGTATATATCTAGAATTTGACTCAAGCAGTTAAAAGAAGTTTAGATAATTATCAAAGAGACGTAGATTGGTTTTAATTTATCATAGAAAAATAAAGGCTTTACCCAAACACAACGATGATGAAGATATATATATATATGGTTGTGTCACAACACCCTGTTAAGCCCCAATTAAGGCTCATCACCAGAGACCATCTAGACAGAAAGCTATGAGTTCTGTTGTGTACTTTTTTTATATGTATGTTAGGTTTTTTGAGCTGATCAATAAATAAATCAAGGAGACTAGGATAGATCTATTTCGAGCTTTATAGCTCTCATCAGCTAGTCATACCCTTACTGGGATTTGAACCGGGGCTGTATTACATGTTAGGCAGTGTCACAACGAAACTAATAGCTTTCTGTCTAGATGGTCTCTGGTGAGGGGGAGAAAGAGTAGCTAGATAGGTATATAGGTAGATAGAGGGGGGAGAGAGAAATACAGTAGGTAGGTAAGGAGAGAGAGAGAGGGAGGGAGGGAGGGAGAGTAGGTAGGTAAGTATATAGAGGGGGGAGAGAAATACAGTACATAGGTAGGTAGAGAGACAGAGCGTGTAGTTAGGTAGGTAGGTAGATAAAGGGATAGGGAGAGAGAGAGAGAGAGAAATACAGTAGGTAGGTAAGGAGAGAGAGAGAGAGGGAGGGAGGGAGAGAGAGTAGGTAGGTAAGTATATAGAGGGGGGAGAGAAATACAGTACATAGGTAGGTAGAGAGACAGAGCGTGTAGTTAGGTAGGTAGGTAGATAAAGGGATAGGGAGAGAGAGAGAGAGAGAAATACAGTAGGTAGGTAAGGAGAGAGAGAGAGAGGGAGGGAGGGAGAGAGAGTAGGTAGGTAAATATATAGAGGGGGGAGAGAAATACAGTACATAGGTAGGTAGAGAGACAGAGCGTGTAGTTAGGTAGGTAGGTAGATAAAGGGATAGGGAGAGAGAGAGAGAAATACAGTAGGTAGGTAAGGAGAGAGAGAGAGAGGGAGGGAGGGAGAGAGAGTAGGTAGGTAAGTATATAGAGGGGGGAGAGAAATACAGTACATAGGTAGGTAGAGAGACAGAGCGTGTAGTTAGGTAGGTAGGTAGATAAAGGGATAGGGAGAGAGAGAGAGAGAGAGAGAAATACAGTAGGTAGGTAACTAGGGAGAGAGTGTGTGTATAAATAGATAAGTAGGTAGAGGGATAGAGAGAGAAATAGAGAAAGAGAAATACAGAAGATAGGTGGGGGAGAGAGAGAGAAATACAGTAGGTAGGTAGGTATGTAGAGGGATAGAGAGAAAAAAGAGAGAGAGAGAGAGGCACACTACTTGACCAATGTAATTCTCATCAATCACTCTAACTCAGTGGTTCTCAGTTATTTTCTGTCAGGCCCCCCCTAGGAAGAAGAAAACATTTCGCGCCCCCCCAGCCCCGGAAAGCGCCCCCCCCCAGCCCGGGAAAGCGCCCCCCCCCAGCCCCGGAAAGCGCCCCCCCCAGCCCCGGGGCTGCCCCCTCCCTTCTTTCCCTCGCCTCCTTCCGAGCCAAGGATATTTATTCTCCTTGGTGCCGCCGTTGCCTTCTCTGCATGGCCCGAGCGCCTGTTCCTTACTGCGATGGTCTCAGCAGCTCCCAGCGCAGCCAGTCGAAAGCCGGGAGGGAGGCCGCTTTTCCACGCCGTGGAAGGGGATCGCCTCCCTCCCGGCTTTCGACTGGCCGCGTCCAGGCGGGCAGCGGGCAAGAGCCGTGAGCGGGCAAGTCGGGCGGCGCGCTGGGAGCTGCTGAGCCGGGCGGTGCGCTGGGAGCTGCTAAGGAACAGGCGCTCGGGCCATGCGGAGAATGCAACGGTGGTATCGGTCTTTCCGGGTGTGCGGCTCCGCGCCCCCCCTTACGGAGCCCCCTAGGGGGGCGCGCCCCACTATTTGAGAAACGCTGCTCTAACTAAACAGCTTTCCAAAAGGGAAAAAGAAACCCTTTTTGCACTGTGCAAACCTCCCGTTTTTTTTCAAATAAAAGGCATGAATAGCCTTGGGGGGGGGGCTTGCAGAGTGCTCCTGGGGGAGGGCAAAATGAGGAAAAATGGCCCGGTTTTTGTGTGAAAACAGGGTGTTTTTTTTGTTAAAAAATAGCATGCATAGCTTTATGGAGGCTTATAGAGTGCTGCTGGGGGCTGGGGGGAGGGCAAAAACTTTTTGCTCATTTCTGCCCTCCCCAGCCCCCAGGAGCTCTCTGGAAGCCTCCATAAGGGTATGTGCATGGCCATTTTGGTAAAGGGATGGGGTTCCAGGAGGCAAAAAATGTTGTATTTGATGTATGACGCAGCCAGATTTTCAGCCTCTTTTTAGAGGAAAAAAGGTGCGTCTTATACTCTGAAAAATATGGTAGGTAGGTAGATATTTCCAAGTGTATTTACCCATGTGCTGGAGAAGGAAATAGCTGTAGCATCTAAGGCTTTGTTTCTGCAAGCACAGTACTTGACCAACGTAATTCTCATCAACCACTCTAAATAAACAGCTTTCCAAAAGGGGGGGGGGGAAACCTTTTTGCACCCTGCAAACCTGCCCCAAACAGCCCGTTTTTCGCAAAAATGGGCCTGGTTTTTTTTTTCCAAATAAAAGCCATGAATAGCCTTGGGGGGGGGGGGTTGCAGAGTGCTCCTGAGGAGGGCAAAGGGGGGGGGCAAAACAAGGAAAAAATGGGCCGTTTTGTCATGAAAACAGGACGATTTTTGGTCAAAAGAAAACAGGACGATTGTTGGCATGCATAGCCTTATGGAGGCTTATAGAGTGCTGCTAGGGGCTGGGGGGGGGGGGCAAAAACACTCTGTTTTTTGCTCATTTCTGCCGTCCCCAGCCCCCAGGAGCTCTCTGGAAGCCTCCATAAGGGTATGTGCGCAGCCATTTTGGTAAAGGGGTGGGGTTCCAGGAGGCAAAAAATATTGTATTCGATGTATAAGATGCACCCAGATTTTCAGCCTCTTTTTAAGAGTAAAAAAGGTGTGTCTTATACTCTGAAAAATACAGCAATTCCACTGAGAAACTGCCATTATTCTAGGTCGTAAACTGAGAAGAAATGCTAAGGACCAAGAAGTTCAAATAGCACACATAATTTTTAAACACATTTGTGAATATTACCTGTGCAAATTTTACAATTAAGGTCAAATAGGTGGTTTTTATGTTGATTTGTTGTATCAGGACTGGAAGAATCATTATCTTCTTTAACTTTTTCAGTTTCCTCCACCTTTTCTACAATTTTAATTGGAGCAGGTTCCTATGATAAGAAAACACATTTTACACACACACACACACACACACACACACACGTACATCCTTTGGCCATAATAAACATTACATACATAATTTATTAACACTGCTTTATAAAAGAAATAACATTCTGCATTTATTAAAGGAGTCCCCATTGGCATTATGCTGAATAATTTAAAGTGACATGAGCAACACTAAATGCGACTGTAGACTAAGAGTAGGCCAGCTTACTGTTTTCAATGTTATCAATTCTGTTCTTATTCTTCAATGAAATAAAATATAACAATAGCACTTAGCAACAGCACTTAGAATTATATACAGTTGCAAGAAAAAGTATGTGAACCCCTTGGGATTACGTGGAGTTTTGCATGAATTGGTCATAAAATGTGCTCTGAACTTCATCTAAGTCACAACAATAACAAAACACAGTCTGCTTAAATTAATACTACACAAACATTCGATGTTGCCATGGTTTAATTGAACATAACATGTAAACATTCACAGTGCAGGCAGGAAAAAGTATGTGAGTCCCTAGCCTAATGATTTCTCCACGAGCTAATTGGAACCAGGAGTGAGCCAACCTTGACTCCAATCAGTGTGATGATATTGGATGTGTTGCTGACAGCTGTCCTGCCCTTTAAAAACACACACCTGGTTTGGGTTTACTGGTTTCAAGAAGCACTGTCTGATGTGAACCATGCCTCGCAGAAAAGAGTTCTCAGAAGACCTACGATCAAGAATTGTTGACTTGCATGAAGCTGGAAAGGGTTACAAAAGTATCTCCAAAAGTGTCGTTGGCTTACCTGAACGATCTTCTCTGTGAGCTGCGAGGAGAGTCCAACGATGGGTTAATTCTGCCTGATTGCCCTGGACTGGATTGATTTTCTTGAAGCCACGCCTCCTCTTGTGTGCTTGCCAGAATTTCAATATAGGCGTGGACCAGTAGTTCGTTCCTGTTGGTCTCAAGGTGTTCAACACTCCTGGTGCAAGGTAACAGTCAATCAAAAGGTAAATAGGTGAAAGGAAACAGTACAAACAAGCAAGGTGTAGGAATCTACGCTAGGAGCAAGGGCGGGTTTGGACTCTCCTCGCAGCTCACAGAGAAGATCGTTCAGGTAAGCCAACGACACTTCTCCTGTGAGCTGCTTGGAGAGTCCAACGATGGGAAGTGCCCAAGCTAAGCGTTCCCAGGGCGGGAAGTAGAGTCACCGGTAGATTCCGTCGCTAAGTGAACCTGCTGCAAAATCCTGCGACCAAAGGCCGCCTCGGAGGAAGCAAACTTGTCCAACTTGTAATTGCGGACGAACTGGGACGGAGAGGCCCAGGTGGCCGCCCTGCAGATCTCACCAAGCGATGCTTGAGTGGCCCAGGCCGCGGAAGTCGCTGCGCTCCTGGTGGAGTGTGCCGTGATGTTCGGAGGCACCCGTTGAGCTTGATGAGCATATGCCGAGGAGATGCAGGATCGCAGCCACCTGCCAATGGTGGCTGAGGTGGCCTTCCTACCCATGTTGCGAGGCTGGAAGGTGACGAACAAGGCTTCCGAACGCCGGAAATCAGCTGTACGTCTGATGTAAGTCTTGAGCGCACGTCGCACGTCCAACTTATGCCATCGGCGCTCCCTGGGATGTACTGGCCGTGGACAAAAATCGGGTAAGACAACCTCTTGGCCACGGTGGAACATGGAGTTGACCTTCGGGACGAAGGTGGGATCGAGTCGGAGGACTACCCTGTCCTCATGGATAGCACAGAGGTCCTCCCTGACCGACAACGCCGCCAGCTCCGAAATCCTACGGGCGGATGTGATGGCCACCAGGAACACCGTCTTGAGCGTGAGGCGGTTAAGGTCACACCTTCGTAACGGTTCGAAGGGCGGGTCGATTAGGGCCCTGAGGACGATGTGCAAGTCCCATGTCGGATACCTGTGAATGACAGGGGGGCGAAGGTTGGTGGCCCCGCGCAGGAAACTCTTGACGCTGGGATGTCTGGACAAGGATGAGTAGGACCCAAAGGTGAGCACGGTGGAAAGTGCGGCCACCTGACGGCGGAGAGTGTTAGCCGCCAGACCTTGTTCAAGCCCTCGCTGAAGGAAGTCCAGCACCTCTGAGATGGAGGCTGAAATGGGGTCGAGGCGGCGCTGTTCACACCAGGTGACGAAGGTCGACCAGGTGGCATCATAGATCCTGGTGGTCGAGGGTCGACGCGAGGCCTGAATGGTACGTATGACGCCTTCGGAAAATTTGGCCCGTTTTAACAGCCGCCGCTCACACGCCAAACGGCTAACTGCATCCACTGTGGCTCCGGGTGTGAAATGGAGCCCTGGATCAGCGCCACCTCCTCCGGAGGAATCCTCCACGGCTTGCTGACAGACAGACTCACCAGGTCCGCGAACCAAGACCTCCTGGGCCAGTGGGGAGCGACGACGATCACTTCCGCCTGCTCCGCGAGGATCTTCCGGATGAGACCGGGTAGCAGGGGGAGAGGCGGGAACGCGTATAGAAGACCCGGGGGCCATCGGCACATGAGGGCATTGGTGTCCTCCGCCCCCTGACTTTTGTACCTGGTGAAGTACCTCGGGAGATGTGTGTTTGCCGCGGAGGCGAACAGGTCGACTGCTGGCAGGCCGAACCTCCGTGAGATCTCCAGGAACAGATCCGGATGCAACTGCCACTCT
Organism: Rhabdophis nuchalis; assembly: GCA_039707465.1. NCBI lineage: Eukaryota > Metazoa > Chordata > Lepidosauria > Squamata > Natricidae > Rhabdophis > Rhabdophis nuchalis. The sequence continues at coordinate 268,623,155 of CM077643.1, read as the reverse complement.
GAGTTGTCGATGGTGGCCCTGCTCAGCCAGTCCGCCTGGACGTTGCTCTCCCCCGATATGTGTTCCACCTTGATGGAGGCCAGGTTGTCCTCTGCCCAGAGGCCCAGGCGTTCGGCCTCCTCCATCAACGACCTGGAGCGAGTGCCCCCTTGCCGGTTGATGTGGGCCTTGGCTGATACATTGTCTGTGAGGAGAAGAACATGACGTTTCTGAATGGTCGGATGGAAGTGAAGAAGAGCGAGGCGAGCTGCTCTTAGCTCCAGCCAGTTTATGCTGTGCTTGAGCTCCTCCTGCGACCACGTCCCCTGAGCTACTCGGTTGTCCAGGTGGGCTCCCCATCCGAAGAGACTGGCGTCGGTGGTGACGACCACTCGGTCCGGCTCGCGGAAGAGACAGCCCTTGGCCAGGGACGCCGCCTTCCACCACTCCAGGGATGAACGTACCTGGCTGGGAACCGGAACCGGTCTGGGAGAATCGCTGTCCTTGGCTCTTTGGAACGGCAACAGACACCACTGTAGATGCCGAGAGTGCAGTCTCGCCCAGGGCACTATGGAGAAGCAGGAGACCATCTTGCCGAGGAGTTGCGACAATAGGACAATGGGAGCAGTTCTGGATGTCCTCACCTTCTGTACAAGGTTGAGAAGACTCGTCACACGTTCCTGGGACAGGTAGACCTGGCAGGCGACGGTGTCGACGACCGCCCCCAGGTGAATCAACCTGGTAGTGGGAGTCAGGTGGCTCTTCTGCAGGTTGATGGAGAACCCGTGCAGTTCGAGGGTTCTCATGGTCAGACGTAGGTCCCTGATCGCCTGGCGGTGGCTTGACGATTGAACTACGATGTCGTCTAGGTATGCTTGGAGACGAACGGGTCGCGACCTGAGCGATGCCAGGACTGCCGCCAGAACCTTTGTGAACGTCCTCGGGGCGGAGGACAGACCGAAGGGGAGGGCCCTGTACTGATAGTGTTTGCCTGCGTAATAAAACCTGAGGAACCTGCGGTGTGCCTTTCGAACCGGGACATGGAGATACGCCTCCTGGAGATCTATGGATGTTAAGAGATCCCCCGGTCGAATGCAACTCAGGATGGACTGGAGGGACTGCATCTTGAAGCGTTTGTATGCCAGATGCTGATTCAGATGTTTGAGATCCAGGATTCCCCTCCAGCCCCCCGAATTCTTGGGAACCAGGAACAGGATCGAGTAAAAACCTGACCCCTGGTGTTCTGCCGGCACCTGTTCTATCGCGTTTATCTCCCTCAGGTGAGCTACCTCCTGCTCCATGAGTGACCTTCTGAGGGGAGAGGAGGGCGTGGGGCAGCGAATGAATCGCCTGGGAGGAAGGGAGGTGAACTCTAGGGTGAGACCCATCCGAATGGTCTGAAGGACCCACTGATCGGATGTGGTCTGCTCCCAGGCCGCCTGAAACAGTTGGAGGCGACCTCCTATGGGAGCTGTCCTCTGCGGGTCACTTAAACTTGCGGAAGGGCCGGGATCCGGACCCACCACGGAAGGGGCGCTTGGAATAGGATGAGCGACCTCTGTCACGGAAGGAATGTCTATCCTGACCTCTGTCAGCCCCCTGATGGTAGGGCCGATGGTACTGGCCTGAACTAGTGGAGGGCTCAGAGGCGCGAAAGGACTGCTTCCGAAAGGAAGCAGGGCCCTTGCGATCGGATTTCTTGGATACTGAGGGCATGACTTTCTTTTTGTCCTTGTTCTCCACTAGTACGGGTTCAAGGACCTCCCCGAAGAGCTTCTCCCCTTTATAGGGGGCAGAAGCAATCTTCCATTTGGAACGCATGTCCACGTTCCAGTGACGAAGCCAAAGAAGCCTTCTGGATGTCACATTAGATGCCAAGGCCCTGGAGGCGAACTTGGCGGAACTGAGGGTGGCATCGGCGGTGTATGAAACACCTGCCATGATCTTACGTAACTCCTGCCTAGTTTTGGAGTCTCCCGCTGGTACTTTGGCGAGGAGCTGGCGAAGCCATTTGAGTGTTGCCCTCGACATAAAGGAGGCCGAGGTGGCAGTCTTAATTGCCCACGCAGCCGCCATGTGGGTCTTGTGGCAGGCCTTCTCGGACCTTTTGTCCTCCGCCTTAAGGCCTTCCAGGAGATCTGGAGGTAGGACAGACGTGGATGTAAGGGCCTGTACCGGCGGGTCCACTGGAGGCAGCTTAAGCAGGTCCTCCAGTGGGGCATCTACTGTATAAAGCTGCTTGTCTATATTACTGTGTGAAGCAGCAGTGCCCGGCTGGGCCCACTGGCGTTGAACCAGGTTGAGAAACATTTTTGGCACTGGAACTATCTCCTGAGTCTCCTCAGGTTCCTCAAAAAGACCCTCATCGTTATCAGAGACCACCTCAGGGGTCGGTGCAGGAGCTGTGACCTTCATGCGGGTGGAAACCTTAGCCTTGCCTAAAATGACTTTAAAGGTGGAACTGCGGAAAAGGCCTTTAAAGGCGGGTTTTTCCGGGGCAGCTTGTTCATCCCCAGAGAACTCCTGTTCGGGAGCCAGGTCATCCTCCGCAGAGGAGTCTCCACTATCCAAGGACGAATGGGGAGAGGGAGACCTGCGAAAAGCCTGGCGCTCAACTACCTTGGGGGTACTAGGCCCCTTGGCTCGCTTGCTCTTATGCTTCAAGCCATCAGCAATCCCTTGGGATATGGCCCTATCAATGATTGCCTGCATTTCAGCCGAAATTGCAGGCCCCTGATCCTCAACTGGTCTGGCCCTCTTAGGAGGCCTAGGGTGAGCTGGGGGAGGAGAAACTGGCCTGGAAATGGGGGTACCCTCTTCCTGAAATAAGTCATCATCACCCCCCAAGGAAGGTTCTGGGGAGTCATCCGAAGAGAATTCCTGTTCTTCCTCTTCCTCTGCAACATCTCTGCCCATCAAGGGAACATCCTCATATTCAGCCACTTGTACTTCTTGAACAATCACTTCAGTGATTTCTTTGGAATGTTCCTTGGCTTTACGTTGGGCCTTGTCAAATTCTTTGTCTAGGGCTTTTTGGCGCCTGGAGGCAGCCCTATCCTGTGCCTTGTCCTGCTTCTTGCCCCCGTTCTTGCTAAGGGCCTCAGAGGCAGCCTTACTGGCCTGCCTAACAAGCCCCCTGCCGGTGGATGGCCCTGGCTGTTCCTGATCTTGGGCAGATCTTTCAGACATCCCGGGGCTGTTAACTCACCACCTGAAGAATGAAGGACTCACAGCAGGACGAGCACGGAGCAGCAGGAGTAATTGAAGTGATGAGAGAACGGTAGATCAGCTCCTGGGAGACTGAAAAAACCACCCTCCGAAGAGCCGGATTTACTCGGAGGTAAAGGAGAGCCTGCCGGATCGTGGCCGGACAGGAGCGTTTCCCAAGCCTCCGTTGGAGCCTGCAGATGCAGCTATGCAAGGATCTTTTGGAGCGTTCCTTGGAGCGAAGCTGCAGCCTAGAATCCTCTTCGCGCCTCCGCACACCGGCAAGAAACGGCGCCAGGAAGTAGCTGCTCAGCCTCAGATCAGGGGCTTCCGGCCGCTTTCGCGCCTAAATTCGCCGCCCCCGCCTTCTCCTTGCTGCAAAAAGCGCCCGCCAATGGCTGCAGAGACCAAAAATGGCGGGCGCAGTTTGAACGAGCGGCGCGAAGCCGCTAGCACGCAGCCCGGCCGGCCAGAGACCGGTGTGGGGCTCCGATGCTCCAGCTGGTCAGCGCTAGACGGCAGGGCACTCTGGCCACTGTCCGAAGCGCTGCCAGGCTCCCCAGGCACTCCGAGCCTGGGGTCAGTCAGCCGAGTCCGCGCGCGCCCGGGCGAACCCAGGACGCGTCGGGAAGCTTTCTTCTTCAGTGAGCTAGAAGGGAAAAGCTCACCAACACTTTGCAACCTAAAATAACATTTAAAACTCACTTGGAGAGTCCAACTAAGTCCTGTTAGCAAAATTCTTTAGGAGAACCAACAGAACGTGTCCTATAGGGCTCAGACTGGATTGAAATTCTGGCAAGCACACAAGAGGAGGCGTGGCTTCAAGAAAATCAATCCAGTCCAGGGCAATCAGGCAGAATTAACCCATCGTTGGACTCTCCAAGCAGCTCACAGGAGAAGCCTTGATGTTCATATATCCACGCTAAGACAGAGTCTACAAATGGAGAAAGTTTAGCACTGTTGCTACTCTCCCTAGGCGTGGTCGTCCTGTAAAAATGACTGCAAGAACACGGCGCAGAATGCTTCATGAGCTAAAGAAGAATCCTAGAGTGTCAGCTAAATACCTACAGAAGTCCCTGGCACATGCTAATATATTTGTTGACACATCTACAATAAGGAAAACATTAAACAAGAATGTACATGGGAGGACACCACGGAGTATTGCTGTCCCAAAAAAATATTGCAGCACGTTTGAAGTTTGCAAAAGAGCACTTGGATGTTCCACAGCACTATTGGCAAAATATACTGTGGACAAATGAAACCAAAATTGAGTTGTTTGGGAAGAACACACAACACTATGTGTGGAGAAAAAAAGGCACAGCACACCAACAGCAAAACCTCATCCCCACTGTAAAACATGACAGAGGGAGCATCATGGTTTGGGGCTGCTTTGCTGCCTCAGGACCTGGACGGATTGTTGTCATTGATGGGAACATGAATTCCAGAGTTTATCAAGACATTTTGCAGGAAAACGTACGACCATCTGTCCGCCAACTGAAGCTCTGCAGAGGATGGGTGATGCAACAGGACAATGACCCAAAGCATACAAGTAATTCAACAAAAAAATGGCTTCAACAGCAAAGAATACGCCTTCTGGAGTGGCCCAGTCAGAGTCCTGACCTCAACCTGATTGAAATGCTGTGGCATGACTTTAAGACAGCGATTCACACCAGACATCCCAAGAATATTGCTACACTGAAACAGTTTTGTGAAGAGGAGTGGTCCAAAATTACTCCAGATCATTGTGCAGGTCTGATCTGCACCTACAGGAACCGTTTGGTTGAGGTTATTGTTGCCAAAGGAGGGTCAACCAGGTATTAAGTCCACCGATTCACATACTTTTTCCTCCCTGCACTGTGAATGTTTACATGTTATGTTCAATTAAACCATGGCAACATCTAATGTTTGTGTAGTATTATTTTAAGCAGACTGTGTTTTGTTATTGTTGTGACTTAGATGACGTTCAGAGCACATTTTATGACCAATTCATGCAAAACTCCACGTAATCCCAAGGGGTTCACATACTTTTTCTTGCAACTGTACCACTGCATAGTGTTTTACAGCCCTCTAAGCGATTTACAGAGTCAGCTTACTGTCCTCAACAATCTGGGTCCTCATTTTACTGACCACAGAAAGATGGAAGTCTGAATCAACCTTGAGCTGGTCAGAATCAAATTCCTGGTAGTGAGCAGTGTGTTAGCCAGCAGTACTGCATTTTAACCACTGCACCACCATGGCTCTTTTCATGGTTCAAATAAAATATATGTACCCAGATAAACAGGTCACCCAGTATTATGACCAGTTAAAAAAATGAATGTGCTTCAGTTCCAAGGAATCCAGAGCTGTCTTTATCCTGATTCTGGAATGTCTATAGATTCATCTTTGCTGAATAATATTTTCATAGAAATAGTATGAAGGCCTGTGAGGACACATCATTCATATCCTAACTCCTGATGATTACCGTAGAAGCTCTAGATGTTATTACTGAATCTTTCATGCAGGAAACCCTATAATATATTTTCAATGTTCTGGATATTACAAGGAAGTTTGTTTAGCACAAACATGTTTTCATTTACATACTGCTAAGATTTCTCTTATAAAACAGGAATGTGTAGCCTATGAAAGGTACTCACAGATTTCTAAAGTAGGCTGAATAAATCAAAGATTGGACAACCTACAAATTATATTCTAGTGCATGAGACCTGCTGATGAAAAATGTTTTGTTTTTACAATAACACATAGAAATTATACCTGAATTTCCATAATAATTGCTTCTTGCTCTTTAACAGGAGCTTCACTTTCAATTTCTATTTCTCCTTTATGAGTAATTTTTGTGATTGGACGCCTTTCAACTTCCCTCTGCTCTTTTTCAATCATTTCAATTGTCTATCAATAAGCAAAGAACAGATTACATATACAAGGCAAGAGCCTCCAGAAAAAACAAAGTTCTAGGACATGAAACCATAATTAAGAGATGGAAACTGGATTCCTTTTTTTGTATTAGAATACCTTTAAAAACAAATAATAATAAATTATTTTGCATACATGTAGAAAACCTGACAATAATTTTACTTACTAGAACATTGGTCCTTTGTAACATGGCTGGGGAAGGGGGGGGGGGAAGCGAGGAAGGAACCAGATTGTGTGAGTGGCCAGCTGGTACACATGCATGCAGCTCGATTTGTGCAAGTGGCATGTCAGCACATGTGCATGCCTGCTGGCCCGCTGCTCATACAAGCTGAGATGCGTGCCTGCAAAAGCGCGCCGGCCTGCTGCTCATGCAGTCCGGTTCTGAATAGGTCACAGGCTGTTGGGGGATTGTACTGTACTGGAAGCTATGGTTTATTTTCAAATAAAACATTTTAATGTTCAAAATTCCAGGAATATTGAGAAATATTCAATGAAGCCCATTTTACTAAAGAACAATAGAAGTATAGTCATAATGCTAAACTATGTCGTCTTGAAAAAGATTTTTAGGATATTTTGGTTAGAGAACAATTGTGGCAAGAGAACAAAAAAATGATATAAAATGAATTGAGGCAAGAGAGAACCAAATCTTATATTAGGAAAACAGTTGCAAGTCTTTATAAAATTAAATACTCAATTGAAACCAGAAGAAAATACTAAATAGTTTCCCGCGCGCTAAATGCAGGATATGAAAGGGCTGAATTTATCCTATTTAGCTAGTTTAATGTGAGCTGAAGGAAGCATTGATCATTTTATTATTTAGAAATGAGAGGATGGGTAGGGACAACAATTTTTTGAAATGAAATAACTTATAATGAGATGACCAATTCAATACTGGTAGATAAGCCATACATGTCTGTTTTCTCTTTTCCTCCATGCTGCTAGTTCTTTGGAAGCTAGTTCTTCAGGGCTCATTCTTATGAGATGGTCTGGAGTAACTTCACCTCTCAATACTCTTTTAAAAAGTATCTGGAAGAGAAATAAAATAATTAGTTATATATAATCAACCAAAACCTGCATGTTCAGTATCAATTCAATGAGAAAAGTATTAATAACTTCAAACCAACTACACTTATGTGAAATTCAATTAATTTACCTTGCATAACCATTTCTCTACCACAAGTGTACACCAATGTAAATATTTCATATTTAGCTTCAATTATTTTTATATGATGTAATATACTAATAGGAAGAACGATTGGTTTTCTGTTTAAATCCTCTAAAACATTCTGCAAGTGAGCTGAAAGGTTTAGACCCACTTTTGAACCTAACTTAAAAAAAAGGAAAAGAAACCTATAAATTTGGGTGAGTATGAATTTTATTGCTGAAAGCAGAGGGGACACAAACACAAACTTTATTCGATATCTATTTCTACTCTGCTACTCTATCTGCAAGGCTTAGGATACGTGCAGAAGAAAAGGATTCCCCTAAGGTTTCTGAAAGTAATGATTATGGTATCTAAAACACAATTATTAGATTCAATGCAGTTCTTTTTAATGGGGGCATTTCAAATCTGCCTTAAAAAGAAATCCCCACAAAAGTTTAGTTTATGTTTTTCCTGACTATCTAGCTTGAATAGCGACATGGCTCCTATTCCAACCATATACTGGATCTATAGCATAAACCCAATGTTAGGTATATGCAGTCTGATACAGTCCTTGTACATATATACTGAAGAACAAACATAAGGCTTGTGGCAAACCTCAGAGGCCAGCAGTGAGACACAAAAGTTAAAATCAAATCAGAAAGATCTAGCACCCTGATGGCGAACCTATGGCACGTGTGTCACAGGTGTCACACGGAACCATTTGTCAGGGCATGTGAGGCATTGCCCTGTGAGCTGGCCAGTGAACATGGGCACGCTGGCAAGCTGAGTTCGGCCTTCTTTTGAGGCTATTTTTGCCCTCAAGCGCGAAAAACCAGCCCTATGGGCAAATCGAAAGTTCAGGAACATACTTCCAGTTTGCTCATAGGATCATTTTTTGCCCTCTGGAGGCTTCCCTGAACGCTCCGGAAGGGCTAAAACCAGCCCTACGAACAAACCGGAAATATGTTCCCGAACTTCTGGTTTGCCCATAGGCCCAGTTTTTCGCTCCTCAAGAACTTGAGGGTGAAAAATGGCCTCAAAAGAAGGCCGAACTCAGCCGGCCAACGCATGCATACAAAGCCAGCTGGGTGACTTTACTCCAGTCATTCTCTTTCTCAGCCTAACACAGTGTTTTTGTTGTGGAGAAAATAGGAGGAGCAAGAAGTATTAGACAAGTTTGTTGTCTTGAGTTTTTTATAAAAATAATAAAAGCGGAATATAAATAAAATATATAAAAGTATTAATTATTAGTAGACAGATTTAGGAAAGAAATTGTTACGTTCAATTCTAAATTTGCTTTCCTAGGATGTAGTAACTTATTGAAAGATTTTGCTTCAGTAAAGGTAGTCCTTGACTTATGACTATTTGTTCAATGACTGTTCAAAGTTATAATAAAATTAAAAAGTGACTTACGACCAGTCCTCGCACTTACTACTATTGTAGTGTCCCTGCAGTCATGTGATCAAAATTCACCTACTTGGAACTGACATGCAGTTACAATGGTTGCAACATCCCAGAGTCATGTGATTGCCATTTGCAACCTCCCCAAGGGGCTACCAAGAAGCAAAGTCAAAGGGGGGAAGCCAGGTTCACTTAATGACTGTAGTGATTCGGTTAACAACTGCAGCAAAACAAAGGTCATAAAACTGTGCATGACTCACTTAACGTCTGCATGAGTTAGCAATGAAAGTTCTATCCCAATTATGGGTATAAGTCATGGAATACCTGTACAGCAATTATGCTGATGGTAGGGACAGTGTGCAATTTTCATTCATTCATCTTTGCTTGTTCAGCATCCTATCTATTGAAATTTTATTCTGGGGAACTATCCAAAGGTAAAAAAATGGTGATACACTAGTAAAAATGTCTTCATCTTATTTTCATCAGCAGGAAGTTTGTGGGCACAGGTCTATTCATATATACTATTATAGTTCTCTATTAAATCTATTTTTAGGTAAAGAAATGTTAATCCCTATTTTGGAAAGCAAAATGCCTCTGAAAAAAATTAACACGTAAGATATTTTAGCATGCAAAAAGAAAATGACAGTGTTTTCATTAAATATAGACAGAAAAAAGTGGGCGTATCAATTTGGATATGGAATAAAAGTAAATTGGAATATTTAACTTTAGTTCTGAGACTTCTAAAATGTTAATAATCAGGATGAAAGAAGAAATAATGAGCATTTAAAATTATTCTAGGCCTCCACAAAGAAACCAGAATTATTATTATTACTTTTGTACTAAGTTTTGTTTTATTTTATAACATACAAAAATTCCAAGTTCAACTGAACCAGAATTATTTTTTGAATTGTTCACAAATACTTAGGAAATGTCATGACATACTTTATTTTTGGGATCTTTCAGATTAAATATCAAGCTTCTGTACTTATTTTTGTACTTGGAATCGGTATCCCGGAAAAAGGAAAAGAGCTCTTTTTCTATTTTATTTGCAACTTTTGCTGCTCTTTCTTCAGGAATCTTCAGTGTTGAGTCTGCAAGCCTGAAAAAAATATACAGATTATATTTTATTTTATTTTATTTTATTTTATTTTATTTTATTTTATTTTATTTTAAGCAAACAACTGAAGTAACAGAAATGGCTTTACTGCAGGACCCATACCTTTTTTCTAGAATTTCTTTCAGTGACTGTTTAACACTTTGTCTTATCTGATCAGCAGAAGGTTTGGCTGCAGAAGCAGGAGGTGAGTGTACATTACTTGCTGTTCCCTTCTCAGTTCTCTTTTTCTTCATTTCCTGCTTATCCTGAGTACCTTTTGAAACATAACCAAATTAACTGTTTGAGAGATATGGAGAGATAAAAACTGCATTTCTTCAACTGACCATATAATGAGAACAAGAAGTTTTTACTGTTGAAAAGATAAAGTGAATTGACTGAATTTATTTTAACACTATTTGAACACTGCCCTAATCTGACAGGCACTGTGAAAGAAACACAAAATCATAAGTATAACAACAATACAAACAACCAATAGAAATCACAAAGAAGTTATATGGTGGGCATCTATATCCAGTGTGGTTATATATATTGGAATAATGTTTTATCTGCTTGTATAGTTAAAGAAGGGATAGTGGGCCAACATGCCCCGGGGAAAAGTGTGATTGAAAGTGTGGGAGTAACCATAAAGAAAGCCTGTCTTATGATGGGATGGTGTTGTTACCAAGCCCTCTCTAAAAGTTCACAGCACCACAGGAAAGTTCCACACTGGCAAAGTATTGATCAATATATCCAAGTATTTAAAGGTAACCAACAACATTTTGATTTGGACCCAGAACACCAAACTTTAAATTGGTTTTATTCTGCATTGGCAAGGTTTCCCAGTAGTAACCTGGCCACCATGTTTTATGTCAGCTACACCATCTGGGTCACCTCCAAAATTACAGTAATCTAAACGGATGGGGATCAGAGCCAAAGGCATCCTGATCCAAGTAAACTTTTAACTGGCATACCAACCAGATCTGGATCAATGTCCCAGATTACAACTTTTCCTGCTGTAAGCAAGAGAGTCTAGGACCATGATGGCGAACCTATGGCACATGTGCCACAGGTGGCATACGGAGCCATTTCTGAGGGCATGCAAGATGTTGTCCTGTCAGCTCCAGATTTCTGGCCTTTATTTTTGGCCATTTTTTGCCTTCTGGAGGCTTTCTTAAAGCCTCCAGAAGGTGAAAAATGGCCCAACGCGCAACCCGGAAGTCCATTCCCAAACTTCTGGTTTGCATGTTGGGCCATTTTTCGCCCTCCTCGGGCTCCTAGAAAGCTTGTGGAACCTGGAAAGGGCAAAAAATGGACCTACTGGGCCATGTCGGAAAAATGGACTCTTTCTGGCCTGCACATTTTGCCTCCCCAGGCTCCAAGAAAGCCATGCATGCATGCGCAGGGTGCACTGTGGCATTAAATTATGCGGGTGGGCGCGCGATAGCGTGTGTTTCTGGCACTCAAGGCAAAAAAGGTTTGCCATCATTGGTCTAGGGTGATTTCGTAGTCATTACAGGGAGGCCAATATTACTCAAATGTCCAGTTTCAAAAAACTCCAGCTTCAGATTTGTTCAAAAAAAAATACTTCTTATTTTTAAGATTTAACCTGAGCTTTTCACCCATTATTAAATTTCACAGAGCCTTTCTATTTTATTGTTCAAATGTAATATGAATAAAACTAATCAATCAAAAAATAATATGAATTTCTGTCTAATCTCAGAGACACTACCATTATTATAACCAATCTGGCAAAATGTAATATTTAAACCCACATATTATCAGAAGCACACACATCAGATGTAGTCAAATCTGTGTGACAAAATTATAATTATGTAAATTAAACCAGATTAAATTATATTCAGTGTGAGACTTTTTCTTTAAACAAAAGTTATTTTTACAATGTTGCATATTCCCACACCATTCCTCAAATGAATTTCCAATAAAAGGTATAAAGTATCTTAGAAATTGTTAGCTTGTACAGAATCAACTCTATGCTTTAGAGCAGTGGTTCTCAACCTGGGGGTCCAATGACCCTTTCACAGGAGTCGCCTAAGACCATTGGAAAACACATATTTTCAATGGTCTTAGGAACCGAGGCACCAATTTTATGGTTGGGGGTCACCATAATATGAGGAACTGTATTAAAGGGTCACGGCATTGGGAAGGTTGAGAACTACTGCTTTAGAGGAATGTAAGGTTTATCAATGCTTAATTAAAAAAAAAAGCAGACAGAAAAAGTCAATATTTAAAAATTCTTTCATTCAATGAATTATTTTTCAGATTTATTAATATTTATGATATTGGTACCAAATGCAAAAAAATTATTCAATCTGATTGTTTTATTTCCAGCAGCTTTTGAATATGACTTACACATTTTGGAGATCATTATCAGCTATTTTGGTTTCAATTACCTTGCTTTGGTGTGCTTTCACTTGAACACGAAGCATTATCTTTATTAGATTTTTCATATTTGTCTTCAGAAGATCGTCGGGGAATTGAACCCATTTGCCCTGTTTTCTTAAGGGGAATCTGCTGCCCCTTTTTACTTTCAGAATCTTTGCATTCCAATATTGCTTTTCCTTCACTAGATTCCTGAAACAGTTACAACACTAATTATAAGCCTTTTTCCTGTTCAATTTTTTTTTACTCTCATGATCAAATATTGAAATATATGCATTTATATAAACTATGCCAACTTCAACATAAATTGTTCCCAAGAGGGCTAACTACATAAAAAGAAGAAGAAAAATCAAATACCTTTGAAAAATAAAAAAATATAAAATGAATAGAATTGTACAGAACATTCTATTCAAACAGATTGAACTGGGTCCTTTTGGAGAAGGGCGGGATATAAATCAAATAAATCAAATAAATAAATAAGATTAGAGAACTTTAATTTGGACTAGCAAAAGGACTCTATGCCCTTTTTTGTTTGCTATTCTGATTGCATTGACTGTTACTATTACAGAGGAAGGGGGGGGGGAGAAGCCCAATCATACTATCTTCGCTTAGAATACTACCCAAACAAGAACATGTCATTAGATAAATAGTATGGTGGTTGCATATCTCTCAGTAGTAAACATTATTATTTATGGAGAAAAATATCATGTAAAATAATGGATTTTCTCTCATACAATTAAATATTCATCCTTTTCAATTTTCTTCCTCTCAGGATCTGATTAGAACACCTTTTACCAAACTAGAGGAGAACAAGTATATGGAAAAAAAATAGGTTCCTTTCTTCAACCCAGTGATAAAGGCTCTCGTTCTCTGGTGAAAAATTAGATTTCATCTATACATTGTAACTGTTTAACTAATAAAAGGAGGTATCATAAATCTTCTAAGGAACCAACTGTTCACATTTAATACACATTAAAATGCTCCTTTGCATTTTACAATCTTAGTCAACATTCCCTTGTAGAATTGCATTTCTAAAACAATAGTGCAAGCAATACTAGCACAGATTTGTTGCTCAGAGGCATTTTTAGCTGAATCTGAGCATTCTGAAATGTAATATAAATATGAATAATTAGGGTTATGGGAACTTCTGAAGGAAGCACAAGGTGCAACAGAGTAGATTGTTTTAAATTAACAATTACTCTGGGAATCTAATCCATATTTAATAGCACTTAGACTTATATACCACTTCATAGTGCTTTCCAGCCCTTTCTAAATTCTTTACAAATGTCAACATGTTGCTCTCAAAAATCTGGATCCTCATTTTACAGACCTTAGAAGGATGGAAGGGTGAATCAACCTTGAGCTGTTCAAGATCGAACTCCTGGCAGTTGGTAAAATTAGCCTACAATACTGCATTCTAAACTTTGCCCCACCATGGCTCTTTGTTTCTTTTAATTACATAATTTATTTATTAAATTATTATCATTATTTAATATATATAATATATAATAAATATAATAATAATAATTCTTAACAAGTGGCATTTTTCAGAGCTTGAGATTGAATCAGGAAGCCAAATATCAATTCAGTTACATAATTCTTTATTAATCATGCATTAATGACATGAAAGCAATATAAATATACTTTTTATTGTGAAAATCCCCCCAAAAGACAATACACACTTTATATCAAACTAATTTAATAAAAATTGTAATCACTCTCCTTTCTTCCTCCATTATTTGGAAAACAACTAAATGGCGAAAGCTGCAAATGACTGCATATTGGGCAAATGAATTTCATTTCTAAGTAGAAGAAATCGTTATATTAAAAAAAATTAAAGAATTTCTTGCCTTTTAAAGCAAAATGCAGCACATTTGAAAGAAAACATTTTAAAAGGGTTAATACATTTGCTGTAATCTGGCCATACCGTAAAAATAAATCTCATTTCTTACCCGCTTAAAGATTTTGACCTTATGTTTCACAGAGTCTTCTCCTTCCTTTGGAGTCTTGTTTTGAGGGCCCATGAAAGTTTGCTTGGACATTCCAGGCTTCTCACACTCCACTGATCTATTGTCTCTGGCTGTTTCAAGTTTCACATTGGCATCCAACATATTCTGATCAACTGAATCTGGTTTCTTGTCTTCCTCGGCGCAGCATTTGATGCAAACATATTCTTTGTCTTCTTCTCCCATTTGCTGTGCTTGAAACAAACTCAATCCAACACAATCGCCATGAAACCAATCATCGCATCTACCACAGCCTACCATGAACCTAGAACCAAAATATATATATATCATTGCCTTATTGTAATCTCTATATTATACTAAACATAAAAATTTTGTAACTGTCCTAAAAGGCCTTCCCATATAGAACATGTCTTCCTTCTTTGGTATATTTTGCGCAGAACAGTGCATCCTTTTCTCCAGCCTTACAACATGGTATAAAATGTCAAGATGCTGTCGTTATGCTAGTCAGTAGTCTACTATCATTCGTAATAAAATATACGTCAGCAAAAGAGAATTTTAACTTTTGAATTTGGTTCAGCAGCCTAATAAATATGACTGCTTACAACTTCAGAAAGACTTCAACAAATGAATACATACATTGTTGGGTCCCATATATCAGCAAAACACTTGCAAATTAGGATCTGGTTTTGACAAATAGGCAATGCCTAATTGTGTTCATAAACAGATTAATCATTCTTCCCTATTCCAGGTTACATAGTAAGCAGAATTACAGCTGCCACTTTTACATTTATTAAATAATATAATAAAATCCCGGACACTTGCAAACTTCATTGAAGAATTCATTGAAGGAGAGATATCCTTAAATTGATAATTTTCTAAATGGTGTAAACTCCTACTATTCTTTCTTCCCCAATGAAATTTGACAGGAATAAAACTCTCTAGTAAGATAAATTAGTCATACTTTAGCATACTTAAATGCATTAGAAGGCAACACAGTCCCCTTCCCCCAAATGGTGCCACTGGGAAGGAAAGAAATACTACCTCTTTTTATTTTGAGGTTTGCCTTTGTAAAGTTTTAGAAAATAAGTTACTTGAAATATTTGAACTGATTTCAGAAAAATCTTGACTATTTTCAGAATAGGCAACTGGGTCAAACTTCAGTTGCCTCAAGAGAACAATTCTGCCTACATCTTCAAGCCTAAAATCTCCATTATCCCAAATTATCTTGAAAGGGTTTCAGCTTGAATACCTTTTTTAACAAGCTAATGAATTTAAATAATATGTGAATATATGCATAGTCCATATATTTTATGATAAAAAGCAATTATTTTACCTAATTAAAAATGTACATTTTCTTCTGGCTGAAGTGTATGTGTGCTTTGCATGTAAGTCTGTCTACAGGTGGGTGCACGCGTATCCACATCCCAACTGTTTATCCAAACGTAGAAACTTTTTAGATAAATATTTTGAATTTATTTTAATTCTATAACTAGAAGGTTAAGATAACAACCACCTCATATTTTTCCATGAACATACATCATGGAGAGTGGTCACATTTCATTAGAAGGACAGAGCTTACTAAGGAATATAATTTATATTTCAGAAAAGATTGCAAATAAAGCAAATGATGGTATTAAGTATACATGAGAATTTCATGAAGTTTATTAATATGATTCACTTTGAAACATGACACAGTGAAATAGGCCATAGGGGTATTTTATGAATGGGTGTAAAAATATTGTCTCTATGGTTTAGTATGTTCATAGAAATTAGAAAAAAGGATTTTTAAAGAAAGTTGTAAACATATGAAGTAACAGTAAGCACAGATCTTCCGTGTAGTGGGTGGCACAGAAATTTAATTAATAAATAAATAAAGTTTAAAAGAAATTCAAGGAAACCAGAATTTGGCTGTCACCAGAAAATTGTCATTAGGAATAAATTCATGTTCTTGACAAAACTGACAAGCTGTTTTTGATTTTAAAAAAGGAAAACTGTAGAAAGACAGGGATTAGTACTTATTCCATACATTTAATAATATTCTAGTGGCTAAGAAACTGGAAGACTAATACAAAAAAAATAAAAGCCAATGGTGACTTTAAAGATAATACTGAGTCAAAAAATACTGCACAAACTACTTTTGAAATATAAAGGGGTAGAGTTCAAAGAAAGAACAATTCATATATTATGAAAATATATGTAGCCTTTAAATGTATCTTTGGATAAATTGTATATTTATCAAATTAAACAGGAAAAAATTGTTTGAAAAAAGACCGGTTTTCTTCTTATTTAGTGAATTTTTTTTTAAAGCAAAGTAAACTATATATTATGATTCTTAAAGAAAATCATGAATTTTCTTCTTTTTCAGATGTTTAAAAGTTCATTTCATTAATCTATGAATCACACCTGGTTTTAATGGAAGTAAACTTGCTTTTACGTTGTCCAGTTTACAGTAATCTAAATTTTCACAGTCAGTTTAATAAATTATGTGGACATATTACAATATTTTAATTATTTAATAAAATCATTTTGGAACAGATGAATGCACTACAATCTTTATATATAGGGTTTTTTTTTCTTTTGTTCCCTAGAAGAAACTTTCCTAGGGAGAAGAAACTAATTCTGCTAACTAATAAAACTTTTTTGGTTGTTAACCTTTCTCTGAAATAACACTAATTGATCTGAAAAATAAAATGTAGAAAATTATTAACCAGTAACATTAATGTGTCCTTTGGATAGATATATTAACCTTATCATTAGCTTAAGTCTTGGAAATGACAGGTTTCACTTAAGCATAATGAAATGTGGATATAACTGATAAGGACTGAGCAATGATTCAGTAAGCATAACAGTTGATGCTTAATTTACTGCAAAAAGATCCAAACTGGTAATGAAAAATTGGACATTGTATTAACTTGTACTAGAATTAGATTTGACTTTATTCAATAGAATATAATGAATATACATTCCGCTATGTAAACAATTTATGCTAATTTAGTTCTTATTAGTATTTTACCAAAACATTATAGGGTTCCAAATAAAGGCAGGATTCCTGCTTATTCTATCCTGGTTTCACTAATTCTCCCAAGTGTATCACAGAAATTGGCAGGAAGAAAGAGTACATTTCCCAACAATAAAATATGGGTGGATGGAAATTTTAATAATTTGATTTTTTATTTATTATATTTCTAAACATTACAATTTTTATTAAAATCTTTTTTGAGTAATAATGGGGAAGAAAAATTCTTAATAAGCTATTAAGTAGCCATTTTCCCAATAAATTTAGGTTCCATTTTTTAAAGAAACTACTAAACTTTTGGCCACTAGTTTATTACTTTTTAGTACTGACACTGAAATGGAAGCAGAATTAATAATAGAAAGGAGCAGCTAATAGTGTGGGATAATTGTGGTGGATAGGAAGACTTTCTAAAAAACTGTCATTCAGGAAGAGCTGGTAACAAAGCATTCTTCTATGACAGGTTTTGTAGTAGCATTCAACATGTTGGCCCACTAACACTAAAACTCTGGATGTAGATTGCTTCTTAGTTTGATGTCCAATTGCATTAACCATGTTGTAAGGTTGGAGTGGATACACAGCTGCAACAGAAAGAAAAGAAATATTTTAAGATAGTAATTGGTGATATTTAGCAGATTCAACTATCTTGAAATACAACCTATACAATCCATAAAAGTTCTAATTACATATTTTTGTATTCTTAAATTCTACCTTATAGTTCTATATACAAGTTACCGTAACCAGGAATATCTGCTGCAAGCATACTTAAAATAATAATTGTGTTAAGATACGGACAACTCATTTTCACAGGAATCTCACTGCTACAAGTGGATTCCACTACTCAGAGGAATCTACTAAAACATTCCAATGTGATATAGACTATCTTTTTCAAATAAAAAAAATCAAAATACAACTTTAATATAGGTAAAGCAAAGCTTTTTGTTGCGTAAGTCAGAGTCTCCTTCTGGAAGGTAGCATTAAAACGAACAAAATTAGAAAACAATGAAGAATACACCAGTCCAAATTCACTTTATTGTAAATACAGTTTAAGGTTGTTTTTTTAAAAGCAATCAAGCCAGTTGTTTAGGAAAGTGGTAGCACAAGAGATACTATTGTGTTTGTCAATCAGCTCGTTCCATTTTACTTTTTTGTACAGGCATGTAGCACTTCACAAGTAGTAAAACAGATAGATAGATAGATAGATAGATAGATAGATAGATAGATAGATAGATAGATAGATAGATAGATAGATAGATAGATAGATAGATAGAGATAGATAGATAGAACACACACACACGTGACAAGCATCCAGTGTCTTTAAATAAGCTATTCCACCAATGACAACTTTTTAAACATGTTTGAGTTAGAGCTGCATTTAGCAGGTTGCAAGAATAAACTTGACGAAGGAAGAGCCTCAGAAAAGACAAGCGTCAGGTAAGAGAAATCTGAATACAAAGCAGAAATACAATTTAAAAAAATGTCTCAAGCATATCTTACTACAATTAAAAGGTTTAATTAAAAAGTAGCAAGATCTTGCTCCTGATCTCATAGCAAATATGTTATTGACTGACCTAATCCATCTCTGACTCATACATATTGAACAAATGATTAAAAGGGGAATTCAGCTTCATTGTTACTCATATTTACTAGATAAATATGTAGATTAAGATGTTTCATCTCCATGTTTAAAAACAAAACAAAGTAACAAGCAATAGACACTGTACTTAAAAAAAACTTAATATGGAGTTTTCAACGCTTTATAAAACAGTACGCAAAAAATCCATGGCTCTCATCCGAAAGTTTTTTTTTCCAAAACACCATTAGCTTCTTCGTTAAACAGTCATTATTTTAATGAAGAAAATTAACACACATTGCTGTATAATAAAGTCCAATGTTTCTTACCAAGGAGCAATTTTCACTTAAGTAAATAGGAAAAACTTTTTAATGTAGTTTAATTTTCCTGCAAAGTAATTTGCAATTATTAGATCTCAGCTTAATGAGGTCTTTAAATATTAGTAATTTTTTTTCTGAGAATGTTAAATAGCTTACAGCAATACATTAAAATGATTTAAAGAATGAAGCAGATATAGCAATTATTGTCACTCGTAGTTACAGAATAGAAATCAAATAAATAATAACAAATAAATCGTCATAATGGAAATGAATATAAATAAAGGTAGTCCTCGATTTATTCAGCCCAAAATTTATGTTGCTAAGCAAGACAGTTAGGTAAGTTTTGTCCCATTTTACAACTTTTCTTGCCACAATTGTTAAGTGAACCACTGCAGTTGTTAAGTTGCTAACATGGTTGTTAAGGAAATCTTGTTTCCCCATTGACTTTTCTTATCAGAAGATCAAAAAAGTGATCACATGAACCCGGGACATTGCAACCGTCATAGGTATGAGTCAGTTGCCAATCATCTAAATTTTGATCACATGACCAGGGGGATATTGCAACGATTGTGTGAAAAACAGTCATAAGTCACTTTTTTCAGTGCCGTTGTAACTTCAAAAGATCACTAAATGAATGTGTGTAAGTCTAAGATTACCTTCAAATCAGTAAAGATAGAGAGATAAATATTAGACATTTGATTATTTTATAGATAAATACTAAGCCATAATGATAAATAAAAAGTAATAAATCCAAATCGTGTCTTGACATCATATGTGAAACACACTATAGTAGTATGATGGAAACAAAATGAAAACCCAATTCCATATATATGTAGTTAGTCAGATGTGGATGCAAATCTAGAATTGTTTGCAATCTAAGTCATTTTCAGTTTAATTTCAGTTAAACCAGTAGAAGATATGTACCGTTCAGATTTTTTAAATAACAAAATTATATAAAACATACATACGTAAACTATATAGAATGAGTCCAATCCAGAAAAATACTTAATTTAAAATAGGTGTGATTTAGATTTAAATTTAGATTCATGAAGTATGGGGCAAATAGAATTGAAATAGTTGTTACATAGCCACAAAGAGTCTCCAATATTACTGTGAAAACTTTTTCCATAGCAACTATAAGGCATAATAAATGGAAAGATCAACTTCCACTATCCTATTGAATGGATCAGAATCTCAATTCATTTATATCTACTTTAAAATGTGTGCATTTAGGGCGAGAACTGTTGGTAGAACTCAGTATGAGGCTTGCAGAGTAATGTTGTCCTTCTGGAAATTTAGGGAAACTAGGTGTATGGGAGAAAGAAACCAAGAAATGGATTCCACCAAGAGAAGTGTACTATTTGGAGTCTATCAATGAAAATAGCAGTATCTTTTTTATTACATGTTATAATTGTAACTTTATATTATTGTTAATTTACCATTTCTACAAGATTAAGAAAATATTGATCCCTCCACCAGTGGTGGGATTCAAAATTTTCTATTACCGGTTTGGTGGGTGTGGCTTGGTGGGCACGGCGTGGCTTAGTGGGCATGACTTGTGAGTGTGGCAGGGGAAGGATACTGCAAAATCCCCATTCCCTCCCATTCTGCTGGGACTCGGGAGGCAGAGAATAGATGGGGACAGGGGCAGTCAGAGGTGGTATTTACTGGTTCTCCAAACTACTCTAAATTTCTACTACCAATTCTCTAGAACTGGTCCAAACCTGCTGAATACCATCTCTGCCCTCCACCCATACTGAAGTCATTATTGCAAATGTCTTCTTTTAATATTAATTGAACTCATTCTAATTAGCCTTTATTGTTTTAATACGTGTTTGTGACTTCTGAAAGAAAACAAAATCTCGATAGGGATGATGGAAACCTAGCTTAATAAAAAGATCATAGAAACAACTGATTACAAACCAATTATCAGTCAACAATATCATATGGCTGCACAGAAAGCTAACACCATCTTAGCCTACATCAACACAATTTCTGAATTATGAAAAGAAATAATTAATCAATCTTGCTTTGCTTATGTCTTCATCTTTCTAATTTTGGGCATTTATACTCTACAGAGGATTCAAAGAAAGGCAACAAAATTACCTGGTGACTAGAAATTAAACATATTTGGGGGGGGGGGGGAATATTGAAAGAACTGGGCATATTTGAAATTGAGAAAAGAAGATATAGCAACATTCAACACATGCTTGAGAGGTTTGTGCACAAAAGGCCAAAACTTGTTCTTTCTGAGTCCAGAAATCATGGCTGTAAGTTAACAGAAAATCAGGTTCCAACTAAACATCAGAAAAAAAAAATTTCTAACAGTAACATCAATTGGATAATGGAATCAATTATAAAGACAAGGTCTAGGCTTTCTTTTACAGGATATTTCAAGCAGAAGCTAGCCTATCACATATAATAAAACTATATTTATATTATACTGTCTGATAATACAATATATGAAATTTGTATCAAATATTTCTATTAATTGGCAATAGGGTAAGGAAAATAATATTTCAGATGCTATACATTTCTAGTTCCTAGGTATTTCAAACTATAACTCCTAATGTTTCTAATTAACCATATAGCATGAAATGTAATAGAATCATTGTGCACAATATCTAGAACAGCCCGACTTGAAAAAGCTGTTATGCAGAACAGCTGGTACATTTAAACAAGCTTTTTTTTCTTTTTGCAAACAACCAGAATATATGGCTATTTTCTTGTGTCTATTTCTTCTTTTGCTTCTTCTTCATTATCTTCTTCTTCATTCATCTTCCTTCACTCCCTTAGTGTAGCTGAAGGACATTCTGACTTACTTCAACAATTCTAGATTTTAGGTTAAAAATTGATTAATCTGATTCTATCTTTTATGTTTTAATTTGAAAAAGATAGTCAAAAACCTAAAATTGGGACTGGAATGGATAATGTGTGACTGCAAAAGATCCCTCTAGAAATCTCTTAATCAACTACAGTCCTTTCATAGTCTACTACTACGTTTGTCCCACTTCACCACTTAACCTCTAATTCCCCTGCCCCCCCCCCCTTGATCCTGTCCTATGATGACATAACTGGCTACGATCAATAATGTGAAGCATTATTAAAGGAGCCCACCCATCCCCATCAGAAGAAATTCACCTATCCCTGCTCTAAAATATGAGATGCCAATTACATTTTTTTGTAGTAAAATTAATGTGTTTACAGCACACACCTGTTGCCATGTGGCTTTCTGCAAAACCCACACTGCTTACTAGGCATCCAGATATTTTTGCTTTCACTGGGAGACAGGAGTTCTGTGCTCTCTCGTTTTACAGTAGAAATATTATCTGGGATAAACAGTGGTGGTTCATCAACTGAAAGACTTTTACTGCTTCTTCTCTGTCGAGGCTGAAGGTTCTTTTCTAACTTTCTAATTTTCATTTTCTCTTTTTCATCATCTTTTAAATAATCCACAAGTAATGCCATGGAATCTTTTTTCCCTCCTTCTTCCTTAATGCTATTTGTTTTAAGGTGGTATTTCTGTGGCTGCTTCTGACTCTGTTGTGGCAATTGCCCTTGTTTAGAATTAGCTGTTCCCAACACTAAATGTAAACCTTCTTTAGAACCAGAATGAGGGCTGATAGATCTGTCATTTATTCTTTCTGTCGTTATCTTCCGTACCTGAACTGGTATTTGTCCCCGGGGAATATTTTTCCCTACCCCATGGATTTGCTTCTTTAGAGGTATTCCAGAGTCACGGCTCTGAAATCTTGTATCTTTATCTGAATATAGTTTCTTAACTTTAAATATTTTCTGAGAATGCTGAATGTTTCCTTGCTCCTCCATGCGACGTTTCAGACTTACTGAAGACTGATTACGAGGACCTGGAAGAACATGAATTTTACTCTGTGTGTCCTGGCCTACAGTAGCCAATCTCTGTTGTGTGACTATAGCTTTGTTTTGTTTAGTCTTGGTATTTTTGGACTTTGTCTTTTTTAGATATTTTAATGGCACACCAGAATGCCCATCTTCCTGCAATCTTGAAGACTCAAGCTCTCCCATTTTTACACTTTTGGGCTCTTGATATAATGTTTCGGTTGGAATGTCTTGAATATTATCTTCCAAAGTACTCGCTTCTAATTTGATAGAATTTGTACCATCTTCTTTTAAATCAGTCTGTTCAAATTCCATGCTATTTAAAGGAAGATCGTCTTTCAAATCAGCCTTTACCAAGTTATCTGAACGTTCTTGCTTGTCTTCTTTTTGCAAGTTAGCATTATGAGCAATGTCATCACTAGCCTTTAAACCTAAATTGCATTCAGTCTTTCTGTCCACAAAATTAGACTGAACTATAAGATCTTCCTGAATTTCAGTTGCATTTTCACAAGTTTTGGAAATAAGCAGAGTATCACTCATTCCTGTTTCCTTGTTTTGATCTTCTATTTCAGTTCTATTCTGTTCTTCCTCAGTCTTATGGTTTGCCTTTTCTGATGAAGATATTTCAGACGTGTATTTCATAACTTCATCACCTTCGTCTTTGAAACTATTGCTATGTGTAACTTTATCTGCCTCTACAAAAGCACATGACGCTGATTCTGTTCCAATGGTAGCACCATAATTTTCTGTAACAGCCTGTGCTCCATCTTCCATAGAATCTGGCAAATTAGAAGAATTTCCTGTTTCATGACTGACTTTTGGGTCAGTGGGAATTTCATGCTCGTTATCTGCTTCGGTGCTTTCTGATTCTGCACAAGACGGAACCCATTCTGAATTGCCTGAAGATGATGGTGGGATTTCTTTTGTTTCTTCCAATTGGGAACTGTCCTTACATGGTTCAATCTTTTTTAACTGCTCTGGTGCATTACTGTTATTATTATCCTGTTTAGCCTGTCCTTTATCGGGTTGTTTCAGTCCCCCCTTCTGGGCAGGTCCAGACTTCACAGTTTTCTTCGTGGGAACAGAAGATGAAGAATTTGAACGTTTAGCAAGTGTGCTCTGTCGCAGACTTCGTACTGGCTCTATTAAAAAAAATCATATTGGGTGTTATTATACCAATAAAAACACAACATACACTAAAAACAGGTGGATTTATATGTAATTTAACACAATAAACACAAAAGTTAGTAAGCTTATGCTCAACATCTATTCAGGTAAGTGTATTATAGATTACTGTTCATCAAATTGTAAACACATTTATTTCAAGCAAACACTGTTATGTTTGATCACGGAAACAGGAACTCTACAAAATGCATAGCTATTAATGTGTATTTTTATTTTTAAAAAGACTACCTTGATTCATTAAACGTGGAGACTTTCTTGGTGATTTGGTTGAAGTTCCATCCATTTGGTC
This sequence comes from Rhabdophis nuchalis, assembly GCA_039707465.1. NCBI lineage: Eukaryota > Metazoa > Chordata > Lepidosauria > Squamata > Natricidae > Rhabdophis > Rhabdophis nuchalis. Next base: position 268,598,813 of record CM077643.1, on the reverse strand, counting down.
CCTCAATTTCCTGTTGGGTGATAGATCACCTTCATCAATGGTGCTCTGAGCAGTGTCCTTAACTCTGTCATCCATAATATCATCAAGTCCGACAGCTGAAAAAAATGAAGAAAAAAATCCTAAATCTTAAAAAGAATTTTTATTAAGTCAACAATGTCATGAAAGATGTGAAACATAAAGAAAGCTATGGCAATGGGGAAGGGGTAGGATGGGGAGGGGAGAAGAAAGAGATAAATAAGATTAAATGCATGTGTAGGAAATGAGATGTACAAGTTTCCCACGAGGCAGATAAAACAAGCGGTCATCCAGAGCAGTATTATTTTTCATACATGGTCCTTGAGAAAGAGTCATAGCCATTTTTAGTGGACTCACATTTTATTGATTTGCCACAGGAAGTTCTCAGTCCTTAAAGGATCAGCTGTCCCCTCACTGTCCCTTCCCACCTAAGAGAAAGAGAATTTAATAATGGAAAGAGCTGATCCAAAAGTGACAATTTCCTTTATCTATATAATTTTAATAGTTTCTTTGTATATGCTAAATGTAGAACATGATAGTCTGGCAACTATTAATAAATGTTTCACCTACTAAACATCTAGCCAAAATCTAAGGGCTACAGTATAAGATTGCAATTTGATGTACATCTCATTAAACACAATGAGATTTATTTCCATGCAAACATTCTTCTTAGAATTTGTTACTGTATATTAAAATAGTGTGTGCAGGTATGTATCTATATATTAATTTACTTATTTTATGAGATGTTGCAGAACACCTTCAATAAATGAAAACCTACTAGAAATGTCTATGTTCAGAAAATAGGAATTACATTGATTTTCCATTACAAAACTCAGTTTCCTTTCATTCCAATTTTCTGATAATGGGTGTTGATTCAATTTAGAAATTTATTGTCTCTGATACAGAAATTATTTTAATACTAACCAAGAAGAATTTAAAATATACATTATTAAATATATAAAATAAATATTAGCAAAAAGAGAGTATTTTCTTCCAAGGCTGTGCAATGACTTTGAAAAAGGGTGACTCAGTACACAGGACTGGAGGTGAAGCTCACTTTTTGAATTATTAAAGGATGCTGAGATTGCTGCTTTGCAAGTTGTTCCTGACAAAATGCTGTGCATATATTTCTTTCAAAGAACTTGCATAGCCCTACTCATGGCAGTCCAGGCTCTGCTTTAAGATTTCTAATAAAAGTAGGTTGCTCTTCTTGTTATTAGTTACAACAGCCATGGGTTACTTCTATTGCTACTTATAAATCTTAATTAATGATAGGCCAAAATGTAGCCTTTCATAGTAACCCTATTAAAATTCAAATACCATAATTATCACACCCAGTTTGTTTCGTCTGGAATATAAGGATTTCCTCCATCTTCTTATGAGAAGCAATAATGAGAAATTAAAATATAACTGGATCCTAAAGTTAAGCCTAATGCACCCCATTCCAAACTTCCACCTAGTCTGATGAAAAGACACCAGTGAGTAATACAATACAATAGCAGAGTTGGAAGACACCTTGTAGGTCTTCTAGTCCAACCCCCTGTGTGGGCAGGAACCTTATACCATTTCAGACAAATGGCTATCTAACATCTTCTTAAAGACTTCCAAGACTACCTACCACTAGTTTCCTAACAATTACAAATCTACCTAACATTATACGATATGGATTTCCAGGGAAAGTAGAGAAATGTACAAAAAGCAATAATAACTATCAATAAGATACAGTATGATTAAAAAGCTAATAACAAAACAATACAATATAGTTTAACAAGAGTAAATTAAAATTTGTTTTATGAATTGTTTTGATTTTTTAAAATCAAATAATTGCCAAGGCCCTGCTAAGAAACATGTCTTCAGATGAGGATTGATTTATATGTTGTCTCCATTACCAAAGTAACTCTAAGTGAAAACAATAATAAAAGCAAATTAAATAATAAATACATAACACTATGTCACTATACATCAGAGAGGCTACCCAACGAAACGGATTAAACATCAAGATAGACTACCAAAGAATTAATTGTTACATTTCAGAGCATGCTGGAACTTTATAAAAGCCCAATAGTGTCGGAACCATCCAAATCTCTGCAAGAACACGGTTCCATAAGACAGACATAACTACAAAGGAGACCTCCACGTCCTATAAGGTGACAATGCCTTACAGCTAGAACATAGAGTGCACTAACTATATCTGAACTTTTCAGTTGGACAGAAAAGCTAGGAGTTAAGAAAGTCCTGAAGATAAACCAATATAAAGCTTTATGTTACATTGTACTTGAAACATTTCTCATAGCCAGCAGAGTTTATGGACCTGAGATGTTAAATGGTAAAATGAAGGACCTCCTTAACTGCTTGCTAGGCTATAAGTGACTGTAAGACCATATTGATCCATATTTGTGCAAGGGCCCTCATAGCTATAGTTGTCACTGCTTGCTAAGCAGGAATCAAATGTTCAAAGGATGTGACATATAGTCCAACTTCCCTTTATTTTCCAGCAGTAAGATACAGATGTTACATTATGTCACGTTTTCATATACAAAGTTTTACGTGACGACTCCCCCCCCCCCTCCACGGGAGTTCATGGGATTTACTCCTGGTAGAAGTTTTGAAGCCCACACTAAGTTCTGCAGCTACATGAATCTGAAATCTCAAATAGGATGAAATTGGTCACATATGACCAACATAAGTAAAAACTGACAAGCCACTTTTGAAAAATATTGCCAAAAAAATTGCAGGTACTAGCCCATTCAATCACCAGAAGTCAAAAGCTGAATTGAAGGCATGCACACATCCATACGCACATAAAAACATACACTGAAAAAAGGAATTAAAATAAATACTCTAGCTAGTTACTTCCCTGGAATAAATACTTCTGGACAACTATGGGTAACTTCCAAAGCCCAATGTTTAACCTTTTCAGTATCATATAAATATATGTACATTACTACAACTTTGAGTAAATGCAATATATATCTTATATAGTTATAACAGACTGAATTTGACACTCCTGGTTTCTCACCATAGGCCATTCTATTCAGAATGCATTACCAATAACACTAGCTGTCATCTATTATTGTATATATTTTAATGCTTCTTAAAATAGAAATGATTTAAAATGGAAACAATGCAATCAATCTTCCAAAAAGCAGACTTCATCATTTTAAGCCAATTGAGCTTCAATTAGTTATATTAAAATATTATATATATTTATTATGCCACAATAAACAAACAACAAAATGATTAAGGCAGCAAAGCAAAATAGAAATTAAATAGGCACCAACTGTATTCAGAAAAGACTATAAATGTCTGCATATGTAAATGATAAATATGAAATTCAAGTTGTAGTAGAGATAAAAGAATTGGATCTATTGCCCATGCTAAAGAAAAATCTCGATTTGCTTTCTCTATTCCTAAATTTCTTCCTTTCTAGTCTGCTAATTATAAATGATATAACTTAGGCATTGCCTTGCCATTGCCTTCCTTGCCTCTGAATTTTTATTATTTAAGGCTGTAGACCAGGGATGTCAAACTCGATTTCATTGAGGGCCGCATCAGGGTTGTATTTGACCTTGGGGAGCCAGGGGGGAGCATGGCTGGGGTGGGCATGGCGAGCTCAACGTCTCTCATGTTGGGGGTGCCTGTGGTGGTCCGAGCGCTCTGTCAGCTAAAACAGGCTCCTGAGCTCTGTTTTCGCCTGCAACTGCCTCTTGCAACCCTCTGCCAGCAAAAACAAAATCCAGAGCACGACCCACAGTCCTCCAAAGCTCCGTTTTTGCTGTCAAAGACATCATGGATCAGTCCTTCAATGTTCCCAGGGTGGTCCCACGAGCCAGATCTAAGCACCCCGTGCAGGCTGTATCTGGCCCCTGAGACTTGAGTTTGACACCCCTGCTGTAAACAGAGAATCAGCATTGCATAGTGGTTCAAGTGCTGGATTGGAACCAGAAAGATCTACATTCTATTGGCTCTCTCCCAGGAAAATTCACTGGTGATTTTAGGCCAGACATTCTCTTTCAGCTCAATCTGTCCCACAGAGGAGTAGTCGTTATGTTATGTTGCCTTAAGCTCCTCAATGAAAAGGTAGGCTATAAATTGAACCAATAAATGAACACCCTGCTTTTATTGACCTTGCATTAGCCACTCTGGATGAAAAAGTATAAACATTCTATTTGATGTGTATTTATAGTTCATATTATATGCATGAATATGTAATACAACAAAACAAACACAACAATTTTGAAACAATCAAATGAAGGGTAAGCACTAGCTGATGAAAAAACTATAAAAATGCTTGATTTTCACCTATCTGAAAAATAGCTGCAGAAAAGGGAACATAGGCATGACTCATAATCAACTTTACACAGATTCTAAATTAGCTTATTAGTATTATTCTTAGTAGTGAGCAAACAGCAAAATAATGCTGATAAATTACTTGGTAATAGCTTATTTATTACCATAGTCCAGAAAACTGAACACAACGATATTTCAAGTGAAAAGACAGAAGTATTATGAAGTGGAAGCTATAATGTTCAGTTAAAAGAAATTATAATATTTGGTTAAAATTCATTCAATAAATTCTTATTTTAAATCACTGCAATATAAAAGCTCAAACCACATCATTTAAAATAACTTAAAGAAATGTTATTCAAATAAAGAAAACTTGGAAAAGCAAAAACAAAAAACAAAAAACTCACCCTCTATCAAATTAAATGCAAACAATTAAGGTAAGCCAGGAAGAACTAGATAGAAAGGGCCAAAAAACATTTTTGTCTTTATCTAATTTGCATTAATTTATTCTCTCAGACAGATTCACTTCCAATCCTCTTGATACTGATTTTTCAAATAGTATCTGAATTCCAGGAAGGACTAAAATATATACTTGGACTAATTTCTGCTTGAAATCTTGGAGAGACTTGGGCAGTCAGTGTTAATACTGTATTAAATAAGCCAATGGTGTGATCTAACATAAGACAGCTTTTTCCATGCAGTAGGCATATCCTTCACATTCAATAAGACCTCTCAACATCTTTATCTAAAAAATAAATCCCATACCTATTATAATTTCTTTTGGAAAGTCTCCTTAGTTTCAAAAATAATTTTGAAATGCAATATTAGGTATAGCTGTTAAAGGAAAACATTTCATTGGGTATAGTTATACTACCAGGAGCTGAGGAGAAAGGTTAAGAAAGGAACAGATGAGAAGAAAAAAATCTCCCTCAAAACAAATGCAGAATAAATAAATAAATAAGTGTGCATAAAATTAATATTAACACTATTATTTTGGATGGGGACACTTTCTTCTATGCAATTATATTTTGTTTTTTATTTATTTATTATAAAATAGCAATTTAAGGGGAAAGCCTTACAATTCTGCAGATAATTCAGATCTTAAGAACACATAGTAAGTTGGAAGAATCACTGAATCATAAACAACTTTCTAATCTCTTATAATACTTTCTATCTTGTTCATTAAGTTTGAATAACAAAATCTAAAATACAGTTAAGAAATACTTGTTTTAACAAAATGGAGGAATCTATGCTGTTACAATTCCAAATATCTAGACATTTTTGTTTCAACGTAATAGTTCATAGTAAATTATACGTAACATATTGTCCATATTTTGAGCATCTACACTCACTTCCCCCTCCTCAAGAGAGTTTCAAAATTCAACAGAAAACTTAGAACTTTAACTGAAGGCACACCAGATACCTATGCTCATCTCAAGCACTCAAAAATTTAAGTCACTACCAGTCTATTCTTGATGATCAACCAATTCAACATCCAAGTCTTAATTACATTTTTTTAAACCAAAATTGCCATTGTTAAGGGGGGGGGGGGGGAATGTAGCCATTATTTTCCATCAGTAATTATTCTAAAAGTTCTACGGTTTCAGTGCAATTTATATTTAAGGGGATTTTACCACAACTTAACTTAATACTGAGTGTAATATTACTGTATATCTCAGGGGTCACTGTAGATAACTAAAGATAACTAAAACACTGTAGAAACTAAAATAATTACAAATGTAAACTATTCAATGTTGAATTCATCAGAGAATTCAAAATCTAGACCTTGCTATTTTCAAGAAAGATATAATTAAAATCTATCCTAGATTCAGGATAATTTTTTTTTCTAGATTCAATTACCCCAATCCTACAAAATTTTATTCAGAGATAAATATAATAATGTTCAATAAAGTCCCCTCCTAGATATGTTATACATGGATTGCATTCTTAACTATTAGCAAGTTGAAGTAATTAACTATTACTATAGGTAGGGATTGGCTTAAGCTTCTCTTTATAACCACTCTATCACCAGTCTATCACATCTTCAAAATCCTTTCTTTCATTGGCTTAAGATATGGATGGACGTTCATACTGTTTCATAACCAATCTCTTCTACATTTCAAATTATATTTATGGTAATGGAATTATTATTTTTACTATTTTTTCAAGAAACAAAAAGGGACTAAGATTTGACAAGCCATAGCAATGACATGGGATGAAGCACACACAATAGCTAGAAAGACAGAGGGGAAATGATACAGAATGTTTAAGAGTTGTGACACATGCCAATTTAAATTGTTTATAACATCTAAGGATCAATATTGAAACTCAAACATGACGACATATCAAACAATGCCCTATTCATTTCCTAGAGAAGGTCAATATACCCATTTTATATTGATAGCTACTCAGCAAAAAACACACTCCGATTAAGAGGATCACTTTATAGCAAAGTTCTAAAGGTCATCTTAAAATACCTTCTGTGCTAAGGTACAATACGCAACAATTAAATTCCCTCAAAAAGTATGTCCAAAGTTACATCCTAAACCCATTAGGTCTGCAGAATGGTCTTTACAACTGATCAAACTGTTAGTCCGCACTATTTTCAATTTACTCTTCGATTCACTGATTTGGATTCACTGTTCATACTCTCTGCAGAGTGAAGGTCTATCTAAACACAGATTTGTGAAGGGCTGAGGTAAACCTCTATTGTAGAAGTGGAACTTTTCTTATATTATATAGACTTTTCTTGGCTTTTTAAAGAAGATTCCAGAGATTCCTTAGTTATATTAAAATATATTATTCTGAGTCGTGATGGATAATGGTTAGAACTAGGCACACCAGTGTCTTCGTAGAGAAAATAGTCTGTAGCAACATGCCTCTCTATTGTTCCTTTCAAAATTTCTTAAATAGAATTTTCAAGTGAATTTAGGGACAACTAGCAATTTAACATTTTGCTCTATGCTATAAAGCAGAGCAGAGACAAAAATTTCCAAACTAAAATAGGGGAGAATGCTATAATACTGCTCTACTTAAAAGTGTAGACTTGAAAATATTAAGAGTTACCTGTAGAACAAGGCATCTGGAAATTGGGATCAGTGCTATCCAAAACAGGCAAACAGAACTGAGCACTTGCAGATCCTAGCATAGGGTCCTTATCACTGAGCATGTTCTTCAGCGAATCCTCTAAGACATTTTGACTTGTACTAAAATCCTCACAGACTTCATTCTCCAGGTTGGATCCTAGAAATAGGGCATCATCTAAGTGTTCAGTAGGAATTAAATGATTAAATGTATCAACTATATCCATGAAGGCTCCTGTGTGTCTTTAATCCCTATAGAAAGACAAGAAAAATACCATAAGAAAAATAAACTATGGATTAGAAATTATCTAGAAATATCAAATTTGTTGTGGCTTATCACTATCTTATATAACTCAAATTGTAAATTGTTCCTATTTGTTAAATTAAATATTTTTTTAAAAAATCAACAAGAAGTTTAATTTGAATTTCAAATTAAAGGCCAAATCAGAGATTTAGGAACTCTAGTGACTATTTCTCAATTGCAAAGCTGGAAAAATGAAAGTAAAGGGAGACAGGGAGGTATATTTACCACCACCATCCCAGATGTGCATACACAACCACACCTGAACTTTCTTGAACTACTTAACTTTGCAAAGATATTTGATAATCCTGAAAACAAATAATGTAAGAGTTCAGAATGCATTCTACTCAACTGTTTTTGCATTGCAACATCCTCCGCATCTTATTTTCTACCAAGAAAACTTCCCATACATGGAATTTCCTGTGACAATGGGAAAAGTAAATGAGGAATGAAAATGGGAAAGAGCACATAAAGGAAAAGCAGAATACTATAAATTATCCACTACTCCCATCCCTAGGATGCCCAGACTCATTCTTGCTATGGGAAAATCGATCAGCCATGCATCACATTAAAAAAAGTGATGAAACGGAACATTATCTTTAAAGTTACACCGTACCATATAAACAAGTAATCATTTTCAATTGTTACTGAAATTGAATAAGTTGAATATTATAAATATAATAAATAAATATAAATAAAGTTGAATTTATTAACCGCTCCCTCTCCCCACAGGGACTCGGGGCGGTGCACAGGGAGAATAAAAACAATAAATATACAAAATACATACAATTTAAAACAGATTAAACTAATTCCTGTGCTAAAATCCCATTAACTAAAAATCCCCACTAAATATAAATAAACAATTAAAAAACCCAGAGAGAGAGAGACTACCCTAGGCCGGCCAGGCGGAAAAGATGTGTCTTTAGTTTCAGGCGGAAGGAGCGGAGGTCCGTGGTCGTTCTAATATCGGGGGGAAGGTCGTTCCAGAGGGCCGGGCCCGCCACAGAGAGAGCCCTTCCCCTGGGCGTCGCCCGCTGACAAAGTCTAGTGGACGGCACCCGGAGAAGTCCCTCTCTGTGGGAGCGAATCGGCCGTGAGGATGGGTGAGGCAGGATCCGATCCCGCAGGTAGCTAGGTCCCGAGCCATGGAGCGCTTTAAAGATGATAACCAACACCTTGAAGCGCACCCGAAAGACGACAGGCAGCCAGTGCAGCTCGCGCAACAGCGGTGTTACATGGGTAAACCTAATGGTTCCCATAATTGCTCGCGCGGCTGCATTCTGAACTAACTGAAGCCTCCGGGTGCACCTCAAGGGGAGCCCCATGTAGAGGGAGTTACAGTAATCCAGTCGGGATGTCACGAGGGCATGAGTGACTGTGCGGAGGGCGTCCCGATCCAATAGGGGGCGCAATTGGCGAACCAGGCGAACCTGGTAAAATGCCCTCCTGGCCACGGCTGTCACTTGCTCTTCCATAGACAGCCGGGTATCCAGGAGGACTCCCAAATTGCGCGCCCCATCCACAGGGGCAAGATGTTCGCCCCCTATGGCCAGCGTTGGAGAAAGCTGGTTGAATCGGGCAGCCGGAAACCACAGCCACTCGGTCTTGGTCGGGTTGAGCCTGAGTCCGTTGCTTCCCATCCAGATCCGCACGGCTTCCAGGCACTGGCACATCACCGCTACGGCATCGTTGGGGTGGTTTGGGGTAGATATATACAGCTGAGTGTCATCAGCGTAGAGATGGTACTCTACCCCAAAACCACGGATGATCTCACCCAGCGGCTTCATGTATGTGTTAAACAGGAGAGGCGAGAGGACCGACCCCTGAGGCACCCCACATGTGAGGGGTCTCGGGGTCGACCTCTGCTCTCCTGCCAACACAAATTGCGATCGGCCAGAGAGGTAGGAGGAGAACCACCGTAAAACGGTGCCTCCCACCCCCAACCCCCCCAGCCGATGCAATAGGATACCATGGTCGATGGTATCGAAAAATATTAACTGAATATTAACTGAATTTCAGTTAATTTTAACTGCATATTGGCTAAATGTTCTACCGTGAGAATCACTTTAGTCCACGTCAACAACTGCCCCTGTAAAATATCAGCCATTTTTTAACAAATAAAGAGGGAAGGAAATTGTTCCATGATTTTTCTACAACTATTAAACATAATTGATTAAAGTACAACTGAAACCAGATATTTTTTATTTAAGTCTAATGGACAGGAAACTTAGTTTTTATATATGCCATTGACTGAGATGGGGAGCCACAGAAATTGAACAGGTAAATAAATAAATAATGACAACTGCAACAATATTATTATATTCACAAAAATGGAAGGGTTTGACACTATCCACAATGGAGGAAGGTTGGTGAAGATGATAGAACTTGGAGAGGTGATTATATTAAACTTCTTTGATTCAAAACATATATCTACATTTATGGCTGATTGGAAACCCCTTATAGATTTTTTTCATGAAAAAGAAAAAAATGCACATGTGGTTTTGTTTAAAAAAAATGGATAATAGAAAAAGTGATTATACAGTAAGAGATAATTTTGTAATCATACTTTCTTCAGAGGAAATTGGAACCTTCTATTTCTTTTTATTTTTTTCTCACTGCACTTTTGTGTTTTCTTTTTTTCTTTCTCTTTCTTCTATTTCATATTGATTTGTGATAGATTTTATGTACTCCTTAAAACTTTTAATGAAAATGTATTAAAAAATGAAAATGTTAAACATAATTTATATTGATATAAATAAAATTTACAATATATGACAGACCCCATCCAACGCAAAACAACATGAACATATGCCACATTAACACAAATAGAAAAAATATTTTTTAAAAAATCTCCAGACATTATTTTTAAAACCTTTTGGGGTTAAAACAGAGATGATCAATCTATCTGAAAATTGAAATGTAGCAAATTTAGGCCAAATACAGACAATAGTAAAAGCTAATGAAATGTATAGGAAATAGATGAGTTTAATAAAAAAAAGATCTTAAATTTAAGTATGTAAAATTTTACTTTATTATCAAGAGTTTGATTATCTAAATCTGTAAGCTCCAAGGAGCCAATGAAACTCTAATGAAAGGCAGCTACATTAAAGCCTCTGCCAATAAATCATATAAATTATTAGTTAAGATGATTTATGCTCAGGAAACAAAATCTGTGTATTGATCATAACAGAATACTACCAGACTTCTGTAATCAGTAGCAGATAATTCACACTGCAGTCTTACGTCTACAACCATCTACCACAAGAAACAATGCATGGCAAAAAATGTGGAATCTTGTACTTATAGTTAATTAACATTTTTCTAACTGACAGTTTCATACATATCTTCTATCAGTTTTTGCCTTGAAGCTAGCATGTTTTTCACACTGAAGGATTCTACATAATGACCAATTACTGGAAACATAACATACTGAGTCATGGGTTACTTCACAATGATTTATTTTTTTTTAAAAATGTTGACTGAATTCGCACATTATGAACATTATTCTATATTTTACTACTGCAAATTATAGTGTCATTTAAGCACAAATAAGTTGTCAAATTAGTCTGGGGCCATTAAATCAAACTGGCTTTTTTCATTTGTTTGTTCAGTTAGTCAGTCATTCTTCCCTCCTAAATTATGGCAGACTTGAGCTGTGGAATCTTTGGTGGAATCTTTGTTTGTAACGTCAACAGTGCTGGTGAATATATGGTTTGCTCACTGTTTATCTATATAAATAAAAATGTAAAATAGTTTGTACAAAGCAGATAATCTCAAAAACTACTGCAACAATTTACACCAAATTTTGACACAATGTTCTCAAGGACGTCCGATAATAGAATATGTACATTGTGTGCCTAGCACACATGTGTCATGTGCAAGGTACACAAACGTAAAATGTACCCACTGGTCAGGTTTTCACCTCCCTATATCTCCTCCCATCAGGCTGCTTTTCAACTGTCATTTCCTCAGCAATGTATGAAAGCCTTAAAGTGCCAAAACACAGAGGAAAGCAAACTCCCAGGTGGCCCAGAGAGAGAGAGAGAGACGGAGAAATACAGTTTAATAAAAGAGGGACTAGGGGAGACATGATAGCAGCCTTCCAATATCTCAGGGGTTGCCACAAAGAAGAGGGAGTCAAGCTATTCTCCAGGGCACCTGAGGGCAGAACAAGAAGCAATGGGTGGAAACTAATCAAGGAGAGAAGCAACTTAGAACTGAGGAGGAATTTCCTGACAGTTAGAACAATTAACCAGTGGAACAGCTTGCCTCCAGAAGTTGTGAATGCCCCAACATTGCAAGTCTTCAAGAAGATGTTGGATAGCCATTTGTCTGAAATGGTATAGGGCTTCCTGCCTAGGCAGGGAGTTGGACTAGATGACCTCCAAGGTCCCTTCCAACTCTGCTATTGTATTATTGTATTACAGTAGGTAGGTAAATAGGGGAATAGATAGAGAGGGAGAAATACAGTAGGTAGGTAGGTAGAGGAATAGATAGAGAGGGAGAAATACAGTAGATAGGTAGGTAAAGGGATAGATAGGGAGAAACGTAGGTAGGTAGGTAGGTAGATAGGTAGGTAGGAGATAGAGGGAGAAATACGGTAGGTAGGTAGGTAGGTAGAGGGAGAAAGGAAGAAATACAGTAGGTAGGTAGGTAGGTAGGTAGAGGGAGAAAGGAAGAAATACAGTAGGTAGGTAGGTACGTAGGTAGGGGGATAGACAGAGAAGGAGAAATACAGTAGGTAGGTAGATAGGTAGGTAGATAGAGGGAGAAAGGAAGAAATACAGTAGGTAGGTAGGTAGAGGGATAGAGAGAGAGAAATACAGTATGTATGTAGGTAGGTAGATAGGGGGATAGAGAGGGAGAAATACAGTAGGTAGGTAGAGGGAGAAAGGAAGAAATACAGTAGGTAGGTAAATAGAGGGATAGATAGAGAGGGGGAAATACAGTATGTATGTAGGTAGGTAGGTAGGTAGAGGGAGAAAGGAAGAAATACAGTAGGTAGGTAGGAAGGTAGGTAGGTAGGTAGAGGGATAGATAGAGAGGGAGAAATACCATAGTTGGTAGGTAGGTTGGGGGTTATACGGTGGTTGTGTGTATGTGTGTAGATCTACAGATTGGTTGGCCGTTTAACCAGACTGGGCCACAGCAACGCATGGCCGGGTATAGCTAGTGTACAATAATTTGCTCTACCAGTATTGAGGAATATGATTTATTCCATGATAATTCCTTAATTAGCAATAGCACTTAGACTTAAATAGCACTTCACAGTGCTTTATAGCCCTAAGTGGTTTACAGAGTCAGCATATTTTTCCCAACAATTTGGGTCCTCATTTTACCCACCTCAGGAGGATGGAAGGTGAGTCAACCTTGAGCCTGGTGAGATTTGAACTGCCAAATTCCAGGCAGCTGGCAGTCAGCAGAAGTTAGCCTGCAATACTGCACTCTAACCACTGCAACACCCTGATTCAATACCTCAATTAAAGTATTGTTTTCTGCTTGATTGTTTGCCAGGTGTTAATCTGTGTGTTGGCTGCTGGAGAAGATGTGTTCTGGTCCTTTTGTATGCTTCTAAGCTTTTAAACTATTTTTTTATGATGTGATGACTTTGGGGGAAAGATGCAAGAGAAACAATCAGTCAAGAGAGGCAGGAGCACCCCATAGATAATCATCTGAGGAAGCAACTTAGAAAGGACCCACTTTAATGGATCAGGCAATTAAAAGTAGTAATGGGCAATGTACTTCAGACTTGCAAGATTCTTTAAATATAGCCTTACAATAAAGTAAATTTAGCTCATCTAGTCATGTTTGTTATTTGGCTTATTTGGAGGTTTGAAATCAATCTTACAAGTCTCCTACTCTTTTCCAAAGAGGAATTTCAAGACTCACCTCTAATACTCAAAGAACCCAGCTAATCACTAAACACCTGACAAGGAAGAACAGCAGCCAATCTGAAGGAAAAGGATGGAGAGCTGTACAGTTTGTGACCACAAAAATGTGAACAAACTAACAATTAGAGACCACTATCTACTCCCACTTATCTCACATCTATCAGACCAGCTACAAAAAGCACACGTCTTTAAAAAACTAGAATTGAGAAATGCTTACAAGTTAATCAGAATGAGAGAAGGACATGAATATTTATAATAGCCTTTGATACATGATAAGGAAAATCTGAACATACAGTAATGCCTTTTGGCCTGGTTAATTGTGGAATGATTTTTCTAGATTCATGAATGATAATTTTGCAGACATTTTAGATAAATATGTCATCTATTTAGATATAACTCATGTCAGAAATGCACTGCAAAAATTATAAAAAATTATAAAATTAGAAAAAGGTGTATTTGATCTGACTCAACTGAACTACCTGCAATGCAGAATATTTAAATACAATATATAGATGGACCCAGCAAAGGCGCAGTCTGTTGTATCATAGGGCATATACATGCATACACACACACACACACACACACACACACACACACACAATAGAAAAGGTGTGCAGTGCTTCCTAGGCTTTGCTTACTTCCACAGAAAATCTCTAATTTTGCTGGACTTGTAAAACCACTATAGCAGTTATTGAGAAAGGGTCAGCAATTATCCTGGTCAATCCAAGAGCAAGCTGCGATTTAAGAGAAAGAACTGTCAATCATTGCACCCCCTCCCAGCAACAATACTGCAGCCAAGCAATTTTGACTCATACTGTAATCCAGATCAACTCTAAAGGCTGGGAACAGGAAGGGAACAGTGATCTCTTTGATCCAATTAAGCATAACAGCTGCAGGATATGTATGCCACCGTGAAAGGTTAAATGGTATCTTGCTAGGCTTCCTTGAGTTCATGCATCCAGGCATGAACTCAAGGAAGCCAAATAAGATATGTTTCACCTTTCACAGTGGTGGGAGGGTAGCTGTTACACAATGAACATTTAAATGTGCCTCATCCTCTAGGGGGAAAAGAAGTAATATAACTGTGCCCAGGACAGCAGGATATGGAGGAACGTTCAGAACCAAACAAAGAGCCCTCAGGGAATTTGGGTGGTCCGACATCCATAGATAAGATTATGTGTCCTCTTGTCAAGTTTGTTAGGAGAGCAAAACCAATCATGGATAGAGCAGCTGGATTGTTGCAATCAATGAACATGCCCTCCCCCCAAAACTTTGGGAAATCTTTTTCACTAAATTTCATCACCAATCATCCTATAATGTGGGGTATACCAAACTGAATTTATTTACCAAAATTGACTAATTTAATTCTTTGCAAGAGATTCCTAATGGCTCAAGTTCTTTCGGAACATTTCTTTAGATATAGAGGATTCACTCATGTGATAAGTCAGAGGAAGTAAATTCACTTCCAAATTATGGAAGGTCCCCTAGCAATGATTAAATAATGAAAGTCATGTCATCCCTCCTAGATCTGATTTCCAATGGAGGAGCTGAGGTTAAACAGCTATTGCAGTAGTATTTAAAATGCTGCATTTCTTATCAGCAAGACAATCGGACTGATCTCATATCTCTTGCTGAGTTTGCTTAGAACAATGCTGCAGACTCTCCTCTAATGGTATGTCTACATTTGAAACAATGTATGACATTCACCCACAGGTCTTACCAACAGACAAGAAAGTGCCCTACCTCATGACACATATTTCCTGCAGCCAAAAACATCTTTGAAAAGCAACTCAAACTGTAAAAAAAATTCATACAAAAAAGCAGCAAATACACAAGGGACTAGAATTCAAGTAATGCAGCTTTCTACAAAATTATTAAACTCCACAAGATTTACAAAGAAATAGGGCTCAAAAGAGTTACTGGTCCTTCCCCAGTAACTAATCAAATCAATCCAGTATATTTCATTTGCAGTTGCCAACATCAATGAAAGTCTTTCCTGAATTCAATCATCATTGTTGTTTGTGAAAGAGTCCCCCATTGAACTCAACAGAGACACTTCTGTCTCCCATTCTAGTAGATGGGGAGAGTATGAGGTGGAAGTATTATAAGACTACCGCACCACTGCATTCATTTCACATGCTAGCAAAGTTATGCTCAAAATCATACAAGCTGTATGTGGAGAACTACCAGAAGTACAGGCAGGATTTCAAAGAGGCAGAGGAACTAGAGATCAAATTGCCAACATACGCTGGATCATGGAGAAAGCTAGGGAGTTCCAGAAAAACATCTACTTTTGCTTCATTGATTATGCTAAAGCCTTTGATTATGTACATACATAATATACATGATTATATACATCTTGAGAAAGACAGAGCTAGATGAATCACAAGATGGAATTAAGATTGCCGGGAGAAATATCAACAACCTCAGATATGTAGATGATACCACTCTAATGGCAGAAAGTGGAGAGAAACTAAAGAGCCTCTTGACACAGGTGAAGGAGGAGAGTGCAGAAGTTGGCTTGAAACTCAACATTAAGAAAACAAAGATCATAGCTTCCAGCCCTCTTAATTCCTGGAAAACAGATGGGGAAGAAATGGAGATAGTGACAGATTTTATTTTCCTGGGCTCCAAGATCACCCCAGATGGGGACTACACCCAAGAAATTAAGACACTTGATTCTGGGGACAAAAGCTATAGCAAATCTAGACAGTATATTAAAAAGCAGAGACATTACAATGCCAACGAAAGTGCATATAGTCATGGCTATGGTTTTCCCAGTTGCAATGTATGGCTGTAAAAATTGAACCATAAGGAAGGCTGAGCACCAAAGAATTGAGACCTTTGAACTATGGTGCTGGAGAAGACTCCTGCGAGTCCCTTGGACTGCAAGGTTATTAAACGTTTCAGTCCTAGAGGAGATCAACCCTGACTGCTCTTTAGATGACCAGATCCGGAAGATGAAAGTCAATTTTTTTGGCCAACTAATGAGAAGGAAGGACTCACTGGAGAAGAGCCTAATGCTGGGCAAAAAAACAGAACAGAGAATGAGGTGGCTGGATGTGGGGGGGGGGAGGCATGTTTCCACCAGATTCCCAAGGGTGACTGCCACCTTAATTGGAGATGATTTATGGGACACCTTGTGTGCATGCACTAAGTTGCCAGGAGAAGAGGAAAGTGACATAGCAATTTTTCATTCTCACAGTCCACAACTTATTTCACTGGGAACTTGGGAGGGGAAGTTGATCCTGAAGGGGAAAGTGATGTAATGGAATGTGAGAATAACCTGGGGGGGTGGAAAGGGGGGGCACAGGAAACAATCAGACAAGAAAAAGAGGATCCTGCAGAAGGAAACTTAGAAAAGACCTGCCCTAATGGATCAAGCAGTTAAAAGGGGAGGCAGGAAATTGCAACGTTAAATGAAAAATGAACTTCTGATTTGCACCAGATGCTATGGCCATTGCAGCATCCCCACAATCATGTGATCAAAATTCAGGCAATTCCAAGGCTGGGACTAAAGTACAGAGTTAGGACTTTCAGCAGGTCTCACAAGAATGGATACTATTTGGAGAATGGTAGGAGACCCAATTCTTATAGTGCATTGGAAGACTTCTTTCTTCAAATTGCATACGCCATTCCTTCTCCAAATAGCACACCTATTCTTGGGAAACCTGGAGAACACAAGCAGCTTTCCAAAAGAATGCAAAAATGGAGATGTGGTCTGGAAAAAAACAGCATAAGGATGATTAAAACCTGGAGATTAGAAACAGACTATGGGTCCAGATAAATTTCAAATAACTTTTGAGGTTACAGTATTTTTTGGAGTATAAAACACACTGGAGTATAAGACGCACCCAGGTTTTGAAGAGGCAAATTTTTAAAAGAAGTAGGTATGTAGAAAGAGGGATAGAGAGGGAGAGAAAGAGAGAGAAATACAGTAGGGAGGGAGGGAGGGAGGGAGTGTAGTTAGGTAGGTAGGTAGATAAAGGAATAGATAGATAGATAGATAGATAGATAGATAGATAGATAGATAGATAGATAGATAGATAGATAGATAGATAGATAGATAGATATACCGTAAGTAGATAGGTAGGAAGAAAGAGAGGGTAGGTAGGTAGATAAAGGGATAGAGAGAGAAAGAGAGAGAGAGAAATACAGTAGGTATATAGGTAGGGAGAGAGATGGGGTAGGTAGGTAGAGGGATAGAGAGAAAAATAGAAAAATACAATAGGTAGATAGGCAGGGAGAGAGTGTGTGTAGTTAGGTAGTTAGATAAAGGGATAGATAGATAGATAGATAGATAGATAGATAGATAGATAGATAGATAGATAGATAGATAGATAGATAGATAGATAGATAGATAGATAGATAGATAGATAGATACAGTAGGTAGATAGGTAGGGAGAGAGAGAGGATAGGTAGGTAGAGGGATAGAGAGAAAAATAGAGAGAGAGAAATACAGTAGGTAGGTAGGGAGAGAGTGTGTGTAGATAGGTAGGTAGGTAGGTAGAGGGATATATAGAGAAAAATAGAGAGAGAGAAATACAGTAGCGGGGGGGGAGAGAGAAGGTAGGTAGAGGTATATAGGTAGATAGAGGGGGAGAGAGAGAGAAATACAGTAGGTAGGTAAGTAGATGTTTCCAGGTGTATTATCCATATGCTGGAGAAGGAAATCGCTGTAGCACCTAAAACTTTGTTTCTGGTGGCACAGCACCTGACCAGTGTAATTCTCATAAATCCCTCTAACTCAGGGGTTCCCAAACTTGGCAACTTTAAGACTTGTGGACTTCAATTCCCAGAATTCTCCAGCCAGCTATGTCCACAAGCTATGCTGGCTGGAGAATTCTGGGAGTTGAAGTCCACAAGTCTTAAAGTTGCCAAGTAACTAAACAGCCTTATGAAAGGGAGGGGAAAGTTTTTTTTCACTCTGCAAACCCCAAAACGGCCTGTTTTTCACGAAAGCAGGCTTGGTTTTTTCAAATAAAAGGCATGAATAGTCTGGGGAGGGGGGGTGTTGCAGAGTGCTCCTGGGGTTGTGGCCAAAAATGAGCAAAAAAAGGCCATTTGTTTTGCGAAAACAGCCCATCTTTATATCAAAAAAATTGCATGCATAGCCTTATGGAGGCTTATAGAGTGCTGCTGAGGGCTTGAGGGTGCAAAATGGCCCATTTTAGGCTCATTTCTGCCCTCCCCAGCCCCCAGGAGCTCCCTGGAAGCCTCTATAAGGCTATATAGAAAGGGCTCGCAACTTAGGCGTCCTCCTGGACTCTCGGCTGTCCATGGACGATCATGTGATGGCCGTGGCCAGGGGGGCTTTTTTCCAGGTTCGCCTGGTCCGCCAGTTGCGCCCCTTACTAGACCGGGACGCCCTTCGCACAGTCACTCATGCACTCGTGACATCCCGTCTAGACTACGGAAACGCTCTCTACATGGGGCTCCCCTTGAGGTGCACCCGAAGACTACAGCTAGTCCAGAATGCAGCCGCGCGGGGGATCTTGGGAGCCTCTTGGCATTCCCACGTAACACCTCTCCTGCGCGAGCTGCACTGGCTGCCTGTGGCCTTTCAAGGTGTTGATTACCATCTTTAAAGTGCTCCATGGCACGGGTCCTACTTACTTGAGAGACCGCCTCCTACCTCATACATCCCTCAGTCCGATTCGCTCCCACAGAGAGGGTCTTCTCCGGGTGCCGTCAGCCGGGCAATGCCAACTGGCGATGCCCAGGGGAACGTCCTTCTCTGTGGTGGGTCCTGCCCTCTGGAACGATCTACCCCCTGATCTTAGGACTATCACAGACCTCTGCCTCTTCCGCCAACAACTAAAGACACACTTCTTCCATCTAGCTGGCCTGGCCTAATTTCCAAGACTATTTTACCGACTGATTTTAAATTAATTTATAGTTTTAATAAGTGGGTTTTTAAATTGATTTTAGCACAGGGTGTTGTTTATTTAACAGGATTTTATATTACTATTTACGACTTATTTATTTTTGTATATATGTTTGTATCCATTTTAATCACCTGTGCACCGCCCCGAGTCCCTTATGTGAGAGGGCTGCGGTATATAAGTTTAATAAAATCTAAATCTAAACTCTATGCACAGCCATTTTGGTGAAGGGAGTGGGGTTTCGGGAGGCAAAAAATGCTGTATTTGATGTATAAGACGCACCCAGATTTTCAGCCTCTTTTTAGAGGAAAAAAGGTGCGTCTTATACTCCGAAAAATGTGGTAATCATAAAGAATCCTTCCAGTAGGATTTTGTTTTGAATTCTTAAAAAAAAATACAGTAAGATTTCAAGCACTAGAGGGAACTATAAGACATTGTAGGTCACAATTAAAGGAAAAGCACTCAAACTTGACTTACAATTAATAGAACAAATCAAAGTATTTTAAATATTGAGCATATTGGACAATATTGGACATATTGAATGACATTTTTGAACAGAAGCTGTGGTGGCTCAATGATTAGAATGTAGTATTGCAGGCTATTTCTGCTGATTGTCAGCAATTTGCCAGTTCAACCCTCATCATCTCAAGGTTAACTCAGCCTTCCATCCTTTTGAAGTCAGCAAAATGGGAACCCGATTGTTGGGGGCAATATGCTGACTCTGTAAACCACTTAGAGAGGGCTTTAAAACACACTGAAGCGGTATATAAATCTAAGGTCTATTGGTATTGCTAATAAATCAAGAAAATAATTTTAAAAGTGTCTGATAGTATTTTAAAAATGTTGTGGAAGAAGGAACATGTATTACCTTACATGACTCAGATTTAAAAGTGGGTTTAAAAATGACATGCTATAAGAATGACATGAAAAATGTGTCATACTACACTTACAAAAGAAACCAGTTGATGTCTGAATAATTAAAAAGGATACACAAATCACAACCAAGGGACTGAACTGGGTAATTTTCCTATTTTGGATTTATAATAGAGGCTCATTTAAGTTTGGAATAATTTTCCGAGATTGGACAAAGAAAAAATGGAAAGAAATCAAGTTCTAGATACTATGTATTTGAAAAGACTAAAGATCAAGATTGTTAGAAGTAGAAGGAAGGAATATAACATTAATTTATTAGATCATTGTTAAAATACATGTTATTATCTCTGGTAACCCTTAATGGACTTTTGCTGACATCAGGTCTGCAATGACAAGGTTTTATGCATTAATTTATAGAGAAGGGATGGGACATGGGAAGAAGAAATCATTTGCTGTATTTGAAAAGAAGATGGTAAGTTACTAAAAGTATTAGCTTATGCTTGTGAAGGTGCAAGTCACTTGTTTATATTTTTCTTTTCTTTTTCTTTACTATCTTTTCCTTTCTTTCCTTTGTTTGTTTTCTCTTCTTCATCTGTTTCCTTTTTATTCTTTTATTTGTTTAACTGTATTGTTATAAATTGTCATTTTAAATAAAATTCCTCAGAAAAGAAATCCCGCAACACATGGACAGATTCAACCATAGTGTTAAATGGGAAACTGGGCATCCTAGACCGGCTAGAGGCAAAATGTGAGTGAATTGCTAAAAGCCTGGGATTCAGACAAGTCAGCGATTAACAGATAAGTAGATGACAGGTCAGAAATCCCACTGTAATTTTTATGATTCAACAACCCGATGAGGTTTTACTAATCAGAATTAAGATGTACACAATATGCATATAGACATTAAAAAAATCTCAAGAAACAACAAAGTAATGTTAATTTATCACTCAGTGCAATACTAATTTAAAATACTAATCTGCCAAAAAGTGACATTTATAAGAACATCAACAAAACAATTTATTTCAAGCTTAGTTCTATTTGAATCAATTTCGCTACAAACAAGTACAATGACAATAAAGATAATAATTATTTTTATTATTTGTATTAGAATTTGCTTAGATACCAACACATTTATTTAAATTAAGTAGTTTAAAACAACAAAGAAAAAACAAATGTTTGAGAAAGATCACTAAAGATGAATGAATTAAGTGTATCTCAACCAAAATTATGCAGTGTAAAATTTGCTCCCTAAAACATACTTGAAGAATACATGCAGGATAAAAGGCAACATTTTTCATCAATGGCGCCTCTAAGAAGAGTTTAAGTATAGTCAAACTGTATGCAGGTAAAGCTAAAATTAAATAAAGTATACGAATATAAAAGAGTATGCACATGTTATCAGCTAGCTTATTTTTATATATACAAACTAATTTCTATGAAACTGTACAAAACAGAGTCTGACCATCAAATTAACCCAATGATTGGCATTATATAACATAGCAAACATTTTAAAACAATATGCCATGATATCAGAAACAGTGGGCGAGAGACAGAGAGAGAACACAATGTATTTGTGAAATTAGCAAGGATCAGCTTTAAATAACCAAAAGAGTAAGCTGCAAAAAATAACATTCCAAATCCTCAATGCCAATTCTCTTTAAAGTTTAAATATATCACAATAAGAATTCTATTTAACCAACTATTTGAGTGTATGTTATATCCAAATCCATCTCTTTTGTGTATCCCATTTGCATAATTATTTAATTGTCTTTAATAACAATTATCTGCAACAAAATTTCCACTTAACAGACAAATCCTTGATTAAACAGACATAAATATGAACAAACATATGTCTATGGTATACAAAGTTTTCTAAATCAAGGTCTGCTACACCAAGCCATGGCAGTACAATAAGCTGCACTAGTATAATATTGAAGTAATTTAGTTTTCAATTATGTCATCATTTTTACTGCACCATAACAAAGTTTCCATGAATCAAAAATAAACCTTTTAAGGGATAGTACAGGTAATCCTTTACTTACAACCATAACTGGAAGCAAAATTTCCACTGGTAAGTAAAGCAATTGTTAAGTGAGTAGTTATTAAAAAAAACTGTGCTGCATTCCTTATTTCTTTATCTGAAATTTGCACAAAGGTTAAAATGCCAACAAACTCAACTATGCAGTATTCTGTTAGAGCTGCTGGGGATATACACTTAATGGAATTATTCAGTTTGAATGCAACAGAAATTTAGCCTATGTTCATGCTCAGCAAAATTATGTATTCTTTGTACTAGAATTTCTAAATAATTTGGGTGATTCTCCATATTAGAGTAATTATTTTCCAGACATTTCCTTAAGAGAAAATTTGTACCTTTTATTTAGGCTGCAGAGGTCAATAGATTCCTCAAATCTACTGCTAAATGCAATCCATAGCTTTTATAACACAAGAATGGAAATCTAATACAATTTCCTTAAAAAGTTTATGCAGCAATGTTTTCATTGTAACAGTAACCATGAACCAAGAAGTCAAATAATGCAACTCAGTGCATAATAGAAGCTAATATACCACCCTAAATACTTATGATTGTCATGCTGAAGATGTTGCATACGTAAATAATACAGATCTCTCAAAACTCGTAGAAAAGCATTTTATCTATAGCACAGACTTATTTTCACAAATTCATTTTCCTCTCTGAGTAGACAGTTTCTACTGAAGGAAGAGGAAAAGAACAACCCCACCTACACTCAAAACTTTCCACTGAGGGTGTATTTTTTAGACTATCTAAGAGAATTGCCAAGAGGAAAACATCCTCTTCTAACGATTTTGTTTAACCTACAGTTTGCAATTTTGTTTAATCTATATTTGTGAACTGTGTAAGATAGTAAAATCTCTGTAATACACATAATTTAATGAGCACTATATGAAAGTGCAGCTGCTTAAATATTAGTTATTAGAGGAGACCCCAAAAGTTGAGTTCTAGTGATACTTAAGGATAAAAGGGATTCTCTAACTATAGAATGCATTGAGTCCTCATGCCCTAATGCCATAGGTGTGGCACATAGATAATGTGTGCAAGCAGATATTATCATTCTATTTTAAAATTAAACCATAATATGCAATGAAAGGCACTCTCCAACTTCTCCTCTGACAAGGCAAAAAGGACAAAGGTTCAAAAATATACAAGAGGCTATTAAAGCCACAGAACTGCAGCAGAGCAGAAAAACAGAAGTTAGTTGTTACTAAACTGTACAGAAAGATGGAACTGATAACTGAGAAATAATACCAAAGATCAACCAGCTAAAAACAGAAATATTCTTAGAGAAAATAATACTTTTATAGATGTCCTAAAAATAGCTGCAAAAAAAATCAGTACCTTAAATTAATTTGATTTCAAAACTGTTTCTACCTTTTGTAATATTGATATATTATTAAAACTTTCTAATATTTAGAACTTCCACCCTCCTGAAGTAAAGCACTTTGTACAGTCAACTAAACAGTTCTAAATGTAACACAGAATGTTATTTAGTAAAATGAAACCTTAATATCAACAGCATGGGCACAATTCAAAAAAACCATCAGCAAATGCTGTCAATATGATTACTCAAATGTGCTATAGCAGTAAATCTCATATCTACAGTATTATTGAAATATATTCAATACACCTATGCTTAAATTTCAATGTTTCTGAAAAACATCGCCTTCTAATTAAGATCAGACAAATCACAAGTTTATAAACTCAATTGGGTTTGTTGGAATAAATTTCACTGAATTTAGTAATACATTGGTATAAATAAAAGACTAAAAGAAATGTAACCTAAGATAATCACATTATGACATACACAAGTTATCATATCTAGCTAAGTTCTTGCAATAGTTTAGAAATCACAAAAGCTGACCCAAAATAACACCATGGCTGAAAGATAATACCAACCAGCTATCCATAAGATTATAGCCATTACTCAAAATATGAAAATACAAAACATGAAAACATATTATGAACAATAATTAAGAAACTATAAAATAAGTCTGAAAATTATAGTGACTTCAGACTGTAATACATTTATGAGGCTGAGCAATTTTCAAAATTTAAGTAAAAATATATTCCTTACAGGAAAAGTATAAACCATATGTCTTTGCTTTTTGCAATATCTGAGAATATTCCTCGAGATGGAGAAAGGAAATGGCATTAACATGCTGCCAAGATGTGAAAACAATTCAGTAACAGCTGGGGGAGGGGCATACTGGCCCATGGTTGACCCAGTCTTCCATAGAAAATTTGAACTTAAGCCATTTTACAAAGCCTCAATGTCATTTTATAGTTATGTTTTTCACAAAACATGAAAGATTCATACACATTAAAAAGTGATATGTGTATTAAAAAAAATAAATACAGGTAGTCCTCGACTTACAACTATTCATTTAGTGATTGTTCAAAGTTACAATGTCACTGAAAAAGCACTCTTATTTTTTTCACACTTCTGACTGTTGCAGCATCCCCATGCAAAATTTGGATGCAACTGGCATGTATTTATGATGGGTGCAGTGTTCCAGGGTCATGTGATCACCGTTTCTGACTTTCTGACAAGTCAATGGAGGGACCTGATTCACTTGACAACCATGTTACTAAATTAACTGCAATTATTCACTTTACAACTGTGCCAAGAAAGGTTGTAAACAGAAGGAACACTCATTTTACCACTGTCTGGCTTAGCAGCAGCAAGTTTGGACTCAAATGTGGTCATAAGTTGAGGACTAGCTGTACTCTGTTATTCACGCAAATCATTATAAACCACAACAGAAGGGTCTCATCTGTAGAGCACATGTTCATGGACAAAGTGAAGTGGGCCAGAGCAGTTCCCATAAAGCAGTGCTTCTCAAATAGTGGGGCGGGCCCCCCAGGGGGGGCACGAGGCACCGTAAAGGGGGGCGCGTTTGACCTCGGCAGTTTAGTTTAATTAAGGATTAAATTTTTTTAAATTTCTAATGCACTTTAAATCTTTTCTGCTACAGTTAATAAAGCTATTCTTTGTTGTAAATTGATCCACATTTCTTTTTTTATTCTCTTATACGTTAATAAGGATACAGTGTTATGCAGAGGTGTACTTACAACAATTTTATAGACAAATGATACTATTTACAGTCGCGCGGTGGGGGCGCGAAATGTTTTCTTCTTCCTAGGGGGGGCATGACAGAAAATAATTGAGAAGCACTGCCATAAAGTGAAGCATTCTATAGACTGCACTTCTCAAATCTGGCATCCTCTAAATATGACCGACTTCAACTCCCAATATTCAGTGTCGGATTTGCACCGTTACAACAGAGAAGGTCAGGAGAGTTCTAAGAAATCTCCCAGGCACCAAATTTGGGGTGTTTCTTCTAGACCCATTAAATTAATGGAACATAAACAGTCTAATGATTGAGAGCTTAAGAGTTCTACCCACACAAGTTAATTCGAAGACAAAAGCCAACTAACTCCAGAAATTTATTCAAGCCAAACGTCCAGATAATCCTTGACTTACAACAGTTCATTTAGTGACCGTTCAAAGTTACATCACTGAAAAAAGTGTCTTACGACCATTTTTCACACTTAGTATTCCCACGGAAACATGATTTACATTCGGATGCTAGACAACCGACTCACATTTATGACTCTTGTAGTGTGCTGTGATCACGCGCTCGCCTTTTGTGACCTTCTGACAAGCAAAGTCAACGGGATAGCCAGATTCAATTAACCACTGCATTATTGATGTAACAACTGCAGGAATTCACTTAAGAAATGTGGCACGAAAAGTCACAAAATGGGGACAAAACTCAACCCATTTCTCACTTCTCAACATAAACTTCAGGCTCAATTGTGGTCGTTGGTGGAGGACTACCTGCATTGCTACAGTTACCAAATTGCTAGTTTCCCATAGCCTGCCAACCACTGTCATCACTTCAGCTCTGTGTTATCTACCCGGCCCCCTCCCAAAAACATTGACAGGGCGAAGGATTAGCGAAAACTAGAGAAATGGCAAGTTGGCAGTTGAGGTGGTTTAGGCATGGCACAGGCAGCAGTATGCCAAGGGGCGGCTACGCCTGAGGTGCCAAGAGACCGCTCCAAATAATACGACATCCTTTGGAGGCAGAACTCCCCACAGTCCCAGTCGGCCCATCCCACTCCAGTCCAATCACCTCGTGGGGACCAACAGCCATTCGGAGCCCCCAGGCCCAACAGTAAGCAGCGCACGAGCGAAGGGGCGGGGCAAGGGAAGAGGCCGGAGAAAGAAGGGAGGGCCAATTGGAAGCCTAGCGGTAAGAGGCAGACAGTAGGGGAGCAGAAGCCCCGGATCATGGACGTTCGAACCGAGGCTCGTTGCCCCGAGTCGGCGACAGGGGCGGAGGGGGAGGTTAGAGGGGGGAAATAGAGGCCGCGATAGCAGGCCCCAATCCGTCAACTGGCACCCCGATACAACTCGCCTTCGTAGGCCGCGAATCTAGCCTCCGCCGCCCCCGCCCAAATACGACATATTTACCTGTGTTGGCCAGGGACTCGCGCTCCCTCGCTCGGCCAGGTGATTGTTGCACTGGGGCTTTTTTTTTTTCTCCCTTCCACCCCCTCGCCTACGTCTCTCTCTTCTGGCTCCGCAACCCTCCCAGGCCAGGGGAGGGGAGGAAGGCTGGCGTGCGGAAGTGGAAGGGCACGAGGGAGGGCTGGAAGGGGGCGGAGACAAGAGCGGGTGGCTGTTACTGCTTGGCTGGCTCCAGGAACCACGTCCGGGTTTCTTGTCCCCTCTCGCGCGTTCTCTCTTCTCCGCCCATTTTTTCCCCTCCCCGGAGCGAGGAAGTGGTTCTTTCCGTTTCTCGCACGCGCCGCTTGCTTGGCCCTTCCGACGCGTGCCCACACTTGCCTTCTAAGCTCACATTGCGAGGGTGGGTGGAGGGGGGGTGGGAGAGCAAGGAGGCAGGCGGGGCCAAGCGACCCGCGGAGGCCGCTTTCACGTGACGGGGCTGTTTACTCGGCGCGTGGTTCGCTGAGCGGCGGCGCGTGTGCGCGCATGCGCGCATGCGTATCCTCTTGAACGTTTTGTTTCCCTCCTGGAAACCGTTTGTGATGAGCGGGCCAACGATTCGCGTCAGGGTCCTGGGCAAATGTGCTCAGTTCCACTTTGGAAGCTTTTCTGAAGAAAATCGGTTTGTGTGTTTTGTTTTTGTATGCTGGTGAGAAGCAGAACTTCTTAAATCCCATTTTATGGCTGCTTTTTTGAGAAGAAAAATGGAGCTGTAGGCAGCAATTTTTATGCTACAGGTGGGGGACGACAAGGAGCTACAGCTTTGAACATAGAAAGAGAGAATAATAAAGAAGTACCTAATGTAAATGAATTTGTCTCCAGAGCCATATGGATTATATCCTGGTGTAGTTAAATAATTAGCAGAATTGATCCAGGAACTGTTCTTAGTAACCTTTGAAAACTTCATGTCCACACTGAGCAAAGTCCTTGAATAGATTATCAAGCAACCTGTTTGTGAGAGCTTGAATTGGCATGTTACACTTAAACAGGAGTCAATGCAGTTTATCAAAATCAGTGTCTGACTAATATCCCCTTCGGTAGTGTTTCTAATTTAATAATTCACAGGAAGGCCACAGACAGTATACTTGGACCTCAATAGAACCTTCATTAGCTAGTCATCAATGAGTAAAGCATGAAGTAGATATTATTTAGATGAATTCATAATTACCTGAATGATTGTACCTAAGGAATTCTCATTAATAGCATCCCTTAAGTACAGCTTAAGTTAAAAAACTGAAAATGTTTCCACACATAAACCATGTGGGCTGTCCTTGAAGAAAGTATAAACTAGTGTTTCTGAAACTTCATTGTCAGGACCCCTAAATATTATGGAGAAAAGAACCCCAAAGAGATTGTTTCTGTGGGTTACATTCATCAATTTTTATCCTATTAAAAATTAAGAGTTACGTTTGTAGAATGTTGTATTTATTGAATTAGGTAATAATATTAACTGTTAAATATATTTTTACATGAAAAAAACCCTTTTTAAAAAAATGATAGAAGTATGATGTTTAAAAATGCATCTTCAGTATCTGGCAAATAATTTTGATTTCACAGACCTTGAGAAGAATTGATAGATCCCTCCAAGAATTCAATGGACCAAACTTTAACACAGGCATACACAGACAAAAAAAAATAGATTGATTTCAAGGTGACTAAACAGGTGCATTTGAATACAGAGAATACTAAATGAAATATAAAAAGTCCAATTTTCATTACCATATTCCAAAATTTAGCCAGTGCAACAGAGAAGTGGCTGGCTAAGGAATTTTGAGAGTTCAAGGCCACAGCTTGGAAGACAACCATAATTGCCCACCCTGGTCTTAAAGAATGTTTATTTATTTATTTATTTGGATTTATTGACCGCCCCCTCTCTCCGAAGAGACTCGGGGCGGTGTACAGGAATTTAGGAACATATACATATAACAAATTATAAATAATTAAAACTAAATTAAATGTTTTACCCTGTGTTAAAAAGAACCTCGTTTAAATTTATATCGTAAAAACCCGATTGGTAATATTTACTAAAACTAGGCTGGTATGGTAGGTTAGGCCAGGCCGGCCTGCTAGAAAAGATGGGTCTTTAATTGTTGACGGAAGGAGCGGAGGTCCATGATAGATCTAAGTTAGGGGGGTAGGTCATTCCAGAGGGTTGGGCCCGCCACAGAGAAGGCCCTTCCCCTGGATGCCGCCTGTTGGCATTGCCAGGTGGACGGCACCCAGAGAAGTCCCTCTCTGTGAGCGAATCGGTCGAAGGGATGTGTGGGGTAGGATACGATCACGCAGATAGCTAGGACCCGTGCCATGGAGCGCTTTAAAGATGGTAATCAACACCTTGAAGCGCACCCGAAAGGCCACAGGTAGCCAGTGTAGCTCGTGCAGGAGCAGTGTTACGTGGGAATACCTGGTGGTACCCATAATTGCCCGTGCGGCCGCATTCTGGACTAGCTGTAGTCGTCGGGTGCACCTCAAGAGGTGCACATGATCTTCCATAGGCAGCCGAGTATCCAGGAGGATGCCCAAGTTGCGAGCCCGATCCACGGGGGCTAGATGTTCACCCCCTATGGCCAGTGATGGGATCAACTGGTTGTACTGGGGCGCCGGAAACCACAGCCACTCGGTCTTGGATGGGTTGAGTCTGAGCCTGTTCCTTCCCATCCAGCTCCGCACGGCTTCCAAACATCGGGACAACACTTCGACGGCATCGTTGGGGTGGTCTGGGGTAGATATGTACAACTGAGTATCATCAACGTACCGATGGTACTCTATCCCAAAACCACGGATGATCTCACCCAGCGGTTTCATATATGCGTTGAACAAGAGCGGCGAGAGAACCGACCCCTGAGGTACCCC
Organism: Rhabdophis nuchalis; assembly: GCA_039707465.1. Taxonomy (NCBI): domain Eukaryota; kingdom Metazoa; phylum Chordata; class Lepidosauria; order Squamata; family Natricidae; genus Rhabdophis; species Rhabdophis nuchalis. The sequence continues at coordinate 268,569,071 of CM077643.1, read as the reverse complement.
ACATGTGAGGGGTCTCGAGGTTCACCTCTGCTCTCCTGCCAACACAAATTGCGATCGATCGGAGAGGTAGGAGGAGAACCACAGTAAAACGGTGCCCCTCACCCCCAACCCCTCCAGTCGATGCAATAGGATACCATGGTCGATGGTATCGAAAGCCGCTGAGAGGTCTAATAGGACCAGGATGGAGGAACAAGCCCTATCTTTGGCCCACCAGAGATCATCTACCAACGCGACCAATGCCGTCTCAGTGCTGTGACCGGGCCGGAAGCCAGACTGGCGCGGGTCTAGATAATGTTCTGCCATTTGAGCTAGATTCCCTACTTTTGTATTCCCCGCAACAGGCCTATTTGTTTATGTGAACTGTTGTTGCTAAGGCACTGTATAAACAATAATTTTCCTCAAGCCAAGCCTTATTCCTGGTGATTACATAGACAAAATCAGTTTTCTTGGTAACAGTAGTTAAGTTCATTGCTGTTACCCTTTTGCTTCCAACTCCAACTTAAAGACATGGGATCCTCTGGTGGTCTGTCATTCCAATGCTAATCTGGTCTGCCTTGATTTGGCTCCAAAACTCAAATAAGATAATCCAAGTCCTTTAAAAAAGGTCTGTTTGCTATTTAAACCCTTTTACAGTTTACAAGTATAAAATGCTGGTCAGTAACTTTAAAAAAAAATCAGTTTGGTAAACCTCTCTAGGAATATTCAGTACATACAGTATATTCCTGGAGTCCAATTTTCAGTAAATACAGTATGATAAGTGCAGTTTTGATGAACTTTGTAAGTGTGAGATTGTACATGATTAGAAGTAACCTTTTATTATGCAAACTTTAAAATCCCTAAGACCAAGTTAGAATATGTATTGTTTTCAATGAGTAGAAAGAGGTATTTTTAACATAACAGATCACACCATTATAAGCTACATACAGTTTGTTCAATTGGAACAATGCCCAGAAGCAAGTTATTCTGGCTGTTGCAACAAAAATAGCAAAATCTAGTGGCTCCTTAGAAATTGAATATCAACAAGATTAATAAAGCACTACAGTCATGGTGTCTCTCAAATGGTGATTTTTGATATAATAGTAATTCAAAGGGAATGGGATGTACAAGCATGAAATATTGTGATATCCATTAAACCAATATTTCCCAAAGTGGGAACCTTTAAAATGTGTGGAAGTCAACTCCCAGAATTCCCTCTCCTTCCCCCAGCCTGCCCGTTGCTAAGAATTCTAATAGTTAAAGTCTGCACATCCTAAAAGTTGTCCAAGTTGGGAAATACGGCTTTGAATTGTTGCAAAAATCATACTGTACATAATATTAAATAAATAAGCGCACAAAAAATTATAAGCTGAATCTTGCTATTTAAGAAATATATACATTAAATACAAGCGTCTACTCTTCAAGAGGTGTTAATTACATAATGACAAAATTGCCTTCCCTGCTTACTACCCTGTTTCCCTAAAAATAAGACCTCCCGGATAATAAGCCCTCTCTGAAAATATTGCAACACAGCAGCAGCCATGAGGTGACCATGCTCATCACCACCTGCACCTCAATAAGACCTCCCCAAAAATAAGGCCAAGTGGTTTTTGCGTGCACAGAACCGGCAGTAAGCCCAACAGTTTCCGCGACACCTGGAGGAAGTTGATTATCTAGACCCGCGCCAGTCCGGCTTCCGACCCGGTCACAGCACCGAGACGGCATTGGTCGCGTTGGTTGATGATCTCTGGAGGGCGCGGGATAGAGGTTATTCCTCTATCCTAGTCCTATTAGACCTCTCGGCGGCTTTTGATACCATCGACCATGGTATCCTATTGCACCGACTGGGGGGGTTGGGGCTGGGAGGCACCGTTCTGCGGTGGTTCTCATCCTACCTCTCTGGTCGGTCCCAATATGTGTTGACGGGAGGGCAGAGGTCGACCTCGAGGCCTCTCCTATGTGGGGTCCCTCAGGGGTCGGTCCTCTCGCCCCTCCTTTTCAACACATATATGAAGCCGCTGGGTGAGATCATCCGTGGTTTTGGGGTGGAGTACCATCTGTACGCTGATGACACCCAGCTGTACATATCCACCCCAAACCACCCCAACGATGCCGCCGAAGTGCTGTCCCGGTGTCTGGAAGCCGTACGGATCTGGATGGGTGGTAACAAACTCAAGCTCAACCCTGCCAAGACTGAGTGGCTGTGGTTTCCGGCACCCCGGTTCAGCCAGATTATTCCAACTCTGGCCATTGGGGGCGAAACACTGGCCCCCGTGGAGAGGGCGCGCAATTTGGGTGTCCTCCTGGATTCCCGGCTGTCCATGGAGGACCATGTGGCAGCCGTGGCCAGGGGGGCATTTCATCAGGTACGCCTGATGCGCCAATTGCGCCCCTTACTTGACCGGGCTGCCCTTCGCACAGTCACTCAAGCTCTCGTGACATCCCGACTCGACTATTGTAATGCTCTCTACATGGGGCTTCCCTTGAGGTGCACTCGAAAGCTACAGCTAGTCCAAAACGCAGCCGCGCGGGTGATTATGGGAGCCACTAGGTGCTCCCACATAACACCAATCCTGCGCGAGCTGCATTGGGTTCCTGTGGCCTTTCGAGTGTGCTTCAAGGTTTTGACAACTATCTTTAAAGCGCTCCATGGCTCGGGGCCTAGTTATATGCGAGACCGTCTCCTGCCCCATACATCCCTTAGACCGATACGCTCCCACAGAGAGGGCCTCCTCAGGGTGCCGTCGGCCGGACAATGCCGACTGGCGACACCCAGGGGGAGAGCCTTCTCTGTGGCGGGGCCAGCCCTCTGGAATGACCTGCCCCCTGAATTACGCACCATCACCGACCTCCGCCTCTTCCGCCAATGTCTTAAGACATATCTGTTTCAACAAGCCGGCCTAGCCTAACCTCCCATGGGGACTTTTAGATAGTTTTAAATTGGGTTTTTAAAATTTGGTTTTAGCGCAGGATAGGTTTATTTAATAGTTTTTTAAATTATATTTATTGTATTTTGTATGTTTTTAAATTTCCTGTGCGCCGCCCTGGGTCCTCTGTGGAGAAGGGCGGGATATAAATTTAAATAAAATTAAAAAAAAATTACATCTGCTCTGTCAGATGTATACAAGTAATCCTTGATTTACAACAATTAAATCCAAAATTTCCATTGCTAAGCATGACAGTTGTTAACAGAATTTTGCCCCATTGGACAACCTTTTTTTGCCATGGTTGTTAAGTGAATTGTTAAGTTAGTAACATGGTTATGTGAATCTGAAGTTTGCGCATGCGCAAGTATGGAGACCGATCTCTGAGCGCCGCGAAGGGGTCGAGGGCCGTTTTGGCCTGGGAGGATGTCACCAGCCCTCATTAAACATCTAGGAGGGCTGGCCCAGCACGTAGATATGCCAGCCGCCACAAGGGGCCTATTTTTGGAGCCGGAGTTGTGGCGGCGAGGCAAAAAACCTTCGAGAGATGGGAGGGGCCCAGGTCGGCTTGGCGCGGCCTGGACACGTCAGTGAGGAAGCTAGGCAAGTGTTTCCAGGCCGTTGGGAGTCCGTTACAACAAACAATCGGACCGCGCGGCCCCCGCTCGACTCAGGCAGCTTAAGTGAAGAAACCTGGTATGTCCGAAGATCGTGGAGAAGCTGAATCGGAGAAGAAAAGTAAGAGGAATAAATGGATGAGAGAGAGAGAGGCGTTAGAGAAAGAACGTTCCCAAAGAAAGATGTAAGGAGGTGCAGAGAGAAGCTGAAATGGAGAAGGAAAGACAGAGAGAGAGAGAGGCGGTTGAGAAAGAACGTTTCCAAAGAAAGATGTAAGGAGGTGCTGAGAAGAGCTGAAATGGAGAAAGAAAGAAAGAGGAATAAGAGAAAGAGACAGAGAGAGGCATTGGAGAAAGAACGTTTCCAAGAAAGATGTAGAGGAGCTGAGATGAGCTGAAATAAAGAAAGAAAGAAAGAGGAATAAGAGAAAGAGACAGAGAGAGGCATTGGAGAAAGAACGTTTCCAAGAAAGATGTAAAGAGGAGCTGAGATGAGCTGAAATGGAATTCTTCCCTAGCAAATGGATTTTATATGTCATCTGATTTACACCTCACTCTACCCTCTCTAATCAATTAATAGTCGTGCTTATGAAATTTCCCTCCCTGGCCAAAAATGTACCCCCTCACAACTCTACCTTACCCTATCATGTATTCGAGGCAAGATGGAATGCTACCCTATTCTAGATCTGAGCTCCTCTGCCTGCGAGAATGTCCCCTCTCGCAGGTCTGGCCCCCTGAATTAACACGGACACACCTCGAGGATGGATTAATTAATCCTAAGAGGTGGGCGAAGCGCAGGCTCAGGGGATTCCTGTGTAAATTTCTAATTCGACTTTTAGGGGTTCCCAGGGAAGGGGGGTGGGAGGACCAATTAGGGAAACGCCAAGAGAGAAGGCCGGCAAAACGCGGAAGTGAAAAGACGAAGGGGAGTGAAGGGAGGGTCGGTTCCACTAGGGTATTTGCCATCAATACGGTCTTGGGGAGGGGCAGGGGCAGGGGCGGTGGGAGAGGGGATGGACGCCATCAGTTGGAGAATCGTGGCCGATGGTTACAGGTGGTCACGCGCTCCAACTCCCCTTTTCCCCATCGCAGACTAGGTGAGCAAGAACCACAGACCCGGGGCCTTGGGCTGATGCTATGCAACGCCAGGTCCGTGGTACAAAAAGCCCCTCTCATACATGAACTTGTGTTGGAGGGGGACCCGGACCTGATAGGCATTACGGAAACCTGGTTGGGCCACGAGGGAGGACATCCCCTTGTAGAAATGTGCCCACCAGGATACCGAGCCTTCCATCAGCCCAGGGCCTTAGGGAGGGGTGGGGGAGTGGCGATCATGGTTAGGGAAGGTCTTGAGCCAAAGGAGACCACAGTCCCTCAGACGACCGGGTGCGAATCCCTCCTTGTGAAGTGGGGCCTGGGGAAGCAGTTGGGCGTGTTAGTTGTATACCTGGCTCCTCGCTATGCAACAACAGCCCTGCCCATGCTGCTTGAGGTTATAGCCGGGGTGGCGGTTGAGACCCCCAGACTTGTAGTCATGGGGGACTTTAACCTGCCATCAGCAGGTGAAACCTCTGGTGTGGCTCAGGAGTTCATGGTTTCCATGACAGCCTTGGACCTGACTCAGGTAGTTCTAGGCCCTACTCATGAGGGTGGACACACCTTGGATCTCATCTTCGTCTCGGGTCAGTGGAGTAGTGATCTGGGAATAGGGGATTTAGTCATCACACCCCTGTCATGGACAGATCACGCTCTCCTTCAGCTCGACTTTCCGACCGCTACACCTCACTGTGGGGAGGCGGAACCAAACATTCCTATATGGTTCCGCCCCAGACTCCTGATGGACCCGTTAAGGTTCCAGAAGTAGCTTGGGCCAATTCCTGTGGACTTGCTCCGCGACTTGGCTGAGGACCTAGTGACCGCATGGTTAAGTGCGGCCGCGGGGGCCTTGGACCGAGTCGCGCCCTTGCGGCCTCTCTTGCGGCGACGAGCCACCTGGGCCCCTTGGTTTACCGAGGAGCTCAGGGGGATGAAACGTCACAGGAGACGCCTAGAGAGCAGATGGAGATCATCTCGCTCTGAAGCCGACCGAACACTAGTAAGAGACCACATTAGGACCTACTTAGTGGCAATAAGGCTGGCCAAACGTGAGTATTGTGCCACACTTATTGCATCCGCAGATAACCGCTCTGCCGCCCTGTTTAGGGTGACCCGCTCCCTCCTCCAACAGAGGCCGCGGGAAGCCTCTTTGCAGGGTCGAGCAGAGGAATTTGGGATTTATCTGCAGGAGAAAATCAGTCGGATTCGGAGCGAGTTACCCTCCATTGTCAGTAGCCCAGTCGAGAGTGCCGAAGCAGCTCTTGTGACACCATTGTGGGAAGAGTTTGATTTTGTTACTACCAAAGATATGGACAAGTTGTCAAAGAGACTCAGGGCCACCACATGTTTACTAGACCCGTGTCCCTCCTGGCTTATACTGGAATCCTGGGAGACAACAAGAGGCTGGCTTCAGGGCATTGTCAACGCATCTTTGAGTGAGGGGTCCTTACCTACCGTCTTGAAAGAGGCGGTGGTGAGGCCCCTCCTCAAGAAGCCGTCCCTGGATCCAGCATTATTAGAAAACTATCGTCCCGTCTCCAACCTCCACTTTCTAGTGAAGGTTGTTGAGAGTGTGGTGGCCCAACAGTTTCCGCGACACTTGGATGAAGTTGACTATCTAGATTCGCGCCAGTCCGGCTTCCGACCCGGGCACAGCACCGAGACGGCATTGGTCGCATTGGTCGATGATCTCTGGAGGGCACGGGATAGAGGATTTTCCTCTATCCTAGTCCTATTAGACCTCTCAGCGGCTTTTGATACCATCGACCATGGTATCCTATTACGCCGACTATGGGGGTTGGGGCTGAGAGGCACCGTTTTGCGGTGGTTCACGTCCTACCTCTCTGGTCGGTCACAATATGTGTTGACGGGGGCAGAGGTCGACTTCGAGACCCCTCTTATGTGGGGTCCCTCAGGGGTCGGTCCTCTCGCCCCTATTGTTTAACATATATATGAAGCCGCTGGGTGAGATCATCCGTGGTTTTGGGGTGGGATATCATCTGTACGCTGATGATACCCAGCTGTACATATCCACCCCAGACCACCCCAATGATGCCGTCGAGGTTATGTCCCGGTGTTTAGAGGCCGTACGGATCTGGATGGGTAGTAACAAACTCAGGCTCAACCCGTCCAAGACTGAGTGGCTGTGGCTTCCGGCACCCCATTTCAGCCAGATTATTCCAACTCTGGCCATTGGGGGCGAAACACCAGCCCCCGTGGAGAGGGCGCGCAATTTGGGTGTCCTCCTGGACTCCCGGCTGACCATGGAGGACCATGTGGCAGCCGTGGCCAGGGGGGCGTTCCATCAGGTATGCCTGATGCGCCAATTGCGTCCCTTACTGGACCGGGGAGCCTTACGCACAGTCACCCAAGCACTCGTCACATCTCGACTTGACTATTGCAATGCTCTCTACATGGGGCTTCCCTTGAGATGCACCCGAAGACTACAGTTAGTCCAGAATGTGGCCGCGTGGATAATTACGGGAGCGCCCAAACACTCCCATATAACACCTGTCCTGCGCGAGCTCCACTGGCTTCCTGTGGTCTTTCGGGTGCGCTTCAAGGTCCTAACGACCATCTTCAAAGCGCTCCATGGCTCGGGACCTAGCTATATGCAAGACCGCCTCCTGCCCCATACATCCCTGGGACCGACACGCTCCCACAGAGAGGGCCTCCTCAGGGTGCCATCGGTCGGGCAATGTCGACTGGCGGCACCCAGGGGAAGAGCCTTCTCTGTGGCAGGACCAGCACTTTGGAACGACCTGCCCCCTGAAATCCGTACCATTCCTGACCTCCGCCTCTTCCGCAAATGTCTTAAGACTCACCTCTTCCAACTAGCCGGCCTTGCGTAACCCCAGCACCGCCAGTTGTAAATGGGGATTTTAAAATGGTCACAACACAGGCACCTAATATCTCTGTATTTATGTTTATTGATGTAATTTGTTCGCCGCCCCGAGTCCCTTTGTGGTGAGATGGGAGCGGGTTATAAATGTGGAAAAAAAAAAATCTGGCTTCCTCACTGACTTTTCTTATCAGAATGTTGCAAAAGGTGACCACATGACCCTGGGACACTGCAACTATAATAAATTCAATACAAGCCAGTAGCTAAGTGTCTGAATTTTGATCACATAACCATGGGGATGCTGCAATGGTCATAAGTGTGAAAAGCAGTCAAATCACTTTTTTCAGTACTGCTGTCACTAAACAAATGGCTGTATTGAAAAACAGGAGATGACCAAAAACAATAGTTTTAATCCCACAAGTTTCACTTTCAGGAAAAGATAGGACTGGGATGTTCTTGAAGATGATAGTTAAACTGAGTAAGGGTTAGGGTGGAATGTAGTTAATGTAGGAAAATATTTATATGTACAAAATACTTGTATATGCATATATGAATTAGTACCAACAAAAATGTATGGCCATTCTAAGGTCAGTTATGAAATACTAGGCATGATTTTGGGCAATTTCCATAATATGGACAGATCAAGAGTTTAGAGAAAGGCAATAAAGATAAAGGAATGAAGATATATCCTATGAGGATATGCTAAAGGACCATGATATATTTAGTCTGGAAAGAAGACTGAGGGGAGATACATACAATAAGGGAAAGACAGTCAAGATCAATTATCCAGCAACTGGAATCAAAAATAACAGATATATAATGCATTAAATAAAACCAAGATTGAATTGTTTGACCTCAATTCTAAACATTGCCTGGAGGAAACCTGCCCAATACCATCCTAGCAGTGAAGTATGGTGGCAGCATCATGCTGTGGGGGTGTTTTTCAGCAGCAGGATCTGGGAGACTGGTCAGGATTGAAAGAAAGCTGAATAGACCCAAGTACAGGGATATCCTCAATGAAAACCTGTTCCGCATTGCTCAGGACCTCAGACTGGGTCGAAGGTCCACTTTCCCACATAACAATGATCCTAAGCACACAGCAAAGACAACACTGCAACTCTATGAATGTCCTGGAGTGGCCTAGCTAGAGCCCCAACTTGAACATTTTTGGAAGGACCTGAAAATGGCTGTCCACTGACGGTTACATCCAACCTGGCTGAGCTTGAGTGGATTTGCAAGGAAAAGGGGCATAAAATGCCCCAATGCGGGTATCCAAAGCTTATCATGTCAAAGCCAAAAAAGACTTGAGACAGCAATTACTGCCAAAAGTGCTTCAAAAGTGGTGAGTGAAGAGTCTGAATACTTATGCCAATGTGATATTTCAGGGTTTTTTTTCTTTTTAATAAGTTTCCAGACATTTCTAAACTTGTTTTCACTTTGTGATTATGGAGCACTTGAGAAAAAAATGAATTTCAACAACTGGCTGCACCATAACAAAATTGACAAAAGTAAAGGGGATCTGAATATTTTCTGAGTGCACTGTAAGTTACAGCTATCTAGATTTTAAGACCGGAAAAGTAAGATCTGTACAATAGTGGAACACTGTAAAAGCTGTTGAGTTTTCTCCATTTCTGGAAGCTTTAAAGAAACTGAATAATCATCTGTCAAAGATGATTTAACAAGTTTTCCTGTATGTTGTCGTGTTGATTCTTGTGGTCCTTTCCCATCTTTACAATATTGTGATTCTACATTTCCAAAAGGGGTTAGGTAATAGATCATTTCTTGGTCTTCAGAAACAAATGAGATTCAGCATCAGTGATGAGTGATGAGGGAAAACAAACTCTGCTCTACAGCCAAGGAATAAACAGTGCTAGATGCCATTGACTGTCAATTTCAACTTCACAGAAAATTGGGATACTTTGGGGGGGAAATGGAGAGGTACCAAGGTAGAATTATATCGAAGAGGTTCCCCAAATTTGTCCCGCTAGTTTATTTTGGAATATGGGAAACAGAATTAATATGGTCCAAAGATAAAATACCATACAAAAATGGTAACCTAAATTACAAACATCAAACAGGGGAAAAAGGTTCTACATTTAGGCAAGAAAAACAAAATGCACAGGTACAGTATACAGGTGAAACTCGAAAAATTAGAATATTGTGCAAAAGTTCATTTATTTCAGTAATGTAGCTTAAAAGATGAAACTAATATATGAAATAAGACTCATTACATGTAAAGCAAGATAGTTCAAGCCATGATTTATCATAATTGTGATGATTATGGCTTACAGCTGATGAAAACCCCAAATCCACAATCTCAGAAAATTAGAATATTACATGCAATCAATTTAAAAAAGGATTGTATATAGAACAATATCAGACCTCTGAAAAGTATAAGCATTCATATGTACTCTACTTGGTTTGGGCCCCTTTTGTAGCAATTACTGCCTCAAGGAGGCGTGGCATAGAAGCTATCAGCCTTTTGCACTGCTGAGGTATTATGGAAGACCAGGATGCTTCAAGTGGCCTTCAGCTCTTCTGCATTGTTCGGCCTCATGTTTCTCATCTTTCTCTTGGCAATGCCCCATAGATTCTCTATGGGGTTCAGGTCAAGCGAGTTTGCTACCCAATCAAGCACAGTAATCCCATGGTCATTGAACCAGATTTTGGTGCTTTTCAGAGTGTGGGCAGGTGCCAAGTCCTGCTGGAAAATGAAGTCAGCATCCCCATAAAGCTCGTCTGCGGAAGGAAGCATGAAATGCTCCAAAATCTCCTGGTAGACAGCTGCGTTGACCTGGACATAATGAAGCACAGTGGACCAAAACCAGATGATAACATGGCTCTCCAAATCAACAGACTGTGGAAACTTCACACTGGACTTCAAGCAACTTGCAGTGTGCGCCTCTCCATTCTTTGTCCATACTCTGGGTCCTTGGTTTCCAAATGAGATACAAAAGTTGCTCTCATCAGAAGAGAGGATTTTGGACCACTGAGCAACAGGACTTTGGACCATTGTGCTTCATTAAGACCAGGGTCAACACAGCAGTCTACCAGGAGATTTTGGAGCACTTCATGCTTCCTTCCGCAGATGAGCTTTATGGGGATGCTGACTTCATTTTCCAGCTGCCCACACTCCCAAAAGCACCAAAACCTGGTTCAATGACCATGGGATTACTGTGCTTGATGATAAGACAATAAGCAATGGGTGGAAATTAATCAAGGAGAAGCAACTTAGAACTAAGGAGAAATTTCCTGAGTTAGAACTATTAATCAGAACAACTTGGCTCCAGAAGTTGTAAATGCTCCAACACTGGAAGTTTTTAAGATTGGATAACCATTTGTCTGAAGTGGTGTAGGGTTTCCTGCCTAAGCAGGGGTTGGGACTAGACCTCCAAGATCCCTTCCAGTTCTTATTCTATTCAGTAATCTCCCTACAGAGCAAAAGGTGAAAAATAGCCTGAATTTAAAAGTTTCTGCCAGCACATTATTCTGCTGAGCTGCTGCTACCAGTGTAATTGCACTGTACCACCAGAATCATTTCAGGAATAAGAGGTAATGGGAGTTTTCTAACATTTAATTGTCTTTATATCCTGGAGATTCAAAACATGAGCCCATTTGGCATCCATATCACTGTATTGGAACAGCAATTGTTTTGATTAGAGAATGTCCTTTTTGTAAAAATGTCTACACTGTGGAACTAACATTCTTCAATGACTACACAACACCATGTTTGAGATAATTCTCTTGAAAGCTGAATTTTCACATTAATGGCAAAACCATGCTGGTAAAAAATGTTTCTGCCAGATTAAGCAACTGCACATTCCAGAGTCCAAACAATATGATGCCCAAAACACAGTCCTGAAGACCTGGCAAAAAATAAAGGATAGGGAGGGGCAAACCCTCTAGAAAGAAACTAGCACCGAGAGAATACAGGTAACCAATTGCTTATAAGTGGCTACAGCACTATTTTGCTGTCTTCAAGCTTAAGAGGAAAGCAGTTTGTGTACATCTACATTTGTGAGATCATTTTATAAATGCATTTTAAAAGTGTTACTCTGTGACAAAGAAAAGATTTCTAAAAATTGGAGGCCTTTTCAAAATAAAAAAAAATATGACCCACAATTTTCACTTAATGACAGCAATGGGGACTGTTGTAGCTAAACATCGTGAAAACAGGGTGTCATGCTTTACAACTGCATCACTTAATAATTGGAAACCAGAATTTCCATTGCTAAGTGAGGCATACACATCCTATACTCCAAACTGTCCTGCAGGAATAGAAATTGTGTGGGTCAATTTCAGCACTGTTAAACATACTTTTTAAAAATCCAGTGTATCCTTAAGTGGAAATACAGATTTTACATTACAAAAAGAATAAATCATGTATATAAAAACATTCACCTTAGGAAGATTAGTGTCTTTCTTACATTATTGTTTCCCATTTGAAGAACTTCAGAGCAAAATTTCGATAAGTGTCTATTTTCTCATTTAAAAAAAAATAAAAACCACACACACAAAACCCCTCCCGCAAAAAATGAAGGAAATTTCAATGCAGGTTTGACTTTATTTAGATATTTGAGCTCTCGCACTAAATTTTACAAGCTGGTGAACACTGGCAAATTATTTCTCCCACAGTACTATAACCACACATTCCCAAGACAGTATAAATATATGGTTGAACATTAATACACACCACCATTTTATCAATTACATAACAAATTATCAAGTATCCAAATATTAAGTTACGCAGCTCAAAAGGCATACAAAATATTACAGAGATCCACCAAATTCATGGTAGAAACTCAAGAAAAAACAAAATCACCTTCAACAAAGCAATAGTTGGTAAACAACTTCCAATAAGTACAGTAAAAGAAATTACAAGATCTTCAGAAATATGATTAAGAATTTTCAGCTACAATAAAGCATTTCTACATTAAAAAAATATTTACTAAAGTAAAGGGCATATTCTATACTTCCTGCACAAGACAAAAGGCAACATTTTACTAGAAATATTAATTAGTCCCCTCCCATTCTTTTATAGGCCTTCTACTAAAGTCGCACATTAAGTGCCAATATATATTTATTTAACTGTAAGGCTTTTTGTCTGGAGTCATTAAAGACTTGTGTGCTTCTGTACAGCGTGACATATTACCAGAGAATGTTTTGTGAAAGAGGGTTTAAGTAATAAAAGTTTAGACACCAAAACTGACCAAGTCAGTAAATTGTGTGCAAATCCTGATAATCATTATAGTGTGACTGTGGGAGACAAACAGTGAATAGGCAGATTACTCTATGAAGCCCTATCCACCAAATCAGAAGACAGTTAGGAAAAGGGCAAAGGTCCATATAGTTGTAGTTATTAGGGTTATTACACTGTGGTATACAGAAATAGTGTATTGGGCGTTTGGCACCTAATCTCTATACATGTTCTGATAACTATTGGGACTTCAAGGAAAAAACTGAACTACATGATTAAGGATAGTTTAATGATACATACAGTAAGACATTTTAAAAGGCCATGTACATTTGTTATCTAAACAGATCATCTAAACAAAGTTGCTCCCCTGCCAACATTGTGGCCTACACCTATAGAAGCTTCATGTAATCTAGTTAGACATACATGTAGTTTTCCCATGTAACCTGCCCAATTCTAGTTTTAGTCTTCTATTTCCAAAGCAGCAATCAAGGCAGCTTTGTTTTTACTGAATACAACAGTTGTTACGATGACCATTTGAATCTTTAAAACGGAGGCGCATTTTGGGACGATATTTCTCCAAATAGAGAAGTTGCTTGCTGTTAAAAGCTCCACGTCGCTTCCTAAAAAACAAACAAACCACAGAATGTATTAGTCAAAAAATGTTGTTCAAATATCAACTTTTCCCTTAATACTGAATTGTTCCTTTTTATGGCACATTTTAAGTTCCTTACCCAACTTTTACATCACAGTATTTAGTTTACTACTCCTACACTGCAATAAATTATAAAATATCCCTATATACTTCACTGCAGCAGACTATTTGAATTATTCTAACATCAGGACAATCCTATACTAGGAGAGGGGCAGTTGGTCTCTTCCGCAACTCATTAAGGCAGCCATGTCTCCTTCAGAGTATGTGGCACAATGTTAACAAATGTTGGATGAAGTTGAACTTTCTTCATTCTTAAACATGGCTCCTGAATCAAATCCAAAGGGACCATTCTGAAAATTATTTCAGAAAATCATTTGAATTAAGAAATGAGATAACTGTTTAAATACTTACTGTCTTATGAACTGCACCGCATCCTCATACTTCATTCCACATTCAATAAGTGCAAGGGCGACCAGCACAGGTGCCCTAGGAAATAAAAAAATTATTGAAATCTGTGTGTCTACCATTAACAAAGGATATTTTATAAATAAGCCTCCCACAGTGTAGGATTGTCTAACAATATCTGGAAGATGGAAAATACATTTTGTTTCAAGAAGAAACTACTGCACCCAGAAACGCTTGACCCATTTTAAGACAGTTTGGCAAAAGCAATATTTAGATTGTCAGAAATGCTTTGGGTTTTGCATAAAACAAAATTCAGTTGGAGTAAGTAAGTAAAGTTGGTGCAGAATGTTCCTTTCTTCCTTCAATAATGCCTATTATCATAGTGTGGAAGTTGTTCTAGGAAGCAGCAAGAAAGACAGATGTCTTGTCATTCAGTTCCTTTCTTCATCCACTATTGCCATTATTTTTGTCCCTACTCTTCTCCCTCTTCCCAAAACCACTTCTGCCTATACAAACATCTGATGTTATTGCATATAAGCAGGGACCACCCAATTGCTATTACGGACACAGAATAGTCCATACATACCTAAAATACTATTTCATATACCATTCCTAACCATTAGTCAGGCCAAATGGGCACTGTAAGATGACCAAAACTGGAGAAAGGCCAATATGCTATTAAACAGAATTTCAGTAATTTAAGACAATCCAACTCTTATTTTTGTGTATCCCAATGCAAGTTTACATAATACTAATGGATTCAATTAACATATTTAGAAATCCAAGTCAAATTAGTTAATAAAACCTACCAAAGAACAGGATTTTTTTTTGGGGGGCGGGGGCGGCAATTCTAGTTCTACATAACTACATATGACCTTTATGATGGTCATAGACGTAATATAAAAGTGTAATTTTTATGACTTCAAGATTTCAATTTACCTTCCAAGACCAGCAACACAGTGTACAGCAATGCAACAGCCAGGCTCTTCACGAAATTTAACTTTCAGAAGATTTAGCCAATCATCAACAATCTGAAGAGATGGTGGTGCCCCATCGTCAAAAGGCCAGTCCTGGAAAATATGCATTAATTGTTTTAGGTCTCATATTTCTCAAAATCACAGATACAAGCTAATAAAAATTGTTATTAAATTGTCAGATAATGTTGCTTTTTACATCTACACTTCTCAGAACTTCTATTATGCCAGTGCTGCTCAGTCACAATAATATTTCCATCTCACTTGTTTAAGGGGTTAACTGTCATGCATCCAGTACACGTATTAATATTTAAGGCACAATATATAAAGTATTTGAAGATCTACCCTAAATATGCTTTTAATTTATCATATTCATATGGCCACCCATCTCAGACAATATGACTTTGGATGGCAAACAAAACAACCATAAAAACATTTAAAAATACAAAAAAAAAGTATTAGAAAAGACCAAGATAGATAGCCAGTTTGATCTAAAGGTTAAGTCACCAGGCTAGAAACCAGGAGACTATGGATTCTAGTCCTGCCTTAGTCATGAAAGCCAGCTGGGTCACTTTGGGCCAATCTCTCTCTGGTTGATCAATTCCTGTCTAACAAATGGACCAACACTTGGTTGATGTGGGAAAATAAGTGAGCCCTGCACTTGCAACAAAAAAGTTAGGAGGGGAAAAAAATCCTGAGAGATAGAGATTATAAACAATGGAGCCATCTAGTCAAATTACCCTTTTCCCCAGGCCCAGATTCTTGACACAATCAAGTTTCAATGTATTTCTGAAAGGTCTGGAAAGATGGGGACTTCAGGAGGAATGATTTTCTACAAGGCAGATGCCACAGCAGAAAAAGCTATCTCCTGGGTTCCATCTTCCCATTCCATAGATGGGACCCACAATATGACACTTCTGCCATACCTGATGGAATGGGCACAGATAATTGGGAAGGTACAGTTCCTTGCTTTTTAACTTGTGATTGTGCAATACCATACCTGATAGCAACATTGTCTGGCTGAAATTTCTTCATATTTTCATTCCAGGCTTGTATTATTTTCAGGCTGCATGCTATTTTTTTTAGACTCGTATCCTCCCATTCCCAGTAAGATTAGGTATCAATTCAAACATTAAACTTTATTGCTTCGGATTAATGTATGCTGAATAACAAGGACCACAATAAACTTCACAGGCTAGTATCTGAAACTGTTTAAGTAAGCTACTCACCAAAACCTGAATGCCTTCTTTTTCTAATGGAGCAGTGTCATAAGTGGCTTCACATACTCTTACTATTGTAGTTACTCCATACTTCTTAAGTTCCTAAAAGAAAATCAGAGTTATGTCTTTAACTGAATCAACTATACAAATGTTTACAGTTTGAGTACTATATTTGGTAAGTTGTTAACAGTTTATCATACTTAAGTGATTTGTTTTGTAGAGTATCTCAATGTTACCCACAATAGCAAATCATAATATAACCCTCCATGCAGCTTGAACTGCCTTTATGCAGCCTCATCTTGCTGTTTAAATGTATTTAAATGTACTCTATGAATGAATCACCAGACAACTATAAGCAAATCTGAACCACCTTTTATCTGACCAAACAAAAAGATACTGAAGCCAACTTAAGGAACTGAAACATACATTTTATGAGACCACTATGATTTTAAAAGTTAAAACTACAGAATAAAGCAGCTTTGGATACTACTTACCTCTATGAACTTGTTTAAAGTTGCATTGGTTGGATTATGAGTAATAAGAAATCTCATGTTCTTGTAGGTGATTTCCACAGGAGCTGGGCGGTTCATTCGGGCCATGGTTTAATTTAGTTAAAATGTGCAATGACTGACAGTTTCTTTAAAAAAAAAAAAAAACCCTAACTGATTAATGGAGAAATTAAAATCTACTTCACAAAAAGCCACTAAAAGTTTCCAGTGCCAACAAATACGAAGTTGGGAGGAAAAGGGAATGAAATGAACCTCCTAAACAAGAAGCAGCAAATCTTCAATCTTGTAATACTGAGGCAAAAAGAAAGGCAGTGCACCGAGGTTACCCCATCCAGGTCAGAACTCCTTTGTAAAATGCGCTGCCAATTTCAATCCAATACTTCTGCTTATTGTGGTAACCACTCTTTAAGGGGGCTTCTTGGTGGAGCAGTAATCAATTTCTACAGTTCACTTGTCTGCATAAAGGCCGTGCTGTGCCTGGCAGTAGTCCCCACTGCCCTTCAGAAACTCCATAAATGTGTGACCGAGAACACCACAGAACTGCTGCAAAGAGAAAAAGGAACAGTGGTCAAAGGCTAAGGATACACTTTCCAAGCATCTTAGTGTTAAATAAATATGCAAGAGTCAGGGAAGTTGAATTTTCAAACAAATTAATTAGAATAGCCCCACAACCTCATAAGGCATTAATAACACTGCAGGTTATAAGATAACCTACATATAGTTTAAGGCAATACTGATCAAGCCCCAGAATTCCCTCTACAGCCCACACTAGAGTATACTAAGATTGCACAGTAAATGTTTAATGGCAGAACTTCAGCAGCATGAGTTTTCTAACCAAAAATGGGGAACCGAGGATGGAGATGGAGGCACAAGACCCTTGGACAATGAAGAGTTCACATCCCCACTCTTAAACCATAATAAAGAAAATTCAGTTCTGTCCTTTTGAAAGGCCTCCTACAGCCCACCAATTGCTTGGTAAATTGCACCTGTTAAGTATAATTCATGGCTTGCTTTTAACCAAGACTGAAACTTTGGGTGAGTAATAAAAGTAATGTTCAGGCTAATAGTTCTTACTTATTCTGTATCCCAATGAGGGGGCAAACCTCACTGGCCAATATTCAAAATAGTATCATTTATATTTAATATTTCTGGTGCACAAAAGCGGTCTTGCTTCTAGCAGCCAAGTAAAAGAACGATTTATCACATGTATCCAGAACAAAACTTGTACATTAAAGATCAGTATTGCCCTTCAGAATTGGAAAAACAATTTACTGGTAGCATTTGTTCTACTTTCCTTTAACCAGATTGCAGCAAGCATCTTAAATTAGAAAACAGGGACTAATAAACAGAATGGGATCTCAGGTTCTCATTTAATGTGGGCAGTAAAAGAAACTTAGCAAGTTCTTATGCAAACTCAGCTCCAACAGAATGTCACTTTTTGACTGTACCCTTTAATACACTATACTAAGCATGATGCAGCCTGTTTGCTGAAAAACCTACCAATGGTTTAACATAAAACTTACCATTCTGTATTTATGAACATTTTTATTGTATCAATCTTAGATATTGATAACATACTTCATACATAAATACTATTGTTTCATAAGTCTTCACAGCTACTCTAAGAGGAGCCAATAAATAGCAAATTCCAAGAAATATACTAAAGTAATAAGGAAGTAGATGTATGTGCATGTTATTGAGCAAAAAAAATAAATCTATTCCAAGCAAATAAAGAGTACAAACACTGAAATGAAAGGTCAGGCAAAATAGATTTTCTTACATGGTTATGAAAATAGAGCCAAACAGGATGCTCAGACAATAAAATTGATAAGTATTCTGAAAAGACTTACACTAGGTACTCAATGATAGTTTAAATATTCATCAGAGGGAGCAAGATAAAGAACCCAGCAATACTATGACATAACAATGTACACATCATTTTACTAGAAATGCCTGTGCACATAGAATCAAAGTAATAAAGATGGTTCACACATTAATTTAGCAATCAAAATGTATAAGGTTAAACTATACATCAAATTCAGTAAGAATATCTTCAATTGGAATGGTAGTTAAGTGAGGAACTGCAGACTAAAGAGTTAAAATGATTATTAGCAAAGGTATGTTTCAGAGACGTATTAGGAATGTTCTGGAAAGGGGGAAAATTCTTATTTTAAGTATTTGAGTTAAAATACATATATTTACAGTTGATATAATTAAACCAAAGCAGCATTCTCCTAATGTAATTGATGGTCCCACTCTTTTTGTACATA
The DNA here is from genome assembly GCA_039707465.1 of Rhabdophis nuchalis. Lineage (NCBI taxonomy): Eukaryota > Metazoa > Chordata > Lepidosauria > Squamata > Natricidae > Rhabdophis > Rhabdophis nuchalis. The sequence goes on along the minus strand of CM077643.1, from coordinate 268,550,390 downwards.
GTTCTACACTTTGGAGCAAGATGTAGTTTTAATCCAAGATTTGAATAAAGCTCTTCTAGCAACTTTGGGCCAGTCACTAACTCATTCCAAATATGTTATGTAAAAGGGACTTATGCTGCTCCTCTTTCATATGTCATTCTGCTACCTTAAAATAATAATAATAATAATAATAATAAAGTGAATATAAAGCCAGTTTGATCTAGTGGTTAAGGTACTAAGCTAGAAATTTGGAGATCATATGTTCTAATCCCACTTTAAGCATGAAAACTAGCTGGATGGCTTTGGTCAGTCACTCTCTCATCCTAACCTACCTCACAGGGTTGTTGTTGAGGAAAAGATAGGAAGATGGATTATTATGCATGTTTGCCACCTTAAATTATTTATCATCAGTACTCTTACATTTATAAAAGACTGAGTGTATTTCATTTAAACTTCATTAGAGTGCATATCCTTACAGAGCATCTGACAGGAGGAGCCTGCTCCAGGAAAAAAGCTCATATTATAGAGAATAGCAACCACTGATTTGAGACATGTTCACAGTAGAAAGCTAGTGCCATGTTTCCAAGATAGTTAGTTCCAGATAAGTTGCTCTTTTAGCCAACTCAAACCCTGAAAAAACACTATAAACATTTTCTACTACATACTACTGTAGTATGTCTATAAACTTAAAAACATACTGCAGCAACCTGCATGGAAGATGCCTGCATAATAATTATACCACAGGGCAAAAAGGTCCCTAATTAGTGCTCAAAATAGCATAAGAGAAATAAGGATCACCTATATGCCCAGAAAAGTACATAAAACATTTAAGAAAAAAAAGGAAGAGAAACAGACTAACCAGGACTAAAAGCAAAACATACTGCTGCCAGACGTTCTCCAGTTATGAAGCACATACCTCCTCCCTTATTAAAAGTATGGGTACCACTGTAAAGTACCTTTCATGGACTTTTGGAATTTCCAACCTATATAACATATTGTAACTTATGAAAGAATTAGATTGAAGCTAATCCTTTCATATAGACTAATTATGAATTGATATTCTTTTGCTAAGCCATAACAAAGATTGAAATATTAGCATAAGGCTTTTGCAATATTTAGATACAGCCTGAATTAATGTCAAGTAGCTGAGCATTTAATTGTAGATCTGAACTCCCAGTTGAAACTCAATCCAGGAAAAAAAAATCGTGTGTGAAGACTGAAATATCTTTTAATGGCAGCCTGTTATGACCTGCATCTTAGGGGAAGAAAATACAATACTCTGACTCAGTAATACTCTTATGTTACATACACATTAATAAAGTGCATGTATTAATAAAGTCACTGCCCTTTCGAGTCTCTCACGTGTCACAAAAGGAAGTAATTCCATATGCCAAGATTAAAATGCTGAAGCGATTAACAATCCTTGGAAACAAAGCTGCCGTTCCCACCACAGGCAGGAGAGGTTTTAAACTGCCTTTTCCTCCCAGATTCCTTCGACTTTTGTAACACGGCCTAGATACTGCGCTGTATTTTAACAGATTGACATTCCATCGATTTAGGGACAGCACTATTAGACCAAGTCCTTTACCGTCCCCTCCCATCACCCGCTGCGAGGAAGGTTTGGCGCGCCAGACAGCAGTTTATGAATGGAAGGAGAGACCCGTTATCTGCAGGCAGGAGGCGCGTGAAGGGAAAAAGGCCACGCCGCCGGCTTCAGCCCGCCAAATGTCCTCCTGGCTCTCATCCTCCCCCCCCCCCGTCGCCCCGCTTCGTGACTCACACGGCGGTAGCGCAATAACCCTCAAGCTCTCTACCACACGCGGTAGGTGAGGAGGGCGGCCGCCGGCCAGGCAGCACGGCGCGAACAAGTCTCAACTTGTTTCCCAAGTGGAAGATTACTCAGTTTCCCTCTCCCCACCCCGGGAATCTTTCCTCGCTCACGCGTGGTTCGCCCACTACAGACCGAAGGAGATGGGGGTTATGCAGCACCATCTGAATGGTACAAAAGGACGGGGACCACCCAGGACAGGGTCGGCTGTAGGATTTAGCGAGGAGCGCCCTACAAAAAAGGCAGCCCGGCTCTCAAGAGAGGGCACAAACTCAATAATTCCCTCTTGCTACCCGTTTCCACGCTCCCCAAAGCTTTCCCCCCCCCCCCCAAAAAATAAGGCAGCCACGAGGTATTTTCTCTCTCTTTTCTCTGCCTCCTATTCCCGGTCCAAGCTGACCAAAGGATCCGGAAGAACCCTTTCCTCTCCAGCACACATACGTGTCGGGTCCACATCTCTTCCCTTCCTCGGCTTGTCGAAACAAAGCAGTTCAAACCCGGTTTTAAGCGCAGGGGAGTTCCTGCTCCGAATGAGCACACAAAGGAATCCGAAACTCGGGCGAACAGGCGGACTTGGAGGGGGGGGGGGGGGAAGCGGGAGGAGTGCTTTCATTCAGACCAGGTTTGTTCTTACCTTCCTTTACATTGTTCGCCGTGGTTGGGGGGTACAAGGAGAAACGGGGGGGAGGGAGGAAAGGCCAGGTCCGAAATGCCGGGCAGGGCTGGAGCACTTCTCGTAGTGACCACGTGCTCGGGCCGGTTGCGGTGCTCCCCCCCCCCAAAAGCTGCGAATGTGGGGGATGGGATGGGAGAGCTACATAGCCAGCCCCCACCCCACCCCGCTTCGTTTCCTAGCAGCAGCCCTAAGGCCGGCCATTGATTGCTGAGGTTTTTTTCCCCCCTCGGCCCTTCTTTCGCCAGACAGCGGCGTCTCCTCCCGCCTAGACACTCCCTGCTACCCCCTCCGGCGTCCCCGTCTCCTCGCTTGCCACGTCCCACATCTCCCACTACCAGACGGAGCCCGCAAACCGGGCCGGTCGCGGGGCTCGCAGCGGCAGTTTCTTCCCGCTGGTTGTCGAGAGGGAAAGGGAGCCACGAGAGGGAGGGAACGGCCAAGCCAACGACCACTGAAGTTTAACCACGCACGACGGCGGGGAGGAGGCGGAGGAGAGCCGGGTCGGGCTCGCCTGCCTGCCTGCCTGCCCTCTCGCCCTCGGGTTGGCGCGGAGACCCAGCGAACAAAGAGGCAAACATGGAGGGAGTCAGGGAGGGAAGAGAGAGACTGAGAAAGGTTAACGCAGGGCTGGCAAGACCAGGAAAGGCCGCTACTCACAGGAATATGGTTACTCATTGAAGACTGTAGCCTGATCATACAGCCTCGGTGCTGAGGGCGCCACCGCCGGGGGCAGGAGGAGCTAAGCCGGAGGGAACTGGAGAAGGAGGCGGCGGCGGAGGTGGTGCCGGAGCAGGGCGGCGGCGATGGACCATACAGGGCGCGGAGCAGCCGGGGAGAGAGAGAGAGAGGAGAGAGCGAGCGAGACGGGGATGCCAGGAGAAGGCGAAAGAGGAGGAGCTCCGGCCGCTGGCGACGAGGCTGTTGCTAACGCGGCACTGACGGCAGAAAGAAAAAGCGGCTGGAGGAGGGAGGGGGCCACAGGCAGAGGGAGGGCGCTTCCGTTCGTTCGCGCAAGGCAAGTAGGGGAACGGGGGCGGGCAGAGATGTCTTAAGCACCGCCTTGCACTCTCCAGCGCGCAATCGTGCGACGCCCCGCCCCTCTTAGATGACGCCTTCAAAGCTCGGCAGCCTGGCGTCACAAACGCCTCTCGCCGAATGGCACCGCTCCCGACCAATCGGAGGGCTCGGCCGAGTTGTGCCGATATGGCCAGGCGGGTGGCAGTGGGCGGGGAGCTGAGGATGTGGAGGGGGAAGGGGAGAAGGCTAAGAAGAATGCTTAGAGAGGCGCGGGGCGAGGGCGGGGCGAAGGAAAGGCGGAGAAAGCCGGTGGAAACCGGTTAGAATAAGTCGGCTAACTAGCCGTGGCCGGCCAAGCTCGCAGACAGACGGGGTGGGTGGGGCAAGGAGAAGGCTCTCTCCCATTGGTCGGCCGCTGCTGCTATTCCTTCGGTCCTCTTGTTGCACTTCTGAAAGGCAACCCGAATTCTTGCGCGAATCGCAGGAGTCTAACTTAATGGGTTGCTGCTTTGAGATGGTTCCAGAAGCAGTACTCGTGATAACCTTTTGCAACGCAGTGCAACTTAACAAGCCTGTAAAGTAGCATCACTTCGGAATATAGAGGAGAGATCTTTGTAGCATTGCTACCCTCCGTATGAGTGTCACCTATTTGGAGTGAGATTCCCCTCAAGCTCAAAACTGACAGATCCCTTTAGCACCAAATTCAATGGTTTTCATGGCAGCAACTGCTGGGTGTGGGGTCGGCTTGTTACTCACGAAGTAGAAGTTCGAGACGCTTAAATCTCCCAGATTTTATTGTGGTACCGCGCAGACCCAAATTGCTCCCATGCAGACTGAGGATAAGAGTCCATCAGGCGAAGTGCGTTCTTAAAAATTATTCCACAATTTGCGAATCAAGATGTCACAAGGATTGATTTTTTATGAATGTCTAATTAGAGGAAAGCTGCTGTCTGCAGCATTATGGTTCTAAATTATCCACTGGCTTGCCTGACCTACAGGAGCAATTTGCAGTCCTACCCCATAAACAATTCTACAGAAAGCTTTATTACATTTATATGCTGCCCATCTTACTCTGAAATGTGACCCTGGGGTTTTTTTTCTGGGTAGTTTCACAACAGATTGCAGTTTTAAAATAGATAAATAAAATCCTACAAATATTCAGTATTTACAATTCAGATTCTAGTTTATATAGGTGTGTGTCAGCAATAGAATATTGCTGGTTGTGTTATTCAATTTCTAATATTGACTGACAAACTCACATCTCCTGTGCTAAGAAGAGATTTCCAGAAGTCTTAAATGGACACTTCCCAAGGAAGGAAAGCTGAGCTGCATCTGCTCAATCCTTTTGTTCTAATACAGTGAATGTTATATCCTGAGTCTACAATACACTTTAATGTGCTACAACTTCTCCAGAGTTTTGTGATGTGGGCAGTGGTATACATTATCTAAATAAATACATAAAAAAATAACACTCCAGTAGAACAGGCATTATTGCTGGATACCATAAAGTTGAAATCTGTGTCTAAAAGATTGAGGATTAAGAGTGTATTCCGTGCTAGGGATTTATGTAGAAGAAATAGCATTGTGATTAGATTTAGAATGATCACTCTCCACGTTAGTCATGCAGATTGGGCATGGATCTTTTTGAAGCCAAAAATATTTGGCAGAACACTCACATTGAATATCTGGATTAAAATAATTATATTGGGATTAGGAGAATCTAAATTGAAATACATAACTGACTTTAAGGAAGAGGGTAGTTTGTATATCCTTGAAGGAGACATAATACTACTGAAGAATAAAATATATATTGACATTTGGGGAGGGGGGAAACTGAAGATGGGGGAAAGTGCTACGATAACCCAGCTAATTTTCATTTTTAAAGGGTAGCATTTCACCTTATTTGTCATTCCTCCACATGACACCAGATTTAAATAATCATAGCTCTGTGAATATCAGATTAATACAATTTTTCAGTTTTACTTTGTTCTTTGCTGATTATTATCAGACATCAACCATATACGGTACTTTTCCTATAAAAAAAAGTTTCTTTGTAGACATTCTATAAGCTAGGCTAACAAAACAAAGTGAATTCTTACACTATTAAGCCAAAGTGGCTTGTTTGGTTTTATGATTGCAACCATTTATATATCATTAGTAAGTCATTGCTGCTGAATTGTAGTTGTTTGCATTTGTGACACAAATGTTTTTGAAATAATTATATTAATTAAACTATTGTAATCATTGTATTATTTATGAAATGGACATCCAAATTAAATGTACCTATTGCTTTGCCCATATACTATTTTTGGGGGCATCTGTTTTCTTAAGATATTCAGATTTCCACATAGAAATTTGCCATTTGTAATGACTTTCTATTTGTGGCTCTTATTAGACACCCTTTCAAGGCATGTTATTTTACATTGCAAGTTGAACAGTTCCGTTGTCCTAAACTTTAGAACGGAAGGGATCCAAATAGTTGAACCTTAGTTGGAAAATCTATTGGAACAATAATGTTTTGTTGATGTGAAAATATAGTTGCTTGTTTGCTTCTGGTCCATTTTCCTCTTTGTGCTGTGCTTGTTTCCCATCACCATTTTGTTTCCTTAAACCAGGGGTCTGCAAAGTTGGCTCTTTGAAGACCGGTGGACTTCAACTCCCAGAATTCCCCAGCCAGCTATGCTGGCTGGGGAATTCTGGGAGTTGAAGTCCACCGGTCTTCAAAGAGCCAACTTTGCAGACCCCTGCCTTAAACCATGGATTAAAAAACTGGGGGATTAAGGATGGAGGTAGTTACAAAAATTTGGGAGGTGAAGAAACAAAACCACAAATGAAATGTGGAGATAAAAAAAGTAGATTTCCCCCAAAAGGTTCTCCAACACAAAGTAACCACACCCCAGAAAATATATAGACATAGATGTTTACAACAGGTTGAGTTTGCAAAAATAAGGACATTTGCAGTAGCTTCATAACAGCACTGTTGCATACTTATGTCCAAGTCTAAAGCAAATATGTAAATTTCAGCATCTTGATGCATGTTTCATTATTTGCCTCCATGTACCATCTACCATTAAGGATATTTTTATTCTGTGATCATTTATATCTCTGCAATGGAAAATATTATATGGTGAAGAAATTAACGGCAGGTATATGTTCACATACTAACCAGGTTTACATATTATGCTAAGTGTAATTTCGTTTTCATTCCAGTGTGATCTGTGAATTCAGGTGATAGCATCTTATTCACTATATTAAACTTTAACCATCAGAGAGGGGTGAAGTGGGTTACTGGACATGATGCAAATACTAAAACAGCAATTTATTGTTTAAAAAGCTTCAGCTGTATTTCCTTATTCTTTGGGAAAACTTGGGTTAAACTTAATATCATTTCTGCACCTGACAGACTCATTTTGTATATTTGTATTCTTCCTCATTCCATCTATAGCTGATGCAGATAAAGTTTCATCACAGCTAATATTTATTCCTAATTCTTCCTCATTTTGACGATTGGTTTGTTTTTCTGCTTCTTTGCCATCCATTTTGCCCCAAAACTCAACGTTTTCTGCAATATCAAATTTAAGATATTACTTCAGTGGAAATATAAGTCCAATATGATTGTCAACTGTGTTTTTTAACCAATTGCACTCTTTCCATAATCAAAAATATTCTGAGAATGCTATATGCATAAGGAAGGATGGAATGCAATTTGAGCTGTAAATTCTTTCAAACAAAAGAACCTCTTGCCTAAAGCCTAAATAATCCGCCTACTTTGTGAATTTAACTAAACTGATAGTGTAGAACCGGAAAATGTGATTTAATTAACAATGTGATGTTTTGAATGACATTCATTTAAAAAATAAACAAAAAGATTCAGAGTTAATTCAGGAAACCAGCTTGTTATTATCTGATTTTTCTGCAACACAATAGAAGGTGTTGGTTAAGAAGCTGTTAATTTCATTATGGTGTAACCTAGAAAGAAAGGGCACAGATGGCAATTCACTTCAGGAAAAAGTAACTAAGATAGTCGATAGTAGATATAACTCTGTATCCAGTTTCATGTTAGCTATATAAGAAAAAGAGAACCACTTTGGGGTAGCAGTTAAGGCCATGATGGTGAACCTATGGCAGTTCCTGGACTTCCAGGTTGCCTGTAAGGCTGTTTTGCAAACTCTGGAGGCTTCCCTGAAGCCTCCGGAGAGAGAAAAACAGCTCTACGGGCAACCCGGAAGTCCATCCAAAAACTTCCAGTTTTTGGGTTGGGCCATTTTTCACCCTCTGAAGGCTTCCTGGGGGCTTCTGGGGGTTAGTGGAGGCTGTTTACACCCTCGCCAGGCGCCTAGAAATCCTCTGGAGCCTGGAGAGGGCGAAAAATGGGTCCATCACATGCAAAAAGTGGGGGGAGGGCAGGGGTCACACGCACATGCACAGGAATTGTACGCATAGAATTATGGGTGTGGACACACCCACGGACGATCCCCCTGCACTCCCCTTGCTTTTGGCACGCAATGGCAAAAAGATTAGCCATCACTGGGTTAAGGTATCATGCTAGAAACTTGGAGACCATGAATCTTAGCTCCAGCTTAGACACAGAGCCAGATGACCTTAGACCAGTCACCTTCTCTCCGCCATAAGAAAGACAATGGCAAGGCACTTCTGAAAAATCTTGCCAAGAAAACTGCAGGGACTTGTTCAGGCAGTCTCTGAGAATTGTACATAAGTGAACAGGGGGGACGGACACCATAAAAAAATTTTTTGTCTTAGGGCTTGGAGAAAAAAAAGGCCTCCATCCTTCTGAGGTCAGCAAAATGAGGAGCCAGACAATTGGGGGCAGTATGCTGACATTGTAAACTGCTCAGAGAGTGCTATAAAGCACTATGGGGCAGTATATAAGCCTTATTTCTATTGGGTTGAGGTTTTCAATATGTTTTTTGCCATAGACTGCTCATTAAATGGTCTTCACTAAGTCATGGTCTAGGACCGTGATGGCGAACCTATGGCACGTGTGCCATAGGTGGCACGCGGAGCCATTTGTCAGGGCACGCGAGATGCTACCCTGTCAACTGGCCAGCGTGCATGCCATTTTTCACCCTTCCCAGCCTTCAGAGGCTTTATAGGAGCCTGGGAAGGGTGAAAAGAGCCTCCCCCCTCCCAGCCCTCCGGAGGGCTTCCCTGAAGCCTCCCAGCCCTCCGGAGGGCTTCCCTGAAGCCTCAGGAGAGCACTCAAAACGATGCTCCGACCAAACCGGAAGTGACCTCTGATTTGCTTGGAGTGTTGTTTTGAGTGCTCCGGAGGCTTCAGGGAAGCCTCCTGAAGGTCACTGAAGCCTCCAAAGGGCCTCCGGGTGGGGCTGTTTTCACCCTCCCCAGGCTCCTATAAAGTCTCTGAAGCCTGGGGAGGGTGAAAACTAACTTCCAAAAAGGACAAATTCAGCTGCCCAGCGCTGGAATTGCATTATGGGTATGGCACGCACAACCACCCTGCACTTCCCCCACTTATGGCATGTGAGCCAAAAAAGGTTCGCCATCGCTGGTCTAGGGTAAATAAGGACTCAAAGCTCCCCACCTCTCACCCCATATGCATCACTTTCGTACTACTTACAATGCACCTCAGGGAAATTTTCTATTCAGCCAATTTAGCAATATCTTTTTGGTAATGTCTTACATGCAGTTTAAATTTTCCTCACCATTAACAACATACTGGCATCTTCAAACATAACACCATTCTTTCCAGTACTGAGCTTTTGTGCATTAATTAATTTATATTTTTGGGGGGTGGGAGGTGCTTCCCATTCTACCATTTCATTTTTGTGAATACAATTTTGCCTATTTCATAATTTTCTGGATTTCCAGTAGTTAAAGTAGCTATTAAACCAAAACACGGCCTCTTGCTGCTTTAATAGGTGAGAATTAAAGGTTCTCATAACTACATTAAAGTTGGTTCTTAAGAAGGAAGTTATTCATTCCAAAATCGTACTGTGCAAGAAAAAAAAAGTTTCACAGAAACAGAAACAAATACCACCCATTTTCCTTATTAGTATAAGACAGAATATAGAGAGGCAATTTTTTAATCTTCAGTGCTTAGTCATTCCATCACTAACCACACTAAATATCCATAAGAAATCAGTATGACAAACATCAAATCTTTTGAGGGGAGTAAATCCACTGAATTCAATTGTGCTGACATCTGATTAGGCATACATTGAATTGAACTGGATACTAACCATTTAGTAATCATTTCATCTGAATATTTTAATGTACATTTAATTACACCAATTTATCTATATTTTTTAAGAAAAAGGAGCAAGGCTGCACAAATTAGTCAAGCTTCCACCATGCTTACCATTCAGTTACTGATGAATCGTGTTAGGTTAAGAACAGCAAGCTGTTAGCAAGAAAAGCAACTGCATATTCAAAAGTACTTCAAATCCATATATACAGGCTATATCCGGAGAAGAAGATGCATTTACAAACCTTGACAGGACTGAAATTTCAGATCCAGCTCATACAATTCAGTGACAGCAAACTGAAATAATGCTTTAGACGTGTGACAGTGAATGCAGATGCTCTTATAGAAATCACGTGAGGCATATAATTTGGGGTGGCTCTTATATGAGCCTTGCAGTTCAGTTTTCATCAGAGGCTGACAGAGCGCCTAAACTGGTTGGGACTTAGTTTGTGTTTTTATTTAGCTAAACAAAAGGTATCATAAGCTCCCTCCAGTGCAAATAAAGCACAAGTCAGAATTTCTAACCCATAGTAAACAAGTTGCTGTTTAGGGAACTTGCCACAAATCCTATAATAGAAATTCATGTGTTGAGAATGCTATTATTTTCCTGTAAACCACAGAATCGTTTTTTTTAAAAGATATTTATTTATTCTTGCACAACAGCGGCTTATAGAACGAATGAATCATCTAGCTTGTTGTTGTTGTTGTTGTTGTTATCTTTAAAATGAGACTCGTTTGGGGGCACTTTTACAGAAGTTGTTGAGATAAAATGAAATTGTTTTCTGAGAACGCTATAGGAGGGCTGTTGTTATCTGTTGTTATCAATAGACCGAGAAAGGCATTATATACACCACTGAGACCATCTACAAGAGAATCAGTTCGGGACTTCTCTGGAGAATATAATAAAAGTCATATGTTCTTTTTACTGTGTTCACTGGTTTGCAGCCCAACAGGCCATGGTTATTTGAGAGAATGTTCGCGAAGGTTTTATCCACTGAAGTTTAAAAGTACTATAATATGAAGTTTCTGATTTTCAAAAACAAAACTATTTGCAGATCACCCAACCCCTGGCAAACCTGAAGTAGAATATCACCATTAGAATAATCCAAAAAACAAAACCAATAATAACAAATAACAACAAATAATGCAGGCACTTTTAATCAACCAAAGGCTCACTGAAAGAAAACCGTGTTATTTTGGCTTGTGTCTCTAGAAGGAAAGCTTTCCATAAAAATCTGGAAATCAGGATATCACATCTGAACTACTGCAATATTCTCCACTTGGGGCTGCCCTTGAAGAGCATTCAGAAGTTTATTACACATGCAGTAGCATGTGCCTTAAATGGCACTGGGTCCAAGGCAGTGGTGGGTTCCGGATCCCATTCCAACCGGTACAGTTGGAACGGGCCCGGCGTTGGCCACCTGCACACGTACATTGTGTGCATGCATTTTGGCTGCAAATGACGCTTTCACAAGTCTCCGTGATGCTCCAGCTGCTCGGCAAAGTGTCACACAGGTTCTGTATGTGTTGCGTGCGGAAGCGCCAACAACTTTAAAACAAAGTAAGGAGCGAGGGCAGACAGGTGGGCCCTCTGGAGCACCATATCGTACTGGTATCTGGTGCTCCGGGCAGGCTTCGGTACACCCGTACCGGGGCGTACTTCCTGCAACCCACCACTGGTCCAAGACATATGAAACACCACTACTCTGAGCTGCATTAGTTAGCAGTGTGCTTCCAGTTACAGTTCAAGGTTGGTCATCTTTATAGCACTTCATGGCATGGGATGGATTATTTTGAGGACTGTCTTTCCTCAGTTGATTCCAACTGTCCAATCTGGTCAAGCAGGATGGGCATTAGGTCCCATCAGCTAAGAAATGTTACTTGATGAGGCCTAGAAGATGTGGCTTTTGTACCCTAGCCCCATCCCATGGACGATTCTCCCTCTGGATATCAAGATGGCCCTCACCCCACTGCCTTTTCATTAAGTCCTTAGGGGCCTGATTCTGTGGCTGGGCCTGAGACACCAAGTGTGATTCTGTTTCTTGGCTATATTAGTGATTTTAGTGTATGATTTGTTTTCCCTCAGCTATGTATTTTGATTTCTGTGTAGCTATAATTACGTTTATGCTTAATTTTGTTCATAGCCCAGAGTTACTTGTTGAGACAGGCAGCCGTACAAATTGAATGAAGAGTAAATAAATGTCTCCTGAAATGTGGATAGTCATCTTACAAGCTCAATAATTAAAATGCTGGTGGTTATATAAATCTGTGGGAATAGATTCTTTCCCCCAAGCAGTAGCATTATTACTTGTGTAAGAAATGTTAGTTATACTTCATATCTAAGAAAATATAAGTCATGCAAAGGGTGTTACTTTTTCAGCTCAGAAAGCGTCCTGACGGCATCATAAAAATGAAACTGCAGAAGAACAATATGGTGAAAAGGACAAATACGACAAATAAATCAGGGGTGCGTTCCAGCAGTCACTACTGCCAGTTTGCTTGTGGTCACTTTGTGCGTGTGCTTGGTGCACGTTGTGCGGACATGCGCAGTACAATAAAAATTGCTCTGCACATACGTAGAAGCAAAAAACAAGATGGCGCCTGGATTGCTGCCACTTCCAATGACCCAGGCCACTAAACCACTACCAGTTCGGTCGAACCGGTAGGAACCCACCACTGACACAAATTAAAAACAGGAGAAAAAAAATCTTTAAAAGCACTGCACAAAATTATATTTTCAATCACTCTAAACCTCTTAATGAAACAAAACATTTTAACAAAAGAAAAGCGGCAATTGGATTTTTTAAAATAGTTCCACAGTGAGAATGGGGGAAACTGACATACCAGTGTATCCTTGCTTTTATCAAAAGAAAAGAAAATCTGATTATAGATATATTTTTATAGATAGATTTTATTTTCTATACCGCGTCTTCTCCCCAGGGGGACTCGGAGCGGGGCACAGGGAAAATTAAAACAACATAAAATATATACATAAATAAATACAATAAAAACAGATTAAATCAACTGTCCCTGCACTAAAATCCCCATTTTTAAAATTAACATTCTGAGGTAGAGACTAACCTAGGCCGGTCAAGCAGAAAAAGTGAGTTTTTAATTTCTGACGGAAGGAGCGGAGGTCCGTAGTTGTTCTAATGTCGGGGGGAAGGTCGTTCCAGAGGGCTGGGCCCGCCACAGAGAAGGCCCTTCCCCTGGGCGTCGCCCGCTGACAAAGTCTAGTGGACGGCACCCGGAGAAGTCCCTCTCTGTGGGAGCGAATCGGCCGGGAAGATGTATGGGGCAGAATCCGATCCCGCAGATAGCTAGGTCCCGAGCCATGGAGCGCTTTAAAGATGAGAACTAGCACCTTGAAGCGCACCCGAAAGACGACAGGTAGCCAGTGCAGCTCGCGCAAGAGCGGTGTTACATGGGTATACCTTGCGGTACCCATTATTGCTCGCGCGGCTGCATTCTGGACCAGCTGAAGTCTTCGGGTGCACCTCAAGGGGAGCCCCATGTAGAGAGAGTTACAATAGTCCAGTCGGGATGTCACGAGAGCATGAGTGACTGTGCGAAGGGCGTCCCGATCCAATAGGGGGCGCAACTGGCGAACCAGGCGAACCTGGTAAAACGCCCTCCTGGCCACGGCTGTCACTTGATCTTCCATGGACAGCCGGGCATCCAGGAGGACACCCAAGTTGCGCACCCCATCCACAGGGGCAAGATGTTCGCCCCCTATGGCCAGCGATGGAGTGAGCTGGTTGAATCGGGCAGCCGGAAACCACAGCCACTCGGTCTTGGTCGGGTTGAGTCTGAGTCCGTTACTTCCCATCCAGATCCGTACGGCTTCCAGGCCCTGGCACATCACCGCTACGGCATCGTTGGGGTGGTTTGGGGTAGATATATACAGCTGAGTATCATCAGCGTAGAGATGGTACTCTACCCCAAAGCCACGGATGATCTCACCCAGCGGCTTCATATATGTGTTGAACAGGAGAGGCGAGAGGACCGACCCCTGAGGTACCCCACATGTGAGGGGTCTCGAGGTCGACCTCTGCTCTCCTGCCAACACAAATTGCGATCGGCCAGAGAGGTAGGAGGAGAACCACCGTAAAATGGTGCCTCCCACCCCCAACCTCTCCAGCCGATGCAATAGGATACCATGGTCGATGGTATCGAAAGCCGCCGAGAGGTCTAATAGGACCAGGATGGAGGAGCAACCCCCATCTCTGGCCCTCCAGAGATCATCGACCAACGCGACCAATGCCGTCTGGGTGCTATGCCCGGGCCGAAAGCCGGACTGGCGCGGGTCTAGATAATCAACTTCCTCCAGGTGACGGGGAAACTGTTGTTTATAGATTATAGATTATAGATGATAAGCTTCCTGTTTTACTTTGATATGTATTGGATATTTGGGCATTCAGCGTTGAAAGGAAATAGGCTGAAAATAGTAGTCAGAGCAATTAGTATTACTGCCAGTTCAGCATATGTAGATATTGTCCAGCTCATTTCCTTCCTGGAAAGTTCAGATTTGAAAACAGGAGAGCCACATGTGCACACTAATGAAAACAAATACAATCAGAAAACAATCTTCAAGCCACAATTTGCCGAAAAGAGTTTGATGCCAACAAGTGATCGTCTACCTCATGATGAATAAAGTGCGGAAAGAAAGAATGGTATGCAGATGGAATTCTTCCCAAACGCAAGGCAAGGTTAAAGAATTACAGGTAGTCCTCGACTTATGACCACAATTGAGCCCAAATTATTTGTTGCCAACATTTGTTAAGTGAATTTTGCTCCATTTTACCATCTTTCTTGCCACGATTGTTAAGTGAATCACTGCAGTTGTTAAATTAGCAGTCCAGTTGTTAAGTGAATCTGGCTTCTCCATTGTCAGAAGGTGCAAAAGGGGATCACATGATCCCGGGACACGGCAATGTGAGTCATAAATGTGAGTCAGTTCTCAAACGTCTGAAATTAGATTACATGACTGTGGAGATGTAAGTGTGAAAAATAAGTCATTTTTTTCAGTGCCATTGTAACTTTGAATGGTCACTAAATGAATTGTTATAACTGGAAAACTACCTGTACCTTCTCATTCTTCCTAAACAGATTGGGGGGAAAACAAAACCTTAGTACAGTTTGCTCAGCTACATTTTTATTGAGATCAAAGATATATGAAAACCTGGGCAGTTGGTATGAAGCAGTATTTCAAAGCTGCCAAACCACAATTTTTGCCCACTGAAAAAGCAAAGAAAAAAGAGCCCAGACCACAGTTAGACAAAGATTCCAACCAGTAGGAAATCAGCCTGTCCACAAGATCTGCAGATCCTAATAATGGAAACAAAAACCTCACCTTTGGTGTTATTTCAGATACACTGCCGTTCTGCCAGTAAGCAATTGGCTTAGCTACTGCACATAGTTCGTGTGATATCAAATGGATATACAGCTGATTTTAAACTGATGCAAAACTTTCATGTAGAAGCAATCAGATAATATGAGATTGTTGGTGCTATATGTGAGCAGTGGTAGCAGATGACTCTGTTTTATTCTTATTGCTCCTTAGGCTGAAGTTCAGTGGAACAGATATATGTATGCATGCGCGCGCGTGCACACACACACACACACACACACAGGATTTCTAAGAGCTGCAAAGAATAAGGTCAGTGACATTATGATGTCCCTGTTTGTGAGGTTGATTTTCCTTCTCGAAACCATCTACGATGAACTAAAAATGGCCAAATGTTTTGGGCTTGCCCACTCCAAGGGTGCGCTGAGATCCAGAAAGAAGCTGGGACCTTGTATGCAGTCCATTCTACATACATACTATAGAGGTGGTCCTCAATTTACTACCACAATTAAGCTCAAACTTACTGTTGCAAAGTGAGACATTGTTAAGTGAGGTTTGCCCCACTTTACGATCTTCCTTGCCACAGTTGTTAAGTGAATCACTGCAGTTGGTAAGTAAGTAACCCGGTTGTTAAGTGAATCTGGCTTCCCCATTAATTTTTTTTTTTTTGTCAGAAGTTCGCAAAAGGTGATCACATGATCACTTTTGGGACACAGCTACGGTCATAAATATGAACCAGTTGCCAGGCATCTGAATTTTGATCAGATGATCAAGGGGATGCTGCAAAATTTGTAACTGCGAAAAATGGTCGTAAGTCACCTTTTTCAGTGCTGTTATAACTTTGAACAGTCACTAAACAAACTGTTGTAAGTTGAGGACTACCTGTAGTGTCTTCAATGAATTCATACCATATAATTTACTAAATAAAAAACAAATCCCAAGATTCTCTTCAAATGTCACAACTCAAACTTATGCTTTGCAGGCATGCTGAGTCAAAACAAACAAAACCATCTGAGCAGGATCTGCAAGCTTAGCTAGGGACCGACAGCAGCACTCTATGGTTTCAAAATCTTTTGCCATTCCTGGGGAGTAAGTTATATTTCAAGGAAACTCAATATAGGACTTTTTGCATACAAAAACAAATGCCCTGGAGCAAGATTTCCCAATTTGGAGGACTTCCAGATGTATCAAATTCTCAGATTAGCTACAACTAAAAAAAAACTTAGAATTGGAGATCACATTTTGTATTTGACTGAACCAACAGTTCTTATTTGCATCATGCGATACAGTTCAGTGAATAGGATAGTGAAGGGTGTTAATCTGATTACTGTTTGCTTCACATATATTAAAATCTTTGTTTATGGGGTCCAGCGCCTTTCACCCTAACTAGCAGAAGCTTTCTAGAGCCTTCGTGATTTTACTTGTCATCTGTTGACTGATCCAGTTTTAGTGGAGTGGTCAGGAACATTAAATCTGGATCTGGAAGTTTAAAAGTTGTGCGTTTCTTTCCAGTAGCCTTAATCCCTTCATTTTCTAAAAATATTTCATCATATAAAATACACCAGCCTTCTTTAGTCGGATATCTAACTGATGTTAGTTAGGAATTGTTGGAGTTGCATTCTAACGTATCTGGAGAATGCCAGGTTAGAGGAAAGAATCAAACAGGAAAAGAATTGATCAGAGCTGTAGGTTTTAATAGGTTAATTTAGTAAGGTAATAATGATAGTAACATTAGTAATCAATAATCATCAATAATTAGTGATGAATGTTCAGGGCATCTTACTTTTTAATGAAACCTAGATTGTTTTTATAAATATAACAAGGAAAAATGTTATTAGTCTTTCTTTTTCACAATTATGGACCCTTTTTATTCAAGACTATTTTCCTCCCTGTATGAAATCTGTATTGACACTGTGATTTGGATCATTTTCAGATGGAGTTTAACTGAATTGATTGGCTAAAGGGAAAAGTGAAGCAGCAGTTATCTTTTCTTTATTTAATCAACAGTGCTGTGTATTGTATTGAACATTCTAATAATTTATTTTTGAATTAGGTTTTAATCCAGAATTCTTAAATGACTTTCTAAAACACTTAAGGGCAATACATCCAGAGTGGAAAAACATGTTTTTGTATCGCTTTTAGCATAATAAGCATTTATTCCTCATTTTTATAACTGCACAAGGAGGTAATTAAGATTGTCTCTCCTGTAGTTAGATTTAAATCCTGTCTAAGTAAGAACAATGGAGCACCTTACTTCTTAGAATTCATCTTGTGATTTATTTTTCACTTGTACTGAGCAATCCGGTTTGTTAGAACTAACAGAGAGGTCCTTGCTTCACCTTTGGAGAAGGATGATGTTAAAGAAATTCTACTTCTAGTACAGTTTTATTTCACTGATTTTTCTCATTTCCCTTTTGCTTTTTGTCTGGCATTTAGATTTGAAATAAGAGGTCCTTGGTGCTCTCTGAACTTGATTGTGTTCTTGCAGACGTTTTCCTACCCAAACTAGGTATCATCATCAGTGCAATTTGAAATATCATATGTCTAAGTGCTAACTGTAAAAAAAAAAGCAGCAAAGGTACATATAAATGGAACTTTATAGCCTGGTTGCTGAAACAAGACCCAAATTGGATCCAGAATGAAACAATATGAATGTAAGGGGGCAGACTGCAGAATCTTTCTATGTTTAAGAATCCCACATTGTGGTAATTAATTAAAAAATTTAGGGGGTGGGAGATGGTTCCCATTCTTACATTTCATTTTTGTGAATACAATATTGCCTATTTCATAATTTTCTGGATTTCCAGTAGTTAAAGTAGCTATTAAACCAAAACATGGCCTCTTGCTGCTTTATTAGGTGAGAATTAAAGGTTCTCATACTACATTAAAGTTGGTTCTTAAGAAGGAAGTTATTCATTCCAAAATCGTACTGTGCAAGAAAAAAACACTAATCTCTAATGTCTTTTACTAATTAATGTTTTGAAAAATGTTGGAAAAAGGGAAATATTTCCTTGTTTTATCATGGTATTATTTGGAACAAACTGTGTTATGAGCAGCTACCTCAATTGAAATGCTCCTCATTTTTTAAGCATGTTATCCATCATACCTAGAGCTCATTTGATCACATTATTTCTAAAAAAAATTAAAATGGGCGAAGCGCGGACTTAGGGGTTTTTTAAACAAATGTTTAATTAGTCTTTTAAGGGGTTCTGGGGAGGGGGGAGGGTTCACTCAGTCAGAGAGGGGCCAAAATATAGGGCCGGCCGGCGGAAGTAGGATAAAGGAGGGGTCCACTAGGGAGGGGGGATCGGGGGTCGTCTCTGTTGAGGGCCGCCCCATTCGATTGGTCTTGGGGAGGGGCAGGGGCGGCGGGAGACAGGATGTCCATCATGGGTTGGAGGCTCGTGATCGCTGGTTACGAGCGGTCGCTTGCCCCAACCCCCTGTACTCCACTCATGGGCTAGGCGGTCAGGGACTACAGAGCCGGGGTCCCAGGCTGATGTTCTGCAACGCCAGGTCCGTGGTGAATAAATCCCCCCTCATAAATGACCTCGTGTCAGAGGGGGACCCG
Organism: Rhabdophis nuchalis; assembly: GCA_039707465.1. NCBI lineage: Eukaryota > Metazoa > Chordata > Lepidosauria > Squamata > Natricidae > Rhabdophis > Rhabdophis nuchalis. The sequence goes on along the minus strand of CM077643.1, from coordinate 268,531,746 downwards.
GACCTGGTGGGAATTACGGAGACCTGGTTGGGCCCCGAGGGAGGTTTACCCCTCGTGGAAATGTGCCCACCAGGCTACCGTGCATTTCATCAGCCCAGGGCCGTCGGCAGGGGTGGGGGGGTGGCGGTTATTGTTAAGGAAAGTCTGGAGCCGAAGGAGACCACTGTGCCTCAGACGACCGGTTGTGAGTCCCTCTTCGTGAAATGGGGCCTAGGGAGGCAGTTGGGCTTGCTAGTTGTATACCTGGCTCCCCGCTATGTAACAGCAGCCCTGCCCGAGCTACTCGAGGTGATCGCCGCGATGGCGGTGGAGACCCCCAGACTTATAGTCATGGGGGACTTCAACCTGCCGTCGGCGGGCGAAACATCTGAGGTGGCTCGGGAGTTCATGGCTTCCATGATGGCCATGGACCTGACCCAAGTAGTTCAGGGCCTCACTCACGAGGGAGGACACACGCTGGATCTGATTTTTGTCTCTGGACACTGGTTTAGTGATCTCGGAACAGGGGATTTAGTCATCTTACCCTTGTCATGGACAGATCACTCTCTCCTTCGGATAGACTTTCTAACCGTCACACCCCACCGCGGGGAGGCGGAACCAGAGACACCAAGTTGGTTCCGCCCCAGGCGCCTGATGGACCCGGAAAGGTTCCAGAGGGAGCTTGGGCCAATACCTGTGTCCCTGCCCCGTGGCTCGACTGAGGATCTAGTGGCCGCATGGTATAGTGCGGCCACGGGGGCCTTGGACCGAGTTGCGCCCTTGCGGCCTCTCATGCGGCGCCGAGTCACCCAGGCTCCTTGGTTTACCGAGGAGCTTCGGGAGATGAAACGCCGCAAGAGACGCCTAGAGAGTAGGTGGAGATCTTCTCGATCCGAATCTGACCAAACACTAGTGAGAGACCATATTAGGACTTACTTAGTGGCGCTAAGAGTGGCCAAACATGAGTATTGTGCTACTCTTATCGCGTCCGCGGAAAACCGCCCTGCCGCCCTGTTTGGGGTGACCCGCTCCCTCCTTCATCTGAGGCCGCGGGAAGCCCCTCTGCAGGGTCGAGCAGAGGAATTTGGAGTATTCCTGCAGGACAAAATCACTCAGATTCGGAATGAGTTGCCCTCCACTTGTGGTCCAGTCGAGGCGTCCAGCGTTGGTCTTGAGATTACACCTTGGGAGGAGTTTGACTTTGTTACTACCGAGGATATGGACAGGTTGCGGAGGAACCTTAGAGCCACCACATGTTTATTGGACCCGTGTCCCTCCTGGCTTGTACTGGCATCCTGGGAGGTGACACGAGGCTGGCTCCAGGGCATTGTGAATTCATCTCTGAGTGAGGGGCACTTGCCCACCGTTTTGAAAGAGGCGGTGGTGAGGCCCCTCCTCAAGAAACCATCCCTGGATCCAGCTTTATTAGAGAACTATCGTCCCGTCTCCAACCTTCACTTTTTAGTGAAGGTTGTTGAGAGTGTGGTGGCTCAACAGTTTCCCCGACATCTGGAGGAAGTTGATTATCTAGACCCGCGCCAGTCCGGCTTCCGGCCCGGTCACAGCACCGAAACGGCATTGGTCGCATTGGTAGATGATCTCTGGAGGGCACGGGATAGAGGTTGTTCCTCTATCCTTGTCCTATTAGACCTCTCAGCGGCTTTTGATACCATCGACCATGGTATCTTATTGCACCGATTGGGGGGGTTGGGGCTGAGAGGCACCGTCCTACGGTGGTTCTCGTCTTACCTCTCTGGTCGGTCGCAATGGGTGTTGGCAGGAGGGCAGAGGTCGTCCCCGAGGCCACTCACATGTGGGGTCCCTCAGGGGTCGGTCCTCTCGCCACTCCTGTTTAACACCTACATGAAGCCGCTGGGCGAGATCATCCGTGGTTTTGGGGTGGAATACCATCAGTACGCTGATGACACTCAGTTGTACATATCCACCCCAAACCACCCCAACGATGCCGTCGAGGTGCTGTCCCAGTGTCTGGAGGCCGTACGGATCTGGATGGGTAGTAACAAACTCAGACTCAACCCGTCCAAGACCGAGTGGCTGTGGTTTCCGGCACCCCGGTTCAGCCAGATAAGTCCAACACTGGCCATTGGGGGCGAACAACTGGCCCCCGTGGAGAGGGCGCACAACTTGGGCGTCCTCCTGGATTCGCGGCTGTCCATGGAGGACCATGTGACGGCCGTGGCCAGGGGGGCGTTCTATCAGGTACGCCTGATACGCCAGTTGCGCCCCTTACTGGACCGGGGAGCCCTTCGCACAGTCACTCAAGCGCTTGTGACATCCCGGCTGGATTACTGTAACGCTCTCTACATGGGGCTCCCCTTGAGGTGCACTCGAAAGCTACAGTTAGTACAGAATGCGGCCGCGCGGGTGATTATGGGTGCCTCAAGGCAAACCCACGTAACACCTCTCCTGCGCGAGCTGCACTGGCTGCCTGTGGCCTTTCGAGTGCGCTTCAAGGTGCTGACGACCATCTTTAAATCGCTCCATGGCTCGGGGCCTAGCTATATACGAGACCGTCTCCTGCCCCATACATCCCTTCGTCCGATCCGCTCCCACAGAGAGGGTCTTCTCCGGGTGCCGTCAGCGGGGCAATGCCAGCTGGCGACACCCAGGGGAAGGGCCTTCTCTGTGGCGGGCCCGGCCCTCTGGAACGACCTACCCCCCGACCTTCGCACTATCTCGGACCTCCGCCTCTTCCGCCAACGTCTTAAGACGTATCTATTCCAACAAGCCGGCCTAGGATAGCCCCTACTTCTGACTTTTAAAATTAAAATTAATTTGGTATGGTTTTAAAATGGGTTTTTAGCACGGGTCCAATAATTTAATATATTTTAATCGATTTTGTATTTTGTGGTTTTAATAATGCCTGTGCGCCGCCCTGGGTTCTAACAAGGAGAAGGGCGGGGTATAAATTTAATAAAATAAATCATGTGACAGGCAAAAATGCAGTCTGGGCTGAATTTTTTTGCCTTTCAATTTTGCAGACAGTTACTCAATAATCATTACTTATTACTCATGAGACATACTCTGTAAATGTAAATTGTTATATATTTCATGAGATGATTGTTTAAAACTGTGATTGGCATCCATTTTATCCATAGCATTGCTGTAAACCTGGGGTATGCAACGATGTGACACTTACTAAATATTTGAAACTGCAACTCCTATAATTTCTTATCACTGACTTTGCTAGCTGGATCTGAAATCCCAAACATCTGGACCAATCAGGTAAATATCAAATTGCTTATCTCCTCTTTCTATTGCTGACTGTCACATTGACATAAAAATTATGCTGCGCAAGAAGAGACGCAACACTCTTATGAAATCTGTGGGGCGGTAAATGCAACACTGAAGGTCCCAATTTCACCATTTTCTAAGTAGCAGAAGGTCAGTCTGCTCTGGGTAGCTGTGACTTGCTTGTTCAGAAAAAGTTACTAGCGGGCTACTTTTGTGCAGTTTCTTCTGCAGAAAAACAAACAAACAAACACACAAGTAAAACTTCAAAGATGAATGTTAAGTGGAAAGGTGGCGCATGCCTTAATCTGATTCTAAATTTCCCTTTAACTATCATGTAGTGCTACCACAACATCCGTGGGAGGAAAACAACGTTTTGAATCCATGCATTCAAAAAGCAGTGGTGTGCATAAACAATCATTAATGGCTGTGCATCTCTGCAGTCGCCACTGGCACGCCTATGAATTTGAAAGACTCCTACCTGTTTGAGACGGGCCAGAAACAGATTTGGTAAGAGAACCGGAAACTGAATGAGCAAAACTCAGGCCATCTGTTTGCTGTATCTAAGGATAGTAAAATAATGTTGTAGCTGAAGACTTCTGGCATTCAAGAAAACCTTGATTTCCTCCACTTAACATGTTATTGGATATCTTAGGAAGCACACAGCCTCCTATTTAGCTCTAAAACTGTAATTTCATTTTCCTGCCTTCCTAAAAAAGACTTTCTTAAAAAGCAGGGTTGTTAAAAAAAAGCAGTCGGCAAAGTATCAGTAGTTTGATGAGTAGGTAGCTCAGTTGACAAAGGCTGGAGGCCCAGCTGGAACCTTTATTTGCAAGAAGGGCAAACTGTTTGCTCCAGTTCACTGGACTGCTGGGTCAAGGTCCAAGGATTAGATAGAGCAGAGGCTGTTACCCAAAATCATGGAAAACTGATGCAAGCTTTAAAAGGCTTTCTTGTTTTCTTACCGGCAGGGCTAATACAGATAGTCCTTGACTTATAAGCATTTTTTTTAGTGAGTGTTCAAAGTTGGTATAGTGGCACTGAACAAAAGTGACTTATGATTGGTTTTCACACTTATGACTGTTGTAGCATCCCCATGATCATGTAATCAAAATTTGGGTGCTTGGCACATCCATCCAATGAGGTAAAATTATCTTCAAGGCAAAAGAACCCTGGTGTTTCTTTATATATTTAACTAGCTGTTCCCGGCAATGTGTTGCTGTGGCCCAGTCTGGTTAAATGGCCAACTAATCTGTGTGTAGATCTACACCTGCATACACTAACACGTACACACAACCACCATATAACCTCCCAACCTACCTACCTACTGTATTTTTCCCTCTCTCCCTTTACCTACCTACCTACTGTATTTCTCCCTCTCCCTCTCTCTATCCCTCTACCTACCTACCTACCTACCTACCTACCTACCTACCTACCTACCTACCTACCTACCTACTGCATTTCTCCCTCCCTCTCTCTATCCCTATAGCTGCCTACCTACCTACCTACTGTATTTTTCCTTGAATCTTATGGACAGAGTATTTTATGTCATAAAGGATGACATAATACCTGTGGCCCACTGTTCTCTCTGTATCCATCTACCTACCCTTTTTACAATTTTTAACATTTCCGTTGCGTGTACCTGGCACAGGTGTGACATCTACACAATCTATATATATCATTGGTGCTGTATTTCAAAGGAACGTTGTGTGAAAATTTGGAAGTGATTGGTGCAGTACTTTTGGAGATTAGCAGTTTTGAACAAACTCTTGTTACATTTTTATTTATATAGATTAAAAACAAGTTAGGCAGTTGAAAGCATAGGTACAGGTGAGTAAGGGAAACCAGTTTGGTGGGGTGATTAAGGCACCAAGCCAGAAATCATGAGACCACATGTTCTAATCCTGCTTTGGGCCCAAAGTCAGCTGGGTGACCTTAAGCCAGTCCCTCTCCCTCAGCCCTAGGAAGGAGGCAAGGACAAGCTACTTCTGAAACACCTTGCCAAGAAGACTTCAGGAACCAGTCCAGCGCTGCATGCCCAGGGGGACACTGCAATGGTTATAAGTGTGAAAAATGGTCCTAAATCACTTTTTTCAGTGCCATTGTAGCTTCGAACACTCACTGAACACATGGTTGTAAGTCGAGGACTATCTGAATTTAAGACATGGTGTTTCTCGAAGAATGAATGAAATAGCGATTGGAGACAATATATTTTTAAAAATATTCTAATAGCATTTTATGATAGCTCTTCTAGAGGGACCACTTGAAACATTTGAGAACTGCAATGCCTCCACAGAAACTCCAAACTATTGGAAGTTGCTTCTTTCCATGTCCATGCCACTACTCTCTGTTCCCAGAAAATCTGGTGTTTGTGCAGGGATGCCTTCCACAGACCGCAAAGGACAACGCCACCTCTGTTTGACCAGCTACCATGAGAAAATATTTGAACAATTCTTCCTTGGTCAAGCCATACATTTGATTTGCACTCAGCGGTGTACCATTGCTAAATAGTGTCTCATTAACAATGGTAATATCTCTGAAATCAGAAATGCCTTTAGCTGTTTCTTTGACTTTGTTTATTTATACCATACTTCTAAATGAAGACATTAATTTATGACACGCTTCTGTGAGAATGTTGGCTGTTCAGTTGGCTGCCTAACTTCCCTTCCCAGTATAATTTCGGTTTTGTACAAGCCTGTGACACAATGTACCAAAACCTCCGGACGTCATATGAGTAGCAGTAGGAGCATATTGCATTTTTTTGCCCATGTTATTTGTCTACTAAGCTTCTGACCATCTTTCAATCAAGGATACTATATTTAAACTATATAGGCAGTGAAACTAAAAATAACAAAAGCTAACTGATGCTGTAACAAGAAGCCGGAAAAAAAGATCTATTCAAAATCATTTTAAATTTTTCTACAATATTTTTTATTTTTAGTTTCCTGTGAATCCAGATGAAGATACCATTTTGTCTTTTTTTGGGTAGCACATTTTGGGTCCTAAGAGAAACATACTGGCTGCATTTACACAACAGACACTAAACCAAAAAATGGTGGTGTATTCATTTGGGATTCAATGTGTTGAGTGAATTGAATCATGGTTTCCAGCAGTAAATTTTGTAAAAAAATAAATTGTGGCTTATTTAATAAACCATTTTTAGACAAGTGTGGCTTACTGTGTTTGGTGACCACAGCCACATTCATGTTAAGATTAGGACTTGTGTGGATATGGAGTATTTATCAACTGATTAAAAGTCTATGTGAGGCAGGCATTAGTTGGGTTCTGTTATGTATAGGGGTGGGCTGCTGCGGGTTCACACGGGTTCAGACGATCCTCTAGTTAAGGATCTGTCCACTTTGGTACACTCACAAATCCCACCCCTGACTGGCTCCTCCCACCCCGCCCCACCCCTCCCGCCCCACCCCTCCCACCATGCCCCACCTCTCACCTCCCAGGAGTCTCCACGCAGCCCATTTGGGATGCCAGGTAAGTACAGGGCTCGCGCGGAGCCTGAGGAGGGCGAAAAACAGGCCTCCCGGAAGTTCTAGAAAGCCAGAGACGGGCCTGTTTCCAGCCTCCAAAGCCTGGGGAGGCCATTTTTGCCCATCCAGAGGCTCAAGGAGCCTGGGGAGGGCAACACCCCCCCCCCCGTGGTGCAGGAGACCGACTAGGCCACGTCCATCATGGCCATGCCCACCCAGCAACCAGGCAGAGAACCTGTTGCTAAAATTTTTGAAGCCCACTCCTTGTTATGTAGCCTCAGCAAGGAAAGTTTTTCATGTTAGTCTGTTGCAGCAAAAACATTGAAACCTCAAGACCTAATCATATGATGTCTTGCGGCATCTTAAAGATAATTTTCTGCAACATTAAACAGAAGTGTGCCATCTTTTTCTGCGGGTCACACTTGATCTTCCTCTATATTGAAAAAGTTTTATTGGTTTTTACAATTTTTCAATCGGGTAAGGTAAGGGATACAAAAGAAATTTTGAGAACTTTCGCGTCGGAGTCATTGGCCCTTCCAGGGCTTCATAATAAATCGTTAAAGAAAAACATTTTTCATAAATACTACGAGGTGAAAACAAGTACATACTTCTAAATTCTCAATTCCATGCTGTCATCCGTTTGCAAAAATCCAGATACAGATGTTATACAAAATTAATCAAAAGTCAAAGCAAAGTTATTTTTTTGATCTAAGTCTCTTGGCAATTGTGTCTTCTGTCTCTCCCTCCAGGCCCCCAGTGGGCGGGGCCGTGCCCCCCCTGCCCCCCCTGGATCTTCCCCCAGGACAGAGGAATGTTTTTTAAGAAAGGCTTCCGCCTCAGCAATTGTTTTAATCCTTATTCTTCCTCCTTCCCAGAACACCAACATTCCTTCCGGCATCGCCCACTTGAACCAAATCCCGTGGTCATACAATTTTTGGGATAAGAAGGAAAATTTCCTTCTCATCTCTCTAATTTTTTTAGGAATCTGCTTCAAGATAGCGACTACTTTTTGCTGGTAAATTAACGGACCACCTCTCTGTGCCTTCAAAATTCCCTCCCTGGTTGACCTCCTAACAAATTTGATATGTATCTCTCTGGGTACCTCATTTATCCTGGCATATGCAGAATTTATTCTGTAAACTAGGTCAATGTCCCCCCTGATCTCATCTTTGGGTTTATTTAAATAATCTGCTAAAATTGTACTCATGAGTTCAGGAAGACATTCACCAGGCTCTTCAGAAATGTTCTGAAATCTTAAAAAATATAACATCCTTTCAAAATCCATCCTAGACATATGCCCATTTAATTCTCCAATCTCACTATTAACATTTTTAAGCTCTCCCTTTGCCCCAGCCAGCCCCCCTTGCAGCTCTTCAGTCTTCTGTATGTTTTCCAGCACTTGTTTCCGTGTTTCCTGAATATCCTGCTTTAAGCTGGTACGATCTTCTCTCAAAGCCTTAATTTCTTGCACCAAAGCTTGTAACACATTCTCCATAAACGACATTCTTTGTTCCAAACCTGCCAGTTCTGATTTTTGTGCCATGGTAAGCTGTTAAAGTCAGTGTCACTAAGATGGCGTTTTTTGGGTGGGGCTGGTGAAGCAGTTCAGGAGAGAGGAAAAAGTTCAAATCAGGATTGCAAAAAGAAAAAGAAAGTTCAAGACCCAAAGAGAAAACATGTTTCAAAGTCAATAGTTGTAGCAAAGAAAGCGCTCCAGGGAAGGAATCAATTAGTCCAAGAAAATCTTCATTAATAGCGAGAGGAAGTCCGTATCACAAAGGGATGTTGGTAACTTTCCATAAATGAGATAGTCATTCAGGAACAACGGGAAGCCATCTTCCACCGCCCAAACTGAGAGCCGGCAGGAGAGAGTAATAAAAGAAACATTGTTTCCAGCCAGCCGGACTTAGATACATTTAAAAAAAACAAGTCGCAAATCACTTTCCCTTGCTTCAAAGCAATCCGGGTTTAGGATATCCGCTTCCTCGTAACGAGGAGCCATTTCCAAGCGCCGCTTTGAATCCGAGGGGGGGTTTGACAACAAACACCCCCCTCCAAGTTCTTTTCAGTCCAGGCTGACAGCAAAAATATATTTAAAACCACTCACTCCTCACCTCGCCGCCAAAGTCCCGGAGAGCCTTCCGACCCGAACGTCCAGCTCTCTCCATATTCACGATGCGTTGCCGACCACCATTGGCCAAGGGGAAACCCCCCGCAGCATGTCCTTCTTCACCTAGGCCAAAGACAGGGGCCGTTTCCCCGCTACCGCGGGGGGAACCAACCCAGGCAAGCCAGCCCTACGGGAGACCCCCAAAATGGGGCGTCTCGCCCCCGTGGGGGGGCAGAAAAAAGAGCAAAGCGGCGGACAAGCCCAAAGACTCGTCCGTCGCCGCTGGAAGGCGGAACCGGAAGTCCCACTTGATCTTCCTTAATGTGCCACCATTGGCCAATTTTACCCTCTTGGTGTGCACTGGCGTGGTCCTGGATGATGGGTCTGGGGAAAGAATTTCCATATCTTGGAGGCGAATTCTAATGGTTTTGATTGAGTGACTGATGTCTGACAGCTTCCTATTGATTTCAAGTGTCAAACTAGGCTGGAAGTCTCAAGTGTTTCTTTCTTTAGTGACCTAGGGTTTTCTGGGATCAAGCATGGCCAAGATTATTGTGGGCTAGAAAATATCATGGAGGCTTGCTTTTTCTTCCTAACAATACAATTCCATAAATTCTAACACTGCATGGGAATTCGGGGCCTAGCTATATACGAGACCGCCTCCTGCCCCATACATCCCTTCGCCTGATCCGCTCCCACAGAGAGGGTCTTCTCCGGGTGCCATCGGCCGGGCAATGCCGGTTGGCGACGACCAGGGGAAGGGCCTTCTCTGTGGCGGGCCCGGCCCTCTGGAACGACCTACCCCCCCGACCTACGCACTATCTCGGACCTCCGCCTCTTCCACCAACGTCTTAAGACATATCTATTCCAACAAGCCGGCCTGGCATAGCCCCCCGTTTCTGACTTTTTATATATATAAATTGTAATTTGCAGGGTTTTAAATGGGGTTTTAGCACGGGTTTAATAATTTAATATGTTTTTAATGATGTATATTGTTTTTTGTTATGGTTTTAATAATGCCAGTGCGCCGCCCTGGGTCCTAACAAGGAGAAGGGCGGGGTATAAATCCGAAATAAATTTTTTAAAAAAATCACTCTTTAAAAATGTGAAGTAATAGGATAAAAAAGTAAACGGGCCAGAATGGAGGGGGGGAGAGGGGAAGTAAACACTGATTTAATTGACATTTGGTTCAAGTTAAAATAACTTAATCATGACTATGACTTCTTGCCTTATTCAATCATTCTATCTCATCCAAAATCACAGTTCAGTGGCCAGTTCTGAAGGAGCTTTGGGAACCACAGGCATAATTATAAGCTTCAATGGAGGTAAGCTTTCCAAAAGGATTCTCTTAAGTTGGACAATTACAGCAATTGTTTTGGGGAGGACATTTGCAGTCACAGCCTAGAAGATTGTGATGGCATTAAAGGAGAAGTATTTAAAAGCAGAGATAAAGAACAATGTGGAAAGTACCCTCTGTGATCATTCAAATACAGTTAAAAGGTATGCAAAGAAGCATGGCAGCCTTTCAGAAGCATTTGGTGATAAGACAATCTATAATTGCTAGCCGGGATGAGACAGCAGACCATGCTTTTCAAATTCAAATTAACTCACCCTTTGGAGAGAGGGAGAGGTAAACAGATATGATAAATAAATGCATAAAAATATGTCTCCCTTTGAGCTTGCAAGGCCAAGCAGGCATTTATTTAAGTGAATAAGTTCCTTGTCCCACTTTTCTCCCATTGAAGTTGCTGAGACCAAGCAAACAGTGACAATCCTCAAATCCTCAGCAATAGAGTAGTAAATGTGTGGAACACCCTACCTGGTCCTGTTAGTTCCTCTAACCCCCCCCCCCCCCAGGTACCTTTTACCTTAAGCTGTCTACCATGAACCTTACACATTTCTTAAGAGGTCCCTAAGAGGGTGTGCATGAGTGTACCAGCATGCCTACCGTCCCTGTCCTACTGTCTCATTTATACGTACTCTTTTTATGTGTTTATGGATATGTTTTGCTTATTTATATCCATTTATTTGTGCCATTTTTTCATGTGTTTTCATACTTGTTTCCTTGTACTTGTTGACAAATAAAATAAATAAATAAATTGGGCTGGATATAGAAGGGCACATATCAATGCAGGAGAAGAAACTGAAATTAAATCCAGATGAGAGGGGGGTGCTATTGATAAGGAAATACCTGGATTTGAAGGGAAAGAAAGTTTTGCATGGGTTTCCACTCCTCCAGAGGGAACAGCTTTGGAATCCGGAAGTGCTTCTTGACCCCCAGCTTGTCACTGGATTTGCAGCCAGTGATTGTGGCAAAGAGCACAATTGCATGAGTATAATTAGTGTATAGATTATAACCGGACTGATGATGATGATGATGATGATGATGATGATGATGCAACACCTGCAAGAACACAACCAAGCTCAGACAGCAAGAAGGACCCTTTCAATCCTTGAGCCGCAAATATTTTCCTTCATTAATTATAAGGGTCCTGAACTTATTAGGCTTTGTGACAATTGTCAGCATCTTATCAGTAGCCTGCTTTATCCACTGCATCATGCTCAACGTGTAGTTTTCCTTGAAAATTATTCAGACATTGCACTGGGTCCAGCTTAGCAATATAAAGTATAAAAAAAGAAGAGTTCTTGTGGGTTTTTCCAAAGGTGCTTTTTCAGGAGGCAAAGGGACTTTCCTGTTATTTCTTGGAAGACATTTTGCTTCTCATCCAAGAAGCTTCTTCAGCTCTGACTGGATGGTGGGAAATGGAAGGATCAATATCCAGTCAGAGCTGAACTGAAGCTTCTTAAATGAGAAGTGAAATATCTTCCAAGAAAAAACAAGGAAGTCCAGTTGCCTCCTGAAAAAGCATCTTTGGGACAACCATGAACTGGATGACTGAGAATCTCTATAGACGTCTTATGGATTTATTACATTTGTTGTTGCTGACTACAAGGGGTGACACTCATCTCCTTTTAAGGTCGTTGAGCCAATGCTGTATGAAGTTGTTTCCATGGTCATCTGGCCAGCATTATATTGCAAAGCGCTGTTTTCTCTCCACTGAAGTGGTACTTATTTATCTATTCATATTTACATGCTTTTGAACTGCTAGGTGGGTGGAAGCTAGGCAAAGATGGATGCTCACCCTGTTGCTTGATGCTTCGGTCTTGAACTTGGGCTGTCAGCCGACAAGCCCAGCGTCTTAATCATTGAGCTATCGCACTGCTCAAATGCAAGGTATAGAAATCATAAAATACTAGTTCTGACTTTGCCAATTCCCTCTTGCCACTTTTCAAGGTATTCTTTTAAATGCTTAAACCTGATGATCTGAATGAATGCCAACCCTAAAATGAACCCCACCAAGACAGAGGTCTGGCTATTGGGCAGGAAAAAGCTTCTCCCTCACCTTTTCAGGGACTGTATTATCTTGCTTTTAATTTTCTTGTGTTCTATAATTTGTGCGTTCTATTATCGCTGTAAGTCACCTTTAATGCTTATATAGTCAAAAAAGTATGTTCTGTATTTAATTCAGATAATTGGATGTTCCTATGGGAAGCAGTAAGTATTAAGTCCTCAGGCTTGCAAGTCTGGTGAAGCTGGTGCCAGCAAGTCTGGTGAACTCTGAGTCACCGCATTCCAGAACGGAGCCGGCAGCTGCATATGATTGGCCCAGACGCAGCTGGCCGGATTCTGTCTGGAGATCTGATACAATGTTGGAGCTACCTTGCTGAAAGGTTTCCCTCCTAAAAGCTGTATATAAACAGCTGTCAGACAGGGAAACCTTGCCAGTAATGATCCTTGTATATTGTAAATAGTTGCTGAATAAATGTTCCTGTTGTTTGACCATGCCTGAGTCGGAATCCTTCTTCTAATCTAACACTGGCGACGAGGATGGGATTCAGGCCTCCCCTTGACAGACACCCCCAGTAGAACCCTTCCGGACTACTCCACTCAAGCCGACACGGAATTATGGGCCTCGCCACTAGTAGGCCCACCCTACCAAGCCGCTGCCTGCCAGCAACCGTCAAGAACCTCAAGCCCGGTCGCCACGCCCCCTCGCCCGGACTTACTATTGTCGCCGGTCCCAGCTACGCCGACTCCACCTCCGAGGGCAGGCCACGGTGACGCAAGTGGAAACTCCACTCCCCGCGGGGAGGGGCTTCCCCAGGAACTACTTACCTCACCGAACTCTCCGCAGCAACCGAGGCGTTCGGGGCGGGTCCAACACCGCCCTGCCTACTTGGACGAGTACGCATGCGCTTACACGTTGATGGACAGAGAGACTGGATGCATGCGCACTGACTATGGGGGAAGGAGTGTTAAGTCCTCAGGCTTGCAAGTCTGGTGAAGCTGGTGCCAGCAAGTCTGGTGAACTCTGAGTCACCGCATTCCAGAACGGAGCCGGCAGCTGCATATGATTGGCCCAGACGCAGCTGGCCGGATTCTGTCTGGAGATCTGATACAATGTTGCAGCTACCTTGCTGAAAGGTTTCCCTCCTAAAAGCTGTATATAAACGGCTGTCAGACAGGGAAACCTTGCCAGTAATGATCCTTGTATATTGTAAATAGTTGCTGAATAAATGTTCCTGTTGTTTGACCATGCCTGAGTCGGAATCCTTCTTCTAATCTAACAGTAAGCAATCCAAATTCTTCCATACTTTTGCTTAAGGAAACTATGCAGGCATGTTCATAAAGTCACTAACATTTCCGTTTGACTTAAGTAGGCGCTACCCTTAAATATTTATTTAAAAACAAATGGTTAGCCCAATATATTGAAAAGAAAAAAAAATCAATGTAATGCATAGTTCGCATATTTTGTTTAACATATATTTAAACATGAGATTTAGATAAACTACAGTACAGCCTTTAACACTTGCTTCAAAATATATTCCTAGGAACACAATTGAATCCATGTTCCTATAATCCATTTGCCTGATTTCCTTAGGACACAGTACAGAAAATGACTCACTCCAGAATTGGCCCATTGTTGTCTGTTTGTTTAAAGCAGCTCAACTCCCAGAATTCCCCAACCAGCATGAAGGGAATTGAAGTCCATAAGTTTTAAAGTTGGAACACCATTGCTCTAGAGCAGGGGTCTCAAACTCAATTTACCTGGGGGCCGCTGGAGACAGAGGCTGGGTGAGGCTGGGCTGCATAAGGGATTCCTTATATTAATATTAATACTAATATTATATTTCATATCATGGTGGGGGCCATAAGATACTGTCCTGTGGGCCGCAATTGGCCCGTGGGCCGCGAGAATGAGACCTCTGCTCTAGAGGTTCTTGTTAGATCAGACAAAGGATTCCGATTCAGGCATGGTCAAAACAACAGGAACGTTTATTCACACTATTTACAACACACTCAAGATTCAACTGGCAAGGTTTCTTCTCTGGCAACCTCTTATATAGAGTTACCAGGCAGGAAAACTCCTAGCAAGCAATTGCAACATTGTAACTCCTTTCCAGACAGCTTCCAGTCAGCTCGTCTCAGTCAATTAATGCAGCTGCCTGATCTGTTCTGGAATGCGGTGACTCACAGGTTACCAGACTTGCTGTCTGGGTTGTAGACCTGAGGACTCAACACTCCTTCCCCCATAGTCAGTGCACATGTGTCCAGGCTCTCTGTCCATCACAGTACATGCGCACGCGTATTCGTTCAGATAGGCGGGGCGGTGTCGGGTCCGCCCCGAACGCCTTAGTTCCTGCGGAGAGTTCGGCGCGGGCAGAAGGTCCCGTGGAAGCTCCTCCCTGCGGGGAGTGGAGCTTTCGCCTGCGTCACCGTGGCCTGCCCTCGGAGGTGGAGTCACCGTAGCTGGAATTGGCGATAATAGTAAGTCCGGGCGAGGGGGCGTGGCGACCGGGCTTGAGGTAGTTGACGGTTGCTGGCAGGCAGCGTTCTGGTAGGGTGGGCCTCCGATGGGCGAGGCCCACAGCTCAGTGTCAGGTTGAGTGGCATGGTCCTGACGGCCTCCCCAGGTGGTGCCTGACGAGGAGAGGCCTGGACAGGCAAGGGTCTCAGGATTTCCAAACTGCGGCTCGGCTTGAACAGGGAACAATGGCCCAACGGGGGCCAACGGGCAGGAACGGCCTGGTGTGGTGAAGGCTGTCTTGGGCAGGCGGCGCCTCAGTTGATCCAGGTGGCGCCGCCACTCAGATCCATCATGAAGGCCAACCCTGTAAGAACAGGGGCCAGTTAAGTCCAAAATGGTGGCGGCAATCCATCGCGGCTCCCCTGAGAAGTTCCTTGCCCAAACTAGGTCCCCAATTTTAAATAAGCGAGGGGCGGAAACCTGCAGGTTGCTCCTCTGCAACCCGTCGTAATCGGGGTGCAGTCTGTCCAGGGTGGTCCGCAAGCGTCGGCCCATCAAGAGCTCTGCGGGGCTTTTCCCTGTGGCCGGACAAGGTGTGACATGCTGTCCCAAGAGGTACGCAGCCACCCTTGCCTGCCAGTCCCCTTTATCCAAACGGGCCAAGGCTTCCTTGGCCGAGCGGACTGCTCGTTCCGCGCGTCCATTAGATGCCGGGTGATAAGGGGCAACCGGCGCGTGGCGGATCCCTTGGGTGGCCAGAAAATCCAAGAAGGTGGAGGACTGAAATTGGGGCCCGTTATCCGACACAATGACGTCCGGCAACCCGTGGTCCCCAACACAAGCACCCACAATGGAGCGAGAGCTCCAGCTGGCATGACTTGTAAGGCCGAAAGTCTTCGGCCACGCTGCCCGAAGGCCAGCCCCTCAGCACCCATCGGCAGACCTGGGCGAGGACGGGGTCTGCGCGGGTGTGAGCGGCGACGGCGGATGAAGACAGGGGCAAGTCCGACTCCGCGACCATCAGGACAGAGAGGGCAGGCACAGGGATCGGATCCGGCCCTGGGAGAGGGCAGCGGCTCAGGGCATCAGCATACCCTATCTGCTTGCCAGGATGGTATAGCAGCGTATAGTCATACGCTGCCAGGAATTCCATCCAGCGGGTCATCCTGGGCGACAGGATGGGGGGGGGTCGGACGGTCACCGGCCAACAGCCCAAGGAGTGGCTTGTGGTCCGTGACAACAGAAAAAGTCCGCCCATAGAGGTAATTGTGGAACTTCTTAATCCCGGACACTACAGCCAAAGCCTCCTTGTCGATTTGGCTGTAGTTTCTCTCCGTTTGAGACATTGTCCAGGAGTAAAAAGCAATGGGGGCTTCCGAGCCGTCTGGAAAGACGTGGCTAAGGACAGCCCCCAGGCCAAAAGGGGAGGCATCGCATGCAAGCGTCAGAGGAAGCCTGTCATGGTATTGGACTAGTACGGCATCTGATGTGAGCATGGCTTTGACAGCCACGAACGCATGCGCTTCGCGGCTGCCCCAGCGCCAGGCCGCAGATCGGTCGAGCAACCGATGCAGCGGCTCGGCTAGCGATGCCTTGTGGGGAATAAATGGTGCGTAGAAATTTAAAAGGCCGAGGAATGCCTGCAGCTCCATTTTGGAGGCAGGAGTGGGGGCTTTTTGGATGGCCTCGACCTTGGAGGGGGTTGGGTGGATTCCTTGGGCATCAATCATGAAGCCCAGGAATTCCACCCTCGGCGCAGCAAACATACATTTGCTGCGCTTCAACTTTAAACCCGCGCCCCTGAAAACTCTGAGGACCTTCCGCAACGTCTTGGCGAGTTCTGATATGCTGGAAGCAGCAATCAGGACGTCGTCAAAGTACGGTACAACGCCAGGGAGCCCATGGAGCAGTCGCTCCATGAGGCTCTGGAAGATCCCCGGGGCCACGGACACGCCGAATTGTAGGCGGCGACAGCAGAAAGCCCCACGGTGGGTGACGATGGTCTGCGCCTCTGCAGCCTCGTCGTCCACCGGGAGCTGTTGGTAGGCCTGCGCCATATCCAGTTTCGCGAACACTCGACCCCGTCCCAAAGAGTGGAGCAGGTCTTGCACTACCGGAACCGGGTATGGGTTCGCCTGAAGCCCGAGGTTGATCGTCGACTTATAGTCGGCGCAGATCCTCACGGACCCATCGGGCTTAATGGGAACCACAATTGGGGTCTCCCATTTTGCCTGATCGACGGGTTCGAGCACGCCCTGCGCCACTAATCGATCTAATTCCGCTTCAACCTTGGGCTTCAGCGCGAACGGCAGCCTGCGGGCCTTCAAGCGGACAGGAGCAACCTGGGGATCCAGGTTTAGGGAAACGGGGGTGCCCTTGTACGTTCCTAGGCTGCCATCGAAGACGTCATTGAACTCTCTGATCACTACGTCTACCGGAGAACTGGCTGGCACGCTGTGTACTCCTTGGACTGACAGTCCCAAGGCCGGAAACCAGTCCAATCCGATCAAGGCAGCTAGGGATTTGGCCACAACCAAGATGGGAAGGGATCCATGGAAGGAGCTGTAGTCTACCCTCACTCTATGCAGTCCTAGAATGGGGATTTGCGAGCCCTGGTAGTCCTTTATGATTGTTGCCGTGGGGCTGAGATCTCGCTTCCTGAGCTGGGGGCGCAGCTTAATTAATTGTGCCCAGGAAATAAGCGATCTAGAGGACCCGGAGTCTATTTCCATTTTTACACCCACCCCCTCTAAGCAAACCATTGTTGACAGTCTCATACTCTCTGCCTGGTCGTAGTTTAGAGCTGGGGGCATCTCCGACAGCGCGAAGCAGTCAGTCGGCTGTGGCTGGTAGCGTCTCGAACGCTTCTGCGACGCTTGTTGTCCTGGTGGAGCGGCTCTGGAGGCAGCAGCTGAAGTTGTCGTTGGTGCGGCAGCACGACACACGGCTGCTAGGTGTCCTTTCCTGCCACATCTGCGGCACACCGATGCCTTGAAGGGGCACTCAGGTATCTGGTGGGCACCTCCGCAGCCTATGCAGCTCCCGGACTTCTGCTGGGGCGCTAATGCACGATTATGCACACGCCCGGTCACCCTCAAGCATTCCTCTTGGTCTTCCTCCTCCATCTCGTCTAGCGGGGCTATCTCGTCCACTAGACACGCTCGCGGGGTGGGGAAGAGAGGAGGGCGCGCGCGGCCTATGTCAGATGTGGAAATCTCTGACAATTCCGCCGCACGGGCTTCTTCCACCGCTTGCTCGAGAGTCAGTACAGTTTTTGAGAGCAAGCGGCGCTTTAGGCGGATGTCTTTTACGCCGCATACAAACTGCTCCAGCAGGGATTCCTCCAGGAAGCCTGCGGGGAACTCGCAGGGAATTGCGGTGGCTCTCAATTTCTGAAGGAATTCGGCTACTGATTGTTGCGGTTGTTGCACACATTGCCTGAATGCGTAGCGGTGTGCTATGCGGGAAGGTACAGGCGCATAGTGTGCTCTCAGGCGGCCCAGAAGATCGTCCCAGGGCACTTCGTGTACCGCGGCGGGTGCTGCTATGGTTCGGGCGGTAGCGAACAATTCTGGGCCGCCGCACTGGAGGAAAAGGCTCAGCTTCCTTGCAGGCGCGAGTTCGCCGTAGTCACTCGCTATCAGGAAGCACTCGAAACGGGCTAAGAAGGAAGCCCATTGTTCCTTCATTGGGTCGAACTGCGCAAACGGAGGCATTGTCGCCATGGCCATGATGGGGCTGTGCGTTGTTCTGCGCTCGTTGGTTGAGGCTTCGTTCCCTGTTGTGTCTAAAGACACGGCCTGAATCCCATCTTCGTCGCCAGTGTTAGATCAGACAAAGGATTCCGACTCAGGCATGGTCAAAACAACAGGAACGTTTATTCACACTATTTACAACACACTCAAGATTCAACTGGCAAGGTTTCTTCTCTGGCAACCTCTTATATAGAGTTACCAGGCAGGAAAACTCCTAGCAAGCAATTGCAACATTGTAACTCCTTTCCAGACAGCTTCCAGTCAGCTCGTCTCAGTCAATTAATGCAGCTGCCTGATCTGTTCTGGAATGCGGTGACTCACAGGTTACCAGACTTGCTGTCTGGGTTGTAGACCTGAGGACTCAACAGTTCTAAAACTATATGGGAAAATATTGACAAATTAGTAGAAGTTAAAAAAACCCCCACAAAAATGTGATTTAAAAACCAAAAACAATGGTTTCATAATTTTAAATCCCAAGGATACCTTCTGATCAAGAACCAGTTATGCAGTTTGCTTTTGAGTTTGCTCCACTTAGAAGTAAGTCCTCTTAGTATTTTGATTTCATTCTGGTTCCATCATCTTGGTATCTTGTGAGAGAATCTGGACAGTGGGGAACTCCAAATGATTCATGTTTATAGATAATTTTAATTTTCATGAAATCAGGAAATCCTGTTAGAGCTTAAAAGACATTTTTTTTTTACTGTACGCATTTTCTATGTACTGCCTTTTTCACATGGATGCTTAATTTTATGAATTCTATAGATTGAAGTCACTACGCTCTTCACAAATGATAGTGTGGAGCTATATTGGCTATTTGCATTAAATGAAAACATGACATCATTTCAATACATAGTTTTAAATTTCTGTGTGACTCTTTTGTCACTGCACTAATAGCCAATTTAATTCACTTAATATACTAAGCACTGATTACTCCAACATTGGGGAACTAAGTAAATTAAACAATTAGAGAATGCATTTTATATTTGTAGCAGTGTTTCATCATAGTGAAAACATGTTACAACTAATATGACTCTGGATTGAGGATTATTAGCATGCTTGTTCAACAATAACAATTCCCAGAAGTGGGAATTCTCAGTGTTCAAATACACTTAAGCATACTCACGTGTTATTAAAGCCTATTAGAACCAGTGGAATGCATTTGTAACGAAATAGTTAGAATGTTTTTAAATCCAGGGTGCTAATCATATGAATGTTCCAAAGAAGCCTCAGTTCTCTGACCATCTGTAACACTGGGTGAAAATGACCTTGAGAACCAGGAGGAAGAATCACAGCTTAGTGGCATAAAGGTAAAGGTTCCTGTTGCACATATGTGCTAGTTGTTCCGAACTCTAGGGGTCGGTGCTCATCTCCGTTTCTAAGCCGAAGAGCCAGTGCTGCCGGCATGACTAAGCGCCAAAGGCGCATGGAACACTGTCCCACCAAAGGTGGTTCCTATTTTTCTACTTGCATTTTTTACACGCTTTCAAACTGCTAGGTTGGCAGAAGCTGGGACAAGTAACAGGAGCTCACTCTGTTATGCGGCGCTAGGGATTCGAACTGCCAACCTTTCTGATTGACAAGCTCAGTGTCTTAGCCCCTGAGCCACCACATCCCTTATTTAGTTGTCTACTAAATAAGCTGGCGTAGTTTTTTTTTTTTTAAATTGTTTTAGTAAGGGTTTTTAACAGGATTTTAGTCAGGCTAGCTATTTAATAGATTTTTAACTGTATTTTATGTTTTATATCATTGCCTTTTATTAGTGCCTGTACACCGCCCTGAGTCCCGGAAGGGAGAAGGGCGGTATAAAAATTTAATAAATAATCTATATAAATAAAAATGTAAAATAGTTTGTACGAATTCACTAATCTCAAAAACTACTGAACCGATCTGCCTCAAATTTTGACAAAATGTTGCCAAGGACTTCCGATAATAGAATAGCTACTCATTTTGTGCCTAACACACGTGTATCGTGTGCAAGGTACACACATGTAAAATGTACCCACTGGTCAGGTTTTCACCTCCCTATATCTCCTCCCACCTGGCATTTCCAATAGTCATTTCCTCAAGAACACTGTATGGAGGCCTCTTAGGGCCAAAAAGGCACTGAGATAGCAAACTCCCAGGTGGCCCATAGAGAGAGAGAGACGGAGAAATACAGTTTAATAAAAGAGGGACTAGGGGAGACATGATAGCAGCCTTCCAATATCTCAGAGGTTGCCACAAAGAAGAGGGAGTCAAGCTATTCTCCAAAGCACCTGAGGGCAGAACAAGAAGCAATGGGTGGAAACTAATCAAGGAGAGAAGCAACTTAGAACTGAGGAGAAATTTCCTGACAGTTAGAACAATCAATCAGTGGAACAGCTTGCCTCCAGAAGTTGTGAATGCCCCAACACTGCAAGTCTTTAAGAAGAGGTTGGATAGCCATTTGTCTGAAATGGTATAGGGCTTCCTGCCTAGGCAGGGAGTTGGACTAGATTACCTCCAAGGTCCCTTCCAACTCTGCTATTGTATTATTGTATTACAGTAGGTAGGTAGATAGGGGAATAGATAGAGAGAAATACAGTAGGTAGGTAGGTACGTAGATAGAGGGATAGAGAGGGAGAAATACGGTAGGTAGGTGGACATAGATAGGGAGAAACACAGTAGGTACGTAGATAGGGGAATAGATAGAGAGTGAGAAATACAATAGATAGGTAGGTAGATAGAGGGAGAAAGGAAGAAATACAGTAGGTAGGTAGGTAGAGGGATAGATAGGGAGAAATACAGTAGGTAGGTAGGTTGGGGGTTATGCAGTGGTTGTGTGTATGTGTGCAGGTGTGTATGTGCGCCTCGAGTCCCTTCGGGGAGAGAGAGCGGGTTATAAATTAAAATTTATTATTATTATTATTAGATCTACACACAGATTGGTTGGCCATTTAACCAAACTGGGCCACAGCAAAGCGTGGCTGGGCATAGCTAGTAATAAATAATAATAATAATAATAATAATAATAATACTTTATTTAGTGGTCTACTAAACAGAATTTGAGTCCAAAGCAGGGTAGAAAAGCATCTCAGAAGAGGCCCTTCCTAGTTTTTAAGAGACGAAAAGTTAGGATTATGGGGGTTACTGTCAGACTTGCAAATTTCTCTTCACGTAATCTTACAATAAAGACAGTAGACATTGCTGTGCTTTTTGACTGGGCTGCCCCAAAGGGCTAACTCCATCACCGAGATAACATTCACATTTCTCGTTTATCACAAGCATTTTAAAAAGAAAAGCCATTATGGATGCAACTTTCTGCATTTTTGCTTCCAGGGAACCAATTTTACATACATACTTATTTTTCCAGCAGACATTTGGGCTGAACATTGGATGCTGATATAACATAGCCACATGAATAGAAGACAGGCTAAGCATTCCAAATTTTAGAATGCTAGAACAGGGCTTAAGTCATAACTTAAAGTACATTGCATAGAGTGATGGGGACAAAAAGAAACAGAGAATATCCTACAATTAGTAAATGGCTTAGCTGTGCATTAAGGCCTCCTTCTGGCAAATAAAACCAATGTTGATAAATTGATTGAATGTCCTAATGTTCTGGGTTGCATCATTTTTTTATTGCTTGCTGGATTCTACAAGAAGGAGAAATTTCTACCTCCAAGAAAAAGAGATGACCTGTAAATATGAAGTTGTTGTGTCAAGAAGATAGAGTTTCTGCATAGGCAGAGCATATATGTGTAGAAACTGAGGCAAAATCCACCACTGTGTTTTATGTAAAGTAGGAAAGTAGCTTTAGGATAAAACCTTTAGCATTGAAATTGTTTGTCTGTGGAAGAACTGATTTTGACCATGAGCTGAAGGCTTGCATGAGAGCCGGTTTGATATAGTGATTCAGGCATAAGGCTAGAACTGGACGGCCATGAGTTCTAGTCCTGCTTTGGGTATGAAGCCATCTGGGTGTTCTTGGATCAACCTCTCTCTCCTTCAGTCTCAGGAAGCTGGCAATGCCAAACCACTTCTGAAAAACCTTGGTGAGAAAAATGCTGGGAATGGTCAAGCAGTCACCAGGAGTCAATGCTGACTCAAAGACAAGATGTAAGAGCAGTGCTATATACCAAAGAATTGAGTTTCTTGACGAATAATCCTGTATACTGCAAGGTTAGTCACTTAAGGAAGTTTCAGGAAGTGAAACAGCTGCTTGCAGTCCTACTTTTAAAGCAAAGACCTATCTGAAGCCTATGAATCAAGAACTTTGGGGGTGCACCCCAGATTTGGTCTTTGGATGCTGGCAGTTCTGTTTTCATTTGGTGTGCTGTTGATAGGATGGAATTCTTGAATGTTGTATCTGTAATTGTTTCAACATATCTAGAGAGCCGCAGGTGCTAATCAAACAAATAAACTTTTTTTTTCTCTTTCTCAATACCAAGTGAAATAAAGTGGCAGAGAGAGAAAGAGAGGGAGAGAAGCTAAAGGTACCCACACATTAATGGTTTCTGTCCCTTGAGCTTTTCATAATGTAGTAGTTGCTGTGAAACATGATGGAAGCTAGCATGTGAGAGATTATTGGCTAGATTAAACTCTGGAGAGTACTGAGAGTACAGAGCCTGAACGTGTTTACATAATGTGTAAATGTGCTTAATGTTACATAATGTGCTTAAAACTCAATATAAATAGGCCTACCATATCTGTGGTCGACAGAAATCCTGATGGCCATTAGTTGGTAGTAAAGATGGTGTTCTTGCAGCCTAGCGTACAATAACTTATGAATGGTACTGACGCTCATATGTTTAATTCCACAAATCATGCCAGTCTCTGTCCTTCAGCAAAACTGATAGCTATCATGCTAGAATCTGATTCTGGTTGTAAAAATGGAGAATATCTATAAAAATATTTACATCTTTTTTCCTCTTCTTCACCGGAAACAGATCCACCTACACTACAGCAATAATTTGAGTAAGCAGATTTGAGAACATTTCCCTTAATTAATATCCCGCTACCTCACTGACAGGAAAAATCACTGTTTCTTGGAAGGTGGACTCAGGAATTAGAATATTCCTCACAACAAAACTCTGCCGAATAACACAAACACTGTGTCTACAGAGAAAGCTAGTGCCAAGAGAACTGGTAGGACATTTTGATCCCATAGGCCTGTGTTGCCATGGTAGCATCCAAACACAAACATAGAAGTAACACCAGCTTTGACACCCTGGACAGCACACGATGCTACAAGTAGAAACGGAGCAATGGAAATAAATACAGGAGGTAAACTCCATCATAGCACCTGGCTTTTCAGAGAAGAACTCGTAAGATGACAGGTCTGTTCTGCATCAAGTGCATGGACAACAACCAGATAATACAAAGGAAGCTCTGAAGAACGCCTGCTTGGCAGAACAAAACAAAACCTCCAGTCCCCTCTGCCTCCTTACATAAATGTCTGTGTTTTCCTTAGTTGGGCATTAAAAGTGATGTACAACATAGGACATTATTTTAACCTCATTGTCAAGATCCTATTTAAAGCACCAGTGCTTTTTGACAGCTAACATATTGGCAACATCCACTTGACACCTCAAGCTCTGATTGTAACCCCTTGCAATTTTAGTATAGGGGGTTTTAGTTCAGGGATAATCTTGTTTAATTCTTATTTTACCTATTTATGTATTTTGTATTAGTATTTTTAATTTCCCTGTGCACCGCTCCGAGTCCCTTTGGGGAAAGGAGGCGGTCTATAAATAAAAATTATTATTATTATTATTATTATTATTATTATTATTATTATTATTATTATTATTATTATTATTATTATTATTATTATTATTATTATTATTATTATTATTATTATTATTATTATTATTATTATTATTATTATTATTATTGGAGCTTGTAGATCAGGTGTTGCAGAACTGCAAGTTTTAAGAGCCTCAATTAGACTAGCCAAAGGAAAGAATGCTGGGAGTTGCAGTTGTGTAAAAATGGGAGGCACTTCCATTTCTCACCTCAGAACTAACACCTGGGAACGCTTAATAGTGAGAGGAATGCATTAAGTATCAGGCAACTCAATCTTTTTGTACTATACAGCTAAGTTTTGCATTTTTACTAAGCCAGAAGTTATTTTTTGTGGCTTATTGCTTAAGCAAGAGTACTAGCACTTAGACTTGTATACCGCTCTATAGTGCTTTGCAGCACTCTCTGAGTAGTTTAGAAATGTCAGCATATTGCCCCAAACAATCTGAATTCTCATTTTACCACCTCACAAGGATGGAAGGCTGAGTAAACCTTGAGCCAGTCAGGCTTGAACTCTTGGCTGTGGGCTGAGTTAGTTGCAATATTGCACTTTAACCATTGCGCTACCAGGGCTCCACTTAAGCCACAGTTGACTATATTTGCACAATAGTGCATAGTTGCAAAAATACAGATTCCTGCTGGATGATAAAGATTAAAAAAAATATTGTCACTTAGTGGTTTTGCAGATTGCTGAATCTGCATCTAGGACAGTGGTGAGTTCCTAACCGGTTTACTACCAAGTTGCCGAGAAGCCGTTTTGCACGCGTGTTGCTTGCTTTGTGTGCCAGCATGCCCACCGCACATTGCTGCGCATGTGCAGTTGACTGAAAACTGTTCTGTGCATGCACAGAAACATGCCGGCGACAGCAGAAGAGACTGGGGAACCGGTTGTGGGGTGTGGCAGGGCTGGGTGGCTGTCGGTTCCAGCGACCCAGGCTGCCATACCACTACCAGTTCGCCTGAATCGGACTGAACAGGTAGGAACCCATGTAGCAGCCGTATAGTAAATTAAGCCATAGCTTTTTTTTTCCTAGCCAGAAACAACTCTCATCATTCCCATCCACCCTCCTCTTAAAAATAACCTGCAGCTGGCAGATTCATAATATATAACGGGCAAAACCTGGATTTTTAGTTTTTTGGAGTCAATGAAATCTGGATAGGTTTATGTTGTTTTTCATGTTTTTTTAAAAAACATAAATATATTTTTAAAAACGTTCTTCAATAATGGCCTATTTCTTGCTTCATTTTTCAGGGCTCTGGCTGGTGAGGATTCCAAGACCACCAAGATAAGATTCAGGATCTGCATATTGTCTGAAGTCTTTAGTTGCCCATCTCCATAAACCACGATTTACAAACTATGAAACGAGGTTTGCAAAACACACTAAGCCAAAATGAAATATGTGAAACCAATTTATGCGTTCAGTAGTTGAAGTTTAGCACCACAAACTAGTAGGAGAAGAGATTAAATCCCAGCAGAGTTCAAACACTGTAATTAATAGAATACACAATCACCTCCTGCTGGTTTCCTGCATGGATTTAAAAACAAAAACAAAAACAGAAACTAGAGAGCTTAAACCACTTTTGAGCAATGAGCATATGTTGTAGGTATTTCTATCCATTCTGAGACCAATCCTTGATTCTTATTCTTTATTGAATATTTATCCTGCCTTTATTACTTTATTACTTTAGTACTGCATGCCTAATAACTCCTTCCTCCTCCTACTTTCACCACAACAACCCTGTGAGGTGAGTTGGGCTAAGCGTGAGTGACTGGCTTAAAGTCAGCTAGCTGGCTTTCATGTCTAAGGTGGGACTAGAACTCACAGTCTCCTGGCTCCTAGGCTAGCACCTAAACCACTAGACTAAAGTGACTCTTTTCTTATGTGATATATTAACCAAAATAACTGTTTGCAATTTAATCTTTTAAGATAGAGATAGAAATAAATAAATAAATGTATGTACAGAATTGTACAATATGAATCTAATGGTTGTTTTGTCAAATCAGGTTAATTTGTTATGCCAACACAACTGAAGCATATTATTAGTGACATAATTTTTTTCTTTTTAAATTCATGTTAATACTGAATGCAAACCTGACAGCTCTTGCAGAGACAAGTCAAGAGATCATGAATGAATTAGCCACAATTATAGACACTTCTTCCCTAATCCTGTAATCAATCTGAGATGTGTGGGAGCAGTAATACAGACGTAAATATAAATTATATAATTGTACCATACTGCAATTCTGCCAGCTTGAATTTCCCAGCTGTTTCAACTAGACAATTTATTCTAGAGTTTATGAATATGCTGATTTGGGCTATTTACATGAATGGCCTTAAGAACACATTTGTGTATTCCTTTAAAATGTTCCTGCAAGACAGTGGTGGGATACGACGGTGCCTGCTGGTACCATTTCAGTACGGTGCTCTGGAGGGCCCACCTGCCTGCCCGACCTCCTTACCTGTATTTGAGCCGATCGGGGCTTTCACATGCATGGAGCGTACTGCGTCTGCGTGATGCTCCGCCGAGCAGCTGGAACGCTGCAGACATTCTACACATATGCACGTGGTGAACGCCCGGCCCCGTTGCAGCGAACCGGTTACAATGGGATCCAGAAGCCACCACTGCTGCAAGATATGTGTAAATAGCTACAGGTTGTTCTCGTACTACTACTATTCATTTACCCTGTATCCCCGAAAATAAGACCTCCCAGATAATAAGCCCAATCGGGCGTTTGAGTGCATGCGTTAAAATAAGCCCCCCCTGAAAATAAGCCCTCCCAAAAATATTGCAATGCAGCAGCAACCATGAGGTGACCACGCTTTCTGCCTCCTACACCTCAAAAATAATAAGACCTCCCTGAAAATAAAGCCAAGTGCTTAGTTCGGGGATCAAAAGAAAATAAGACCCTGTCTTATTTTCAGGGAAGCACGGTAATGACCATTCAAAATTGTAATGGCACAGCCTTTCTTAAAAAACATTCCTCTGCCCTGGGGGAAGATCCAGGGGGGACGGAGGGAGCCACGGCCCCGCCCGCTGGGGGCCAGGGAGGAGAAAAAGAAGATACAATAGCCAAGAGACTTAGATCGAAAAAATAACTTTGCCTTGATCTTCCTGAACAATTTTGCATAATATTTTCTGGATTTATTGTAAATGTCTGACAGCATGGAACTGAGAATTTAGGTATATGTACTCGCTTTTACCTTGTAGTGTTATGAAAAATGCTTTTTTTTGGTTATTTTTTTATTGTGTATTTTGAGGTCTCGGAAGGGCCGACGACTCTGACGTGAATGCTCTCAAAATTTCTTTGTATCCCTTACCCTATCCTATAGAAAAAATGTAAAACCAATAAAACTTTTTCAATATAAAAAAAAAAAATTGTAATGGCACTGAAAAAAGTTGCTTATGACTGTTTCCCCACACTTATAACCATTGCAGTACCCTCAAATTCACGTGATTAACATTTGGATGCTTGACAACTGGCATGTAATTATGATGGTTGCAGTGCCCTGGTGATCAACTTTTGTGACCTTCTGACAAGCAAAGTTAGTGGGGAAACCAGATTCACTTAACAGCTATGTTACTGATTAACAATTGCAGTAATGGAGCTAAAACTGTGGCAAGAAAGGTCGTAAAATGGAGCAAAACTCACTTAACAACTGTGTTGTTTAGCAGTGCAAATTTTGGGCTCAGTTGTGGTCGTACGTTGAGGACATCCTGTAATGTGCCATGTGATGTTGAGGAGAGACATCTAAAGGCAAGAAGCCACTCAAATTATATTACATTCAAAATGGCTTCATGTTTCTGCATTGATAGATTCTGGGGGGAAATGGAATTGTAAAACTATGTCATTGTTTTGTTTGTTTTCTATCCACCACTATCTATTTCTTATAATGAAACATATATTTGAAATGAAAGCATTTCATAAAAGAACTACATATCTGCAGAGAGTGATACGAGGTCTCAGAGGTTAGTAATTTTTGGAGCTAGCAGGCTAAACATCAATCATGCCTAAAATCAAACAAATCCATACCGTGTCTTAAATGTGTTGTAAAAATCAGCCAGCATATTAAGTCATGGTAGTTTGTTAATCACGTTCTTGGTTATGCATTATGTGTGAACTCAGCCAAGGGCCTAGAGGGCATAAAAGAATAAGAGAGCTACAAAGTGCTGGAAACATCTTGAGGAACAAGATCAGTAGACGGAACAAGCAGTTGGTATCCAGTGTTTGATGAACTTGTCAAATTTGGTCCAGATGTAAAACATGTTTGAAAGCAACATGGAACATATGTGCAGGAATATACGTATACTTTGCTATGTTCAAACAAAAAAATAAAAATAAACATTGTCTTATTTGACAATATAGATGGCCAAGACAGGATGCCACAACATATCGGTTTCCATATATCTATAGGAGGCACGTGCTTCCAGTATAGTATAATAATTGCACCAAGATCTGTTTCAAACATTCAAGTACTTTGTTTTCTCAGAAGTGGGTAGGAAAAAGTATTGTAATGTGAAATGCTTCCTCTAGGCCTATTTTCTGAATCCTGAAAACTTTTAAGATGGATGGAACAAAGATGGGGAGTTCTGGGAATTGAAGTCTACCAATCTTAAAAGTGCCAAGGTTGAGAAACACTGTTCCCAAGTGCCTTTTATTGTTTGCCCCCTTTTTTCTTACCTGAACCTTCAGGGAAGACCCCTTTCCCCACCTTGTTGATCCCGATTTCATAATGAATTGGGGCTAAGCTTCTCCAAACTTAGAGAAAGCTCTGGAGAGATGCATTAGAATTCAACACAGTTGTTTGCAGTATATGACCTCACATGGGGCAGTATTATAATGCTGCTTTCTGGTGTCACACCCATGCAAAAGTTAACTCTCCTATCTGCATCCTAAGCTAATTATCCTCAGGATTCCAGAATATCTGTTTTTCCTTATAGTTTAAGGGTTTTAAAAGCATGGTGACACTAATAGAGTCTCAGTCATCCAGGTCATGGTTGTCCCAAAGGTCCTTTTTCAGGAGGCAACTGGACTTCCTTGTTTTTCTTTGACGACATTTCACTTCTCATCCAAGAAGCTTCTTCAGCTAAAGATAAACCTCCAAGTGCTCCAATGACCCTCTAAAACAGGGGTAGGAAACTATGGCTCTTTTATGACTCATGGACTGCAATATCCAGAATTCCTCAGGCTCAGGAATTCTGGGTAGTGAAGTCCATGAGTCATAAAAGAACTATAGTTTCCTACCCCTGCTCTAAAAGGATGCACATGAACAGCTGACTGCAAGGAATATAAATTCTTCCATTCCCCACCATCCAGTGAGAGCTGAAGAAGCTTCTTGGATGAGAAGCAAAATGTCATCAAAGAAAAACAAACAAAGTCCAGTTGCCTCCTGAAAAAACACCTGTGGGATATGGTGACTCTAGGTTACCTCCTGCTTACTGATGGAGGTGTATGTGGGCCAGGGGATTAGAGTTAGAATGGAATCTAGAACAATGAATTGGTTGAAAATCAGTAAACAAGTATTCCAAGGTTGTATATTGTCACCTTATTTATTTAGCTTCTATAAGGCTAAACCATGAGAAAGGCTGGATTAGGGGAAGAAGCAAATAGAATTTTCGGCATACTGATCAACTGCAGATCAGTCAGTAACCCGTGTGAACAAACAAACTGACCTTCTGTTCCAATGTAACACAGCCTTCCTTAGTCTGGCAACCAGAATTCCCAGCCGGGTTAGAAAAAGGACAAGAACTTTCCAGATCTACAAATAGTTTTTCTCCATATTACAGTAAGGTCTGTTTTATACTGCTTTAAATAAGCTCTGCTAATTGTTATACAGATAGTCTTCAACTTACAGCCACAATTGAGCCCAAAATTTCTGCGGTTAAGTGAGACATTTGTTAAGTGAGTTTTGCCCCATTTTATGACTTTTCTAGCCATGGTTGTTAAGTGAATCACTGCAGTTGATAAGTTAGTAACCTGATTGTTAAATGGACCTAGCTTTTCCAGTGAGTTTGCTTGTGAGAAGGTTGCAAAAGTTGGTCACAGGTACATGGGATACCGCAACGATCATAAATGTGAACCAGTTTTCAAGTATCTGAATTTTGATCACAGGATCATGGGGATGCTGTAAAGGGCGTAACAGTGAAAAATGGTCATAAGTCACATTTTTTCAGTGCCATTGTAACTTTGAATAGTCACTAAATGAATTGTTGCAAGTTGAATACCTTTATACCATATATACCATAACTTTAGCTTAGCAAGCACTATACTAGTGCCTACTAATATATTAATACAGGTAGTTCTTGACTTACGACCACAACAGAGATCAAAATTCCTGTTGCTAAGCAAGCTCTGCCCCATTTTACGACCTTTCCTGGCATGGTTCTTAAGTGAATCACCTCCATTGTTAAATTAGTAACATGGTTATTAAGTGAATCTGTCTTCATCATTGACTTTGCTTGTCATAAGGTCATAAAAGGTAATCATTTGGAACCATCATAAATATGAGTCAGTTGTCAAGCATCTGAATTTTGATTATGTAAGTATAGGGATGTTGCAGCGGTCATAACAGTAGTGGGTTGTGGGCGGTACGCCCCGTTACGGGTGTACCGGAGCCTGCCCGGAGCACCGGATACCATTCTGGTACGGTGTTCCGGAGGGCCTGCCCGCCTGCCCGAGCTCCTTACTGGTGTTTTATGCTTTTTGCGTTTCTGCGCTTGGCACCTACAGCACCTGCGCAACGCTCCGGCAAGCAGCTGAAGCATCGCGGAAGCATCGCAGGTAGGTACAACACAAGCACGCACGTCACGCATGTCCATGTGGGTGACGCCGGGGCCGTTCCAACCGTACCGGTTGGAAAGTAATTCGGAACCCACCACTGGGTCATAAGTGTGAAAAACAATAAATTGCTTTTTTTACAACCTCTATTGAGTTTTTTCAGTGCCTTTGGAATTTTGAACAGGCCCTAAACAAACTGTTGTTAGTCAAGGGTTATCTGTGTATCCCTATTTCTGTAAAAAGCTCTTTATGGGAAGTTTGTTGCTTTCCTCTCTCTTTTATTCCACAGGTGTTTGTTATCTCCAGCCTGATATGCTCTCAGCTTTGAAATTCTCACTCATTAGATAGCCATTTTTGGCACAATTACTCCTTGGGTTGGCTTTTAGCCTAGAGAAGAGAATCAGGGGAAAAATAATCCTTTCTTTTGAAATTTCAGCACCTTAATCAAGATTTTCTTGCAATAGAACTAAAGTTAGAAACCTATCAAAACATACAGTTAATTCTATTGGTGTAAACTAATTTTAGCTATGTTTCCTTTCTTCATGTCACATACTTAATTTCTTTGGTTTACTCTTCCTTATTCCATTTCTGTACTCGGAATAAGCTTGCTTTCTTTGTAACAGAATGGTGTGATGTGTATATCTGTATTTATATCTGAGCTGTAAAACTCTGTATTCCTCTATTGAGTTTTGAGGATTATCAGATTTTTGCAGTTCAGATAACAAACCTGACAACACTCCATACAATAGTGATTGCATGAGAATTCCATGGCCAGAATATAACAAGATTTGTATATCATGTGATAGTGTGGGTTGTGTGAACCAATCTATTATGATTTGCAAATCATGATGTATGGGTTTTGCATTCTGCCCTAAGTTGTTTACAAAATGTAGTAGAGACAAGATAGTAATAAATAAATACATTGATGAAAAAATAATTTAAAAACCCAAATATTTTATTTTTAACAGGGTGAAAATTTTAAGATCTTTTTGGATCTCTGATCTGAATGCCAATAGCTTCCCTATTATATTATTTAAAGATAAATCAAACTACCCCATTATAGGAAAAGCTGATTTTTTTTTAAAAAAAAGTGGTATGCTCTTTCATTGGCAGAAATTGGCCCATATCTCCTTCGTTCCTTCTTTTTTCCTCCTCCTCCTCCTGAGAATTTGATCAGCCAGTGGGAAGACCAAGTGGCTCATAAAGTTCTTTACTTCCAGCTCAGCTCAATGTCCTTGAAAGTATTGTGAAATTGTTGAGATGCTACTGTACAGTAACAGTTGGTAGAGGGGTGTTTTTTTGTTTGCCAAAACTGTTGCCTCACAACTCCTCCCTTGCAGAGAATTTACAAACCTTGCAACATGTTGTGAAATCCTGCAGTGATAACCTGCACCCAAAAATCTTTTTAAAGGAAATATGACTTTATGGCTATCCACAGCCACCAATAAGAACCACTGGGGTTCCCTCCACCCACCGCAAGCCAAGCAAATGAATGCAAGTAACTTCCCTTGAATGTGGAGGGTTGGGAACAAAGATTTTTTCTTTTCTATGTATCAATCCTGTCAGGATGAGGCAGGTCAAGATAAAAGGATTTTCACTTCTTGACATTTTTCAGTCAGCTGAAATGAAGATAATTGTGGATTGCATTTACACTTCACTTGAGGGTATTGGGAGCACAAATGTTAATGGTGTGAAAGAGCTCAATTCTAGCTCTTTCTATTTTTCAGGACAAGTTCACATTGCATATGACTGAGAAATCTTGCAAATGATGTAATTTAAGAATATCACTGAATTAAGATGGTAAAACAGTCCTCTGAGGAATGCAGTTCACATTTTACACATTCTTTTTCATTAAAAGATTAAAGCTATGGTGGCTAGTAGATTAGGTAGAATGTTTGCTATTATGCTATAATTTAGCAGCACTAGTGGTAATGTACTCTAATAACCTTTTACGTAAAATTTAGTGGGGGGAAGGAAATTACATTGTCAAAACAATCCCTTTAGCCTACACATATTTTTAATGATTAAGAACAGTTTAAGAACTATTTGTTAATGTGTGAAGAAAATGAGAGTGCTCAGTTAAAGGACTTTTTGCACATCTTAAGTAATATGGAATATTCTATTTGAATCAAACACCCCCACCACTACCCGTTCTTAGCCAAATAATAGTTTTCTCATGGGAATTCTTTAGAACAATGTATTGTACCCTCATAGCACTCTTGCCTCATTGGAAAAGACCATGATGTTAGGAAAGATTGAAGGCCAAAGGAGAAGAACAGGGTAGAGGGTGAGATGGTTAGATAGTGTAATTGACATAGCAGGCCTGAGTTTGGGCAGACCCAGTAAGACAGTGGAGGACGGTGTGTGCGCGCTACATTTTGACACAGAGAGAAGGATTTAGTTAACATGTACTAAACTCTAACACTAGTTTCAGATTAACATGTGGGAACTCAGCCAGTTGTTGTTTATTCAATAACCATAATGGCTTTAAATCACTTATAGTTACACATTTAAAATTCTTCAAGACAGTATTAAAGTATGATTCACCAACTCTTGAGCCAGCAGAAAGATAGGCCAGTCTAAATTATGCTGCCTTTATTGTTTGTCACTATTCTGCAACAGCTGTCAAAGGGTGCTGCCTTACCCACTGTGATACAAGTGTCCCCTGCTGGTAGAAAAATAACCACTGATCTCAACCAAAGAAACCTCAAAGCATGGTTAAGAGGAGTGTGATGGAGGAATTCTGGTTAAGCAGCCCAGTTAATTTCTAGTAACAAGTAAATCATCCTACCGTTACTTTCTTCACTTAGACATACTAAGGATTTACAATGCCATAAATCAAGTTCCTGATGTTTGTCTATTCTAAATCTAAAGATCTGCAATGCCTTTTTGTGAAGCTTCATGCAAATTTTTTTAGTTGGATGGACAATAGACAATAAAAACGTCAGTATTGTTTTATTCACTCTTCCGTTACCTTTAACCCTGATATGTGAGCATGTGTGGCTACTTTAAATATGCAGTACAACTCCTCTTTTTCTATCATTTTTGTTTTCTTTGAGCAAATCCCATGCCTACAGACATATCTATTATGTTATATTCCCATTAAGATGCAATAAATGATAATTTTGCAAACATCAGCAGAGCATGATGAACTGTATGAGAATGATAAACTGTATGACAAGATTCACAAACTGTACTGAATCCTGATTTGCAGAATAAACTACACATAGCTGCATTCAGTAGCATCCATTCCTG
Organism: Rhabdophis nuchalis; assembly: GCA_039707465.1. Taxonomy (NCBI): domain Eukaryota; kingdom Metazoa; phylum Chordata; class Lepidosauria; order Squamata; family Natricidae; genus Rhabdophis; species Rhabdophis nuchalis. Next base: position 268,497,559 of record CM077643.1, on the reverse strand, counting down.
TTTCTGGTTTATAAATGGGATACAGAGGAGTCTGCATCTAACAATATATTCTAGGAGTCACCTTAAAATTGCACATCTGCCAAATGTAATGAGAAAAAAGAAAAAGAAAAGGAGCTGGAATTTTTTTTTTTTCCACATGGATCCCTGAAAAATGTTACGCTGATGCAAACCACAAGAAATTCCTGTGGTTACCCTATATCCAAGACATCCCTAAATAGTTTCTGGTATTTCTCTAATGAAAACCAAATTCAGTGTTTCATCTTGAGTCACAACAGGAAGAAAATCAATTGGAACAATGGTTGAACAAAGATGAAGCCATACCATAGTGTGATGGAAGTGTGGAGTGAATTCAAGAACAATGTACATGTTTCATGTAGAGATGTATCACCCCTACCTCTACCTCCATATTTAGCTATTTGGCTTCTAAATCTTTCTTAGAGGTTGAGGATAATGTGTTACTAATTCAAACATTATATTGTCTTATAGTGGCCTCAAAATTCTCACAGATACTAAATGATTTGTTCTTGCTTGAGTAGAAATAGATAAGAATGATGTCAGGAAAGTCATTTCTTTGAAATCTCTTTGTAAGAACTTGGAACCTTCTCTGTAAGACAACTTTGTAAGAACTTGAAACCTTATTTATTGTCATCTCCTATTTGTACAAGTAGTCCTTGACATATAACCACAATTGAGCCCAAAATTTCCATTGTTAAACAAGAAAGTTATTAAATGAGTTTGCTTCATTTTATGACCTATCCTGCCAACAGTTGTTAAGTGAATCTGGCTTCTCCATTGACTTTGCTTGTCAGAAGATTGTAAAAGGTGATCACATGATCCCTGGACACTGTCATAAATATTTGTCAATAACCAAGTGTCTGAATCATGAGGCCATGGGGATGCTTCGATTGTTGTAAGTGTGAAAAATAGTCATACATCATTTTTTTCAGTGGTGTAACTTTGAACGGTCACAAACCGAATGGTTGTAAGACAAGGACTACCTGTGGAATAAATAATGAAAGCGGCGAAAACATAAGTTTGTTACACTTCCTACTAATTTTGAAAGCAAAACTAAGTATAGGACTACCAAATGTGGACTGAAAAAAACCCAGCCAACCATTCGATTTAGATACATTTCTAAGATAATCATTATATTAGGTCATAAAATGTATTTTTCCTCACACTCTTTAAAACAATAAAAACCTCACACCAAAATGCCACAGTTCTGATGGATAAATGCAGTGCTTCTGCCTTGCCATTATTACCTTAGAGATTTGCAAAGTGTGCATTTACTCCAGTGAAACTTTAGTCTAAAATGACAAGGTTTCTGTTTTTAATGCATTTGTCAATGGTAGGTAATTTTAAAACTGAACCATTCTGGAAGCCTTGACCTTTAAGGTTGGTAATAAGATACAATGATTACTTTGCTTAGTAATTTAACGGCTTCCAGATGTAGAAAAAGTACACTGCATCTTCAAAAAGAATATACTATAGTCATTAAAATAAAAGGTACAAAATTTGAATATACTGTAGTGCTTAATCATAATATAGTACAGCCCTGTCCAATCTGTTACCCTCCAAGTAATTGGACATTCCTCTTCATAATTCACCCAACCAGTGGCGATTTTGTCTGCTATAGGATTTGAGATTCCACTATATGAAAATGAGCTATGATGGATCTAAGGATGGCTCAAATCCATCCCAGATCATACCACCAGATTATACTTCAAACACTTCAATCTGTTCTGCCCAGAGTCCCAGATGGAGGAAACCTGAGTGACTATTCACCAGATAATCTGAATAATCTTCACAATGGTCCACAGATGTTGAAATAGGGAATGGGTCACCCTAAACAGAGTCTTTGGACAGCTATCGGCAGGTGCAAGGAAGATAGAGAAGAATGGCTGTTTCACCCTTATACGTCAGGTAATCCCTAAAATGAGCTCTTATCCATCTCTAGTCAGAGTCATTTTGAGTCATCTTTCAACAATGTTCCAGGAACCTATTTCATCTTTCAGTTCAGTAAATCAAGATGCACCTCGGGATCGGTGCAGAGGGAGAGAACACATAAGAATAATGCAATCCAAAGCCCCAGTCACCTGCCCATTGCAGGCAGTGACTAGGGCTTCAGCTGAGATGCCTATCAGATCCTCAAGCTCTATTTGGAATTTCATTGGGTCTATCAATTGCCTGAGGTGGGCTGATCAAAGGGATCCTGTCTCCTTGCAGGGAGGGGTGACACCAGGAGCTAAAAGGCAACCACGACAACATACTGCTATGTTATCCTCCACTGCCAGTTCACATCTCAAGCATCGTAAGACAAAAACCAGACCTAACATGCGTCAGACCATCGATGACTTGGGACAGGCCCTTGTGCCAAAGATACTAAAATATGTTTAGTAATAACTACAGCAAAAAACAACATGTACAATTCTTCACTGGGCATAATATTTTATTATGCAATACGGAGTCAACCACACAGAAACTCTGCAGAGTTTTGGGAACAAAATAGATTGGAGCAGCATTGCTATCAGGCCTGTCTGGCTGATTCTTAAAGCTGCTGGAATGCAAGCTGGTTGCAACATATTGATGAAAGTGAAGGCAATAAATGAGAAAATCTCATGATGGCCTTTAAGGCAATTGCTGATCCGCTGCAATAACTCCCACCCACCTGAAATACAATCACAGAGAGCAGATTTCCTGAACCCTGTGACCTCCAGAAGAGTTTGGAATTAGGAGAATTGGAGTCTTAACACAACTGGAGAATGCCAGGTTGGGAAAGGTTAATATGTAACTATCGTACTGTCACTATTTCTAAGGGACATGAAGTACTCTGAATGCTTCAGATAGCATTAAATGGCAGTACTTGATTTCAGGGCATGTGTCTTTCCTTCTAACTACAGGTACATCAACCCTAACTCGACATACAACCATTCGTGACCATTCAAAGTTTCAACAGCACTGAAAAAAGTGACTTATGACCGTTTCTCACACTTACGACCTTTGCAGTGTGTTGCATGGTTCACATGATCAAAATTCAGTCATTTGACAACTGGTTCATATGACGGTTACAATGTCCTAGGGTCATGTGATCATCTCTTGTGACCTTCTGATGAACAAAGTCAACGAAGCCTAAGCAGTGGTGACTTCCAGATCCCATTGCAACTGTTATGGTGCAGTGGGGCCCAGAGTACACCACATGAACGTGCGCAGTGCACGCATGCCTCCTTACTTCTTGCGACACCTCCGTGAGCTTCCGCAACGCTCCAGCTGCTCGGCGGAGCGCTGCGCAGGCACCATATGCACCATGTGCATGTGCTGAAGCGCTGAAGAGCTCAAATACAGGTAAGGAGATTGGGTGGGCCCTCTGTAGCACGGTACCGGAATGGTATCCGGTACTGGGGCGTACCGCTTGCAACCCACCACTGAGCCTAAGTGTCTTAACAACCAGGTTACTAACTTTACAACTGCAGTGGTTCACTTAACAATTGTGGTGAGAAAGGTCGTAAAATGGGGCAAAACTCACTTAACAACTCTTGCTTAGCAACAGAAATTTTGGGTTCGGTGTAGGTGCCACTTCAAATCTTTGAATCCAATCACACAATCGGTAGAGTGAAATAGGAACCCTGCAAGGACAAGCAGCAATGTTGTCCCTCTATTCCTTATGCTTAGAAAATCCAAATCCAGGCTTGTAGGAGCTATAGGTTGTCGTCGATTTATGACCATAATTGGGACCAGCCTTTCAGTTGCTAAATAAGTTGCACCTGATTTTACTAGCTCTTTACCATAGTTAAGCAAATCACTGCAGTTGTTAAGCAACTTCAACTTCTCCCATTGACTTTGCCTGTTGGAAGCTGGCTGGGAAAGTCGCAAATGGTGATCGCATGACCCCTGGATACTTCAACCTTGATAAATACATACCAGTTACCAAGCTCCCAAATGTTGACCACATGACATTGGGGATGCTGCAAGACTTGTAAGTGTGAGGAGTGGTAATAAATTACTTTTTTCAGTGTCTTTGTAACTTCAAATAGTTGCTGAACAAATGTCTGTACATTGGGGACTACCTGGCCTTCATATTCCCCAAGCCTATCTAAGGCTTTCATTGTCTTTCTCACTGATCTTTTCATTTCAAGGCCAGCAGAAGCTAAACCAATTGCAGTTTTAAACTGCTTTCTGATGGTTATGGGAAGGATAATATGGAAGTGTTCTCAGCTCTTTAAAGACAAAGGTGACTTTAAAAAACAACAACATGAAGACTTCAAAACAAATTCTTTGATCTCTTGAACCATAATAGGACAGCCATCTTCCTTGTTCATATTTCCATTGTTTTTGAGAGGAAAACAACCAGAAGGAAATATAGATGTCAGAATGATTGATTCAGAATACTGTATTGCAGCTGAAAACTAGGAGAAGAACAAAGATTGGCAAGACAAGGAATAGTGTATCATGGCTGTGGAAAAGATTTGTGAAGATGGTTGTACCCAAGGGAATGATGTCTATTTCTATATATATAGGATAAGCCTTCCGTAGGAATGTTTAACCTTAAGCATAACATTCCTAGGAATGTTAGACATAATACTGCACTCCCAGTTCCAGGCTTTTTCAGAAGGGGCAAGAAGGATGGGAATGAAAAAAAAGCATCACATTACAATACAATAGCAGAGTTGGAAGGGACCTTGGAGGTCATCTAGTCCAACTCCCTGCCCAGGCAGGAAGCCCTATACCATTTCAGACAAATGGCTATCCAACATCTTCTTGAAGACTTCCAGTGTTGGGGCATTCACAACTTCTGGAGGCAAGCTGTTCCACTGATTAATTATTCTAACTGTCAGGAAATTTCTCCTCAGTTCTAAGTTGCTTCTCTCCTTGATTAGTTTCCATCCATTGCTTCTTGTTCTGCTCTCAGGTGCTTTGGAGAATAGTTTGACTCCCTCTTCTTTTTGGCAACCCCTGAGATATTGGAACATTGTTGTAGAACAAACCATGCAGCTTATGAATATATCATCCAACATCAGGGCACAAGTATAAAAGGTGGGTCATGACATTGCAGTAGACATTGGTAATATTTTTGTCATCACAATTTGTACTGGCACATCTACTCATAGCATCTTGTTCTCTGTGTATTGCAACACAAATCCAATAGTGGACTTTGTGGAAAGCAATAGAGTAATTACATGGCAGTTTTCCATTTCACATCTAGAAAAAAAAATGGAAAATGGTGCCTTCTAGTTTTGGTCAGAGTGAGCCAAATAGTTAAAAAGCTATAGTGGTCTTGTCCATATATTATTTTATTGTGTGTGTTCCTTAGTTGTGGCCCATAGACCACTGTACTCAAGTGAGGTTTTTTTTCTGGAAGTTCCCAAGAGCTTAAATAATGTAATGTTACTAACAATATACAGCAAGTCCCAGACTTAAAACTACAATTGAACCCCAATTTCCATTGCTAAGTAAGACAGTTGTTAAGTGAATTATTTGCCCCATTTTATGATCTTTCTTGCTACAGTTTTAAGTGAATCACTGCATTTGTTAATTTAGTAACACGGTTGTTAAGTGAATCTGGCTTCCCCATTGACTTTGTTTGTCAAGATGATCACATGACCCCAAGACACCGCAACTGTCATAAATATGAGTCAGTTGCCAAATTTTGATCACATGACTGGGGATGCTACAATGGTTGTATGTATGAAAATAAGTCACTTTTTTCAGTGCCATTGTAGCTTTGAAAAGTCATTAAATGAATGGCTGTAAGTTGAGAACTACCTGGTAGTACTTTCATGGATGAATTCCTTGCTACATTATTATCTATATAAATAAAAATGTAAAATAGTTTGTACGAAGCAGCTAATCTCAAAAACTACTGCACCGATTTACCTCAAATTTTGACACAATGTTCCCAAAGACTTCCGATAATAGAATACGCACACGTGTGTCATGTGCAAGGTACACAAATGAAAAATGTACCCACTGATCATGTTTTCACTTCCCTGTAGCCCTACCCACCTGGCATTTCCAACAGTCATTTCCTCAAGAACACTGTACGGAGGCCTAAAAGGGCCAAGACAAGGCACAGAGGATAGCAAACTCCCAGGTGGCCCATAGAGAGAGAGGGGGGGGGGGAGAAATACAGTTTAATAAAAGAGGGACTAGGGGAGACATGATAGCAGCCTTCCAATATCTCAGGGGTTGCCACAAAGAAGAGGGAGTCAAGCTATTCTCCAAAGCACTAGAGGGCAGAACAAGAAGCAATGGGTGGAAACCAATCAAGGAGAGAAGCAACTTAGAACTGAGGAGGAATTTCCTGACAGTTAGAACAATTAACCAGTGGAACAGCTTGCCTCCAGAAGTTGCGAATGCCCCAACACTGCAAGTCTTTAAGAAGATGTTGGATAGCCATTTGTCTGAAATGGTATAGGGCTTCCTGCCTAGGCAGGGCGTTCGACTAGATGACCTCCAAGGTCCCTTCCAACTCTGCTATTGTATTATTGTATTACAGTAGGTAGGTAGATAGGGGAATAGATAGAGAGGGAGAAATACATTAGGTAGATAGGTAGGTAGATAGAGGGATAGATAGAGAGGGAAAAATAAGGTAGGTAGTAGGTAGCGGGATAGATAGATAGGGAGAAACACAGTAGGTAGGTAGGTAGGTAGGTAGGGTGATAGAGAGGGAGACATACAGTAGGTAGGTAGATAGGTAGGTAGGGTGATAGAGAGGGAGAAATACAGTAGGTACGTAGGTAGGTAGAGGGAGAAAGGAAGAAATATAGTAGGTAGGTAGGTTAGTAGGTAGGTACATAAGTACGTAGGTAGATAGATAGGTAGGTGGATAGATAGAGAGGGAGAAATACAGTAGGTAGGTAGGTAGGTAGGTAGGTAGGTAGGTAGGTAAGGGAATACATAGAGAGGGAGAAATGCAGTAGGTAGGTAGGTAGATAGGGGGATAGAGAGAGAGGGAGAATTACAGTAGGTAGGTAGGTAGGTAGAGGAAGAAAGGAAGAAATACAGTAGGTAGGTAAGTAGAGGGATAGACAGGGAGAAATACAGTAGGTAGGCTAGGTAGGTAGGTAGGGTGATAGATAGAGAGGGAGAAATACAGTAGGTAGGTAGGTAGGTAGGTAGGTAGGTAGGTAGAGGGAGAAAGGAAGAAATATAGTAGGTAGGTAGGTTGGTAGGTAGGTACGTAAGTACGTAGGTAGATAGATAGGTAGGTGGATAGTTAGGGAGAAATACAGTAGGTAGATAGGTAGGTAAGTAAGGGAATACATAGAGAGGGAGAAATACAGTAGGTAGGTAGGTGGGATAGATAGAGAGGGAGAATTACAGTAGGTAGGTAGGTAGGTAGAGGGAGAAAGGAAGAAATACAGTAGGTAGGTAAGTAGAGGGATAGACAGAGAGGGAGAAATACAGTAGGTAGGTTAGGTAGGTAGGTAGGGTGATAGATAGAGAGGGAGAAATACAGTAGGTACGTACGTAGGTAGGTAAGTAGGTAGGGAGAGGGAGAAAGGAAGAAATATAGTAGGTAGGTAGGTAGGTAGATAGGTTGGTAGGTAGGTAGGGGAATAGATAGGGAGAATTACAGTAGGTAGGTAGGTAGAGGGAGAAAGGAAGAAATACAGTAGGTAGGTAAGTAGAGGGATAAATAGAGAGGGAGAAATACAGTAGGTAGGTAGGTAGGTAGGTAGGTAGGTAGGTAGGTAGGGGAATAGATAGGGAGAATTACAGTAGGTAGGTAGGTAGGTAGGTAGAGGGAGGAAGGAAGAAATACAGTAAGTAGGTAAGTAGAGGGATCGACACCGAGAGAGAAATACAGTAGGTAGGTTAGGTAGGTAGGTAGGTAGGTAGGTAGGTAGGTAGGTAGGTAGGGGGATAGATAGATAGGGAGAAATACAGTAGGTAGGTAGGTTGGGGGTTATATGGTGGTTGTGTGTATGTGTGCAGGTGTAGATCTACACACAGATTGGTTAGCCATTTAACCAGACTGGGCCACAGCAACGCGTGGCTGGGTATAGCTAGTTTCAAATAAGACTTCATTCAAAACAAGAATATGACATTTTATCTATTTTAATAGTGATGCCTCAGAGGATGTTAATATGATCTGATACTGCACATTTGGTGGTTGACACATGGGCATCTAAAAATGAATCTCAGTGTCAAGCCAGCCTCCTCCATTAACCAAGAAAGAAACCTTTCAACTCCATTGTGAAGAATTAAGAGTATTTTTACTGGTTATGAAAAGATAGCAGCTAGGTAAAGCAAGGTCTGTAGCAAAAGCACGCAAAATCATACATATCAATATAGGTCCAACTCCCTCCCCACAACAACCCCCACCCCATTGTCCAATCCGGAAATCCCTCAGGTGTCATGTGGGTTACATCTCCAGAAGCATCATCAGGTTATTATGCAGGACGGTTGGCCTTGACCATCTCTAAGCACCAGGCATCAGGCATGCGCAGTGGATGGTGAGAACAAAACTCCCTTTTCCATATCTCTCCTGCACCAATTAATCCCATTCCAAATACCATGCCCCCCCTCCCCGTTTCAATGATAGCCGAAAGCGAGTAGCGAAGCAGAGGCATCAACTTTAAAAGTAGAATATTCAAAAGAGCTCCTGCTTAACACAACTTCTGAGGATATAATGGTCTGTTTACAGAAAATGAAAGGATTGCTCTGCTAAGCCATAGCCCAGGTCTTAAAAATCACAGTGGTGAATATTTCAAGTTTAAGATGTAAATCATCTGTAAACTTCAAAGTTACAACCTCAAGGAAGGTTCTAAGGACCCAGTTTCAAAATTATGGCCTTGCATTTCCTCTGACTGTGTTGATCCTTATGACCAACCACAAGGATGCTGCAAAAGCCCTCCTCGCTCATACTTCCACTGATCCAGTTGGGTTCCAGCAGGCCTCAGGCCGCTCCCAAGCCAGCCACTCAGGCACACAAGGGAGCCTAAAGAAGCTACCAGTGCACAGAAGGCAATTAAACCTGTACGCCTCGACCTATTTCCCATCCAGATATCTGAAGGCTTCCCAAGACTTGCCTCTGCCTCTTGGGATTCCCCCAGGACCTGGCCTCCTCTTAGGCCAGCCATTCAATCACCTAAGGGAGCCAAAACCTAGTCAGCAGAAGCAACTGGCACATGAAAGATAAATTTATAACCTGTGGATGAAGCTTAATTTCTAATCCTCCCAAGGCTTTCCTCTGCCTTTTGGGATTCCCCCAGGCCTTCCAAGCTGGCCTTTCAGCTGTGAGAAGTTTTATATCCAAATATATTTTATTCTTTATACTGTTCCCGTCTTCCCTTGAAATATTAACAGAATTCCCAATGGTCTGTGAATCAGTGTCTCCACTAGAGAGTTGACAGTCAGGCTTGAAACTAAGTTAATCAACTGAGATTATCAAACTTCCTCAAAACTCCCAAATAAGTTGTCCAGACTTGATCCACACATCAAAGGATAAGGTCTACAAACAAAGTTAATTAAATTAGGTCTCCCAGAGGAACTGCATATTTACAAGAATAAGCATAGCTGCACACACACACACACCCCTCAAGTGTCACCCTAGAATCATCATGTTGACACTTCATCTCGACAAGCTCCCCTTATGAAAATCTGCTGCTGCTGTACCCCATTTCTCTGCAGCCTTCCCTTAATGCAAACTGTTTTGCTTTTAGGAATAAATATTTGTTCTTTCCTCACAGCTGTCTGGATCTCATTTTTATTTATTCTTGCACAGTCCCGACTCGAGTTGGAACCTCAAATTATTCTTCTGACAGTGTCGTGTTAGGGAGCCTAAAGAAAATCCCAGCACTTAAAGGGAAGTTACAAGTGGCTTCATTTATCTGTGGAGTGTTCATGGAAATTCTCAGTCATCCATAGATAGTTTTAATTCGGGGATTTTAATTGGTTTTAGCGCAGGATGGGGATCTAATAGGTTTTTAAATTTTGCATTGTGTTTTTTTGTATGTATTTTAATTTCCTGTGCGCCGCCCTGGGTCCTCTTGGAGAAGGGCGGGATATAAATTTAATAAATAAATAAATAAATCCAGGTCATGGTTGCCCAAAAGGTGCTTTTCCAAAAGACAACTGGACTTTCTTGGGTTTTTTTCCCTTGAAACCATTTTGCTTCTCATCCAAAAAGCTTCTTCAGTTCTGACTGAACTGGTGGGGAATGGAAGGATTTATATTCTTTGCAGCCTTCTGGTTGTTAGCTCTCTGAGAGTGCTGAAAGGATTGTGTTGTAGACAGGATATTTATTCCTTATAGAGTGAAAGTTTCTAGAATCTGGCTATGAGTGCTGTTTTCTAGGAGAATAGCACAAAGTTACCATGATGTTGGCAGCCTCTGCAAGAAAGCTGACTCTTGCATCACTTCAGGCTCCTCTGCAAAACCAAAAAAGTAAGTTTGGTAATCCTGGGCCCTGGAGATGGCTTGAGGAGCAGGTCGAGTCCTGCAAGGCCTTAGACTAGAGTGATCAAATTGAAAGTAGGCCAAGGCCTAACGGGTGTAAGTATCCTCCATGTGCCGATTGTATCTGCTGACTGGCTTTAGGCTGCCTTGCCTGGCTTGCCTGGCTTGGGACCAAATTAGGGGAACCTGGACTGACAAGGAGAAGAGCACTGGATGGGGAAAGCCTTGAGAGGCCCAGGTCCTTCACACCTGAGACACTCTGTGCTTCACTTAATGACCTTCACATTTGTTTAATGATTGCCTTGGGCACAGCAAGGCTGAGGCATCTTCAAGTAAAATGCTTAATGACATTGTAACATTCAACCATTCATATGCAAGCTCCATTAGTTTTAAGTTGAGGGCTATCTGTCGTATCTGTAGTACTGGGAAGACCCAGTGTTAAATTATTGTCATCTGCCAAAGGTAACAAGTTGATTTTTGGTCATTTCTATCATCATCATCATCATCATCATCATCATCATCATCACCATCATCATCATCATCATCATCATCATCATCATCATCATCATCATCATCATCTTTATTGTCATTGTAATTTTATTACAATGAAATTGGTTTGAGGTTGTGCTAACATTTGCATCAGGTGGAATATAGACAGCAGTGATAACTATAACAGAAATCTCTCTAGGTAAATAAAATGGCCCACAAATGACAGTTGAGAATTCCACGTCTGCAGAACAGTGTGTATAAGCAACTCTACTGTTAGTACACCAGTTATTATGTGTGTAAATACACAGTCCTCCACCTTTGCTTTTACCTGAGTTGTTGTTTCTGTCAAAGCGGTGTGTGGTGCGGTTAGTTAGCTCCACAGACGCATCCGGTACAAAGCCAGGTCTCTGTGATGATCATCACACAGCAGTCACGAATGAGCTTATTCGCTGCCATCCATAGCTTTAGTTCATCAGTTTTGTGGACAAAGGATCTAGAGTTGGTTAGGAAATGCTTGGTAATGCTGGTCTGTGAGGCTGCTTCTGTAATAGAACTAGCAAACCTGCTCTGCATCCCCGCTTCTGCTTCGACTCTCTTCGCTGCCTCCTAGGCCAAACAACGATCCATGGAGAGCCTGGCAGTCTTACTATGTCACTCAGTATATTATGAGACTGCTGGAAGTTGCTGGTAATTTCGAGTCGACTAGAAGATCCAATCTTTAATAATAACTTAATAACTCCCTGCGGGTATAGACTAGTTTTTTCCTAACTTTACTGTGACACCAGGAGCTCAAAGCCGCTGCGCCTAAGCGCACCGCCATCTTGAGAATGTCCATATAAGTCCATCTTGATTCCATATAAGCTACCTGGAACTCCAGGGCTCATCTTCACTTTCCCCTAAATCACAACAAAATACTACACTGAGGATCTTAAAATAATTGTGGTAGGTCATCTTTTTTCTGTGCTTCATCATGATTTCTGCATTTTGGATCCCCCATTTCCCTTCGGTGTTAACAGGGAGTAGCCTGTCTCAGAAGATGGACGCCACCCCATACACTTCATTACATGTGTTATGAAATATAAAATATTTGCTAACTGTTATTGTTTAAAAGGGAGTTTTTATACTCCATTCTCTCTTATGATACAGTGAATAGACATTCTTTCAGTGTGCAGCATATTTTTCTTTAGTTAAATGAACCACTTTTCATGCCCCTCATCCAGGGGTAGGTTGCTGCTGGCGGGGTAGGTTGCTGCTGGCGTTACTGCTGGTTTGGTGCACATGCGCATGCATAGTTGCCTGTGCATGTGCAGAACATTAAAAAAACGTCAAAGAAAAATGCCATGCTGACCGGGCAACCGGTTCAGAGGCATGGCAAGCCTGGGTCTCCAGGCCAACATTCCATTACCAGTTTGGCCTAACCAGGCTGAACCGGTAGCAACCCACCTCTACCCTCAGTGTGTGTGTGTATGTATGTGTGTGTATTTATAAGCTGACTGGCTGGCTCAGGGTGAGCAGTGAGTGCTTGAAATTCATCTGGTGTGCTTCAAGGTGCTGATGACCATCTTCAAAGCGCTCCATGGCTTGGGGCCTAGCTATATACGCGACCGCCTCCTGCCCCATACATCCCTTCGACTGATCCACTCCCACAGAGAGGGCCTTCTCTGGGTACCGTTGGCCGGGCAATGCCGGTTGGCAACGCCCAGGGGAAGAGCCTTCTCTGTGGCGGGCCCAGCCCTCTGGAACGACCTATCCCCCGATCTACGTATCATCGGGGACCTCCGCCTTTTCCGCCAACATCTTAAACTTATTTATTCCAACAAGCCGGCCTAGCATAACCCCCATTTCTGACTTTTATAGGGAAAATTTTAAATTGTAGAGTTTTATTAGTTTTAGCACAGGGATAGTTTAATAGTTTTTAATAATTATGTATTTTTGTATTTTTGTATGGTTTTAATAATGCCTGTGCGCCGCCCTGGGTCCTTTTTTAAGGAGAAGGGCGGGGTATAAATTTAAATGAATAAATAAATAAATAAATCTGACAATTTCACATTTGGTGCATCATGATGGTAAAGTATTGATTTTAGGTTTTCAGTGTATTCTATTATTTGGAAAAGCAGGTAAAGCAACAAATGTATTTCTTTTTTGAAATAAAGACTACTTAGATCAGCCAGAGTGGTCAATTAGATATGTACAGTATGAGAAGCCCTTAAGCAGGGTCTGCAATAGTACTTTCGTGCTAATGTTTCCCAGCATACAGATTTCAGAGGCAAGTGGCCTCTAATACTGGAGTTTTCCTCAAGACTTTCTAGCACTTTTCGCTGTGGTAATTCTATCTTCTATAATGGATTGTGAAATGTACTTTGTACCTACAATAACTCTGAGAGTCAGCTATTAATAACCCTTCTCTCCATAAAACTCAGGAAGTAAGTCCTATTGGGTGGGATTTGTCTCTGAGTAGACACGAATAAAGTAACTGGCCATTGCTTAATGACCTTTGACTAGGATGTTTAGAACTTGCACTTTCTACTTACTTACAAAGACAGCTGTCTTTTCCAAATCCCAGTTGCAAGAATTGGCCTTCCTTTAATGGGTAGGATCACGTCCTTCATAAAATCTCATATTTAGAAATAATTTTGCCTCTTAAACTTTGCTTAACCTTTAAAGCACAACATCCCGAATCAAATCCCATCAGAAATCCTTTTTTATATGATACTTTTTGGCATACTCTTTTCACCTGGTTTTATTTATTTTATTTTTATTTTATTAAATTTATACCCCGCCCTTCTCCAAAAGGACCCAGGGCGGCGCACAGGAATTTAAAAATACATACAAAATCAAGTAAAAATTTAAAAAACTTATTTAATAACCATCCTGCGGTAAAACCAAATTAAAATCCCCAAAATTTAAAAACTGTCTAAAATAGTCATTATGGAGGTTACGCTAGGCCGGCTAGATGAAACAAATGTGTCTTTAGACACTGGCAGAAGAGGCGGAGGTCGGAGATGGTGCGAAGTTCAGAGGGTAGGTCGTTCCAAAGGGCAGGGCCCGCCACAGAGAAGGCTCTTCCCCTGGGTGTTGCCAGTCGGCATTGTCTGGCCGACGGTACCCTGAGAAGGCCCTCTCTGTGGGAGCGTATCGGTCTAAGGGATGTATGTTAAAATCATGATTATTCATCATTTCAAAACTATTTTTTTATTTTTCTTAAATCTCTCTGTTTATATTGTTGGCTAAAATTATTATTGTAGTATGTGGCACAAAGTCCAAAAACAGAAATCTCTTGACAGTACTGGACATGATTTACCTGAACTTTGAATGGTCATTCTATTTTTAAAACCTTATATAAAGTATACTTGAAAAAAGACCTCTGGTGCATCTGGTTTATGTTTGTAGAAGAATACCTAAGGGTGTTATAGAAAAGGTACACAGTGTCTCCTTTGTGGATTCGGCTTTGAACTGGCCTAAGACTTCTTGACATATTTGATGAGGATTTTTGTTTACATTTCATTCATTTATTTAATACATTTCTCAGCCACCTTCTGAAATTCCAGCCCTCCTAAGGAGGGAGGGAAGGAGGGAGAAAACTACCATACAAAGGCACATATTACCAGTATGTCCTGAAAATGTAAACTAGAGAAAGAATACTAATTTATTTGGCAACCAATTTATTATTTATTATTCATTTTGATTTTATTGTACCTTTTAAATTTGTTTTTATTAAGAAATACATAATACACAGGGAAACTATTTATTAGATTTTTATCACATCTTATTGCTTTATAAGTAACTCTAGCTCAGTGATGGCGAACCTATGCCACGGGTGCCACAGGTGGCACGCGGAACCATTTCTTAGGGCACATGAGGCATTGCCCTGTCAGCTCCAGCGTGCATGTGTGTGCTGGCCATCTGATTTAGGCCTTCTTTTGAGGCTGTTTTTCACCCTCTGGAGGCTTCAGGAAAGCTCCTGAAGCCTCTAGAGGTGGGGAGGGGAGGCTGTTTTCACCCTTCCCAGGCTCCTAGAAAGCCTCTGGAGCCTGGGGAGGGCGAAAAAAGCGCACCAAAAGCAGGGGGTTGCACACATAGCATTATGGTGTAGCACACCCACGTACAACCCCCCGTGCATTCCCCCCGCTTTTGGCACGCGAGCCAAAACAGATTAGCCATCACTGCTCTAGGTGGTGAGCATACCAAATTGCCCTTCTCCTCACTTCCCCACAACAACAACTGTGAGGTAAATTGGGCTTAGAGACAGTGACTGGCCCAAGGTCACCCAGCCAAGTTTCATTCCTAAAGCAGACTAGAATTCACAGTCTCCTACTAAATGGCCTAAATTCACCCAGCTGGCTTTCAGGGTTAAGGCAGGACTAAAACTCAGTCTCCTGATTTCTAGGCCAGCACCTTTAACTACACCAAATAGGGGAATGGAAGTAAGAAGACTGACTTCATTGCTATTGCTGCTGGTCTTTAAGCCACAAAATAACCGACTGGAATGATAGGTGTTATATCCTAGCTCTACTCTCATCCAGCTTGCAAAAAACCAAAAGATTTAACAATTCACTCTCATTGGAGCCAGTTGAAGCTCCAGCACATCATTATTTATAGACAGTTGTGAAACAGTAAAGTCCATAAACTCTCAGAGCGGCCCAGAGGCTGCATTTTTAAGCCAGAGTTTTTAAAAACGTGCTATGTATGTGGCTTACTATGTGAAGAATCCACATATCTTATTATTCACAGTCATACTGTAATAGGCTAGGAGAGTAACCTTGAGAGACAGGAGGAAGAGCAGCACCCTAGAGCTGTGTGGCGAACCTATGGCTTGCATACCAGAAGTGGCAAACAGAGCCATCTCTCTGGGCATGCCAGCCATCATCCATTACTGTTCCAGGTTCTGGCATGCACAAGCACACTGGCCAGCTGGTTTTTACGTGACCGGGGGATCCGGAAACTGGCATGCATGCGCGTGCTGGGAAACCTAGCTTCTAGTTTCTGGCATGTGTATGGACACCGGCCAGCTGATCTTCATGCATGTATGTGCGCCAGAAATCAGAAGACCAGGGTGTTATGTTCTCTGCCCACGCACAGACAGTCAGTCTGGAGAACCAAGGCTGACCCGGAGGTTTGTGAAACACTGTAACAGCCAGTCGCGTCTGATTGGCCGAGACGCGGCTGGCTGGGCCAGACTTTCTGTCTGGCCCTGGTTTTTCTCGCTTTAGAGAAACCTATAAAAACCTATCGAAGTTGGAAAGTCTCAGTTGCACTGATCTCTTGTTGTTCCTGTATATAGTTCTTGCTATTTGCAATAAACCTGTTCAATGACTAGCCTGTCTCGGACTGAATTCCTGCAAACGTAACACAGGTGACACCAAAAACATAGGTTCTTGGTGCGTGCATGCACGCTGAGGAGCTGCTTTTCTGATTTCCAGCATTCCCCCCCCCCCCCTGCACCTGTGCTCCCATTTCAGTTCTGCAACACTGGTGTAGAGCATCATTGAGTGATAGGAGGAAGGGCAGCAGCCTAGAGAAATGTCTGCTAAATGAAATCTGAGTCCAAACCAGATATGTAATTTGAGAAAGCATCTCAGAATTGACTCTCTCTAATTCTCTGGACTGGAAAGGCAGGGGAGGGGGAAAATGCTTTCAGACTTGTAAGTTTCTGTTACTTTAACCTTCCAATCAGAGGAGTATTCTTACGAATTAGTATTCTTAATCTTGACTTCCTGTGGTACCTTGAAAGGCTGATACGTGCAAAACCAAACTTGTCTGGGATAAACTTGTTTGCAATGCCTGGCCTATGCTCCAACCCTCTTGATCTTCCAGAAAGCCACGAAGACCTGGCTATCTCCCCAGGCATTAGGGTCAAGATATCATTGGAGCCCAATGTATACTTCACCCTAATGCCTGAAATATATATTTATTTAAGGTACGGTGCCAGGTTTTTCTTTGTATTGGATTATTTTAACCTTGATTAGTTATGGGGTTATTTTGTATTTTTTTAAAATAAATTTGTTATTAGTCTCCCAATGTCATACCATATAAATATTTGAAATAAAAACAAAAGAAAACCCTCTGTACGATGACTTGGAGTGACATGTGAATCACGAAAAAGGTAGTTAAGATTCTTTTTTAAGGAGTTCTTTCCTATTTTGGAGAGGCTCACAATCCAAGTTCAGTCAATCCTAGTTCAGAAACCATGAGAAGAGAAAGCCCATCGTCAACCACAGACAAACAAATCACAGGCTTTTATAGAAATGCAGAATATCTCAGCATACAAGGTTTTTTTAAAGGTAATTTTAAATTGTATGGGATAGTAAGCCCATTGTGAGATAAACCTTGGGGAAATCGGAACAAATTGCTGCTCAGCCATGAAATGTATTGGGTGAAGTTGGTCCACGTGACTGCTTTTCTTCCCAATTTTCCAGATTCTGCTGTTTGAGTGGATTAGCCTCCTATAAACTTTCATGGGTCTTGTATCTTTCTTGTTTTTAATGGGCTGTTCTTTGTAACCAAATCCTAAACCAGGGTTAGCATTCATTGGAATATAATCAGATCATTTTCATGGATAGTTGTGACTTTTTACTGTAGATTAAGGTATACAGGTAGTCCTTGATTGACCGCCATTCATTTAGCAACTATTCAAAGTTACAATTACAACAGCGCCAAAAAAGGTGACTGTATAACTGGTCCTTATCCTTACAACTGTTACAGTTTTCCCCAGAGTCACATGATCAAAATTCAGACACTTGACAATCGGCACGTATTTACAATGGTTGCAGCATTCCAGAGTCATTTGATCACCACTTGCGACTTTCCCAAACAGCTTTCAAGAAGCAAAGTCAAGGTGGGAAAACCTGAAGTCACTTAACAACTATATCAGGGGTCCCCTTTTTTGCACCAAGGACTGGTTTCATTTTAAAGAAAACTCTGCGGATCGGCCGGCGTAGAGGAGGAGTGGGGGGGGGGGGGAACAGGCAGCGCATGCACACGCGAGGGGGGAGTTAGCTCACTCAACCCTCTAGGATCTCCAATGGCACGAGCGGCTGTACCTGCGCTCTCCCACACCTGGTGCGCGCTCTGCCCAGGGGGCTGCCCCCTCCTCCTCCTCTCCAGCCCTGCGGCCTGGTTCCTATCAAGCCACGGACTGGCACCGGTCCACGGCCCGGGGTTTGGGGACCCCTGAACTATATGATTCACTTAACTATAGTGGTTTGCTTTACCAGGGCAAAAAAGCAGGGGTGAAATCCTACTGGTTTGGACTGGTTTGGGAGAACCTGTAGCGGACATTTGGCCTGTATCGCCGAACTGGTAGCAACCGCTGGCTGGCCCTGCCCCCGAACTAGTCCCCCTGTTGCCGCTCGCTCACCCTGCCCAGTCTCTGCTCTGCAGTTTGCCTGCCTGAAGCGCTGCACTCCTGATTTGCCTGCCAGGTAAGCCTGCAAATCGCTGCTTAACTAGCTGCCACTGCCCCTCCCCCATCCTAACCTGCCTGCCCTACTCCCTTTCCTGTGGCTCGCAGCCCTGCCATGCTTCCCTGCCTTCCACACATCTTTCCTGGTGTCCCCGTGGCCAGCTTGCAAAGGCAGGCAAGCAGAAGGCCATGTGGAAGGCAGGCAAGCATGTCGGGGCTGCAGGAAAGGGAGCTAGCAGCCTATTCCCTTCCCCACAGCCCTGCCATGCTTGCCTGACTTCCGCGCGGCCTTCCTGGCAGTCCCCCATGCCCACTTACCTTCCAAGGTTGGCATCCAGCCTGGCCCAGCCAGTGGGTGGGCGGGCAGCCCTTGGTGGAAATGCAGATGCTGTGGTGAGGCGGAGAGGGGCAGCCATAGTGCTCCGGGAGGGCAAGCAGATATCCCAGGGCTGCTGCACATGTGCCTGTCCCATTTCTGCAAAAACAGAGCCTCCACTTGCAGGGCAATCCAAAGAGGGGAGGGGTATGTGGCAGAAAAGGGCCTTTTCTCAAGCCTTCCCCTCCCCTTCTTTGGATTGCCCTGCAGGGGAGTTGGGCTCTGCCTTTGCAGAAAAGGGGTGGGCGGTTTGTATGAAGGATTGGCGGGGGGGATGCACAGCCCTCCAGGATGGAGAGCGGGCAAGAGAAGGCGGCATGGTTTGCTTGGGCAATCAAGCCACATGGCGGAGGGAAATTCAAAGTATTGGGGGCTTCAGAAGGGCAGAATGTGCTTCAGAATGTGTACCTCTTGGATCTAACAGTGAGTGACATGAGTGATGTCAAGTTGGCCATGCCCACCAAGTCACCTAACCACCAAGAATGCCCACCAAGCCATGCCCACAGAACCGGTAGAGAGAATTTTTGATTTCACTACTGCAAAAAATGTTCTAAAATTGAGCACAACTCAGTTAAAAACAGACTTGCTTAAGTATTAATAGAAATTCAGTCTCATTAATGGTTGTATTAAAACTTATTTATTCCAACAAGCCGGCCTAGCATAACCCCCGTTTCTGACTTTTATAGGGAAAATTTTAAATTGTAGTGTTTTATTAGTTTGGCACAGGGATAGTTTAATAGTTTTTAATAATTAGGTATTTTTGTATGTTTTTAATAATGCCTGTGTGCCGCCCTGGGTCCTTTTTTAGGAGAAGGGCGGGGTATACATTTAAATAAATAAATAAATAAATAAATAAATAAATAAATAAATAAATAAATAAATAAATAAATAAATAAATAAATAAATAAATAAATAAATAAATAAATAAATAAATAAATAAATAAATAAATAAATAAATATGTTGAAGACTACCTGGGCTACTGATTCAAAAAATCTAACAAACTCATCCACCATGTAGTAAATGATTTAATAGGTACACAATATCCCTTCCTTCTCCTCTCCTCTTTTTTTTTTCTCCAAACCACAGAGTTTTCAAACCAATGGTGGACCACTATCAATGGATTGTATTCAACTTACAGGGGTGATAAACTGCTGGCTCCTGGGCCAGATGCATCACACGCCCACCACGCCCACTCCAGCTCTGCAAAGAGAAAAATAATACAATACAATAGCAGAGTTGGAAGGGACCTTGTAGGTCTTCTAGTCCAACCCCCTGCGTGGGCAGGAACCTTATACCATTTCAGACAAATGGCTATCTAACATCTTTTTAAAGACTTCCAGGGTTGGGGCATTCACAACTTCTGGAGGCAAGCTGTTCCAGAGGTTAATTGTTCTAACTGTCAGGAAATTTCTCCTAAGTTCTAAGTTGCTTCTCTCCTTGATTAGTTTCCACCCATTGCTTCTTGTCCTGCCCCCAGGTGCCTTGGAGAATAGTTTGACTCCCTCTTCTTTGTGGCACCCTCTGAGATATCGGAACACTGCTATCGTGTCTCCCCTGGTCCTTTTCTTCATCAAACTAGACATACCCAGCTCCTGCAGCCGTTCTTCATATGTTTTAGCCTCCAGTCCCCTAATCATCTTGGTTGCTCTTCTCTGCACTCTTTCCAGAGTCTTTTCTACATCGTGGCGACCAAAACTGTATGCAGTATTCCAAGTGTGGCCTTACCAAGGCACTATACAGTGGCATTAACACTTCACGTGATCTAGATTCTATCCCTCTCATCATGATATGTCACGTGACAGCAATGTGACGCCGCAAGTTTGACCACTGTGGCTTCGCAGATCTCAGTTGGTGTGTAAACTTTGTTCAGTTCCCTTTGCTTATGCTTTTAACGGCCTAGCTCAGTGGTTCTCAACCTGTGAGTCACGACCCTTTTGGGGGTCAAAAGACCCTTTCACAGAGGTTGCCTAAGACCATGGGAAAACACATATTTCGATGGTCTTAGGAACCGAGACACCAATTTTATGGTTGGTGGTCACCACAACATGAGGAACTGTATTATAGGGTCACGGCATTGGGAAGGTTTAGAACCACTGGCCTAGATTGTTTTTAATTAAACATATATATTTAAAAAAACCTTCACAATTGAACATGACAGGCTCTTTTGGCCTTATGGGCATTAGATGGATGTTGTTTCACCTTGACTGTTGAAACAGCTCCATGAGACCTTTTTTTTCTCAGGCAGAGAATAGCCAGCAGAGACTCCCAAGCGACATGCAGCTTAACTAAGGAATGCCTCTGCTGTCTCTCATTGCTTTCCCAGGGAGTACAACAGCTTGCAGAACAGTAAGTGGCAAGTGTTTATTATAACATTATGCCAAGCTAAGGACAAACTGTTCTTCTGAAGAATGTTTTACAGCCTTAAATAGAAAGAAAAGCCATTTGACAGGCCTTAATGCTTACCGAAGAAGAAGAAATTGCCACTGAGTGGCTAATTCTGAAACAGCATTCAAGCTCCTATTGCTGCTTATTGTTGTCATGGTTATTATTTTGTTACCATCATCTAGTACAGGGGTCTGCAAAGTCGGCTCTTTTAAGACTGGTGGACTTCAACTCCCAGAATTCCCCAGCCAGCTATGCTGGCTGGGGAACTCTGGGAGTTGAAGTCCACCAGTCTTAAAAGAGCCGACTTTGCAGACCCCTGATCTAGTACTTTAAAGATAAGTATATCATGCAGTCCCAGCAAATGGGATTAATACGCCAGTGTGGCTGAAGTAGCATAGTTTGCCACATGGCATTTCCTATGTGAATGTGGACGTGGGAAAGACTGCAAAGGGGTGAAACAAATGAACACATTAAAAACAAACTCCAAACTAATTTATTAACACAAAAGCAATTGTTCACATTGGCAGATGCTGATTGATTTTTCTGGGTCCTTTAGGACTTAGCAAAGCAGTTAATAGTTCTACTTTTTTTCATAATGTCCCAAAGGTCCTTTGCATTAAAGGGGAAAAAAATATTATCAGCAGCTACTGTCGTTGAAACATAGGCATCTGCTCTAATTTAATCAGAGATATACTGAAAATCTCAGCAGCTGATCTTAACCCTATAGGGAGATTTCACCTCCTGAGTTAATTTTCTACAATCTGAAAATGGATTTTCCATTTGGAAGATTTCAACCTGTACAGCCACTAGGTAATGCTTTACAAGTTGGCTTAATTCTTTTATCAGATAAAGTACTCCTATGAGTTCATGTTTTATTTATAAATATATGTATATATATATATTCAGGTTTTAATATACAGCCTACTATGTTTTTCTTTATTTCTGTTTTCTGCTAGGCCACAGCCTGTGTAGTCCATCTTTAAAAGAAAACAGATTTTTCATTTAAAGAACTGGAAAGTCAGCTCCTATTTCTGAACTGCAGATTACTGCATTAAGTTGCAATCTTATGCTTGTAACACCTGTCAATTATTAATGCATTCAGTCTATGATCTGTGTTCTGAGAATGAATCTAAACAGCAAATTTTCTGACTGCAATGCCCACTCAATTCTTGGGACTCCTTTACTGCTTCCTGGTGTTTTGCTCTTTGTCTTTTCTCACCTGTGAAGAACTCTGGAGAACCTCAAAAGGCTGTGTCCACTTCTGAGCCATTTTAGTTGGATCCTATAAAAAGCATTGAATCAATAAAAGGTTTTGGATTCTCCTCCCCCCCCCCCCCCCATGCTCTGATTTTTCTGTGAGTCATTCCTGCCTGATGCCTCTGTATTGTCTGTAAAACGTATGTCTTTTGGGAAAGAAATGAGGCATTAATCTGTGCTGCTGGTGCCATCTGCTGTAGGGAAATGTGCAAAACATATTTTGTATTTTATTTGGTTGTGCAGAGCTTGAAGATGGTTGGAAGAATGTGCTTTGGATCTTGCATATGTTCACAATCTCTTTCTCAGTGAGATGTGATTGTCTCAGCCTTTCCCCAGAGCCTGAAAAGATGTCTCTTCTCTAAGAAGGTCACTCGTTAAAATTAAACTCTTAATGCAGCAGCATCTTTACTTGATTGATTGATTAAGTGCCATCAAGATATTTTGAACTCCTAGCAACCACAGGATAAAATAGATCTTGTCCACAGATCCAGTTCCATTAAAGTTAAAGCAACTCTTAAAGCAGCAGCAACTTTTCCAGAGCTTTTTTATACCAGAGTAGAATGGCTTGTTTAAGGGCTGCAATATCTTTTCTAAATCATTTTTGAAGCATGAAATGCTTGACTATTTTGCATAGGAAAGTTCTTTTTGTTGTTCCACTGCACAAATTTGGTTAATAATGGATATTTAATATTTATATAACACTTGAATATTTGATGTTTCTTCCTATTTGATGTTTCTTCCTTCATGTGATGTGTCACGTGCTGACCACACCCCCACCCAGTTTAACCAAGAGAAAGAAGTCCTGACACCATCACATGAAGCTGCCATGATGACATGAGTTTGACACCCCTGTTCTAGTCTCATCTTAATCATGAAAGCCAACTGGATGACTTTGGGCTAGTTATTCCCTCTATCTCACAGGGCTGTAGTTTCAAGCAGTTTTAAATGTAGAAACTTCACTCAATCTTAGAGTTATGGACAAAGAAGTAGCATTACACTGCTAATTTAGTATTTCTTACATTAAAATGGAAAGCAGATCCTGGAAGAATTCAACTCTATACCTTTTGGAAAGACATTTCTTCATGCTGGTGCTAAGTGTAGTTTACTACTCTTTTTCAAAACAAAAGATGGTCCCCATCCCCTAACCATTCTGGAATAAAATTAAGACTCATCTGGTTAATTTAGCACATATTATTAGTTGTGTTTAAATGATATTTTTAAATCATTTCACTCCATTTTATTGCTTTTACTGAGCTGTTTTAATTTGTGGTAGGCTTCTTCATTGTAATATAGGAAAAGGTTACATGTTACAATTAATTTGATGTTCCACCTCCAATCTTCTTTCCTTTCAGGAAACATACATTCTCTTAAAAATATGAATAAAATCCACACCTTTGTGATACTGCTTTTTAATTCTAAACAACTAACAAAATCACTAAAGATTTTGAATCTTTGTTAATCTACATTAGCCATCTTTTATTCAGAGATTTATTCTTCTAAGATCAGAGACAGGCCTTTTCTTAGCATTCTCAGCACACTGAAATTGCATCAGAAGAATGATATTTGACATCATGACATAACATTCACTCTTAGATAGTTGCACCACAATGCCTGACACAAATATGTAAGCCTTCGATTTGGTGAACTTCGTTGTGATGGATGTTTTATTACTTGCTTCTCCTTGCTCCCACTGTACATGCCAACATTGGGATATTTGCAGCCAGACAAATCAAAATGATGAAAAGTGTATTGTGGCATCAGGGTGCCAGTAAATAATGCGGACCATATTTATGGTGTACGAGGCAGGCATTGGCAGGAATTAATGGATTCTCCTGGCTTTGTTTCCCTCTCTCTTACTGAATGTCACCACTCAGTTGGAAAACATCCATCCATCTTTCTCAATGAAGCTGGAGTTGGGAAAAAAGGTGTATTGAAAGTTGACTCCACTGACTGATTTTGCACAAGTGTTCTTCCTGAGTGAGTATGTTCAAAGGGATGGGTGGATTCCCCCTGCTCAACATGTGTTTAGCTCTGTTCCAGTGTTCAAAAGAAGCCCACACATAAGGTGGCAAGTGCAAAGATTCTGTGAAATAGAGAGATCTGTGCCTACACACACACACACACACACACAAATTCTACTTGTCAGCGGCTTTTCAACCTGATTTATGTTTCTTAACCAGGGTTTAAAGCCTGAAGATCTGGTAGGTACAGGGGAAGAATAATTATGGAGGACAGTTCCCTGGCCCCAGAAAGGAGACGTTGTGCCTGGCGAGCATAGCTAAAACTCCTGCCTCCTATTTTCCCTACAGAAACAATCCCGTGAATTGGGTTTGGCTGAGAGAATAGCTGGCTAGAAGTACAGGAAACACAAAACATTTGCTTCACTCCCCCTCCCCCCCCCCCAGTAAGACAGTGGGATTGTCTTGCTTTCTGGTGTACCTGGTGACTTCCATGCTTTTAAGGGTAACCTAGAACTCATGTTCTCTAGATTTCTAACCCAGCAGTTTCACCACTACACCAAGTTGGCTCTCTAAAGTGGCCAGGATTAGGCCATTCCTTAGTAGTTACCTTACTGCACAGTTGACAGAATGGTTGGCGAGTGAGTGGTTTGCTGTTGGTGTTACTGCCGGTTCGCAACCCGCGCGCAATGTGCACATGCGCTGTTCAAAGTAAATTGTTCTGTGCGCATGCGCAGTCACTACAATCCAGAATGGCGGTGGCCAAGCAGCAGCAAGGGAACTGGTTCAGGGGTGTGGCAGACCTGGGTTGCTAC
This sequence comes from Rhabdophis nuchalis, assembly GCA_039707465.1. Lineage (NCBI taxonomy): Eukaryota > Metazoa > Chordata > Lepidosauria > Squamata > Natricidae > Rhabdophis > Rhabdophis nuchalis. The sequence goes on along the minus strand of CM077643.1, from coordinate 268,472,475 downwards.
CAATTCTGCGACCTAGGCCTGAATTCCACTACTGGTTCGGTGGAACTGACCCAAACCGGCAGCAACCTATGTCTGTTGGTGAGTTATATCCCTGGCAAAATCTGTATTGCGTAAGAAAAAAATGCCACTATTTTAACCTGGGTACAGTTATGGACAATTACTTCCACAGGTATCAGTGTGTGGGAATCAAATGCATTGTCCTGAGGACACAGGGAAAAAAGAGGTTTCTACAACATGTCTGTATTGCTGTTTGTGCAAGTGAGGAAAAAATAGATCCTCTGAAATCAATAAGAACTAGTTTATATCCCTTTGCTTTTATATAGATGAATCACAGCACCCAGCCCCCCAAGTAGTAAAGTGAAATAAACAGTACTCACAAATGCAGTATCATCCTGAACTCATTGGGCTGAACATTAAGGAACGATTTTCTGTGGTACTTCAACCATCCTGCGCAGGAATCCTCATCCCCAATCCAGCAAGTTGTTTCTTTCCATGCCCCTGCCATTGTTTGATTTCTAGGGATTGCTTTACAAATTTGCAAAAGTGGAACAACCTACTATGAATTCTCATCTTCAGCTTCACATGTTACAAACTATATATAACATCAGAACACATTTGCTGTTCCAGTGGTGATCAAGTAAACAGAAACAAATTACTTTGTTAAAGTGTTCAGATTTCATGTTTATTCTGCTGAGTTAGTTAACAAAATGCACATGTCCCCAGTGCTCACTTAGCAACCTGCTTTCAGTGATGCCTCACCTCCATCCACAATGGAGGAAAAAGCCACGACAATGCAAATGTGTTTGTTCAACACGATTCTGAAAGCTTTGTAGGAACTGCTGAGCAAAACAAGACCACCAAATTCTAGCACCAGAAACTGCCCTCTGTCTATGGCCATGGGTTTTTGTTGTTGTTGTTGTTTTGTTATGGTTGTTGTAATACTGGGTTCAACAGCATTTTATTATAATCTTTCAAACAATATGTTGTGTTTCAGAAGAAAGCAAGACAATCCCGCTGTCTTGCTGAAAAAAGAGTGAAGCAAATGTTTTGTGTCTCTTGTAATTGTTTACCTATCATTTAGCAGGTGACTATTTCCAAACAATTCTAGAAATTTACACTCATGAGACTTATTTATGTATTTATTTAAGAGCTTTTTCCGTCCTCATCCAGATTCATTATGAGCAGAGCGTTCAAAAAGAGGGAAACTGTTAGAAATTCTTTGCTAACTCATCTTCATTACAGGCACATCTATAAATTCTGAGGACACTTTCCCAACTGAAGACACAGAGGGATGCAACCAAAATGTGTAGATGTAGAAGATGGAGAAGGACACCTTCAGCTATCAGGTAAGGAAAAAAAATGACCAGGAGAAATATTTGTATTATCTCCTCTCTTGAATCTTAGTACTTCACAAAGATGGAATATGTTTATATTACTAAATCATTTGATATAGATTGATGTGAGTTTCCTCCTATAATAAAGTTTTAGTATGCAATGGTGGAGAAGAGGTTAACCAGCCACAAATCACACTTCTTCTTGTCTTGAATCTGAATCTGGCAAGTAGGCAAAATTTGAAATCTGTTATGGGGAATACTCAGCAAGCAGCTGAAGCACCTTTTTCTTTGAAGCTGAAAGTCTCTTGAAGTCCCCTGTGCCAGCTGATTATTTGTACTAAATTGGAAAAGTTAACTGCTCCAAGATGACACAATGATAAGGTTGACAGAAAATATATTTAAATAACTATCACTACTTCAGAACATAAACTTTCTATATCCCTGACTGTATTGGTTTTATAAAGTATGTGTGTATGTGTGGGTGTTAGGTGTGGGAGAGAGAGAGGGACACAGAGACAGGGAGAGAGATAGAGACAGAGAAACACAGGGACAGAGACGCATAGAGAAAGACAGGGATCTAAGCACTTAAGATACATCCAGATAATTGCTTTAAACTGATGGAGATAGAATATTGGGTATATCTGGTACTTGCACGATGTTGAAAGACAATACGTAGGTTCTTTAGTTGACTGGTGAATTTATTCTCCTTTTGTTTTATTCCGTTTTTTACATGGTATTGCCATCAATTTGTACAGTTTTGAGTGGACTGTTCACACTGGGATTTTGTTTACTGCAAACCAGTATACAACATTTCCAAAAGCGGACTGTCCATTTGAGAAAGTATGTCTTGGCAGAAATACCATGAAATGCAACAAATTCCATTCAATATTTATACTATGAGATCAAACATTCAAGGGAAACATTCTGGTAAATTCAAGGGTATGTCCTTCGACTTTTCTTGGCTATAACACAGAAGAGAAACCCTTATGGAATTGTGATTGACTAGTGATTTATGGATTTGAACATTAGAAGGGGCAAGTTATGAAAAAGAAGGAAATTATGATGTAACCTTAGAGAGAGGGGGTAAAATACAAATGCATTTATAACTGTCAAAAAAATCAGAAGCTGCTTATTTATAATGTTTTCTTTCTATTTTCTTTGTGTCTTACTTGCTATTCTTCCTTATTTTCTTTGTTCTCTAACTTTGGAATTGTTTTTATCTTGTTAAAATGTCTTCAATAATATATATATATGTGTGTGTGTGTGTGTATGTGTTAGGTTTTTTGAACTGATAAATAAATAAATAAGGGAGACTAGGATAGATCTATTTCAAGCTATTTAGCTCTCATCAGCTAGCCATACCCTTACTGGGATTTGAAGTAAGGGTATGGCTAGCTGATGTGAGCTAAATAGCTTGAAATAGATCTATCCTAGTCTCCCTTATAATATATATTGATCAGCTCATAAAACTAACACACACACACACACACACACACACATGCTGGTCTTGTTGTATTTGGGTCTTTTCCCATGTAAGATTGAGATTGTCTTGGCTACGTTTTGGCAAGATCTCACTCACCATCTTCAGGCTGACGGTTTCGGCTTTGGAGCTGCCGTCTTTCTATAAATCTTGGTGGGGGTGGGTGGAGTGCTGGCTTTGTTGCTGTGAGTGGGTTGATTGGCTGTGTACACACACACACATATATATGGTTTGTCATACTTGTTTTCACTTTCCATTTCAGTTTACAGCATTGCAATGCCCTGGTTGTATTCTATTCAATTCCTATGCAGCTTAGCTTTGTGAAGTCTGAAAAGGTTAGCTACTGCTACCAATTGTGAAAGCAAAGCAAAAATACATCTTCTATTGCCTGGATATACATTTGCAATATAGCAAACGTATTTGAGGTTTAGTCTGTGTCAGGGCTCTCTTGAGTTCAATTCTAGTATCTTTTTTATCAAGCCCAAGCTTAACCTTGACATTTATGATGAAAGAGAAATGGAAATTGTCTCGATCAATTGTATGTTCTCAGCCTTTTAAAAATTTTTACGGTTCCACAGGTTGACACTTTGGCAGGGAAGGGAGTGAAAGACAATTAAATCAATGCACTGGTTTGTTTTTATTAGACATGGTGTATTTAATTTCAACAGCTAGATGGTAGCACCGGTTTGTGCACGCATTTATGAGCAGCACAGATTTGGATTGAGGATGTGGAATTGACATTTACATATCAGACAAAAGAAGCATTTTTTCTTTTTCTGAAGAAAAATCGTAAGATCATATAGCAAGTTTGGTTTTCCACAAGGAGTATTTGTGCTGATAAAAGTGAAAGGCTAGCTTGCCTATAATCTGCCAATTAAAGATTATCAGGTAAAATATAAGGAAAAACAAAGGGCACGTTATTTATATATTTAAATTATATTAAAGAGGAAGCCTTTGAGTAGATGATGTTTTATATTTTAAGTCATAGTGACTTAAATGTGACCTTTTAGGATGTGTGATATATACATTTCATGTTTCCCCAAAAAGAATACAGGGTCTTATTTTCTTTTGATCCGCAAAATAAGTGATTGGCCTTATTTTCAGGAAAGTTTTATTGTTTTTGAAATGCCAGAGGCCCCTTAACCTCGGCCCGTGGCCTGCAGTCCAGCTGATCCAGAAAGGGCCAGAAGTTCTGTCTCTGTTTCTGGCAGACTGTGGCCAGCCATAGCGTTGCTGAGCTTGCCGCTCTTTTTGCAGCCACCATTAAGAGAAGGGGTGCGGTAAGCTAGGGTTTGTGGGAGTGGCCTCCGCAGGGCCATTCCACATGGATGGCAGGTGGGGTACATGAGGCATGTTCCTCCCTCCCGCTCCCAGGAAATGGAGGGGACTGGCTGTGCATGCATTTAAATATTTTAGGGAAGAGCTTATTTTCAGGAGAGATCTTATTTTGGTGCATGAGCTCAAAAGCCCGATTGGGCATATTATCTGGGGAGGTCTTATTTTCGGGGAAACAGAGTATTCACAGGATCTCATTTCATGGCTGAAGCATTGTAGTCTAAATGCATATTTCATTTAATTGAAGCTTTCTGAACAAAAAGAGTTTCTGATTTTTTGCAGACGTCTTCTAGAGTTGACCATGAGGAAACTGATGGCAACCGTATGTGTGGATTGAGTAGCAGGCAAAGAAGCAAGATCAGTGGGACACAGCTCTCGGCAGCCGAACGTGAAACAATGGAGGAGTCTCTTCACGCAAACTCTTTTAATCAAGATATGCAGGAGGTGTATGTAGATAAACCTCCTCAATTGCAGGAAGCAGGTGAGACCCTCCCCAAAGATTTTCAGGTAAAAGAAGGCTTATCCCATAGCCAAGAAGAATCATGCAGCGATGACTCAGAAGATTGCAGGGGTGTAGAATCATTTGGCAGAAAAGATCAAACATTTGAAGCTGACGTAGAGAGCAAAAATGATCAACTGGGGTGGCTAGACACAAGGAGAAGCGAGGAGACCTCTGAAATAGCGTCACATGAAGATAAAACTTGCTCAGTGCGGGATGGGAGTAAGTTCCACCCGACAGAGGAGATGGACGGGGATCATCCTATAACAACCCAGGAAAAAGAAGAGAGCAAAGACATGTCTGTTTTGGAGCCTGGCATTCCCAACCAAACTTTCCAAGAGTTTAAGAGTGTATTGAAAGAGAGTCCCTTGTTAAGCAACTGGACCTGGGACAGCAGTGAACTTAGGGCTCCCTCTTGCCGTGCACGTCTGAAGTCTAGGGAGGAACAGTGTCAATGCGTGGAAACTCTTCCTTCTCATTTAGGAGGCATTGACCAGAAAGTTCCCATTGTGCACACGCATGGATCAGGGCAAGGAGGAAAGCCCCAACTGGGTTACAATTCTGCGGGGCTGGAGAAACAGCCATCAAAAAGGGATGATGTGGAACAGCCTATTGGGAGTCAACAGACCCCTTTTCCAAAGGTGGTCAGAACTCCACCTGCTAACTTTGAGCCCACATCTGGTAAGCACATTAAGTCCCATGTGAAATAGAGGGATTGTGCTATTATCAGCTAAGCATGCAATACAAATAAGATTGCTGTAATTGATACTATGGCATTATATGCTCTCTTCATTCAAAAGCAATGTTGTGTGTAAGGATAGATAAAAGAAAATGATAAACCACAATAAGCAAATTATAAGGAAAATGAGACAAAAACAGTATCAGATCTGTTAAAATGGGAGCAAACTGCAGCATCAAGATAGAGTGAGATGGTGTGGACTATTAGGTGCCATTCAGTGGTGGGCTTCAAAATTTTTTAGAACCTCTTCTGTAGGTGTGGCCTGCTTTGTGGGAGTGGCTTGCTGGCCATGTGACTGGGTGGGCGTGGCCAACTTGTAAAATGTGGTGAAACTCACTTAACAACGCCTTTGCTTAGCAACCACAATGTTGGCTCAGAAAATCTGGCATTTGAAGCACACAAGTCTTAAAGCTGTCAAGTTCAAGACCCTTGCACCCCTAACACTTTAGAAAAAAACCCCCAGGGGTGTTCAAACTTGACAGCTTTAAGACTTGTGGACTTCAACTCCCGGAATTCCTCCTCTCGCTCTTCATCTTGATGATGTGCGGATGGGCGGGGGGAGGGATCTGGAACTGATTCTAAACGGCACTGTAGATTTGTGGAACCTCTTCTATAGAAGAAGTTAGAACTGGCAGGAACCCACCCCTCGTGCCATTGCAAAGATTTTATTCATACCCAGCCACTATATAGTACAGAACCTATGCTGGAGAATGATGGTTTCCACTTTGGTGATTGCATTTGCCCATGTCAGATGAACCCCAATTATCCTGTTTAACATTATGTCTTTCTTGAGGAAGAGTCATCTATGTGTATCCTTTGTGCCATTAACAATTAGTGGCTGGCTTTGAGGCATACAAATGAGGAGAAACCTGGGTCAGCTTTTCTTCTTTGTTTGGTGGGCATTGAGTTGTGTTGCTGTCAGTTCTCAAATCCAGGGAGCCATGATTTTTAAAAAAAACAACCCAAAACCTTCAGATACCTGACCCGAACTATTTCCTCTTCTCAGAGAAGCTTTGGGGCTAATATTGATGTGAAATTAAATGATGAGACCTGATGGACTGTGTCTTTGAATTTCAAATCTCAAAAGGTCTTTACAAATGCATTAAGTTCTTTACACATTACAATTTTAATTGATAAGTTACTTGTAATGTGTCTTACAAATAACCTTCATCTATATAATCAACCTGGGTCCCCCTTCCTGCTCCCCTCCTCATCTCAGTTTAAATCCTACATCAGTATCGTTTGATTGAATTGCAGCTCACAAAAGTTTACATTTTAAAAAAAAACATGTTAGTCAGAGCAGGTGCTATTAGGCTCCTTCTGATTTTTCAATAAGGGTAGATGTATATTTTATTTATGTATTAAATGTATATGCCACCCATCTCTCTAAGGAGTGGCTCTGGTTGATGTCCAAAAAAGGCTTAAAAGAGATATATCAAACAAGAATTATATGGCTCTCAAGTCATTTGGTTATTCTTACTGAAATTCTCTTAAAAGCCTATCACATTCCAGTTTTGATGATGTAGGTAGGAGATTCCAATTCCACTCTAGATTGTGTAGGAAGCAAAAGGTGGTAGATTTAATTGGCTCCTGTGTGGAAAGAATCCTATGGACCTTTCACATAAAAGAGTTTAATGAATAATAGAACCAATGGGTCAGCAAGCATAAAAAAAGACTAGCATTTTCCTTTTATCAGCAGACCATTAATTATACCCTCAAATAATCTGGCTGTGGATTTACTATCTTGGAAAACTGGGATTAAAATTGATTAATTTTGCTTGATTAGGTACCATCACATTTGTGTTTACTTTTACCAATCACATACATTGATAAAAGTGGTTTGGTTCATGAAGATCTATGCCTAATCCCGTGATGGCAAACCTATGGCACATGTGCCTGAAGTGGCAGGCAGAGCCATGTTGACTGGCATGTGCAGAATCGCCCGTTCCTCTTCTGCATTTCTGGCCTTCGTGTGTGTGGCAGTGCTGGAAACTGGAAGAGCTGGTCTTCCATTTTCCAGTGTGAGCATGCGTGCTGGCCAGCTGAATGTCACACGTGCATACACACCAGTAACTGGAAGGGTAGCTGGCCAGTGCGCATGCGCACGCCGGAAACCAGAATTCATTTTCTGCCATGCACATTTCCCCTGGACAGCTCCTCTTCTGGGTTGCGGCTCCAACAAGTGTGTGTGTGTGTATGTGTGCGCGCACACTCCCTTTTTGGCACTCAGTGCTGAAAAGATTCACCATCACTGGTGAACCCTGCTTTTTCAGGTCTTCAAACAGGGCCCTCATTGCCACAATAACTGAATCTGTCCACCTTGCTGTTATCCTCTTCTTCAGTTTCTTTCCATCTTTTCCGGCATGAAAGCCTTTCCCAAAAATCTGGATCTTTGTATAATATGTCGAAAGAAGGATAATTTACCTTTGTAATTTGTACCTCCAGTGAGAACACTGGTTCGCGTAATTAGCTGTCATAGGCCAATTTTATATATTTCCTTTTCCCTTCCTCTTTATCCACCTCCATTATTAAATCAGTGAGCTTCCACAATGTATAGCAGAGTATATTTACAGGAAATTCCTTGATATAGAAGTGGTCACTTAGCAACCATTCAAAGTTCTAATGGCCACCTCCCCTTATATGATCACCTGATCACAGTTCCATTACTTGGCAACCAGCCTATTTTTATTACCATTTGCTATATCCCGCAGTCATATGACTGAGATTTATAACTGTTTTGGTGGAAAGTAGTGCTTACTTCCTGTTTCTGGCAAAATTAAAAAGTCGATTGAGTACGATGGATTTGCTTAATAACTCTGGCATTCACTTAATGGCTATGGCCCAAAAGGTTGTAAAATTGGGGGAAGTCATGTCTTTGTCCCAAGTGTGAGAAGTGTAGCTATATAAATTTACAAACCAACAAACAAGTGTGTGCATGAAAAGTCAACACTATTGGAACTGGCAGCACAGGTGCATAGGTAGTAGGGAAAACCAAGCAATGCCTTCCAGAGGAAGCAGCAACATTAACACTTCAAGGAGAAGCACCTTACTTGGGCCAATGAGTTTGGGAAGGATCTCTTTTGAACTCTTTGCACAGTCCTATTATTTACGGTTTTTGCTAACTTCCTTCTCATGTAAAGTGTTCATCATTGAGTCTTAAGACAGGTTCCCTTCATTTCAACCCAGAATTCAAAGCAGGGTGAACCCTTGGGATTCTTAAGGGCATCCATCTCTCAAATATTGTGTCCAAAAAGGCATGTTAATGGCAAATATTTAAATCCTGCCTTATGGTGATTGCACTTTAATTTTTTCCATTTAAAGAAAAAGAATCCAGAAGAGATTCCAGTGGGAAGAAACTGGGCAGTGGCAGTTTTCTTCACTTCACCTCTGAGATCGAGCACATCGAGGAACAGATGGCAAGAGACAATGTCCATTTTGTCAGGTTTGAAACCACAGATATCCACGGGGTGTCAAGATCCAAGAGCATCCCTGCGCGGTTTTTCCGGGTATGTCTATATTCTTTTCCTGATTCCTCAGCACAGTGGCCCTCCTTTTGCTATTCTGCAAACCTTTGTTACTCTAGTATGCCATAGCTTGCCCTTAGGTTCACCAAGAACCTTCTAAATTGTTTTATTATTCATTTTTATTTTATTTTATTAAATTTATACCCCACCCTTCTAAAAAAGGACCCAGGTATCATTAAAATAATACAAAAATACAAAATTGTTAAAAACTAATTAAATATTCCCTGTGCTAGAATTAATAAAACTCTAAAATTTAAAAATTATCCCTATAAAATTATCCCTATAAAATCAGAACAGGGGTTATGCTAGGCCGGCTTGTTGAAATAAATGGGTTTTAAGACGTTGGCGGAAAAGGCGGAGGTCCACGATGGTGCGCAGATCGGGGGGTAGGTTGTTCCAGAGGGCAGGGCCCGCCACAGAGAAGGCTCTTCCCCTGGGCACCGCCAACCGGCATTGCCCGGCCGACGGTACCTTGAGAAGGCCCTCTCTGTGGGAGCGGATCGGTCGAAGGGATGTATGGGGCATTAATCGTTCTCCCTCTATTATTAAGAAAATTTAATTCATGCAATTTGGCAACATGGGTTCTTTTTACACAGCCAAGCTTTACCTCCTCAGATGTGCCTTTTTTTTATTGATCACCTTAACCAGGGATGTCCAAACTTGGGAACTTTAAGACTTGTGGACTTCAACTCCCAGAATTCCCCAGCCAGCTATGCTGGCTGGGGAATTCTAGGAGTTGAAGTCCACAAGTCTTAAGGTTCCCAAGTTTGGACATCCCTGACCTTAACAAAAGGTTGGTTTGATCTGATTCTAGAAAATTTCAAGAATCCAAGGCAAACAGGCAAACTAAAGGGACAACATGTGAATTACTCTAGTGACAAAACCCCCAAAATGTTCTGAGTGATTCAACCCAATCAGATAATACCACAGAAATGCATATATATTGTAACACGGTAGTACAGTATTAGTTATTTTGTTAAAAAACAATTAAAGGTCACATTATTTGGTAATTTTTCTATGGAAAATAGAGATCATCAGTAGCTTTTTTGCAGGTTGTTTCTGCAATAGCCAGCACGGGCAGTTTATAGGCAGCATTCTTATCATGAATATTTCAGGTTTCATTCAGTGATTATAAAAATATGCTGGTACAATTAGAAATACAGTGGCATTTGCTTTCATGCTATATTTTCTTTCAACTGTAGAAAAATACATTTTACTTTATTTTGTTTTTAGCTCTTGCTTCATTAGGCTCTGTTCTTTCAACTTTAAGGTTAAATCCATTGTATTTCATTGATGTCATATAGGCATTAACAGATATCAACTGTTTTCCATGAAATTTAGTACGGCTGAAAGATAATAAGCTAATAACTTTTGTAGTCATTCTGTGTGTGTTTGCCCAGCTCAGTTTTCTAAAATAACTTATACTTGTTTGAATTAATGCCATCTTAAGAAAATTAAATTTGACATGGAAGTATAAATCATTACTTTAAAATACTATTATTGCTGCTACTGTGATACCAAGAGTCATAAAATATGATAGGATTACTTTTTATTCTTATTTATCCAGAGACTCAGATCATCAAGAAGCAGGAATACAGCTTTGTAATTCACTTTCCGAACTAAAAGCTCTATTAAGTCATGCTCACACAACTGTGCATACCCAATTCACAGCCTAGCTAGCAAGGCTGGATTTCAGGAGAATTGAATAGGACACCTTAGTACCTCATTCTGTGTGATAGCTCCTAAACACTATAATTCCTTTCTAATATTATAATTTCCAGCAAAGCTTGGCCTGTCCCACTGTGGCAGTCTTTTCTTACTGCTTAGTACTTTTCAATCAGAATGCCATTGCCTCATTCAGTTCACATGGGAACCGTCTCTAGTTCTGAGAAGTTTTTCTTGTTTTCAGAGCCATTTCTATTTTCATAGTAAACTTCATTCTGTATTTTTCCACATGTGTAGCAGTTTACATTTCTTAGAACAATCTTTCTATCTTTATGGCCTGTTTTATGGGACTCATGTATTCCATCTTCTACGCATGTGTACTTATACATTTATTTATTTATTTATTTATTTTTATATTGACTTCATTTTTATAAATAACTTAAGGCAGTGAATGTACCTAATAATCATTCCTCCTATTATTTCTCCACAACAAAACTGCTGTGAGATCAAGGGTGGGTTTCTGCCGCCATTACTGCTGGTTTGGCACACAAAAAATCAGAACTGGAAATCAAGATGGCAGCGCCGGCGATAGAACCGGTTCGAGGTTGTGGTAGGCCGAGTTACTACCTACTCAGCCGAACCGGTCCGAACTGGTAGGAACCCACCTACCAGTAAAATGGGTTGGGCTGAGAGAGAGGATTGGACCAAAGACATCCAGCTGACTTTCATGCCTAAAGTGGGACTAGGACTCACAGTCTCCCGGTTTCTAGCCTGGTGCCTTAACCACTAGATCAAACTGCATAGCACTGACAATATGGCAGCTACACCATGACATTAATGATAATACTGGCCTTACCTGATGGTTTTGCTGTATATTGGTGTATAGTTATCTACCGAACAACACTATGACTATTGTTATTACTGGTTCTATTTTTAGAAGGTAAAATAAAACCCTACAGCCTGAGATTTATTTTGTGCACTACTAAAATACTATTACCAAAATGGTAGGTAGACTCACTCTGCTCAAGTACTGAGTTTACCATGCTACTGTTTGTTGGACTGGCAAGAGTTTGCCATGTTCAATAGGCCAGTCTGTCCACTCCCATTCACTGAAGAATGAAAGAAACACCCTAGAAAGCATTTTTTTTTGAGAGAGAGAACATATAGCTGTTTCCTTGGATTAGTAGAAAATAGGCAGTGCAGCATCTTCTTTGATAACCACACAGATTTGGAGTGGTCAGATTTCCAGGTCAAGATAAGGTTTCCCCTCAAATGTGTGGCTTGCTTTAGTGCCTCTGTATCAGCCTCTGTCCTTGTATTGTGCTTAGGGACCTGAGATCACTTTCAAAAGATGGTTGTCTTTTATACTCTGGGAAACAGACAGTCCTTTACCAAACTGTTAGGAACACAAACATATGAAACTTTCCTTTTTCAAAGGTCAACGGCATGTATCTTTTCACAATTTATCCCTTCCCACCTGGCCAGTTCTGTGATTCAGCTAATGCGTTTTGCAATCAACATGCCGTCGCTACTAAATTCAAGATTAATTTACACTGAGCGCGCTGTAAAAGAAGCATTACTTGGTCTGTTTGGGAAACTACACAACAGGTAGTGAATTGGGAGCATTTGCATTTTTTGGGGGGTGCATTTTGCCAAGCACTGATAAATGATGCTGTAGGGAATTGCCTCATTCCAAAGCCACTTAATGTCTACTGTATATTGCCAATATTTTTACACGGTCCCTCTTTACCTGGCTTAACTAGTTTTGCAATTTGAATAATAAAGCTCAGAATGTCAGGCACTCTATTGCTACATGGACTGTGTTAAAAGATTTAAACATCTTGCAATAAAACACATCTGCAATGGTTCAACCTATTTTAAGTTCACTCAAGTATTCACTGACTCTCAAATATTATTCAAAGGCCAAGAACAGCAATGGATAAAATCTTTGTTTTTAAATTCAGACTTAGCAGTAAGATATTCTTTGTAATCTGATGGGGAAAAACATTTATTTTATATAGAATGGCCTTTAGATGTCTGTAGTAATCTTAGCACTGGTGGGATTCAATTTTTTTTACTACCAGTTCTGTGGACGTGGCTTGGTAGGCATGGCATGGATTGGTGAGCGTGGCTTGGTGGGCATGGCAGGGGAAGGATACAGTAAAATCTCCATTCCACTCCAGGGGAAGGTTACTGCAAAATCCCCATTTCCTCCTGATCAGCTGGAACTCAGGAGGCAGAGAATAGATGGAGCCAGTCAGAGGTGGTATTTACTGGTTCTCTGAACGACTCATAATTTCCACCACCGGTTCTCCAGAACTGGTCAGAATCTGCTGAATACCACCTCTGTCTCTTAGGCATTTGGATGTCTTACCAATTTATTGCGTATTGCCATTTTATGGTGCAGTCTGTTGGGTAAAATTTTATCAGACTTGCAGGGTGATACAGACCAGAAGCACATGCACATATATGAAGCCGCTGGGTGAGATCATCCGTGGTTTTGGGGTGGGATATCATCTGTACGCTGATGATACTCAGTTGTACATATCCACCCCAGACCACCCCAACGATGCCGTTGAGGTTATGTCCCGGTGTTTGGAGGCCGTACGGATCTGGATGGGTAGTAACAAACTCAAGCTCAACCCGTCCAAGACTGAGTGGCTGTGGCTTCCGGCACCCCGTTTCAGCCAGATTATTCCAACTCTGGCCATTGGGGGCGAAACACCGGCCCCCGTGGAGAGGGCGCGCAATTTGGGTGTCCTCCTGGACTCCCGGCTGTCTATGGAGGACCATGTGGCAACCGTGGCCAGGGGGGCGTTCCATCAGGTATGCCTGATGCACCAATTGCGCCCCTTACTGGACCGGGGTGCCTTACGCACGGTCACTCAAGCACTCGTCACGTCTCAACTCGACTACTGTAATGCTCTCTACATGGGGCTTCCCTTGAGGTGCACCCGAAAGCTACAGTTAGTCCAGAATGCAGCCACGCGGGTAATTACGGGAGCGCCTAGACACTCCCATATAACACCTATCCTGCGTGAGCTGCACTGGCTTCCTGTGGTCTTTCGGGTGCGCTTCAAGGTCCTAACGACCATCTTTAAAGCACTCCATGGCTCGGGGCCTAGTTATATGCGAGACCGCCTCCTGCCCCATACATCCCTAAGACCGATACACTCCCACAGAGTGGGCCTCCTCAGGGTGCCGTCGGCCGGACAATGCCGACTGGCGACACCCAGGGGAAGAGCCTTCTCGGTGGCGGGACCAGCCCTTTGGAACGACTTGCCCCCTGAACTCCGTACCATTTCTGACCTCCGCCTCTTCCGCAAGTGTCTGAAGACATACCTATTCCAACTAGCCGGCCTTGCGCAGCCTCCAATACCGACTCTTAAATAGTTTTAAAATGGGGATTTTAATTCGGTTTTAGCACAGGCCCTTAGTGGAATAAGTTTTTTTTAAAAAAAGAAATAGTTTTATATGTTTTGTATGTTTTAATGTTCCTGTGCGCCGCCCTGGGTCCATTTGGAGAAGGGCGGGGTATAAATTCAATAAATAAAAATAAATGCAGATGAACTACCTCTATTTTATTGTGAGGTTACATTAAGAGAATCCTGAAAGTCTGAAAGTACGTCTCTTTCTTTACCTTTACAGCCCAAGAAACTAGGGAAGGCTCTTTCTGTGATGCTTGCTATGCCCAAATTCTTGCTGTGGACTAAGGTGCTTCTTATCTGCCCATTACCCTGGCTTTAGCTCTTCTCCCTGTCTCCCAAATTCATCCCTACATACCATTCCAAATTTGATGGCAACAGTTCCATCATAGTCAGCCTAGATGACTTAGGAATTTCCATAAAATTGAAACTACTATCACCATCTTTCAAGGAGGACATTACAAAAGATTTCAAAGAAAAAAAATGGTGCTGGAAAGTAATTTTATACTCTTGACTTAATGATCTGATGAGGGATCTCATTAAGATTTGCAAAAGGTATTGTTTCAGTCATTGCCTTTCCCTCCTTTAAGATTGTTTCTACCTTCCTAATATTAGCAAAATGCAAAGAGTAAGCCTTCAGAAATGAAATACTGTAGGGCATCTGGAAACTCAAATTTTAAACTCACTTATAACATTGCAACGCTGTTAACATCGTTGTCATCCTCCTCATTATTATTATTTCCATTTTTAATCTTCCTTTCTACCCAGACAGCACTTAAGGCTACAATGAAATTGAACTTGCTTTAGGTTCTTTGTTAACTGAACACATTTTTTAAAAACAAAACCATAAATTAAAATGAATATCTGCATTCCCAGAGAAGCTTGGTCCAATTGCTGATACTTGGTATTCTTTCTCAAAAAGGTAGTGAACAGCATTAGTCCTGTAATGCAACACTATGGTTATTCTAGCTGGTGTGTTATCAGACCTTTATGTCACCATCATCTCATTTGCTGCTTTCTGGAAGGTCATTTGGAAACTGACTTGATTGTGGGGTCTGGACCCAGAGACCTGAGGTTCCTTTCTTAGCTACATTATGGCTTGTTTATTGAGCTTTTTGTCTCTCCACCCCACATATGAGCCATGATGATGCAGTGCTTAGAATGCAGTACTGCAGGCTACTTCTGCTGACTGCTGGCTGCCAGAGGTTTGCCAGTTTGAATCTCACCAGGCTCAAAGTTGACTCAGACTTCCATCCTTCCGAGGTGGGTAAAATGAGGACCAAGATTGTTGGGGGCAATATGCTGACTCTGTCAACTGCTTAGAGAGGGCTGTAAAGCACTGTGAAGCAGTATATAAGTCTAAGTGCTATTGCTCTATACACACAGACAAACACATACGAGCATACACATTCAAACAAATATACACACATCCCATGTCCACTCCTAATTCTTTCTAATAGTCATAAGAAGTTTCTGATTGAAAATCTACAGCATATGGCTTTTCCCTTGGACAATTGGTTTTGGTTTCTTCAAAGGTTTTCCTCAGATATGTAATCTGTCAATGTGATAGTGCTACTTGGGGATTATTTAATTCATCCAAAGCACAGCCATGTGTTCTTCTTCCTTCTGTTTAGACCAAAGCAATCTATGGGGTTGCCATGCCAAAAGGCTACCTTGAGCTGACCCTGAATCCAAGGGACCGTGAGACATGCCACGTTCCTGCAAGCAGTCTTAACTGTGACATCATCCTGAGACCCGATTTATCAACATTCCGGATCTTGCCATGGGCGGAACAAACAGCAAGAGTGATCTGCGATCCCTTTATGGTGATGGGAAACCCTCTCTTGACGTCGCCCCGGCACATTGCCAAGCAGCAGTTGAATCAGCTCCGGGAAAATGGTTTTGCCCTGTATTCTGCCTTCACTTATGAATTCTGCATCTTTGGCATTGCTGAAATTGTCAATTCAAAGACAATCTCTTTTCCCGCTGCCACCCTACTCAGCAATCACGACCAGTCCTTCATCCAGGAACTCATGGATGGCATGTACCACGCTGGGGCAAACATTGAAAGCTTCTCATCTTCGGCTGGGCCTGGCCAGATGGAGATCTCTTTTCACCCAGAGTTTGGCCTGGGTGCAGTGGACAGTGCCTTCACTTTCCGGACAGGCATTAAAGAAGTAGCCAAAAAGTACAATTATATTGCCAGTTTTTTCACCGAGGATGGATTCTATAATTCTGGCATTCTGACCCATAGCCTTTGGGACAGCAGCAGACAGCATAATTTGTTTGCTTCTGTAGCCCCAGACCTAACTGAGATAGGGAAGAATTGGATGGCTGGCTTACTGATGCATTCTGCAGCTCTCAGCTGCCTGATGGCCCCCACCATCACCTGCCGCAAATGCTATAGTGGGTGTAGCAAGGGCTCCAAAGAGGCTGTGGTTGCCAAGGGAGCATGGAATGACAACAGCTGTGCATTTAACATCCAAAATCATGGTGACAAGGGAACCTGGATAGAAAATCAACTGGGCTCAGCCACTGCCAACCCTTACTTGGTGCTCTCGGCTACAATCGCAGCAGGTCTGGATGGGGTAAAGAGAAAGCTCACGTTCCAGGAGACCTCAGGGAAGATCCAGAGCTCCACTCTGGCAAAGGCAGGCATGATCCCTCTGAAGCTGGAAGACGCTCTTGTGGCTCTCCAAGAAGATGAGTGCATCAGGGAAGCCCTGGGGGATTATTTTGTCCAGTATTTTATCAACATAAAGCAATATGAGGTGGAAACTGAGGAACTGGATGTGGAAAGGAATAAATTTTTGGAATATTTTATCTAGTGTGAAGATGAGATTGGAGAGTTAATAGAAGTTAAGCAATGTAGCTGTAGATCGGAAAGTCTCTGGATCACATTTCTTTTATAAGTGATCTTTTAAAGTGACTTTAAGGAACTCCTTTTTCTTATAAGCTGCAGTACAGCTAATAAAGGTGCAGGTAGCAATGAACTGATTTGCTGTAAATGGTTATTACAAAAGTCTTGAGAAAATGTAATGCACATGGAGTTTTAGTAGAATATTAGTTTCCTATAGTCCTTTATTTCAGTGTTTCTCAACCTTGGTGACTTTAAGTCCTGTGGACTTCAACTCCCAGAATTCCCCAGCCAGCTGTGCTGACTGGGGGATTCTGGGAGTTGAAGTCCACAGGACTTAAAGTCGCCAAGGTTGAAAAACACTGCTTTATTTGAATATACAGTAGGTTGTTTTACATGACTGTTTTTCCTGGAGACTCCAGATCAAACTACATGTCCTCTTGTTATATAGATTTCAGTTGCATTCAACTTCATGCCTTGTTTCCCTCTGATTCATTACAATTTGGGAGGGGGAATATTACCTCATAGCATGCCATGAAAAGAGACTAATCTGTTTTCTCTCTCAAATAATCAAAGCAAACCTTTCTCCGTGGCTAGGAAAAAAAGTCTCCATAGATTTTTTTTATTTAAAAAATATTATTTGGTTGGTCACACAGACACATTTTTAGACTGGATTTGGCCTTTTTGTCCACTTATTGTAGCCTTCCCAAGGCCCTGGGATAGACAGATGCTGTTGTTTGATGGTGTTACAGTTATTGTTGCAGCTGTGCTGAATAAAACCTGCCTTTTGCAATTGACTGAAGAGGGTTTTGTCAATGCCGATAGTGTTCAAATGGTGCTTCAGTAGTTTTGGGATTGTACTCAAGGTACCTATTACAATTGGTAGTATCTTTGCTTTCTTTTGCCACAGTTCTACTTCTACTTCTATCTTCTCTTCTGTGGTTTCCAGGTACTGCAACTGTCCATTATCCGGACATTTTACCAACTGTTTTAAGTCTGGGTTGTTATGTGACAGGTGTTTGTTGAATGTAAAGTCCCCGTTTTGCAGCAGACAAGTAGGTGGTCCACTGTTTCTTTAGCTCCTTTCCCTCTTTGCTGTCTGATGCTGTCTTCTCAATTCTGATCTTGTATGCATTTGTTCTTAAGGCTTGGTCTTGTGCAACCAGAATTAGCCCCTCTGTTTCTTTCTTCAACTTTCATGCTCTTAGCTATTTCCAGGCCTTGTTGTTGTCTGCTTTACCTGTGTGTGTGTTGTGTACTGGCCATGTTTTGCTTTGCCTTGCCATGTCTCTTTGCTATTCATTTAGTCTTTTTTGCAGCTCAGTTTCTTCTTTTAGGTATTCAATAAGCTTTCATGGTGTACTAGCTTTAGTGCACGCTGTTTGCTGTCCTTTTCTGGTATTCTTCCAATGTTCTTTTTTCTTCCTTAATTATCTAGGGTACCTGAAGCATTCCATGCTCATCTACACTTCTTGTTAAGTATAGTCTATCAAAGTCTATGCATGGATAAAAGGCATGATTCATTGTCATTATCTTTCGGTTCTGCTTGTCTAGTCAAAGCTTCTAGTGTGCATTTCAAGCTTCTTTACCTGCTGATTTCTTGGCTTATAGTTTTAATCTGCTGCTTTATTATTTCCAATCCTTCCTTGATCTTCCATATTTCTGGGTGGTGCTTCCTGATCAGGTATTCTTTGCTTTGCTTTGCTTCAGCTTCTTTTTTTTTCATCTGTTAGGGCTTGCTTGCATTTGATCACAGCTTGCTGATCTTATTTTCCAACTTGGTCTTTCATTTTGGTGGTGCCCCATTTTGCCTTTTTTTTTCTTTGTTTACTTTACATACAAGGTAGTCAGTTATAACTGCAGCCATGTTGTACTATATACAAGTGAAGCAGTTTGCTTCTTGCAGTCAACTGGTGCTTATATTTTGTATTATAATATTGGCATCTTTTAATTTTTGTGCTAGCTGTGTTTTTTTGTTTTTTGTTTGTAATCGGCTTCAGTGCATGCAACCTTATGCTGTTGTTTTGTACTGTTCTAGATGCTCAGTTATTATTTGTTTCAATTCTTAAAGGACTTTGTTCTTTCTGAGGAGAAGAGTGAGGAGAGGGTGCCTGGTTTGATAATGAAAACAATTCAATAACTATGCTGGCTTCCTCTATTGCCAAATCTTTCTGGTTTGCTTCTACAGCACGAACTACTTCTGGCAAGATTTCAGTTTCTTTACCCCAGGTAAACCCTTGCAGGTCTTCCAGTTCTGCTACTGTAAATTCTTTATTTCATATTATAAATTGGTGTTGATCTGCTTAGCCCCTGTTCTGCTATTTCTGATTCTAGATGTTGTTCTTTCTAGAACCAGTGCATTGTTTCTGATAATATTCTTTTTATTGGACTTCATTTATAACAGTTAATCATTATACCTTTGTTTTCAATCCTCATATATTTGCAATGAATAAATGCCTTTTCTTCCAAAAGTCCTACAGCTACTGGCCCTGGTTGCTCAGCCAACAGTCCTGAGTCCTATAGACCAGGGGTCTGCAAAGTTGGCTCTTTGAAGACCGGTGGACTTCAACTCCCAGAATTCTCCAGCCAGCTATGCTGGCTGGGGAATTCTGGGAGTTGAACTCTACCGGTCTTCAAAGAGCCAACTTTGCAGACCCCTGCTATAGACCATTTGTCATTAGATGTTCAGGAATTCCAACACCCAGCAGTCTTTATTGATGACTGATCTGGTAAAGGTTTCTGCAAATTACTTCCACCATATTGTTTATGGGGAAGACACACATTGTCTGGCTTCTCTAAGAGACATGTCCATATTGTTGAACTTCTGGCATAGCTTTCATTCTCCTAGAGCACACAAAACCCACAACCACTTCAAGGTAGTGCCTCACTGAGGGATTATATTTCCATTTGCCTTTGAAGATGAGTGTATATCTTCAGATGCTGAGGACAGAAAATATAAGTAACTTATCTATTTACACTTCATCCCAGGAGATTCATTTTCTCATTTGGAATTAATTGACGGAAAACAAGTTAAACAGTTGCACATTATCAAAACAATATCCATTTCCATCATCCTATTATAAAGCCTGCCCAGGACCTGTCTTTAGATCACAATGATTTCTCTGCCAGCTCTGTCCTGTAGGGATGTGGATTATGGATTATGGATGGTACATTTGATATATATTCTCATAGACAAATTGAAACTTTCTTTTAATATATAATTCTCCCTCCATGTACAAACACCGTAAAAGGAGTTTAAAATAAATATCTAAATTCAATAAATCATAGAAGACTATCTTAATAGATAAATAGCTTAGTGGAGAGTTTGGACTCTGCCATTTTTTATAATGCTCTGCTATGTGGAATAAACTAATAATTAAAATGTTAGCCAACTCTGTTCAACAAAAAAGCAGACTGGAGTCAAAATTATTTAGGACTGGTGATAAGAAAGAAAATTTAGATTTCATTTGGAATAGTAATTTTCTTCAAGAATCACAAAACTCAGTTTTTCTTCGAAGTTTGTATTCTTTGAACTGAAGTGCTGTATTCCCATTAAATCTCTGTACAAAATGAAATGTTGTGCAGTACCATAAAAGCATTGAAACGTATATGTTGTTGAAAATAAAACACAAAAATCTGCTGTGTTCATTAAAATTGTTTGCAGAAAATCGGTGTATAAGACAAAGCATGTGCAGAAATGGATCACTTGGAAAATTCCAAAATGCAGGCACCAGTTGATGTATTTTTTTCTTTCTTATTGTGAAATAGATGGTGGAATGAAACAAACTGAATCAAAGTTGGAAATCCTGAAATTCATCCATGCCTATTGTGGAGCTGTCTAATGGGCTGATTGTCACCTTGATAATCATTTTTATATTACGTGTCCATATGACACCAGCTTCATGATTTGTTACCAAAGCAGTCCTGAAGCAGCTTTCAGCTAGTCCAGAGTTCCCCAATATTTCTGGGTCGGCGGCCGGGGAGGGAGCGGGGTGACAGGCGCTTTTACTCACACATGCACACACATGAACGGGTCCATGAGCATGCACACAAATGGGACTATGAGTGTATGTATAATGTTTGTGGTGAGGCATCAATGCTAATGCGAGTGGGGATGCTCGCACACACACACACACGTGCACTGGTCAGCCACTCATGTGGACCGTTGACCAACAGGCCACAACCTGGTAGTGGGTTGCGGTGTGAACCCCTGAGCTAATCCACTAAGGCAGGTTGGGAACCCCTGAGCTAATCCACCAAGGTTGAAAACCTCTGAGCTAATCCACCAAGGTAGCATATTCTAACCAGCATCCTTTTCTGACTGCTCCAAGACTGGTAGATTACATTTCATTCTGGCTATCTAGCTATGTCCTAACTGAAAGAGTGGAAAGAGGGAAAATATACAGAGTTGTTGACTTATGATTTAAAGACACTGACCTTGTCAGCTGGAAATATAACAGCTTGGGTTTGAAAACCACATAACCAACAGGGTGCCACATGCTACGTGACAGGGTGAACTCTCACTACTTGCCCCAGCTCCTGCTTACCTAGCACTTCAAAAGCATGCAAGTAGATAAATAGATACCACTTTGGTGGGAAGTAACACTGTTCCATGAACCTTGGTGTGTAGTCATGCTGACCACATGACCACAGAAGTGTCTTTGGGCAATGCTCCCTCAGCTAAGAAACAAAGATGAGCAGCGCCCCCTAGAGTTGGACACAACTGGACACAGGAAACCTTTACCTTTTACTACCCTGTTTCCCCAAAAATAAGACCTTCCCAGATAATAAATCCAATCAGGCTTTTGAGCGCATGCTCTAAAATAAGCCGTCCCCTGAAAATAAGCCCTTTCCAATAATATTGCAACACAGCAGCAGCCGTGAGGTGACCACGCACCTGCACCTCAAAAATAATAAGACCTCCCCAAAAATAAGGGCAAGAACTTATTTCAGGGGTCAAAAGAAAATAAGACCCTATCTTATTTTCAGAGAAACACAGTAGTGAACACTTTGATTGCTTCATATTACCGTAGTTTTGTGGCAAAGCAGCAAGTTTAAAGTGTTTCTGCATAAAGAGGACTTTAACCTGTAACCACTACATAAATGCTTGGAAATCATTCCAACAGCAATTCATATAGAATTACTGGCCAACCTGGAAATAAGGAGAAATTTCCTGACATGGAGAACAATTAATCAATGGAACAACTTGCCACTCGGAGCTGTACATGTTCCATCGCTGGAGGTTTTCAACAAAAGATTGTATGATTATTTGTCCAGGATGGTATAAGGCCATGATGCAGATATTTCTCTTGAAGAAATGTAAAATATGAAGAATATGTAAAATATCTACCTTTACTGGTAGTATTCTAAGAAAGAACTTGAATTAAATTAGAGTAATTCCAATAGTCCATTCCTGTTTAATTGTGAAATATGTTATTCCTACTTAAGTAACTGATACAAGGCTTCTAAGAAGCAAGTCCCTTTCAGGATTAAAAAAAAAAATTGATTCCCCAATATGAAAACAGAGGACTACAGTCAGAAATAATTTTAGTTTACATGTAAGTAGTAAACCATAATTCGGATAGGTAATGCAAATATAACTTCTGGGAGATAACTGTAAAAACAATAGGGTGTATCCATCCGAACCTACCCCCAACAGGGCAGCATGGAGTAGTTCAGTGCTTCTCAACCTTTACAGCTTTTAGATATGTAGACTTTAACACCCAGGATTCCTGCTGGAATAGCTGGGGAATTCTGGGAGTTGAAGACCACAGTTTGTATTGTTGATGAGATGGAGAAACACTGAATTAGATGAATTCACTTACCTCCACTTGCATTCCTTATGCTCTACAAAATGTTTTTCTACTGGGGTCCATCTGGAGTGAGGAGGAATAGAAAGGAGAATGCTTGTTGCTCAACCAAAAACACAGCCTTGATTATCCGTGGCTTCACTGAAAGACATCAAAACTAGAACCTCAGTTTGTAAAAGTTTGTAGGTTGTACTTGAAAATGCTTTCGATTGGGCATGTGGAACTTCCATTCTAAGCTTTTCTGTGTGTGTGTGTGTGTGTGTGTGTGTGTGTGTGTAAACAGGCAATTGAAATAAGAAAAGTGCTAATAAAAGAGCAACATAATGCAAACACAGTAAAGTCTTTAAATATCTTCCGTCTTAGATGGGAATTACCTTTTCTATTGATTATTCTGAAAATGCACCAATTTTATCTTCAGATAAAACTTAATTCTCCAGAATATACTTGCTGTGTTACTTGAAATAAAAGCAAAACAACAAAAGGATTGTAATATTTTGCCCACATTTGCAAAATGTATAAAGTGCGCTGTTTGATTCCCCTCCTCCCATTCTGTCAATTGCAGAAACATAAAATCAACATTTGCCCAATGGAAATATTTTGTGAGCATCTTTAAATGTGGAACTCTAGTATAATTTCAGTTGCTTTGGAAATACAATACCAGCATGGTATGATTGGCTTGGTTTAAGAAAAAGGATGCAGTTTGGTTGGTTTAGCTGTTTATCAGGGTCATTCACCTGTCCCTGTAATATGCATCTAAGAATGCCACACAAACTGTTAAGAACAAACAGCTCTTCTTGTTGAAGCCTTCTTTTCATTTCCAACCCATAGCTGGTGATCCCTAACTTTTTATTTAGCTGATCTAGTGTTAAAATAGTATTTCCAATTCTCTGCTTGACACAAGCCATACTGAATGCATGGCTTCTGACACTGGGAACCATTGTGGTGATGATATCCTCAAAGGTTGGAATCTGTCCAGCTCTTTTCGGGTACTTGGGGCTGCAGCAAACCCCCCCGCCTTTCCTCTTTTGCTGAGACTTCTTTCCGTGGTCAACAAAATGAGTGTGTTACTTGGATGATTGAAGTCTGGTTTATGCAGGCTGCTGTCTTTGGGGTGCCTGGTCTAAAATGCAAGTCAGGGCTTAGGCAGACTTTTTAATAGTACATGTTCACCACTCTTGTGGAATAACACTACACTGGTCTTTAAAGAAAAAAAAACTCAGATGGAATACTAGCAGGACCTTTAAGGGTTCCCAAATTCTGCAGCCAATCAACTCTGTCATGAAGTTTCAGGTTGTTCACCGACCCCCAATATTTATTATATGAACAATGTATTAAATATTATTTTAACTAATAGTACTCTGAATAAAAAATAGTAATATCGACTTTTCGGGGATCAGCATTAGCTATTTAGGAGAACCCTGTCCTAAAATGAAATAAAAAATGCTTCCCAATACTGTCTGCTGGAGAACCTATCTTGTTATATCCACCTAACTGGTCAACCCAGATATATTGTTGGATTAGATGTGCTTTAATTGTCAGCTGGATTGGCCCTTATGAAACATGAAATAGGCGGGGGAAGCTGTGTTAGTGCCCCTTCACGTTCAAGGTATCCAAGGAAGAACTGAATGGCTATGTTCTGACTCCTATATATCTATATCTGATGAACATGCCTCAAACATTCATACAATTATGTGTAGCTAAACTGCCAAGAGTTCTATATACATGTGGTGGGGTATAAGTGCAATCAATAAATGATACAATGCCATTGAAACACTGCAAATGTTGACAACTCTGCTGGAAAGGAGAGACTTCATAGGAAGTCTGTATGGCCCAACAGTTGTGTTCCTGAATTATTGGAAAATGTGTTAGTGGGTGGGAAGGGGGGGTTCCCTGTGGTCCAACCAGAGAGGTTTGCTCCCCGAGAACGAATAAGAAAAGCCAATGGCTACTTCAGAGTTAATAAAGATGTCATGTAGCAGAACGCAAGGATGCCTTCTGGAGGAGTACTGAGTAACTGTGTTATGACTGCAGAAGGAAATCTTTTATTGTGTTGGGAACAATCATGACACTATGTACCTGCTTATTATTATGTCTGTGTGAGTATCTTTTGAGATACAGTAAGACAGGCAATTTCTTTCCTTTAAGAGACAGAGCTTGGCATTCCTGTCTTTGAATCTCACAATCCCATCTGTTTAATGACAGCTTTAGATTCATGACTTTATGAAAATGAAATTTGATTTGCAACAGGCTGTCTGTCACAAAAAGCCGAGTAGGGAACAGCTCTCCCAGAGATGTCAGGCAGAGGGCAGCAGTGAGCCACAAAAGAACCAACCTTGCTCCACCTGACAAAAGTCACAGCTGGCCGGCAGGGAAAAAAAAATGCTCTGCTTTTTAAATGACCCCTCTTTTATTTTAAGGGTAAAAATAATGCCCATGGCTGTTATACCGGCTTTCTTCTACCCCATCATGTTTGATTAATTTGTTTTTGAGTTTGCATAACCTTTCCAGACTCTGCAGGATACAAAATTAATATGTGAAGGGTTCCATAACACAAATATGGCTATTTGGAATATACATGTAAGATGCAAATAGAGAGTAGTGTTTCTAGGGCAAAAGAGAAGTGGCAGGGTGACATGTATTCTAAAACGCCTTGAGAATGGGGGTACTGTCAACAAGAGGGCATGCATGACGCCCCACCCTGGGGAAGAACAATATGACAAGACAGACACATACACACATCTAGAATTTCATTTAACACACAATTGAATAGTATTTTGCTAGCCTATATAATATTTAAGGTAGCAAGGTATTAGTTTATCATATGCTAGTAAGTCCAGTTCCTGTTAAGTAATATTCATTGTGATGAGTCCATTTTCTGGACTTTAGTGTGTCTGTGCAAACAATCGTAAACTTATTTGAATGATTGCTCTGGATCACTGGTCTATGGAACTCCCTGCCAGAAGAAGTGGTGACAGCTGTCAGCCTCGACACCTTTAAGAAAGGATTAGACGAGTTCATGGAGAACAAGGGTATCCATGGCTATCATTATGGATGCCTAAGGACACCCTCCGGGTTGGAAAGATAGGCAGGATATTTCTCAATGCCATTTGCAGGGAATCATAAGCAGGTGAAGACATCTGCTTGGGAAGACCCTGAAGCAAATGGGGAGCCACTGTGGGAGACAGAATGCTGGACTGGATGGGCTGTGGCCTGTTCCAGCAAGGCTATTCTTATGTTCTTATGTTCTGCTCTTCTAAAGTTCAACATGACTACTTCAAAGACTTCCTCAGTTTTGGGGAGAATCTTCTATTTTGCAAGATTGTTGTGACAAAAATGATGCTGACCTTCACAGAGAAAAGAGATGAGATCGATGCAGAAACAGCCTACCTATTTTTATGTGATTCAGTCCAAATTTTTATCTCTTAATCTCCAGCTTTGGTAGGGGAAGGAAGGAAGAAAGGAAGGAAAGGAAGGAAAGGGGAAAAGGAAGGAAGGACAGACATTTTGCTGTTATGAGAACTATTTTTCTCTTGAATTGGGTCCCTTGTTTTAAGAGGATTTGACACACCTACAGGCTTCAGCCCAAGCACATCTTAGTAGATTCATTTCCCCAGAACATTGGGATTCAACTTAAACTGGTTTAGTCTAGAAATAAAAAAAAGTTGTTCCCACTATTCTTTCCTTTCTCTTCATTAATATATGAGGCACAAAGATGGGCTGTGACCAGAAAGCCTTTTATAGTACGGAAGACAATTCAGACTAACAACCCATACAATGAGTAGGGGATACCTCAAATGATTTTTTTGAAAAGTCGTCATATTCCTGAAATCGGATCACCCCTAATGAGAAGTGCATCTTATATATCTTTTTCAGTTCATCAGGGGCCTAATATACTAGCAGCAACAAGGTGGGGTTAACGTTTTGGAATGCCAATAAAATCCTTTATTTTCCCTCCTAGCAGTATAAGGATTAGTATATTAGAATCCTGTCATGAAACATTTCCATAATAGTCCTTTCAAAGGATTTTTTTTATGACTATGTCACATTTTTGCCAAAGTAGACAAGACATTAGATCATTACACAACCACATAAACCTCTGAGCCTAACTCTGCACAGCAGTAAAAAAAAAATACCTATTTTTCATCTCAAATACTATGAGACCTTTATGAAGTCCCTTGTGACCTCAATGCATCCAAAATGGAGATTTTTCCACACTGTTGTTAACAGTGAGATGATGGTAATCCTCCTCAGGTTCAATGGGTGTAAGATTTCATTTTGCCTTTCTAATGATTCCAGTGCAGATTCAACTCCTGTGATTGTTGTGGCCCAGCCAGCTCAGGATGAGCTGCTGATGGACTCCTCTAGTGAGGAGTCCTATGAGTCTGCTCTGGAGGAGGAGGGCGACCTTGAGAGAGCAGAGAGCCTGGCTGGTCATCAGGAGGCACCTGGGTCTTGGAGTAGCGGGGAGGATCAAGGCCAGTTTGTCCCTGATGCTAGATTGAGAAGGGCTGAAAAAAGGAGGCTTCAATTGCATCAGAAGCGAACTCGTAGGATGTGAATTAGTCCCAGCTGCCTAATGACTGGCCCCTCCCAAGAGGGTTTAAAAGGAAGTCTTTGCTAAGAAAGTCCTTGCAGAGAACAACGTTGGATTTCTAGGTTCATGTTTATTCGTGTTGATTTTCAGGTTCGTGTGTAGCCGAGTTAGGAAGCTTCGTATCTGTTCAGAGTCATTCAGGCAAGCAGCTACGAGAGTCAGTGGCAAGCAACCAGTCTTGTATTAGTCGGAGAAAGGGAGGGTCAGAACAGTGATATATCTTAAGAGCTTTGAACTTTCTTGTGAAGATGGGGAGAGAAAAAATAATGGGAGCACAAGACTGGAAAAATTAAAAATGGATTTAAGAAGGGGAGTTAAAGAGAAAAGAGAAGGAAGATCCTAATTAAATGTATGTTCCCCTATATCAGTGATGGAGAACCTTTTTTTCCTCGGGTGCCAAAAACACGCACTTGCGCACCATGGCACGCACTCAGGTGCCCACCCCCATAATTTAATCCCCCCATGTCATGCCCCCTGTGCATGTGTGCGTGATATCCCACCCTGCTGCCCCGCGCATGCATGCACAACTTTCTTGGAGCCTGGGGAGGGTAAAAGCGTCCCCCTCCCAGAGGTCCTCCGGAGGCCAGAAACAGTCCATTTTCCAACTTCCGGTTAGCCCTGTAAGTCTATTTTTTGCTCTCTGGAAGCTTCAGGAGGCTTTCAAGGCCGAAAATCAGCTGACCAGTGTGTGCATATGTGCTGGAACTGACAGGGCAACACTTTGCATGCCCTTAGAAATGGCTCTGCGTGCCACCTGTGGCACGTGTGCCATAGGTTCGCCATCATGGCCCTATATAATAGATCATGTGGCTTAAACATTACATCTGTTGTAGTCAACTGGATTTAAGATGGTAATTGATGTCAACAGACTACAACTGGCTAAGACTTATATGGCTTACAAGGCTGCTTATTATATGTAGTAATAACAAGGTTTTTTTTTCTTAGAAAAAAACTTGAAAACTTCCATTACCTAAATAAATATTTGGAGACAATAAACAAGACCAGTGTTTAACTTCACACTGCTAAATAGCAGTAAAATCCTGTGATATAATCATTACCTGCTAAGAGAAGAAATAATTTCAAAATTGTTTTATTTCTATTCTTTTATTGTTTTTTTTACCCTGTTCTTTCTCTTGAGTTAAATAGGGCATCTATATTGCTGTTTTGGGAATCTGAGAACTGGTTTACTTAAACAATTCGAACATTATTTAAAGGAAGAATAATTTACATTGTTAAACTGGCAGAACTACCTAAATAATCTTTCAAAATAAAAAGCAAATCGTAGAAAAATGATGAGCATGCTTGTTTTTGTTAAAGGACTAATTAAGCCCAAGAAACTGGGGAGAAATGGTGACAAACACTATATTTTCAATTTTGGTAATTAAATTATTTTTTTTTAAAAAGCTTTTCTTGCTGTTTTTTCTCTTAAGAGTTTTCAGATCAATAGGAGCTATTCACAGACCAATAGAACTCAGATATTTGAAATTAACTGATTATCTGCAGCTGGAATTTATGGAGCACAAATCTAGTGTGCCAAAATTATATTATGACAGATGACACCAAGGCATAGATGGATGAGGCTGTCGTTTATTTATTTTATTTTCATAGTTGGCCCATTCAGTTCAGTGCTATTTATTCCAGGGACAGGGAATTGATGCCATCTAAATGTTCTGCACTTTAATTCCCATCTGCCTTAGACAGCACAAGCAATAGCAAGGCATTGTGGGAGAGGTCATCCCAAATATCTGGAGGGCCTCAGATTGTTTAGCTTATTTTACTCCAACTGGTGGCATCTGTCCGCTAGAAGGTTTCCTTGCCTCTCTCCCTATTTGACTGCAGTCACCAAACATTCAACCATAGGCTTTCTATTTTTCTGCTGAAGGTTCAGAGGTGGGTTCCTACCACTTCGGACTGGTTCAGCTGAACCGATAGTGGTTTGGCGGCCTGGGTCACTGGAACCGGCAGTGACTCAGGCTGCCATGCCCTGAACCTATTCTCCTATGGGGCCGCCATCTTGTTTTTCTGTTCTGCCCATGCAGAATTTCTGCACGCACCTAACCGGCAGTAATGCCGGCAGCAACCCACCCACCCCTGTGAAGATTGATTTGTTAGTGACAGAGCATTTGTTCACTGCTCTTTCTCTCACAAGAACCATTAAGGTGAGATAAAGTCAAGCCTGATTTCACAGGTCTTTGCATGCAGCATGGAGAAGAAGGCTGAAGAGAAAAGGAACCAAGTGTTTGTGTATATGCAGCTGCAACTCTAAATTCTAATGCACCCAGCCGACCAGCAAAGTCATTGCTGAGCACTGGATGGCACTGAAGCTACATCGTCAGGAGACACACACTGTCACTGCTTTCACAATGAACAATATTGGGATGCCAGTCTGATGGAACTAACTTTGCTGTTGTCCAAAGTCTCACAGAATTCAGATTCCTATCATAAACTGGTCAGAAGAATATTTATCTAACAGCCACTGCGGATAAAATATAATAACAGCAAACACAGACAGACAGACAGACAATCTTATGATAGGTAACATCACATTGTTGCTACTGTAACATGATGCACTTATAAATAAAATACTTGTACATCAGATTTCAGAGTTTATTCCATAGAGCTGCAATTTAGCTCTGGAAAAGGGGAAAAAATACACCCAGGTTGCATTCTAAAGCATCTTTAGCATCACAGTGTATAAGGTTCAAAAACAAAACTTTAATTTCACCTGTTGTTTTCCCTTCTTATTAAGGATTCACAAAAGAATAAAAAAATGAGGCTTCAACAAATAGATTTGATATCTTACAATACAATTTTTGGGGGGCTTTTTTTCATAAAACTTTCAAAAAGTTGCTAGTAATGCCAGATTTTGCACATCTGAAGATTTGATCACTTCGTTTTAGAATGTTTACTAGTGGAGATGTGGCTTTAATGCCAACAAAGCTTTTTTTAAAAAAATCTTGTATGTTTTTTCATCTTGCCTTATGATGTAAAAACAGAGACAAGGTTTGTTGATAAAGCACATTATTTTCACATAGTTACATCTGGAATGGTTTTCAGCTGCGCCGAAGTAAAACATTAGCATCATGGCAATTCTCTCAGATTCCACATGAGTCATCAGTTAAAGAATTATGGGTACCATTGGAAGGAATAAATATATTCAGATGTGTGGGGAGAAAATTCCGAAAGGTAAGGGCAATAGCAGAGAAGGTTCTCTTCCTGGGCCCTGCCAGTTGAAATTATAATTCCTAGATGCCATTTAGGTTAAGCTGGATTCTCCCATTTTGCTAGTCTTAGTAATGAATTGATACAAGCTGCCAACAACATTCTGCTCCTGTTCATCACTGAGAATGACCTCGGTGTTCACACACCTGAATAGGTCTACTCCTTCCAATGTACCCACTAATAGTTTCCCCCTCTTCTCTTTTGTAAATCTTTAATAAGCAGAGAAAATAACCCCTCTCTTACATAGTCACAGGGGTAATCCATGCAGGGGATTTGGTCAGTAATGGGTTTCACATTTTGTTACCACTGGTTTGCCATGCACTCGCCTGGCCTTCTGAGCATGTGCTTTTCTCGCATGCGTGTCTTCTGCGCTTGTGCCTGGTCTCAAAAAGGTGCATAGACAGGATGACATAGAGCCGGGGTAGGTGGGCGGCAGTGTTGGGTTTCTGCAGGCTCGCACCTACTCGCGAGAGCCGGTTGGTGAAATTTAGAGAACCGGTGAGAGGGGGTTCCACTGGCGTACCTGGAAGTAAATCTGGCCCGCCGCTGCCAGTGACCCAACGGGAAGGAAAGGAAGGAAGGAAGAAAGAAAGAAAGAAAGAAAGAAAGAAAGAAAGAAAGAAAGAAAGAAAGAAAGAAAGAAAGAATTTATCATCACAATTGAGTCCAAACTTTTGGCTGCTAAGCAAGAGCGTTGTTAAATGAGTTTCACCACATTTTAAAAGGTGGCCACTCCCACCCTGTCACATGACTGCCAAGCCATGCCCACAAAATAGGCCACACCTACAGAGTAGGTTCTAAAAAATTTGAAACCCACCACTGGTGGGCAGGTCCACTCACGCTACCAGTTCGGGTGAACTGGACCAAACCGGCTGAATAGCACCTCTGGATTTGGTACATTGGAAGTATCCCCCATTTCCAAGAGATCTTTACAATGCATAATTTGTCCTTGTATGGTTGCCTTTAGGCGATGTGCAATGCACACTTGCAGATCTCCAAAGCTGAGTTCTACAGATTCCAAAATGTTTTTGATATATGGCAGGGTGTGCCATGTGGTTGGTCTTGCATCTTTCTTTCTTTCTTTCTTTCTTTCTTTCTTTCTTTCTTTCTTTCTTTCTTTCTTTCTTTCTTTCTTTCTTTCTTTCTTTCTTTCTCTCTCTCTCTCCTCTTTCTTTCTTTCTTTCTTTCTTTCTTTCTTTCTTTCTTTCTTTCTTTCTTTCTTTCTTTCTTTCTTTCTTTCTTTCTTTCTTTCTTTCTTTCTTTCCACACCGTGTTGTGGAGATATCTTGTGACAAACCGCTTGAATTGTTCACATAGTTACCTGCTCTCCAGCTGTTTGGCTTGCTGGGTACTACAGTAGGTTTTCATCCTGCCATATAGTGCTCTGATACAACTCATTTTGTGTGACAGTGGATGGTTGCTGTTGAAATTCAGAATGCGTTGAGGGTTGGTGGCCTTGCGATGAACTATTTAAGTTCCCTCAGCTGAGCCATTCCTCGTTAAGCTTCCGTGACATTCATCATCATTCATGATGCATAGACTTGTTCATGACTCACAGGATGGAAAAATTATCATCTGTGGAAAGAGAACTGGAGAAAAAAATTGGAACTTTGTTACTATATATGTTGATAGCAGCAAGACTATTGTATGCACAAAAATGGAAGGATATTTCGATTCCTATCATGAAAGAATGGTTGCAAAACTGTTGGAGCTGGCTGAAATGGCAAAACTGACTACTTTGATTAAAGAAAAGACTATAAGTACTTTTGTTTTCACATGGAAACCACTTCTGAACTTCATGCTTGAGGTGGAAAAGAATGAAATGTTGACTTTGGGTTTTATTGATTAGTTTGATAGATCTTCATAGAAATGACTTGTTTACACTACTATGGAAAAGCAAGAAGTTGTGATTTGATGTTAATGTCTTATATTACTGTAACAGAGAGTCGGAAGTCAATGCTTCTTTTTCTTCCTTATCTTTCCAGACTTCTCTTCCCCCTCCCCCCTCCCCCCTCCCCACACTTCTATTTACTTTTGTATTTCGTATTTTATAATACTCTAAAACTCAATAAAATGTTTTTTTTAAAGAAAAATGATTATGTGTGTTGCAGCCACTTTTGGTTTTAACAGGGTAATGGATGTGTAATGTACTCAGTGAAACAAACAGGTAAACATAAGGAAATAGAGATGTTCCACAAATAGTTCCTAGTTCACAAAAGGGCTGTAATACTGTCTTGTGATTCATCCATCATCATCTTTACTACCGTTATTCCTGCTCTCCTTTTCTTCTGTTATTTTGATTATTACAACTATTTGCAAAAGAAAAAAAAACAATAAGAATGTATAAAAGCCACTCTCCTGGTAAGTGAAAGAGCTTAAAAGGAAGAGCTAATTATAAAAGCAATTTTTAAAGGGCTGGGAGAAAATAATACCTTGGCCTGGCACTAAAGAATTACCAGAGGGGCCTTAGACATACCACAAGACGCGCACAAATGCAAGAAGTGATTCTTTCCTCATCAGCACATTGGAGAAAACTGCCTGCCCTAATTCAGAATTCAGGGAATTCTATTCCCCAACCATCTGGAAGTTACCAGCTAGAGAAAGCAAGATTACGATTTCTCTCCCTGAGACAGAGAGAGAAGTCTTCAAAGGTGACTCCAAGGACGAGTCAAGATTCCATATAAACATTTCCTTTATTCTTGCCGACATGCCAGCATGATAATGTGGTTCGTTCAATGTAGCGTATATGATACAGTGCCCAAAAATCCTTTTGCTCTCCGATTGCAGCACCAGAGCTATAAGGAGACAGATCTGACAAAACAAGACTTGAATAACAGAGGCTGAAGAGAGGTTTTGAACCTGTGGGGAGCAATCTTCTCTAAACCCAAGACTAGGACTATGTCTAAATAATGAGTAAGAAGCAGCAATGGCAGGTTCTTGATTAAAACCAACTGGGTTTCCTCTTTGGATTTTTAACAATAGTCTTTTTGTGGGTAATTAAATGTTATATCTGTGAAATTCATAGATTGATGGGTTTACTGGCAGATTCCCTTTGGGCTTTATCCCTGGGTACAAAAATGGAAAAAAAAAAAGAGAAGAAAAATATATTTTGTTTTTCTTTTCTAAGTTCAAATGTATTAACAGTATAGTCTGGCATACGTAGAAGCAAACCACACCAACTCTTGTCTTGGCTTGTGCTTCTGTAAAGCTTTCTACTTTGTGGAAATGAGGAAGAGAAGAATGGGTGGTCCCAGAAACCTGGGAGAATGCCCCTACCTCTCTCTCTCTCTACACACACACACACACACACACACACACACACACACACACTTATTGTTACAATACTTCAAGGTGGTGAACATATGCAACACACTTTCCTCCTCCTATTTTCCCCACAACAACATAATAGTTTGGGCAGAGAGAGCATGTCTGAATCCAAGATCACCCAGCTGGCTTTCATGGCTAAATGTCTATGGAGTTTCACAGTCATCCAGGTCATGGTTGTCCCAAAGGTGCTTCCTGGATGAAAAATGAAATGCCTTGAAGGAAAGGCCAGTTGCCTTTTGAAAAAGCACTTTTCGGACTTTCATGGCTAAAGTGAGACTTGAACTCCTAGTCCCCTGGTTTCTAGCCTGGGTGCCTTAACCACTAGGCCAAACTAACAGAGGGGTTCACTGACTTCCTCTATCTAAAACTGTTT
This sequence comes from Rhabdophis nuchalis, assembly GCA_039707465.1. Lineage (NCBI taxonomy): Eukaryota > Metazoa > Chordata > Lepidosauria > Squamata > Natricidae > Rhabdophis > Rhabdophis nuchalis. The sequence goes on along the minus strand of CM077643.1, from coordinate 268,438,291 downwards.
GCAATTCATAGCTGTATCATAGCTGTACATCTCACTTTTCTAGCTTGTCTAATTTGCACTAAATGTTGTTAGTTGCGAAGTTATGTCTGACCCATCGTGACCCCATGGACAACGTTCCTCCAGGTCTTCCTGGACTCTACCATCCTCTGGAGTCTATTTAAGCTCAGGCTTACTGCTTCAGTGACTCCATCCAGTCACCTCATTCTGTAGTCCCCTTCTTCTTTTGCCCTGAATCTTTCCCAGCATTAGGCTCTTCTCCATTGAGTTCCTCCTTCTCATTAGGTGGCCAAAGTATTTGAGTTTCATCTTCAGGATATGGCCTTCTAAAGCAGGGGTCACTAACCTTTCGAACCTCAGGGACAACTAAATTCCTAATTTTAAATCCCGCAGACCACTAATATGATTTTGTTTAAAAAAAAAGATAAATAGTATTTAGGGCAATATAAAACAATACAAATATTTTTTCTAGGGACCACCAAACTTTTCTCGCAGATCATCAGTTGGTGACCACTGTTCTAAAGAGCAGTCAGGGTTGATCTCTTCTAGGACCGACCGGTTTGATCGCCTTGCAGTCCAAGGGACTTGTAGGAGTGTTCTCCAGCACCATAATTCAAAGGCCTGAATTCTTTGGTGCTCTGCCTTTCTTATGGTATAAGTGATTGCAGTAGATGCTATCTCTTATCTCTTGCCAGAGGAAAGTGGATTCCTCTAGAAGAGCTCAATATGCCAAGCAAAAAACTAGGCAAAGATAGAAGCTTTAGATCAGGGGTGTCAAACTCTCAGCCTGCAGGCCAGATGTGTTATGTGCTGGCCATGCCAACCCCTGTTTACTGAAGGGAAAAAAGTTGCAATACATCACATGTTGACGTATCATCATGAGTTTGACACCCTTGCTTTAGATGGATAACTATTGTTTTAATATAGTACTTTACCTTTATGCTGCCTGAAGTTGGTCAAATCAATCAAACAAACAACAAGGAAATGAAACATCCCAAGGAGTGTTTCCCCCTCTCTGATATCCTCAAGGTGAGCATTGGTAAAGTATGGTTTCGTTTGCCTCAAAATTATATTTCCACATTTCTTTTTCAGATCAGTGCACCTTACTGATGACATATTAATAGGGTTACGACCCCAAACTTAGGATTTCCCTAGAAATCCATCCTACATTTCATTGTGGTTGCCCAGGGCTATATCTAGATAGATGTAAAATACTGTCCTGCAATCCATTTTGTTCTCTCACTCTCAGATAATTGTCCCCGAGTTGTCAGAACACCTACACCCAGATACTGTACCTGCACAGATGGATATACACACACACTTTAGTAGGTGAAGATAGAGAATGTTGAACCTGTTCTTCAGGCCTCTGTAGTCCCATCGTCTAGAATGGCATTAAAAAAAATAAGTGGGACATTCGTTCTCTCCCTGTTTTTAATCAAAAAGAAACAATCTGAAGTGTCTTTTTTCTCATTTTCAAACCCTCCTGAGGGCGTAGTCAGTACAACTCTGCTAGTTACAATTCAATTAAATGACTATCTCTGCAGAATAAATTACTGACATGCACATGCATTTAAAGTTTTCAAATTATCCATAAAAGCTTCACCAAAGGATGAAAAAAAATTGCTCTCCATAAGTTTTACAAATGTGCATCAAAGTATGTTTCTGAATGCTTCAAGCTTGATAGACCTTCCTTGTTCTCTTGGTTTTAAAAAAAAGATTAGAAACCAATGCTCTGATTCACCTGCTCCTTAAAAAGAGGAGACATCTTTGAGGTTTTTCTTTTCCAAAACAGATTTGAATTTTCAATAAGCTGACCTTTTTACATTTTAATGTAACCACGACTATATAAAATCTCCCTTTGAACTTCCCTCCGTCTCCCCTGCATTTAGCTGTCTGAAATTTGGCAAGTTAAATCTCCCTGGAAAAACAGCAATCATGGCAAGTCTTAAATTCGTTTTGTGAATGTCTAGGTCACAGGTAACTGAATAACAGGGTTGGAAGGGACCTGGAGGTCACTTAGTCTAACCCCCTGCACGAGCAGGAGACCCTATACCTGGGATGGCGAACCTATGGCATGTGTGCCACAGGTAGCACGTGGAGCCATTTGTCGGGGCAAGCGAGGCATTGCCCTGTCAGCTGGCCAGCATGCATGCATGTGCTGGCCAGCTGACTTTAGCCCTTTTTTTTAGGCCATTTTTCTCTCCAGAGGCTTTATAGGAGCCTGGGGAGGGTGAAAACAGCTTTCCCCGCCCTCCTGGAGGCCCTCCAGAGGCTTCAGGAGCTTCCCTGAAGCCTCCAGAGTGCAAAAAAACCGGGCCTTACAGGCAAACCAGAAGTTTGGGAATGGACTTCCGGTTTGCTCATAGGGCCGGTTTAAGCCCTCCGGAGCCTTCAGGGGCTCTCCGGAGGCTTCCCTGAAGCCTCCGGAGGACTAAAAACAGCCCAATGGACAAACCGGAAGTCCGTTCCTGAACTTCCGGTTTTCCCGTAGGGCTGTTTTTTTGTGACATGACAGTTTTTCACACTTATTTCTGTAGTAACCCCATGATCATGTGATCAGAATTAGAATCTTTGGTAACTGGCATGTATTTATGATGGTTGCAGGGTCCTGGAGTCATGTAATCACCATTTGTGACCTTCTGTCAAGCAAAGTCATTGGAGAAGCCAGATTCACTTAATAACCATTATTCCTAACTTACCGATTGCAGTGATTCAGTTAACAACGGTGGCAGGAAAGGTTGTATAATGAAGTAAAACTCACTTAACAACTGTCTTGCTTAGCAATGGAAAATTTGGGCTTAATCGTGGTTGTAAGTCTAGGATCACCTGTAGTAATATTACAGCTATAATGTTTTACTTTTTAATTTTTCTTTTTCCTCACTGTTCCTTCCTCACTGCCTATTCTCAGCCTCACTGAAATTTATATCACCTCCCAGAGTCGTAATATAGTGAGATGAGTGGCATAGAAATGTAATAAATAAAAATAAATCTGACCAACAGCAGTGGAAACAAAAAGTTTTGCCCTCTATTTGAAGCAGTTTTATTTACTCTGCATATATGAGGATATTGGTAAGCCAGATATTGCCTTAAAAACTTGGCCTTTTTATATCTCAGTGGCCTGGTTTGGTCCTGAATCCTGATTAGTTGCAGCTTCGGAAAAAACTATTCCATATTTGCCAGAATAAGGAAGGAAAAAATGAAATGAATCTCATATCCCTCCAGCAATAAGGTTTCCTCATGAAGAATGCATGGCTTTTCGGCTGACAGCTAGAGAGATAGGGAAGATTTTGCTTCAGGATGGGAGTGTTCATGACACTTACCCCCCACCCTTTACCACATGGACATAACTCATTTTGACCTGATGCCTCTTTATTGCATTAATAACAAAGGTTCCTCTTTGTGCCTCTTTTGAGAAATTAGGTGCCTACCTTGTTGGCCCAGGATCTCTTGTTGAATAGAAGTGAGGCAAAAATGTTTTTCATTAACTAATGAATTATTTGTAACAAGAAGGAAATAGAATCGTAGACTTTCTTTTATTATTCATAACCTTCTTCAGTAAATCACTTTTTTAACAGCTGTTTTATTATTTGGATGGCCAATGGTCATGGAAAAGAAATCACTTTTTTTTAACGATTTAGGAAGAAAGAAAGCGACTTGTTATTGTCAGAGCACGTAACAAGATAATTTTAGAATTCTACCAAAAGGAAATCTCAATTATTATCAATTCATGTCTTCTGAACACTTTAGCAATTGATTTGATTGACAATATTTTACCCCCAGAAAATCCAATTGGGTGGAGCTGAAAGAGGAAGAACTCTGCTTTATGTGTACTCCACCCCCACCCACCCCCATTTAATTAATACACATGTATTACATTTCCTATTTCCTGGTCTTGTGGATATCATTAATGGGCAGCTTGATCTAATCTGATTGCCTCTGCTATGTGGCTTATGTTTTTCCCATTCAAGCATCAAGCATTTTGCTCTTTCAAATCAGCTGCACCCAGCATGCTGACTCAAAATATATTGTTTGTATCTCACAATGTGCATTCCTTTCTAACCCTCTTCTGTGAGATGTTCAGGGCTCAGTCAGATTCAGGGAGTTACAAAATGATCTTATTTCAGGATGTCTAATCTGAGAAATGGAAAATTAGGATTTGAGTTTGGTTTATTTGCTGACCCAAGGGTGCCTTTCCAAAAGGCAACTGAACTTTTTTGTTTTTGTTTTCCTTTGAAAACACATAATTGTTAGAATATAAATCCTTCTATTTCTCACCAGTTAGAACTGAGGAAGCTTCTTGGATGCGAAACAAAATGCTTTCAAAGGAAAAAAACCCAAGAAAGTCCATTGCTTTTTGGAAAAGGCATCTTTGGGGACAACTATGACCTGGATGATTGGGAATCTTGTTGAGACACTTATACACTGATCATTTTCAATGTAAATAAAAGCTTAGGAACTCCCATGAAACGCAAGATGCATAGAAGTCAAGCTTTTCCCAGCACTGCACAATATCTGGCTCTCATCACATGTATTTCTGACAACAGATTTGCCTCTGATGTCCATAATATGCCTCCTTGTGTGCTTTCACACTCACAGAGCTATGGCCTGCCTTTACCCATGTCTCTCTTTGAACAAATCAGATAGAACAAGTTACATCACACAGCCAAAGCTAACAAGCAAACATCTGTCAAAGTAGAAGAAAAGCATACAGACAAGAACAACTGTTGGCTTTTGTTACAATTTAATGAATCAAGATGTGCAGCATTTTCCTTAACCATTCTAACCTGTTCAATACCTTGTATGACGTTAGTTAGGGTTCTTATCAAGAATCTTAACCATATCAAAACAACCTACCTTATGTGCAGCCCGAATGTGAAAATAACATTAGTAGTTAAGCAAAATGGTTCGTTTGAGATCTGCACATGTGGGACTGATTGGGGTAGATTGTATGGGTGACCCCGAAATATAATTTTATCATATTTTATCTATACCTTAAATTATTATATTTTATTCCAATTTCATTTTAGACTGTATTTTATTCCAATTTCATTTTAAATTGCTTTTATCAAATTGTAGTAATAATTTGTTTCTGGAACTCTGCGCTTTGATATGGCCCAAGGGCTAATCAATCAATCAATCAATCAATCAATCAATCAATCAAGAACGGCTGCAGGAGCTGGGTATGTCTAGCTTGATGAAGAGAAGGACCAGGGGAGACATGATAGCAGTGTTCCGATATCTCAGAGGGTGCCACAAAGAAGAGGGAGTCAAACTATTCTCCAAGGCACCTGGGGGCAGGACAAGAAGCAACGGGTGGAAACTAATCAAGGAGAGAAGCAACTTAGAACTAAGGAGAAATTTCCTGACAGTAAGAACAATTAACCTCTGGAACAGCTTGCCTCCAGAAGTTGTGAATGCCCCAACCCTGGAAGTCTTTAAAAAGATGTTAGATAGCCATTTGTCTGAAATGGTATAAGGTTCCTGCCCACGCAGGGGGTTGGACTAGAAGACCTACAAGGTCCCTTCCAACTCTGCTATTGTATTATTGTATTAATCAATCAATCAAATAAATAAAGAATCTTATTGCAAAGTATCTTATGATTTCCCCCCAAAAGGTAGACATGGAAAGAAGGTAACTCCCTTCACTTACCAATGTAACTGAAAAGCTTGGGCTAAATATCTGAATAAGACTTAAGTTTTTTCATAATCTAATATTTTATTGTAATTTTTTGTTTGTTGTGAATCACCCATTGAGTCATTGAGAGTAGGCAGCATGAAAGTTTAATGCATTATTATGATCATTTAACCTTTAGGCTGATGTAAAATATGTCTCACTTCTAGTGAAAATAAACTTAAATGAGACTTGACTGTCTACTTAAAGAACATAAAAGCTAAAGGGATAACTATCATGCAAATTACTTTTGCCCAGAGATGTTATTCAACCAGTTCTGACAGGTTCTGGAGAACCGGTAGCGGAAATTTTGTGTAGTTCTGAGAACCGGCAAATACTACCTCTGGTTGGCTCAGCCCCCAGTCCTCCACCCCCAGTCTATTCACTGCCTCCTGTGTTCCAGCTGATCGGCTGAGTCTTCTTTTCTTGCCCTGCACAGGAGCTGGAAAGCAGGTTGATGGTGTGAGGAGGGAATGGGGATTTTGCAGTATCCTTCCCCTGGAGTTGGATGGAAATTGACATTTTGCAGTATCCTTCCCTCAGGAATAGGGATGGAATGGAGATTTTGCAGTATCCTTCTTCTGCCATCCCTGTCAAGCCACACCCACAGAACCCATAGTAAGTTTAGTTTAGTTTATTCAAATTTATACCTTGCACCTTCTCCAAAACGGACCCAGGGCAGCGCACAGGAAATTTAAAAAAACATAGCAAATATAACAAAGTACAAAATTTTAAAAAACTATTAAATATACCCTGTGCTAAAATAGTATAAAATCCCCCGAATTAAAACTATCTAAAAACGGTCAAAACGGGAGGTTATGCTAGGCCGGCTTGTTGGAAAAGGTGCGTCTTAAGAGGTCCGAGATAGTGCGAAGGTCGGGGGGTAGGTCGTTCCAGAGGGCCGGGCCCGCCACAGAGAAGGCCCTTCCCCTGAGTGTCGCCAACCGGCATTGCCCCGCCGACGGCACCCGGAGAAGGTCCTCTCTGTGGGAGCGGATCGGACGAAGGGATGTATGGGGCAGAAGACGGTCTCGCATATAACTAGGCCCCGAGCCATGGAGCGCTTTGAAGATGGTCGTCAAAACCTTGTAAAGTAAAATGTTTGAATCCCATCACTGCTTTTGCCCCATGTCTAGGTCCTTCCATTTAATCTGGAGAAGACTGAGAGCTGTAGTGGGAGGCATATTGTTGCAAACTGGACATCCCATCGCAATAATGGCGGAGAGCTGTGTGTCAAATTATGGTAGAAAGAGCATTGGGTAGACCGTAGCTGGACATGAAATTGACCAGTCTTTTTATAGAAATATGCCTCATTTGCCAGCCTTTTTTGGCAGATCATGTTCACCTTGCCCTGAGGAATTGGCTTTATGGCTGTGGTTCTGGTCATGTAATTTCTGAGTCTCATTTCCTATATTGGTATCTTTAGTACAAGTACTCCTCAACTTACGGCCAGAATTGAGTTCAAATTGTCCCAAAGATGGTTTTTTTTCCCTCCCCCAAAGGCAACTGGAGTTTGTTTTGTCTTTTTTTTTTTTTATTGAAGTTTTTATAATATTTTACAATATTTCACCCAGTGCTATACAAGACAAAAGGAAGAGTTGGTTTCAAGTGTCTTCTGTTATCTTCAAGATCTCCAAAATCCACGTTCTCTAGGTACAGGCGTCAAGGCATCCAAAGTTCCAAGTGCATAGTCCACAAATGGCTTCCAAGTCTTCCAAAAGATATCTTTTTTATAAACCCCCTCTCTGAATTTAATATCACACGTCATTTTATCATTTAAGGCTAATTTCCACATTTCACAGAACCATTCTTCTATTTTAATATTTACCTCTATTTTCCAATATCTTGCTATTACAATCCTACCCATTATAATCATAATTCTAATCAATTCTTTCTCATGTTTTGTTAACTCAGGTTCATTAATTATCAATAACAATATATTTTCTGATCTCAATATTATTATTCTTTTCATCATTTCACCCATCGTTTTTTCTAATTGCTGCCAAAACGTTTTAATTTTCACACATTTATACCACATATGTTCATAAGTTCCCACTTCCATATTACATCTCCAACATTTATCGCTCATTTTTTTATCTATCAATGATAATCTTAATGGGGTCCAATACCATTTCCAAACAACCTTGAAATTATGCTCTTTAATCCTTATAGACAAAGTCCTCATGATTCGACTCTTCCAGTTCTCATTCCAATCCAAATCCAATATTTTAATCTTAAGGTCTTCCTCCCAATTCCTTTTCATTACCATTTGTGGATTTCCATCAAAATTTATAATCTTATATATCTTACTAACGAGTCCTTTTAACCCAATTTCATCTTTAATAATTTGAGATACTAAACTTTCAAATTTAGTTTTACTTCTATCTATTTTACATATTCCCTTTACTTTCATAGTCCATTTTTCTACCTGTATTTTTTCGAACCAATTCAACTCCAATCTTTGAATTACTTTTTTTTTTCTACTCTCAATTCCTAGAGCTCTTAACCAATTTACTATATTTCCTATATTTTCATCCTCAATTACTTTATCCCGACTTATATTAGTTTTAATCGGCCAACTTTCAGTTGTCTTCCCCAAGAAAGCTATATCCGGGATCAATTTTTTAACAAATTTATTCCAAATTTTACTCAGCCCCTTTAACCAATAACTATTAATTGCCTTTGTTTTTGCTCTATCTAGAAACCATATAGACCCAAATCTCTTAATATCTTTTAGCTCCAGATCACCCCAATGACCATCTCCACCTTTAAGTATTTTTATCACGGTTCGAATATTATACGCCCGATAATAATTAAGTAGATTGGGAATTCCCAATCCACCCTCTTTTTGATTTTGATACCACATTTTCTTCATTATTCTTGGTTTTTTCCCACCATTACAGAATTTATCCAATTTCTTCTGATATTCTTCTATATCTTTCTCTATCAAATTTAGTGGTAGCATCTCAAACAAAAAATTGAACTTTGGTAACAACATCATTTTACACATTGCAATTCTGCCAAACCAAGACAGCTTTATCTCTTTATACTTATCTATCTTTCTCTCTACTTCCTTCAACATCACCTCATAATTAATTTTTTTCAATTCTCTAACTTTAAGTGAAAGTGTTATCCCCAAATATTTCAATGTATTCTTAACTCTTATCCCAAATTGTTCTTGCATATTTTCCCACTCCTTACCATCTTTATTCATTAGTAGTTCAGATTTTGACCAATTTACCTTTAAACCTGTCATTTCTTCAAATTCTATCAAATGTTTATTTATCCTCTTTAAATCTTTCTCTATATCTTTCAAAATAATCAAGGTATCATCCGCATACAAATTTATCTTATATCCCTTGTACCCTTCCAATCCTTCATCTTCTTCTATCAATTTAATCAAAACCTCCATAACTAACAAGAATAATGTTGGGGACAAGGGACATCCCTGTCTCGTACCTGCTTCCAATTTAATCTCTCCCATCATTGTTCCATTCACCTTTACCTTTGCACTACTTTTTTGATACAATTTTGAAATAACATTTCACTTCTCATCCAAGAAGCTTCTTCAGTTTTCAGTTCAAAAACTGAAGAAACTTCTTGGATGAGAAGCGAAACATCTTGAAGGACAAACAAACTCCAGTTGCCTTTGGGGGGGAAAAAAAGCAACTTTGGGACATCCATGACCTGGATGGCTGAGAGTCTCCATAGATAAATTAAGACCCAAATATATGTTGCCAAGCGAGACAGTTAAGTGAGTTTTGCCTCATTTTGCCGCCTTTCTTACCATGGTGCAGTTTACACTGCAGTTGTTAAGTTACTAAAATGGTTGTAAAGTGAATCTGATTTCCCCACTGATTTTATTTGTCAGAAGGTCGCAAAAGGTGATCACAAGACCCTGGGACACTGCAACGAATACGGACTAGTTGCCAAGCATCCAAATGCTGATGATGTGACCCTGGGAATGCTGCAGTGGTTGTAAACATGAAAAACCCATAACTCACTTTTTTCAGTGCCATTGTAACTTCGAACGGTCACTAAATGCATGGTTGTAAGTCAAGGACTACCGCAAAGGAAAAGTATAGTAAAAGCAGCTCTTTTCCACTCTCTGTCCTGTTCCCAAATGTGTGGGGCATTCGGTGAAATCAAATTTTATATAGTGCTCTCCACTCTTGTAACAAATTGGGATTCTAGCAATCTTTTAAATGAGGGGTCCTTGGTGCTCTCTGAGCTTGCCTGTTTTCTTGCAGACGTGTCATTATCCTAACTAGGTAACATCATCAGTGCTAGTAAGGAGGGTTGTTTGCTGTCAGTATTTATTTATTTATTTATTTATTTATTTATTTATTTATTTATTTATTTATTTATTTATTTATTTATTTATTTATTATTTAGACTTATATAACTGCTCCCTCTCCCCAAAGGGACCCGGGGCGGTGCACAGGAAATTAAAACATATGAATATCACAATAATAATAAATAATTAAAACCGAATTAGATAAATTATCCCTGCGCTAAAATTTAGAATCATTAAAACTCTACCCCATTTAAAACCAATTAAAACAATTTAAGGTACAGACTATAGGCTAGGTAAAATAAATTAGACCAGACCAGCCTGATGGAACAAATGGGTCTTTAATTTCTGGCGGAAGGCGCGGAGGTCCGTAGTTATTCTGAGATCGGGGGGTAGGTCGTTCCAGAGGGTCGGGCCCACCACAGAGAAGGCCCTTCCCCTGGGCGTCGCCCGCTGGCATTGCCTAGTGGACGGCACACAGAGAAGTCCCTCTCTGTGGGAGCGAATCGGCCGGAGGGATGTATGAGGTAGGATGCGATCCCGCAGATAGCTAGGTCCCGTGCCATGGAGCGCTTTAAAGATGGTAATCAACTCCTTGAAGCGCACCCGAAAGGCCACAGGCAGCCAGTGCAGCTCGCGCAGGAGCGGTGTTACATGGGAGTACCTAGAAGCTCCCAAGATCGCCCGCGCAGCCGCATTCTGGACTAGCTGTAGTCTTCGGGTGACTTGCCTGTCTCTGTGGGTGAGGGCGGTCTTAGAGATTCTTTGGTTGGGCTGTTTACTGATAGGCTCTTTGATGATGTTGCCTAGTTAGGGTAATGAAATATCTGCAAGAAAACAACCAAACTTAGAGAGTACCAAGGACCCCTCATTTCAACCCTGAGCTACAAATATTCTCTTTCATTGGAACCTTTTGAATGTTAACACTGGCTAGAAATGAATGGAAGATGTTGTTCATTATTTACTTACCTTCCATTATGTAAGGATTATTATCTGGTCCTGGAAAGCAGCATAGGGACAAATACTCTGAATCTTTAACTGCTAAAATTTTAAAAGCGTTTCCTCCATGCTATTTAAATGGCCGTATTGCTTTTTCAGTCTGCAAGGAAAGTTTGCATAAGATTTCAAACAACTTATAGAGTTTTGGTAGATAAATTTATAATTACAGTTTCTCCCATATGCATTATGACATAAACCTTTGGAGAAATACAGATTAAAGTACAATTGACAGTCATGTTGGAATTGTTTATTTAGTGGGAGAGATGTTTTTTTTTTAAAAAAAAAACCCTTTGTGAAATCTATTCAAGTTTTTTAGATGAGAATGTTCATGGTTAGCTACTAAACTGAGGGGAAGGGGAACCACATAATAGATTTCTGGTAGCATAGGTAAGCTTTTGAGGGTGTGTGTGCGTATGTGTTTCAATCTTGATTCCTGATGACAACATGGACAAATCCTTGTAGATTTTTATTATTCTTGGAATAATAGGTAGACCTAATCACTAATCTAGATGAAATTCCACACAATGAGAGACCTAGCTTCAATATATCATTCAAGTCTGAAGCTCATGGATAACACTCAATTTAACCCATATCACCGGACAGATCATTGCTATATATACCCTAAACACTTTGGGGGGGGGGGGGAAACAGGTGATATAAATGTTACAAATAAGCATCTTAGTACAATAACCACTTTTAAATTGTGGGATTGCAAATACTTAATTTGCAAATTCATATATTTCCTGACACTCATTTCTCTTGGTTATTATTATTGCAAATCTCCATTCCAGTTTATGCATTCCAGTAATCTTACATCATTGCCACACCTAATAAAATTTAAAAAATAGGATAATAGAAAGATAGTGTGGTAGTTGTAACTTTGAATTTGCTTGCTTTTATTGCCCAAATCTATTTCCTTCAAACATTCTTATAGAAATGGTTGCTTCACTTGCTGAAACACCTCTTTAACTAAAATGATCAATTGAATTCAATCTAGTTTTATGTAGTTGCCCTCATATAAATATCCCAAAAATGCTTTACAAGATAAAATAAAATAATGAGATACAGCATCTTAAAAGGGAAGATAAATACCCTGAGATTTAAGCGCAGGGCAGAGTGCTGTATTATGAAAGAAAGCAACAGAAGGAATGAGATATTCTTGGAGATAAGTAACACATTGTTCATGTAAATCACCCAAAGCAGGAACTATGTGCATTAAGGTTACTAGGACAGGCATTGTTCTAAGAACCCTGCTTTTGAAAGTCAGAAGTCATGCAATGTTGCATTTCTTAAGCTTTAAAGACAAGTACTGTGGAAACCTGATTTGCTATTTGACCCACCAAATTCAGTAGGATTTACATCTAAGTAATATGACACTCTACAGGTAGCTTTTGACTTTTGACTTTACCACAGTGGTAAAATGAATCACTGCAGCTGTTGTGAAGTGAATCTGGCTTCCTCATTGACTTTGCTTGTCAGAAGATTATCATATCATCCTGGGACACTGCAACCAGTTGTCAAGCATCCAAATTGTATTCACATGACCATGGGGATGCTGCAGTGGTTGTAAAGGTGTAAAACGGTCGCAAGTCACTTTTTTCAGTGTAACATTAGACGGTTACTCAATGAACTGTTGTAAGTTGAGAACTACCTATATATCAAGACCTATGAGATCAGGACGATATCTGGATGCTTGGCAGATGACAGAAAGAATGCTTAATTCCCTTTAATCTAAAGAAATATAATTAACCAATTATATTAATCAATTATAATTGTGTTCTTTAATCAACTGCATGGAAGGAAAATAATTAATTGCATAACCAATATATTAAAGGAATTTAATTATAGAGACATGAAAATAGACAAGGAGGAAATAAAAACAATCAGAAGAGAAGGTAGAAACAACAGTGGGTGGGACAGGTTTATTCTTTATATATGTATATGTACCCTGTTTCCCTGAAAATAAGACCTCTCCAGATTATTGGGCTTTTGAGCGCATGCACTAAAATAAATTCCCCCCTGAAAATAAGTCCTCCCCTAAAATATTTAAATGCATGCACAGCCAGACCCTGCCAATTCCTTGGGGGAAGGGGGGGGACATGCGCCCCACATGAACCTGCCATTCATATGGAATGACCTCGCGGAGGCTACTACTATCCCTGGCTACTGCGCTCCTTCTCTTAGTGGTAGCCACAAAAAGAGCAGCAGGTCCAGTGACACTAAGGCTGGCAAGAGTATGCCAAAAACAGAGACAGAACGTTTGGCCCTCTCTGGATCAGCTGATCCACAGGCCATGGGCCAAGGTTAAGGGGGGGGGTCTCCTGCACCTCAAAAATAAAACCTACCCAAAAGTAAGGCTAAGCGCTTTTTTCAGGGGTCAAAAGAAAATAAGATCCTGTCTTATTTTCGGGAAAGCATGGTATTCCATCATTTAGATCCGGGGTGGGGAACAATGGCCCTTTTATGATTTATGGACTTCAACTCCCAGAATTCTCGAGCCAGACTTCCTGAGTTGAAGTCCACAAGTCATAAAAACTTGGGAGAGATTCGACAATGCAAATGATACCATGTGGGATGTTTTTGTTTAACAAATAGAGGAGAAATGGGGAAAGCTTCACCTAGCTTCAAAGCTTTTCCTGATGTGAAAGTCTCAGTCTTTCGAGTCCAATCCCGTAGTGTTATGCCAACCAATCAAGGTCAGGCCTTGCAGTATCCTGACTGTAGAAGGGCCACGTAGTCATGGGGCCAGATTTTGATAAAAATGGTTGTGTTGTCATTTCCAGTTGGGACCTTCTGCATTGAACTAGATAGTGTGGAAACTGAGTTCCCTGGGGGTATCTCTGCTGTCATTATTAAGAAGTTCCTGGCAGCTTGTAAGAGATTTGGGTATTATCTTGCTTGGCATGTATGCTTTTTATCGTATGCTTTTCAATCTGTTTGCTTGAGCTAATAGTAAAAGTTAAATTCCCTTTATTTAGTGGGAGAGTTCATTGTCTCAAGCCAAAAGAACCAATTGCCCACGTACCTGATCACTGCCTTGGCTAAAACAGCTTCTTTCCTCACCTCAATCCTCCACCGCATCTCAGCCCATGAAGAGTGGTCCCTTCACCCTCTTCTCTCCCAGGAAGTAAAATAATTCACTGGCATAGTAATAAACAACCTGTGGCATTCTACACCAGATATTGCTGAACTACTACAAGTCCCAGCTCCCCTGAAAGGATCGCAAATTGTGAGAGAAGCTCCATTGGTTGCCTACCCTCTATTAGTTCTCTGCTTTCACCCATATCACCCTGACCTGTTTGTTTGTCTACTGAAAATGCAATATAAGCCCTTTGTAACCTGGCAGGAGATTTTTCACCAGCTTCAAAATTATGGTGGTGACAGGATCTCGGAAGAATGATTGAAGGAGCATCTGAGTTCATGAATTTAAACATAAGCCCTTCAGAACTTGGCCAGCTGTTTAAAACCCTGAGAATGATGGTGGGGAGGAGAATGATGGTAAGGGGAACTAGGGGCTGAAGTTTGGAGGGAGCATGAGATGAGTGGTAATATGCATGAACTGGGAGTCAAAGTCCTGTGGGAAAAGCTTCATGATTTAGATCCTGTGTGCTTGGGAACCTGCACTGAATGTAGTGATGAGGCAATATGGTGATGCAGAGAGCTTAGAGGGTTAGGGAAGTGAGGATGAATCACCAATAAACAGATGCATGCACAATGAAAAATGAGGACACCTGAAGGATTGTGAAGCATCCAAATCCCTGAAGGAATGCTAGGAAAATGGGTCCCGAAGAAAAGCTGCACTTTTTTTTTATGGGAAAGAAAGGACAAACATTTGGTTGTATACTGAGCAAGGTTGAAGGTATTAGAAGACTCTGTCCATTTTTAATAAATGGAGTATGCTACTGCAGTCAAGTGATAGCTCAGAAGACTTGCAGAGCAGGGATAACAAACAGTTGTGCAACAATAATAAATGGATTATAACAAAGTTCTGCCATGCAAAATTGCCCTCTTGCTAGATAGATGTTCTGGAGCAGGGTTCTCCAACCTTTGCAACTTTAAGTCTGAAGGACTTCAGCTCCCAGAAAGAAGTCTGGGAGCTGAAGTCCTTCAGACTTAAAGTTGCAAAGGTTGGAGAACCCTGTTCTGGAGGACTAATATGCCAGGCAGAGATACCTCATTTCTTAAGTGGCCTGCTTGAGTTTGTCCAAACTTCCTAAGTATTTGTGGAAGAGCAACAGAGACAACTTCAATAAAGGTTTTATATTTATTTTTGAAGGTTTCTGAAAGTTCCAGAGAGTGTTAATCTGAGAGTGAAAAGGGACATACAAAATGTCAGGATGTAGGCTTTTCTATGGAAAAGGATGTTCAGCATTTACATCCAGAACAAGACCATACCTCTGCAAAAAACGGGAATGGCTGGAAATTCCTATTTCAGATAAGCTTTATCTACAGCTCAATGTTTTACATCCATAGAACCACTTCGTTTATTGCCGGGTTTTTAAACACATATTATAGTTTTAGCTAATACGTGTTTGGTTGTTTATGAGTCAAATATATATGGCCGCCCATTTCACAGAAAAGTGGCTCTGGGTGGCGTACAACAATCCAATAAAACAATAAATATAAAACAAGCATGACCTAAAACCATGATATAATAATTATTAACGAATAGTAAAATCTCTAAAAGCAGAATTAAGCAAAAAAAAGGAAATAGACTGAAATATGATAATAACAAAGCCACCTCATGAGTTCACCCATGCTTGAGTCCCTAGGCCTGCTAGCTTAAGGAAGATCTTGAGAGACCTTCAAAAGGAGTGATGTTGCTGACCTCATTTCAAATTCAAAATTCAAATTCAAATTTAATTTGTAGAACCGCTCCCTCTCCCCACAGGGACTCGGGGCGGTGCACAGGGAAAGTAAAAACAATAAATATACAAATATAAATACATAATATAAAAACAGATTAAATCTATTCCTGTGCTAAAACCCGTTAAACTAAAATACCCCACAGCTATAAATAAGTTTAAAACCCCATAGAAAGAGAGACTAGCCTAGGCCGGCCAAGCGGAAAAAGTGTGTTTTTAATTTCAGACGGAAGGAGCGGAGGTCCGTAGTCGTTCTAATATCGGGGGGAAGGTCGTTCCAGAGGGCCGGGCCCGCCACAGAGAGAGCCCTTCCCCTGGGCGTCACCCGCTGACACAGTCTAGTGGACGGCACCCGGAGAAGTCCCTCTCTGTGGGAGCGAATCGGCCATGAGGATGTATGAGGCAGGATCCGATCCCGCAGGTAGCTAGGTCCCGAGCCATGGAGCGCTTTAAAGATGATGACTAACACCTTGAAGCGCACCCGGAAGACGACAGGCAGCCAGTGCAGCTCGCGCAAGAGCGGTGTAACGTGGGCAAACCTAACGGTTCCCATAATTGCTCGCGCGGCTGCATTCTGGACCAACTGAAGTCTCCGGGTGAACCTCAAGGGGAGCCCCATGTAGAGAGAGTTACAATAGTCCAGTCAGGATGTCACGAGAGCATGAGTGACTGTGCGAAGGGCGTCCCGATCCAATAGGGGGCGCAATTGGCGCACCAGGCGGACCTGGTGAAACGCCCTCCTGGCCACGGCTGTCACTTGATCTTCCATGGACAGCCGGGTATCCAGGAGGACACCTAAATTGCGCGCCCCATCCACAGGGGCAAGATGTTCGCCCCCTATGGCCAGCGTTGGAGTCAGCTGATTGAATCGGGCAGCCGGAAACCACAGCCACTTGGTCTTGGTCGGGTTGAGCCTGAGTCCGTTACTTCCCATCCAGATCCGCACGGCTTCCAGGCACTGGCACATCACCGCTACGGCATCGTTGGGGTGGTTTGGGGTAGATATATACAGCTGAGTATCATCAGCGTAAAGATGGTACTCTACCCCAAAACCATGGATGATCTCACCCAGCGGCTTCATGTATGTGTTGAACAGGAGAGGCGAGAGGACCGACCCCAGAGGCACCCCACATGTGAGGGGTCTCGGGGTCGACCTCTGCTCTCCTGCCAACACAAATTGCGATCGGCCAGAGAGGTAGGAGGAGAACCACCATAAGACGGTGCCTCCCACCCCCAACCTCCCCCCAGCCGATGCAATAGGATACCATGGTCGATGGTATCGAAAGCCGCCGAGAGGTCTAATAGGACCAGGATGGAGGAACAACCCCCATCTCTGGCCCTCCAGAGATCATCAACCAACGCGACCAATGCCGTCTTGGTGCTATGCCCGGGCCGGAAGCCGGACTGGCGCGGGTCTAGATAATCAACTTCCTCCAGGTGACGGGGAAACTGTTGTGCCACCACACTCTCAACAACCTTCGCCAAAAAGGGAAGGTTGGAGACGGGACGATAGCTGGTTAAAAGAGCTGGGTCCAAGGAAGGCTTCTTAAGGAGGGGCCTCACCATGGCCTCTTTTAGGGAAGCAGGCAAGGAACCCTCACTTAAGGAAGCGTTGACAACCTCTTGGAGCCAGCCTCGTGTCACCTCCCAGGATGCCAGTACAAGCCAGGAGGGACACGGGTCCAATAAACATGTGGTGGCTCGCAGTCGCCCACGTAGCCTGTCCATATCCTCGGAAGCAACGGAGTCAAACTCCTCCCACACAAGATCTGTCTCATGGCATCCCACTGGACCATCAATGGGGGCTAGCTCGTTCTGTATCTGAGCGATTTTCTCCTGCAGAAAAGTCACAAATTCCTCTGCTCTACCCTGTAGCGGGGCTTCCCGCACCCTCTGTTGAAGGAGGGAGTGGGTCACCCTAAACAGGGCGGCAGGGCGGTTTTCTGCGGATGCTATGAGAGTGGCACAATGATGACGTTTGGCCACTCTCAGCGCCACAATGTAAGTCCGTAAATGGGCTCTTACCTGTGTCCAGTCAGATTCAGATCGAGTAGACCTCCATCTTCTCTCTAGGCATCTCTTGTGGCGTTTCATCACCCTCAGCTCCTCGGTGAACCAAGGGGCCGGGGTGGTTTGCCACCGCAAGAGAGGCCGCAAGGGCGCGACCCGATCCAAGGCTCCCGTGGTCGCAATGTTCCATGCGGCCACGAGGTCCTCCATCGGGGCGCGGGTCAGGGGTACAGGAAGTGGCCCAAGCGCCGTCTGGAACCCATCCGGGTCCATCAGGCGCCTGGGGCGGACCCAGATAGGTGATTCTGGTTCCGCCTCCCCGCGGAGGGGAGCAGCGGTCGGAAAGTCGAGCCGGAGAAGTGAGTGGTCTGACCATGACAAGGGTGTGATGACTATATCCCCTATACCCAGATCACTCATTTGTGTTTGTTTGTGTGTGTGTGTGTGGGGGGGGGGTGTTATAAGATTCCACAATGCAGGTGCCACAGCAGAGAAGCCCTGCTGTCTAGGGCCTAATCACAGGTACCTAGACAACAGAACAAGTACCATGCTCATTTTATTGGATCTGGTGGGATAGGCAGATGAAATTGAGAAGAGAGGTCCCTCAAATAACCTGATCCCTTGCCATGTAGCAATAGCACTTAGACTTATAAAGGCCTTTAAAAATCAACACATCTTTCATTGGACTCGGAAGCAAACTAGTAATCAATGCAAGCTGTGCAACAGAGATATAATATATGCTTTAACAAAAACACACACCACTCCTGCATTTGGTATCAGGCAGCTGAAGTCTCTAGATACTCTTCAGAATGGGTGTCAAACTCATGGTGTCATATTGCCATCACATGACATTTCGTGCTGTTTTTCTCTTTGTGGAGCTTGGGTGGGCATGGCCTGACCGTGACGCATCCGGCCCATGGGCCGCCATTTTGATAGTCCTGCTCTTCAGGGACAGACTCCCTGTTTCTTATTTCATGTTCATTGTAGAAATTATGGTTGTGCCATAGAAATTATAGGGTGTCTATTCAGAAGGAAGGAGGTCCTATTTTGAGTTCTAGAAAGAAGAATCTCGGTAGGTGGAAATAGAACAGCACTTTAAGTACTTTAAGTGACCTTGAAGAAAATGTTCAGAAGCCATTTGTAGGAATGACCAGCTGAGCCCAAGGACGGGGTCAAATACATCATCAGTCTGGAGACACTATGTCCCCAAAGGAGACCTAAATCTAATGCCCCATGAAGTCCATGACTCTTATTTTGCACCAATTTGCCTTGACCGTTAGTAGTTCAGATTCTTCTATATAACCAGCATGAAATAAACTTCTATTACTTTTGAACTCCAGACTGGCTCCTAACTTCTTGCACCTGACACCATTATGGAAACAACAAAGGCTGAAAGAGTCTTTAAGTCTTGGGAAAGTTGATAGCTTTAGGAAGACTGGCTCAGACTGGCTCCCACCTGACTCAATAGGGTATAAAAGAGAAGGAAAACACAACCAAAAATGCAAAATGTTGTTGCTATAGCTTGATGTTATCCATATAGAAGATTGAAGTCACCACACTGCCGTAAATATAAGTGCCTGCATTCGTCTAATCACACTGAATCATTGTTAAGGTGATGCTTCATTAAATAAGCCATAATGGCCCAATTCACACATGACAGCAAGCAGCTACAATTAAATTCATGTATCAAATGCAGCTGAAGGCTACCAGTCAACTCACAACTTAGGAGAAGACAATCTTCTATTATAGTATACAACCCTAGTTTAAAAAAATGGATTGATGAGAATATATATTTTGAACACTGTCCCTTCATTAGGTAAGAGCTTTTTGGGCTCTTGCCTTAACAATTCTCAATGTTTTAACAAGAAGGGAGAATGCTTGCAAATGAGAATCAAATCCGAATATTGTTTAAATTTGATATGCCATCAGTGTATAATAGGAACAAAATGCTAAACTGCTAGTTGAACATCACAACAATTTAGATTTAGAAATAGTCAGCATTTTGTACACCCAGTAGCCATTTATATGCTAATGTTTCCAACCAATTATCAAAGGGAACTTTCCCCCCACCATAAATGACCTGCTACATTTGTAATAGCATCAACACTGGATGACAGGGCTCCCCCATTTTATCCAATCATAACCACATAGACATAATAAACTAATGACCAAGTTTCATTGCTGATAATGGAGCTAGACAACCCACACTACAAACATTCAAAGTAACTTCTGACCAAATAGCCTCTCAAGTTGTATCTCTCTCCAGAGCTTCAGGGTGAAAGGACACTCCATTCTCATCAAGAAAGCACTTTAAAATTTTTGGTGGTCAGGCTGAATGCTTTCTAAGTACTCCTGTCCCTTCTCTATAAAGGAAATTGACACTGCCATTGGTAATCTGAAATGTGGTAAAGCATCAGGCTTTGATAGTACTCCTCCAGCATTCCTGCTAAACTCTGGAAGGCACAGACAGAATTGTATTGGTAAATTCCTCTCAGACATACGTAGTTTCCAATGACTTCCTCCCACCAGAATTGAAAAAAGCTAAAACTCCTAAAACCTGGCAAACCACAAGACAGAGTTGAAAGCTACAGGATCCCAATTGCTCTTTGGAGCTCCTGCTACAAACTCTTGGAAATATTAATTATAAACAGGATAGGTCCCATAATAGATGAACATCTGCCCATGGAACAAGCTGGTTTACGACAAGACCAGAGCTGTGTAGACCAGGTATTAAGCTAACAGGCTATAGTATTTTATATTGGAACAGGATTGCAATGAATCAAAAGCCATGGTTGTGTTCATAGACCTAACTGCAGCATATGACACAGTTTAGAAAGATGGCTTGTTATATAAACTGTGCCATATTATCCCCTGCAAAAATTGAATACTAAATAACATGCTGAGGATAGAGCCCTTCAGATAATAATGGGGGACAACATAAATAAGGTTAGAAGTTTAAACATATACCAGCAACAAGGGGATGCAAATTTGGATACAGTGATGATTTGACCATAGCTGTAAATGAAAAAACACATGGCTCAGAACAGGAAGTTAGCAAGTTGGTGTGGTTTAAATACATTCACCTATAATCCTCATGGTGTGTTGTGTCTGGCGAATTACTAATACGGCAGGTGTTAAGCCATATAGGGGCACAGTATTAAGGGACACCATATAGGGGCACAGCGTTAAGCCATATAGGAGCACATGAAAAAGACATGAAGGTGGCTGACAGCCTCCTGTCCAAAGACCTTAAAATCTTGGAAAAACTCTTCACTGACCCGAGGTTCAATCCTAGCACCAGCAAAACAATAACTACATGCTTCCACCTTAACCACAAACTAGCATATGATGGCCCTACTTAAACAACAATTTAGTTCCTTATGATCCCCAAAGTACCTTGGAGTGACATTGGATTGGATGGTCACCTTCAAGAAACATCTAGAGCAGGGGTAGTCAACCTTTTTATACCCACCGCACACTTTTATATCTCTGTTAGTAGTAAAATTTTCGAATCGCCCACCGATTCCACAGTAATGGTGATTTATAAAGTAGGGAAGTCAATTAAATTTAAAAAAGGAAAGTGCTTCAGTATCAGACAAAATCCCTACCACCCGCCATGAAAACTGGAACACTCACTAGTGGGCGGTAGGGATCAGGTTGACTACCACTGATCTAGGGAATACAGCGGCAAAAATCAATACTAGGAGCAACATACTCTAGAAATTCTGTGGAACTAAATGGGAAGCTTCAGCTACCACCCTCCGCTTATCATGCCAAGAGTTATCATGCCAAGAGTTGGTCTTCTTCACAGTAGAATACTCTGCCACTATATGGCGTAGCAGCTGCCATATTAGTATGTTGCCAGGCTCAACACACCATGAGGATTATAGGTGAATGTATTTAAACCACTCCAACTTGCAAGCTTCCTGTTCTGAGCCATGTAGCACTACCAGCACTGCCCTTTATACAATAATTTGCATCAATTGTAGAAATAGAAGTGGAAATAACCCCCTTGTGAATTAAAACTGTGTGATGAATTGTTCCAAAGGTGTTTTTTCAGGAGGCAACTGGACTTTCTTGAGTTTTTCTTTGATTAGGAATGGATTTCCAGAGAAGAAATTGCAGACTACAGGAACCAGGAGCACTACTCAGGTGACCCTGAGAACACAGATTAACCTCCAAGTGCTTTAACAGCACTCTAAAAGGATGCAAATGACCAGCTGTCTGCAAGGAGTAGAAATCCTTCCATTCCCCACTATCCTGTCGGAGCTGAAAAAACTTCTGAGATGAGAAATGTCTTCAAAGAAAAAAACAAGGAAGTCCAGTTGTCTCCTGAAAAAGCACCTTCAGGACAACCATGATCTGGATGACTGAGAATCTCTACCGATAGCAGTTCGGACCGGTTCAGCTGAACCAGTAGTGGTTTGGCGGCTTGGGTCATTGGAACTGGCAATGACCCAGGTCTGCTACACCCCCAAACTGGTTCTCTCAGCGGGGCGGTAGTTGACTCCATCTTGTATTTTGGCTTCTGCGCATGTGCAGAAGCATTTTTATAGTATTGTGCATGTGCACACAGCACACATCAAGCATGCGCATGCTGCGTGACCATGAGCAAATCGGCAGTAGCAGCTGCCAGAATCCACCTGTGGTCTGTGATGAATTGCTCACTCTACCTTAATCCATAGCTGCTATGAGAGAATATTATGTACAAACACACACAAATTTTTCAGTCTTACATTTGTGTTCAAGTTTATTTTGTTCTCCTTAAAATTTATATTTCCACATATACTCTGGTTGGAGAAAGCTCTTTACACCTTCCTAAAGCAGAGAATATTAAATTTTATAACTGTATAGTCTATTTAAGGGCATTAATTCTGCTTGAGTCCAGTCAATTCTTCCAGTGGGATATAAAATGACTGGAATTGCCCAGGTATTGATTAACTTGATGGTATTTCCTCCAATGAGTTTGGATTTTAAGATCTTCATTCTCTATTCATTTTGAACCCTTTTCTTGACTTCGTTGTGCTTGATGTTATCAGCTTGAAGGATGCCCAGGTATTTATAGTGATCAGACTTGTAGATTCAGATTTTTTGCTAGTAGTCTATTTTAATTATGTGTCCTTCTTTCCATTTTTTTATACCTGTCCTTTTTGTCTCTCAATTTCTTGGAGAATGCTTCATGCAACTATGCTAGTTTCATTGGGGTCTCTTATTTTTCTTTCTCAATGGTGTTGTGCTAGAGTCTAGACCAGGGGTGGGCAAACTTTGCAACTTTAAGTCTGAAGGACTTCAGCTCCCAGACTTCTCCAGCCAGCTTTGCTGGCTGGAGAATTCTGGGAGCTGAAGTCCTTTAGACTTAAAGTTGCAAGGTTTGCCCACCCCTGGTCTAGACTAATCTTTTATAATCTCATTTTTCAGAGTTTCCCTAGTTCAGTGGTCAGCAAACCGCAGCTCGCGAGCCGCATGCGGCTCTTTGGCCCCTTGAATGTGGCTCTTCAGTCTCTCTCTGATTCCCTCCCTCCCTCCCTCTGTCTCTCTGTCTCTTTCTCTCTCTCTGTGCCTCTCTCTGTCTGTCTGTCACTGTCTCTATCCACAGAATACCCCCTTGCGTTCCTCGTCTTCCCCGATGACGTCTGGAGTGATCAGCGGCCATGCAGAAACTCACCACTTTTCCACACCATGGAAAAGATAGGCATGTGCATGTCCTGCGGAATTACAGCGGAACTTCCCACCTCTACGAAGTCTCTGAGACTGTAATTGGGCGGGTCATGCGCGCACCTATCTTTTCCACGGCGTGGAAAAGTGGCAAGTCTCTGCATGGCTGCAGATGGTTCCCTCCTTCCCCTCTGTCTCTGTCCCCTCTTTGTGTCTGTCAGACTCTAATTCCCTCCCTCCATCTCTCTCTCGCTCTGTGCCTCTCTCTGTCTGTCACTGTCACTGTCTCTGTCCACAAAATACTGCGTGGAGGAGCGGCGGGCTCTGTGGTGACAGCGAGGCCATCCGCGGGGGGGGGAGCATCCCCTTCACGTTCCTCATCTCCCTGGATGCCATCCGGAACCATCAGCAGCCGCGCAGAGACTTGCCTCTTTTCCACGCTGTGGAAAAGATAGGCGCACGCATGCCCTGCCCAATTACAGTCGCGGAGACTTCATAGTGGTGGAAACTTGTGCTGTAATTGCGCGGGATGTGCACATGCCTATCTTTTCCACGGCGTGGAAAAGCAGCAAGTCTGCGCGGCTGCTGATGGTTCCAGATGGCATCCGGGGAGACGAACATGAAGGGGACCCCCTCCCCCCGCGGAAGGCCTCGCCATCACCACAGAGCCCGCCGCTCCTCCACGCAGTATTTTGTGGACAGAGACAGTGACAGACAGATAGAGAGAGGCACAGAGTGAGAGAGAGACAGACGGAGGGAATCAGAGTCTGACAGATACACAGAGAGAGAGACAGAGGGGAAGGAGGGAGGGAGAAACAAAGAGAGACAGGGAAGGAGGGAGGGAGAGAGACAAAGAGCCACAGAGAGAGACAGACAGACAGACACAGAAAGAATGACAGACAGACACAGAGAAGAAGGGAGGGGAGAAAGACACAGAGATAGAGAGGGAGGGAGGAGAGAGACAGAGAGACAGACACAGAGAATGACAGAAAGAGACAGAGAGGGAGTGAGTGAGTGAGAGATAAAGAGCCACAGAGAGAGAAAGAGAGACAGACAGACAGACTCAGAGAGACAGAGAGAAACAGAAAGAGAAAGAAAGAGAAAGAAGCGAAGAAAGAAAAGAAAAAAAAGACAGTGGGAGAGAGATGAGAGAACTTTTGACCACAATTGAGCCCAAAATTTTGGTTGCTAAGCAAGACGGTTGTTAAGTGAGTTTCACCACATTTTTCAAGTTGGCCATGCTCACTTGGTCACATGACCGCTGAACCACTCCCACAAAACAGGCCACACCTTCTGGCTCTCAAAAGAAATTTCAATCGTGGTATTGTTGATATTTGGCTCTTTTGACTAATGAGTTTGCCGACCACTGCCCTAGTTCATTAAATTGTTTTTCCCTTTAAGATTTTCATCTATGCAATCCTTTCTAAATTGTTGCTAACTTGCTGACTAACTAGGCAAATTTGTTGGCAGTAGTTTCCACTTGGCCAGCTATAACATGTTAACTTGGCTGGCAAGGCTGTTGGCCAAAACACACAATGTCTTCCCCCTGAACTGTGTTGTTGACAGAGAAATCAGTGAAATGACAAATGGTAGTGGTGATAGTGAGTTTCCTCTGAAGATTCCTCTCTTAATGTTAACCTCTCTCATTCTATCACCAGGAACCATGTCTTCCAATATGCCATGATCCTTGCACTAAGCTTCTGATGTTCCTACTGTCTCCTGTTATTTCTAGCCAGATGATTATAGGGTCAAATGGCAGGGAGTTGAATTCATTCCTGCAATCAATTCATTCCACATTCAACTTGGTCTTCCTTCTCTTGCAGTTTTCTAGAATTATCTTGTTGATCTTTTCTTCTTCTGCTGTTTGGGCAGTTTCCTTTCCCGTTCTGGTGGAAAAAGCTAGATGCTACATCAGCTACCACACCAGTTAGTAATTTAAAAGTTGTTGTTAAGCAACCAATTGGTCTGTAGTTGCCCGGGACTGCCCTTTTTTCTGCATCTTTCATTACCAGGTAGGTTCTGCCAGATGTTAGCCACTGTTCAATTTCACCTCCTTGTAATATGTTGTTAAACTGCTTGACAATGAGTGGGGGTAGACCAGTCAGAGGTTTCAACTGAAAACCATGCAGCTCATCTGCATGTGATGCTGAACAATTTTTCATCTTCCTTGCTCTTTTCTCTATCCTTTCTGCTGTTATTACAAATTATTTCATCTCAGCTTTAAAAAAAAAGTTTTTATTCACCTCCTTTAACCAAGCTGCATCCTTGTACTTCTTTGGGTTATCCCATCTCTGCCTCTAGAACTTCACTGTTTCTTCTTTGTCAGGTACTGATTGATTAGCTGCAGTCTCTCCATTGATGGATTGGTAGAAACATTTCTGATTGGATTGAAATGGGAGGTTTTGGCAATAAATTGCAATTCGAGGTTTGTATCTGCTGATCTTGATTATAGTGTTATTTACTACTTTCTTATTTCCAGTGTTTCCTTAATCTTCCTTCTATCAAGGTGATATTTTTTGATCCAGTATTACTTGGTCTTTCTGTTTTTCAGGTTCTTCCATTTATTCTAAGCTGCTTGTATCTGATTAAGTTTGATTATCTTATTTTCCAGCCCAATCTTCCATTTTGGCGGTATACTGTTTGACTACTTTCCCCTTTTTGTTGATTTTGCATCCCAGGTATTCAGTTTTAACTGCAGCTGTGCTATATATTAGTTGGCTTGTTTCTTGCTGCGCGCCATAGCTATATTTGCTATAACAGTATTGGCATCTTTTAATGCTTGTGCTAGCTATCTCTTTAGAACAAGTTTCAATGCATGAACCTTACCCTGAGCTGTTTTATATGCTCAGGGATTCTTTGTTTCAATTATTCTACTTCTTTCATTAGATAACTTTGTTTTTTCTGTGGCAAAGAATAGGCTCCTATTCCTCCTTTTGAAATAAGAGTTCAAAAGCTGTGCTGACTTCTACTCCCAATTTCCCCTGGTTTACTTTTACAGTTTGATTTACTTTTGGCAAGACTGCAGGCCCTGATTACTCAGCCAGCAGCCTTGAGTTCTAAAGCCCATTTTTATCAAATGTTCAGGAAATCAAAATGTTGCAAATCTGAATTGTAACTTTTCTGACTTTGTAGATTCAGACTTTTGCTGCTATTCTGTTTTGATTATGTACCCCTCTTTTCACTTTTTATTCTTGTCCTTTTTGTCTCTCAATTTCTCAGAGAGTGCTTTATGCAACCACACTGGTTTCTTCTGGAGTCTCTTATTTTCCTTTCTCAGTGGTATCGTGCTAGACTGGTCTTTTATAATCTCATTTTTTCAGACTTTTCCTACTTTTGTGACTTGTTTTCCCTTTTAAGATTTCCATCTATGGAATCTTTTCTATGCTGTTGCTACTTTGCTGACTAACTAGGCAAATTTGCTGGCAGTAGTTCCCACTTGGCAAATGAAACATGTTAACATGGCTGGCAAGTCTGGGCATCTCTTTCTCCTGGGCATTAATGAGGTTTTCTTTCTTAACACCCCAACTTTTGAGGACAGAAGCCTGCAGGGCATGACCATCCTGCCTGGCATTCAAATTGCTAGAAGATTTTTCCTCACCTTGGCCTCCAATGTGGAAGGGGAAGCCAAAAACAATTTCTTCAGGAGCATCATCAGCACCATCATTCTAGTCATTGTCTATCCACTGCATGATGAAAATCTCTTCTGCCAAATATGGTCTTCCTTTGCCAGTTGGGCCCATACTACTTGCTGATGCCGTTGCTCCATCTTGTTTCAGGTTTCTTTTGTGGATGCTTTTTATCAAGTGGAATCCATTCTATGACTGCCTTTGTTCAATTGCCACTAGTTCTTCTTGCTATGTGACCAGCCCATTTACCAGCAGGATTGAGGGAGGGGTCACGGATGGGTTATCGCCAAAGCCTGATTGGTCCAGAGACTGAGGGAAATATCTTTAATACTGAGACACTCCCCGTTGGTTCCCAGTTTCCTCTCAGTCTTTGGTCCAAGCACTGGTTTTGGTTCCCATTGGCTATAGTTAACTAAATTGTTGGATTATCTGGCTTATTGGATATTTGAAAAATTAGATCACAATTGAAGGATCTTTTGGCCCTAAAGGGCTTGCTAGGCACAGGGAAGCCCTTGTGGCTTCACCCCTACCCAGGGCCTCGGAGGCCTGCTCCAGTCCCTGGTCAGCGGGGCTGTCAGGCTCTCCATGCAGCTTCTTTGCATGCTGCCTTCATGCCGGAACGCATGGGCTATCCATTCGGCCGTGGCGGCTTCCTACTTTAATCGTTCAGCGGTCATGTGGCTTAGACAGCTTCAGGACCGCATTCCCCTTCAGGATGAGCGTCTTCATCAGGACCTCATAAAAATTATAGCGGCTACTCAATTCTCGGCAGATGCCACTTTAGATTCTGTAAAGTACGCCTCCCAGGCCCTAGCTACTTCTGTCACTTCTAGGAGGCTTCTATGGCTGCGCAGCTGGCAGATGGATGCCAAGACTAAGTGGAATATGGCATCTGCCCCCTACATCTGTTTGGAGAGTGTCTGGATCCGATTTTTGTAGAGAATAAAGATAAGAAAAAGGTAATGCCTACCAATGCTAAGAAACAAGACACTCATCTGTCTCATTACCGTCAGCCCTCCTACAGGCCCTCAGATAATGACTTCCATCGTCGCAGGTTCTCACCTTATCGTTATGACAGGCAGTCACAAAGGCCCCAATATCAGGATAGGGGTAGATTCCAGGGTCATTCCAGGCAGCCCTTTCGTGGAGTGGGCAGCTGCCCCTTCCGCAAAGGGAAGTGACTCGAATCCGGACCTTCCCATAGGCGGTCACCTGGAATTCTTTGCAGACGAGTGGGACGGCATAACGTCTGACACATGGGTCAGGTCGACCATCAGGTTCAGTCTACGCCTGGAATTTCTTTCCCCCCGACGTACTTCAGAACCTTTGTAGCTTTGTAGAAACAATGTATTGAATGCATGAACTTTGTGAAATGACATATATGTGACTCCTGCCACCTTAAATGGAAAAATAATTAATTTTTGTATGAAGCCTTGGGGGCGGCCTGCACCCTCGATATGGATGCCTCCAAAATGTTTCTCTTATACCCTATATACCCTTTCCTTGCTAAAAAATTGTAAAAACCAATAAAACTTTTTTTGCAGAAAGAACCTTTCCTCCGTCTCGGGACCCACTCCACCGCCGTCTTATGTCTCAAGCCATTCAACAGATTCCCGTCATCGCAGATTCCCCCGGTTCTCTCACGGGAGGCTTCACTACCAGTATCGCACTCTTCCCTTTGGTCTAGCCTCAGCTCCTTGCATGTTCACAAAGGTCTTGGCGGCCTTTGCAGCTTACCTGTGCTCAACTCTGGTGTGACTCCAATGTTACCTCGACGACATGCTTCTTCAGGCACAGACACACTCACAGGCATTGCTGGATCTCCACTTGACCATACACATACTACAGTCCCTGGGGTTTTCCATCAATTTTCCAAAGAGTTATCTGAATCTCACAACACGAATTCTTCATCTGGGGGCGGTGATAGAGTTTGCCTTTCCCCAGACCATCTGTCAAGCCTCAAAACTCTAATGCGTCAGGTACTCATAAGTCAGTCAGTTTCCATCTTGACCTTATCTCCCCTTTTCAGCAAGATGGTTTCTGGTATAGGAATTGTTCCCTGGGCCCGCCTCCACTGCAGGCCACTTCAGTGGATGCTCGTTCCGTATCAATGCAGACGGATGAGCAATTCTTTAATGACATTTCACCTTACACCAGAATTCTGCCTCTTTCTCAGATGTTGCTGTCCCCAGCCTTACGGCAGGGGTCTGAGTTTTTGGAGCTGGACAGGGTGACAATCACAACAGACACGAGTTTGTTTGGGTGGGGTGCCCTTATGAACTCCAGAGTGGTGCAGGGTCAGTGGACGGTGTCGGACCTTCGCCACAATATAAATTGGCTAGAGCTGAAGGTTGCCCGGATAGCCCTTTGGCATTTCAGGGAGGTGATAGAAGGCCTTCATGTACTTCTTCTGACGGACGTGGCAGCGAAGGCCTGGAGGCTCGGCTCATGGGCATAGAGACATTTGAGGTTGATAGTGTCGGAGCACATCTCAGGTGTGGCCAACCTTCAGGCTGACTGGCTGAGCTGCAAGACCATCGACCACGGTGAGTGGTAGCTTCCACACAACCTATTTCTCCAGATATGTTACAGGTTTGGCATGCCCCAGGTGGACTTGTTTGCCACACCATCGAACACCCAGGTGCCGAGATGTTCTCTCGCTTCCTGGACAGACACCTCGCAGAAGGGACAGACACCTTCAGGAGCAAATGGCCGACTGGGCTGCTATATGCATTCCCTCCTGTCCCCTGATCCCGGGCACCCTAAGTAAGATAGTAGTAGAGTGGGAAACCATCATACTAGTGGCTCCGTACTGGCCCAGGCGGCCTTGGTTTGCCAACCTGATTCAACTTTCAGTCTCCCTTCCCTGGAGGATTCGGAGAGAGGAAGTCGCCTTGTGCCAGGGGGTCCTGATATACCCAGAGCCCCAGTGGCTCCACTTGACCGCCTGGCATTTGAGCGGCGACTCCTGAGGAAGGCTTGTCTTTTGTCTCGGATCATCACAACCATTGGTTGAACGCGGCCTTCCACCATGCAAATTTATAATTTGATGTGGTCCACATTTGTTAAATGGTGTTTCTCTATGAATATCTGTCCAACGGAGGCTTCGGCTGCACAGGTTTTGGACTTCCTACAGAAGGGCTTAGAAGCAGGTCTCTCTCATAACACCCTCAGGTGCCAAGTAGCGGCCCTGTCAATGGTCCTGGCTGGGGATGACCTTCATTCCCTGTCACACCTGCTGTTGATAAAGCGTTTTATCAAAGAGGCAGCTAATTTTAGGCCCCCTCCAATCCATAGATTTCCCTCCTGGGACCTTCCCCTGGTTTTACAGGCTCTGATGGGCAGTCCCTTTGAACCCTTAAGATCAGTTCATCTCTGCTTCCTATCCCTCAAGGTGGTGTTTTTAGTGGCCATCACTTCTGCCCGTTGTATCTCCGAACTGGGGGTCCTCTCCTCTAGGGAGGACTTATGCCAGTTTCATAGAGATAGGGTGGTCCTTCTCTTAGATCCTGCCTTCCTCCCAAAGGTAAATTCCCCTTTCCATCGGGGTCAAGAAGTTGTCCTTCCCAACTTTTGCCCTTCCGCTTCTCACGCTCGGGAAAAGCTCTAGCACCGCCTGGACATCCGACGTGCCTTACGCATTTATCTTCGACATACGGCATGCGCAGATCTGAAGCATTATTTGTCTCATTCCAAACGGGTTCTTTGGGAGCTAGAGTATCTTCTACCACCATTGGCAGATGGCTAAGACAGGCGATTTCCACCACCTATGAGGCGTCAGGTCGCGTTCCTCCAGTAGGGATAATGGCCCATTCCACACGGAGTGCCGTGACCACGGCAGTGTGGGCCACTAGGGCCCCGTTTGTGGACATTTGTCAGGCAGCGACCTGGTCGTCTCCCACATCCTTTATTCGGCATTATCGGATAGATTCCTTTGCCTCTGCTGACGCGTCCTTTGGACGCAGGGTTCTTCAACAAATGGCCGCCGCCCCTCCACCTGGGTCTTGATCCCTCCCTGGGACCAAGCTTGGGTATGTCCCATCCATGACCCCTCCCTCAATCCTGCTGGTAAAAGAACATTGTTTCTTACCTGAATATTCATTTTAAGCAGGATTGAGGGAGGGGTCATGTCCCGCCCTACTAGGACTTAGTCAGACTAGTAGTGGAAAATCGGGTTGTTGGCAGTGTGTTTCTTTGTGTCTTTCCAGATTGTACTGCGACTTCGAGGGAGAAACTGGGAACCAACAGGGAGTGTCTCAGTATTAAAGATATTTAATACCTCAGTCTCTGGACCAATCAGGCTTTGGCGATAACCCATCCGTGACCCCTCCCTCAATCCTGCTTAAAATGAACGTTCAGGTAAGAAAGAACATTCTTTTCCATTTCAATTCTTTTACTCTTGTGATGTCATCATATACTTTTGTTTGCTTTCTAATCTATGTGAAGCTCTTTCTTTCTTTCTTGTTTTGTGAAGCCAAACATGCATCTTTCCATGGTCTATGTGCTACCTGTATCTTTTGTATTGATTGTGAGCTTAGTGTCCCTGTTTTGCTGGCATACGTTGGAACATATTGATTGAAAAAAATTCTCTTCAGGCATACTGGAAGGTATTGCTGAATTCTTGCCAACCACATTTAACAATTTTGTTTTTTGTATTACCTTGACTTGAAATCCATTGACCGAAGTATGTAGTGGTCTACTACATCTAATTATTCTTTAGATATTATTCTTTTTCTTTCTTTGGTGAATGTATTAAACCTAACCTGGTCCTTTTTCAGGTTTATTTTTTTTAAGGCAAATGGTTCTCCTCCTTTGTGGTACTCTTGTATGTGTCTTTGTAATTCTTCTGAGTGTTCTCAGAAGACCACAACATCATTTGCAAATCTTAAGTGTTTTAAATAGGTGCCATTGATTTTTATTCCATCTTTTGCCAATTCTAGTTTGCAAAATATTTCTTCAGGGTAGTATGAGAAAAGGATAAGTGATATTGTATCACCTTGTCGTACCCCCATTCTTTGTTGATTTCCAGTTTAAGATCATTAAGGGAAATTGGTGCTATTGTTTTTTCATATACTGATTGTAAAAAGTTTATGTAAGCAGTATCTAGGCCTTGCTTGAGGAATGCATTGATTGCTGCTTGCTGGAATATTGAGTCAAACGCCTTTTTTTAGTCAATGAAAGCGACACAGAGAGGCATAGTGTACTTATTGTGGCTTTTAATGACTTGCCATTGTGCTGTAACCATTTCTGAACCCTGTTGGCTCCTTTGTCTGTGCATCATTTAATGTTCTTAATATTCTTTTTGCTATTTTCATGGTAAATTTTTTGTAGATGAGTGAAAGAAGGCTTTTCGGGCAATAGTTCTTTAAATAATCTTGGGCCATTTCTCATGTATAACAATCACTTCAGCATTTCTTCATACATCAGGTATTTTTTATTCTCATAGGCATCTTGATTAGTTTTGCTAGCACCTTGTATGAACTGTGATCACTAGCTTTCAGCATTTTAACTGTAATAGTCATTTCCTGAAGCTTTGCTGTTTTTCATTGATTTTATGGCACGTGCTATTGCCCCTACTAGGATAGCTGGCGTTTCCTTTTTTGTGGGTGTTATTACTTTTGAATGATCTTGATCTTTGTATACTCTGAACAGAATTTTTGAATTATTTCTAACATTTCCTATCTTGTTCTACACACAGAGCCATCTTCATGTTTTAATGCAAAAACCTTCTTTCTTGTATTTGTAAGCTTGCATTTTGCTCTATTAATCCCGTTTTTTTCACAAACTGCATATTGACTGCTGACATATTTCTTCTTGGATACATTTTCTTAGGTTTTTGCACTAATAAACTCAAGTTTATTAGTGAAACTTGCAGTATTCTTGATTGTGTTTTTCCCCCCCATTAAATCAATAGTTGCAGTAGAGATTTTTGATTATGCAAAGTATTTTTCTGGCAGTGCTATAAAGATTCAAGGATAGTTTGGGCTAATTCTTCATTTTGGTCTGTTATGTTTATCTTTTCGATATCTTGCAATAGAGTGATTTCATAAATTAATCTCAAAATTGCTGCTCTTGTCTAACAGCTGATGATTCTTTATTTTCATTTTTTGTGACATCTTTATTATTTTCATACACTTTTTTGACAATCTATCTTCACTTTAGTTTGCACCATTTTACAGTTACTTCCAATGTTAAAACGACTGATGACAGTACAACTGTAGAATATGTTTTTATCACTTGAAATAGTAAATTTCATTTGTCTACTCAGATCTTCCATGTCCATTTTCTGCCCAATTTTTTTTAAATAAAATGAGTTCATGATATAAAGCTCCTGTTCTTCAGCAATATCTACTAGTCTATTGCCTCTATTATCTCGTTCACCACTTCTATATGGGTGAATCTTGTTTCTCCAATTATTGTTCTTTTCATTCTTGCATTAAAGTCACCCATTAATTTTTTGCATCAGCATTTTCCATTTTTGAAGTTGTATTCACATGTTTGAGGAATAAGCTATAATCTGCCACGCTAATCCAATGCAGGTTGGCAGATCTGTGTTAGTTATCCATCATGGCCTGTTCTTCTGGAGTGACTCTTCTACACATATGCATGTCCAATGACATAGCCCGCAATTTTATTTACTCACACGAGCCCCTTTGCCTTGTCAAGGCCCCAATCATAGCAGCTTCAGGAACATATTTGTTGGAGAATATTAATGATAAAGGTTGCCATCATGTTATGATTTCAATTGGGACCAAATTGGGTCCGATTGCCATTGCTGTTGTTAAGTGAAGAGGTGTAAAGTGCAATGTCACATGATTGCATTTTTTAGCCACAGCAATCCAGCTAGTTCTGGTTGCCCTGAGAACCAAGAAGCCGTGGGAGTCCCAAAAAAGGATTGCAGATGTCTTTAAAGTTGATACATTCACTGAAATGGATTAAAAACAACTAAGTTAGAACAGAATCACATTAGTTCAATCCTATCTATATTTTAAGTCTATATTTGAAGAAAAACTATATGTTCTTTTTTTTGAAAAAAAATATTTCAATTAAAAAACTAACACATTAAATTATTTATCAAATAGCATTTTTGTCCAATCAAAACTAACTACGTTGAAATAGACAATAATTGAAGCTGATGAATAACTTTTTGGCGGAAATTAGAAGGCAGAATATTAGGAAGAATTTTCATTTCATTTGCTTTTGGAGCAATTTAGCCAAGCATATCAAGACAAGCTATCTACATTCTATTTCTAATGCACGAGAGAGTGCATTTTGTCTGAAATCTCTTATTTCATGGCTGAACTATATACTCCAATTATTGGGCATCCATGACTCTTCTGTGTCCTTGGTATAGAATTCTGCGGAATTTGAAAATCTCAGAAAAAGGCCCCAGAAAATTTAGAGGGTTTTTTCATTTTTTTTCATGATACCTATGTGAATTTCCTATGAAACAATGGCTTCTCAGTATGATACTTTCACATTTTATATGCATCTGGACAAATGGACATCCAAACATTTTTTAAAAACCTCCAGTGATGAAGCACCCACCAGTCTGGCAGGCAAACTATTCCATTGATTAATTAATTGCTCTCACTATCAAGAAATTTCTTAGTTCCAGATAGGATCTCACTTTAAAGAGCTTCCAGGCATTTCTTCTTGTCTAGCCCTTAGGTACTTTTGAGAATAAATCAACCTCCTTATCTGTATGACTGTCCCTCAAGTACTGGAAGACAACTATCATGTCACCCTCTTGTAGGAAAGCCAACACACAGATAAGCTCTTCAAAGTAGCAAAAGTTTATTATGTGCACAGGTTCAGTGATGGGCTGCAAGCCCATACAAAAATGTCTGAACCCCCAAATATTGACAAGAATTGTCTCTTATACCCTCGGTGACGTAGACATTCCCGTTCTCCTACATCTGCCCAAATATGGAGTTGGGGGACTCGAAAACCTACCAGTTGACACAGTTTGCTTAGGTCGACAAGATATATGCATTCAGAGGCTATTTGTGGCTAGCAAGGAGATAAATGGGGAAGTTGCTGGGAAAAGATCGTGGGAGCAACCCAGCAAACAGGATGCTGTCTGGGGCAGGACCTTTTTGCAAATACAGCAGTATATTGAGCATAGCTTGCAATCTTACTTCTTGACCAAAGTTTACTTGACCAATGTTTCAGGCCTAGGCCAGCCCTAGACCTCTGTATCTTCCGTTGCTACCTCAACCCCTAATCCTTCTCTTTGCTAGGCTCCCTTAACCGATCATCCTACAATTTAGCCTGCTGACCTCTTATTACCTTAGTTGCTATTCTCTGGACTCTTTCTAGATTCTCACGATCTTTTTTGTATCGTGATGACCAGAACTGGATTCAGCATTCCTCATGTGGCCTCAAAGGTTTGGTATAGAGCAGTACAATCACTTGTGATTTTGATGCAATCCCACTCTTGAGGCAGCCTAGAACTGCACTGCCTCCTTGATCCTCTAATTTAGTTCACTAATTAAGTTACTAATTTAATCACATGTCCTTATTTATATAGTACCTGTGTTTTCCTTGGGGTTTTTTTTTAAACCAGCTGTTTCTCACTTGCAAGGTCTTCTTCCTCTTAGGCATGCCCTGGCAATAAATAACAAAATAACTAGTATTTGTACAGCTAAACTTAAGAAGAAATAAATCACTTTCATTTTTAAAAGGAAAAGAATTAAAATGTTGTTAAGTTAAAATTATACTCACTTCTTTGACTTTGAAGGAGTTTCTCTTTCAAGTAGTTATTTCGTTCAATAAGTCTTTCAATTTCACTTGAGAAGAATTCATTTTCCTCCTTCAGCTAAGATGCAGAAATTACAAGAAGCATTCATCAATCATAGAATAAAAATAAGCAAACAAAAAGAGAAGCGTAACATAGGATTGTAGGGGAAGTGAATTACTTACATCTCTAATCATGGCATATTTCTGAGCCATCTTCTCCTGATGTTTTTCTCTTATTTCTTTTGTCTCCTCTTGTTCTGTATTGTTTTGGGAGAACACTTGTGCTATTACATAATATTCATGAAAGACATTGCATATTAATCCACCAGCGGCACAGTAATTTAGGTCTGGTCATTGCAAATGGCACAGTCCATTTAAAATTCAATATTGGGGTGTACAATGAAAAAGATCTGAGGGGTCCTTGATGCTTTTGAGTTTGCTTATTTTCTTGCATTTTATTACCCTAACTAGGTAACATCATCAGTGCTGTTTGATGTCAGTTTATATTCTGCAGTCTTGCCTGTATGGGTGGGTTAGAGATTCTTTAGTTGGACTGTTTACTCCTGGCTCTTTGGCAGTTTCTTGATTAGGTTATTTCTTGCTTGATTTTTGGCCTGAAGTTAACCTTGAAGTTAATCTATGCTGATTTGAATGCTGATTACTGGTGGAGAGGTACTGGAGTCTTTTTCCTCTTTTGGGGTTGGTTGATTGCCTCTTTTGCATAGTCTATATATGTTGTTAATGTCTATGTGTCTGTTGATTGCTGATAAGTCAGTGCCAATCTTCTAGAAATTCCCTAGCATTTTTGGCCATGGCCCGGTCTAGGATTGTCACATTTTCCCAATTGAAACTATGGTTAAAGGTGTCTATATGTTGTGAAATTAAAGAACAGATCTTTTTGCATCTGTTTCCCATTAACTTAAAGGGAGTTCAGAGCATCTCCCAAAGACAGTGATTCTGAAGGAAGGGTGTTTTTTTTCTTTGTGGCACAGAGGAAGGATTGCCCTTCTACAGGTACCCCACTCCTGCTAGTGTTACCCACACAAACTACATGGTTGATTACTCACCTTTGTCTCTCTGATATTGTTTGTATCTTTTGAGACAAAAGAAGACAAAAGAAGACAAAGGGAGGGAATTAAGCTCATTCTTGAAGTATAGATCAAAGTGCTATTAAAGAAAGAACAACAAGACCCAGACAGCTGTCTTTTCTTCCCTTAATCTGTTCCCAAGCTACGCTTCCCCAATTTTTAATGCTTCTTCATTGAACTTTGCAGAGATTGATAACGATGGAGGGAGCTTTATTTCTGGCTGGAGTCATATCCAGTTGCAATGTGCTTTGGCTGCTTTCTGACCATTCCTTCTAAAGCACTTTGCAGTGCTTGAAAATTGCCACATTTTGAAAAGGAAGATAACTACATCGATCTATTATAAATCTTACATTAGTGCATCTTCATATCCCAGTTTTCAGAATAATTTGTATATGCCTTCTCTAAGAAAAATATTGATATTTGCATTTGAGACAACATAGGGTGAATTTAGATTTTTAGCAGCAATCCTTAAACAGGCTGATTACAAAAGAAACTGCTGAGAATAATTGTT
Organism: Rhabdophis nuchalis; assembly: GCA_039707465.1. NCBI lineage: Eukaryota > Metazoa > Chordata > Lepidosauria > Squamata > Natricidae > Rhabdophis > Rhabdophis nuchalis. The sequence continues at coordinate 268,400,833 of CM077643.1, read as the reverse complement.
TTGCTCTATTTGTAAAAATCTATCAGGAATAAAGATGTAATCATTTAGCTCTAAATAGATTTTTAAAAACAATATTTATTTTGCATATAATCCATACAATTCTTCTAAGGAATTATTTTACCTGAAAACTGAGACCTGGAAGGGACTACATTAAAATTTGATTTGAATTCTTAATACATATACATTTCTGGAAATGTTACTGCTTGGAAATAATAATAGGATGGGTCAACAAAACCCACAGATATGCAGTACATTAGTGAAAAGAGTTCATTTTTACCTGCTCTGCCTCTGCAGCTAGCATCACATAATAGATTGTTTTCTGTAAAGTTAAATCAGGATGATATGATAGGAGCTGAAATTAAATTTGCTTGAGATTTTATTCATTTATTTGTTGGTTTACTGGGGGGAGGGGTATATTGAAGTTGGTGTGAGAGAAAAAATAGCAGATTTTCACAGGCTACCGAATTGCCAGGTTATATCTATATTTTTTTAATTAGCATAAAACTCCTCACTAACCATTGTTAAGTAACAATCCTCATGACATCACCTGACGTTTGTCTCTACCCAGCTGTGGAGACAACTGAAGTTGCCTTTAGTTGATCTGATGTTAACATGATGTTATAATGGCCCTCTTCTTCCAATATCAACCTTGCTGTATGATGAATTGACAGTGTCTCCAAGATAGTGTTGATGACAGCATGGTCAGAGGCTAGGATCCCGCCAAGTCTAGTTTAGTATAAAGCAGGGGCCTGCAAAGTTGGCTCTTTTAAGACTGGTGGACTTCAATTCCCAGAATTCCCCAGCCAGCCTGGCTTGCTGGGGAATTCGGGGAGTTGAAGTCCACCAGTCTTAAAAGAGCCAACTTTGCAGACCCCTGGTAAGGTGACTCTGGGCCTCCTGACTACTAATTGTATGGATTTTAGGCAGCTGTTTGTAAATTGTCAAGAATTCATATGGAATCAGTGGTACAAAAATACTATTAAATAAGCCAGTCTGTGCCAGCTTCCTCTCATCTCTAGTTTAGTGTAAGGTGACTCTCGGCCTCCTGATTACCTTCTTTTCAGATATTTTGTTTGTACAGAGGGGCTGTACCCTTTAGTGCAAAGATCAGTGATGTAAGCAAATTGATTGTTTGTCATTGGAGCACGTATATGGTGAAGGGTATAACATCCATGTATTGCAGCAGATTGCCTCTACCTGTCACAGCCAAAAACAGTAGGAGGGAGTGGGGGTATCTATTTGTTTGCTGATCTGCCCATCTACCTTCCAGAGGGACTAAAGGAGCTGCACAAATAAAATATTGAAAACATAAGTGTCATATATAAAATTTAAAGGAGGGAAGCAATGGTAAAATTTAATTAGGAAGAGGGATTTGAGGGCTCCAGCCAGCCCCACAACTAGGTGCTTTTCTGTGCACCCCAAGCACAGTCACAGAGCTATGTTTCCCAGTCTTTCTGTAAGGCTGACCTGTGGATGTGTTTAAACTGAAGATATTAAATTCACCACGAAAGATAATTTTAAAATATTCAGGTTCAAAAGTTATTCTAAAAATTATTCCAAAATAATTTTTGCTTGTTCCTTAATTCCTTTCATTCCTATTTTACTTCATTATCCAATTTTAATATAGTTCCTTCCAGATCTCATTATTTATGTTATGTTATCTCTCATGTTACCTTTCTGAATTCTAAATCCTAGAGTCAGACATGCAAGTTGCCAAGTAACTAAATAAAACTGAAGATCCCTTACCTCAAAGAAGTCTTTCCCAGCGTAGTAGAGAAAAGTCTCCATGGTGGAAATTAATTAATCCCTAACTTATCTAAATTAAATAAACAAATATATTAAATATGATAATGATATAAATAATGATAAACAAATAAACAAAGTTTGTAAATAGGTATAATATGGAGTAAATAGATGAATAAACAAACAAACAAATATTGTAAAATGAAACAAACCTAAACTATGTAAATACAGTGAAATAAAAGCAAAAGAATTAACCAACCAATCCTCACAGCACCCACACAGACCTAAAAGCTCTGGTGAATAGTTTTCATTCAGTCCACCAAAAAGTTTTATTTACTTCTCCTTTGTGAACTCATGCACCTGTCAATAATATTATGAAGCGTGACCTCACAGAGGAAAAGCAAAGCAAACTGATTAGTTGAATGAATGCTACTCAACAGTTTTATTTATTTTTCAATATTGCTAGAAAAGTAAATACAAAATCCTGCTGATGCATTTGGTGGAATCAGAGGATGAGGTAAACAAGAAAAATGCAGCAGAAAAATTAGCGTCCCTGAAGAAAGCAGAGAGATGTCTGGAGAAATACGCACGAAAGCATACATGGAAAAATATGGTAAGTCTTAATAAAATTATGAAAAAAGTAAGACATCCGTGTTCTCAGTCCTGCCCTTAATGGTCACCAATCCCTGAAAGTCTGCCAATTTGGAGGCCAACATAGGAGACCTAGTGTGATGGTAAAGTGTTAGACTGGCACCAAGGGATCTTTTCTACTATCTTTTCCTATTAGTATCTTATGATTATATACTTTGTTGTTTATATGTACACAGAGTTTATGCACTAGAAACAAATTCCTTTGTGTGTCCAATTACACTTGGCCAATAAAGAATATTTATTCCATTCCATTCTAATAAATGATTGAACTCTATTAGATTTCACATGCCATTTCTGGCCTTGGGCCTGACAATGAGTTCTTATGGAATCACAGACATATCTAGATGGCTCCATTGTTGAGGGGGACATTTTTATTTCTTTTCAATTATGGGATTTCTAGTTGGTTCATTTGTTTCAAATATCCTGATATATTAGCTTCAGTGCATCTTCTTCAATGTCATTTTCTGGTCTTCCTATCCATGGCTTTTAGCTTGAGTCCATGTAAAGAAGGTGGGATAGTCGTGCAGATGTTTTTATATGTTTGATAGCCATGGCCTAAGTTATTTAACATTGTTGACAGAAGAATCAGTGCACTGACAAATAGCAGTGGTGATAGTGAATCTCCTTGAAATATTCTTCAGAAGCTTTGTGCAAAAATTGATGGCACAATGGAACACATGGTTGCAGGTCAATGGTGAGATACTGGGAGAGGTTAATATCAAGAGAGGAATATTTCAAGAGGTATTATTATTATTATTATTATTATTATTATTATTATTATTAATATTATTATTATTATTATTATTATTATTATTATTATTATTATTATTATTATTATTATTATTATTATTATTATTATTATTATTGTTAATATTATTATGTTGTTAATCTTTGGTGAGATTCACAGCCTTTGGGGCTGGTTGGTAGCTCAACAACTCGAGTCCTAACCAAGGACCCAGGAACTGTTAAGGTAACGTCGGAGGATATAAGCTGTTCCAAGTAGGGTGGTTTTTTGTAGAGTCAGAATATTAAAGTCTGGTAAATTTAGAATTTCTAAATAGCGAGGTAGCCATTTAGGTATTGCTCCAAGGGCTCCAATTATAATTGGGACAACACACAATTTCTTTTTCCACAGTCACTCAACTTCAATTTGCAAGTCCTGGTACTTTGTGATTTTTTTCTTGCTGCTTATTTTCAATTCATGCATCACCAGGTATTGCAATGTCAATGAATCATACTTTTTTTCCTTTTCAACTATTGTTATATCAGGTGTGTTGTAGGCCAAGTGCCTGTCAGTCTGAATTCTGAAGTCCCACAAGATCTTGACTTTCTCATTCTCTAAAACCTCCTCCTCCTCCTCCTCCTCCTCCTCCCCCTCCCCCTCCCCCCCTCCTCCTTCTCCTCCTCCTCCTCCTCCTCCTTATTTAGATTTTTATCCTGCCTTTATTACTTTAAAGTAACTCAGGATGGTAAACCTATACAACATTCCTTCCTACTCCTGTTTTCCCCAAGAACAGCGACCTTGCGAGGTGGTTAGGCTGACAGAGAGGGACTGGCCCAAAGTCTCCCAGCTGACTTACATGCCCAGAGTGGGACAAGAATTCACAGGGACCTGGTTTCTAGTTCAATAATTTACCATTACACCAAAATGGCTTTAAATTGATATGGATACTCTCATTCATAATAAGTTCTCATAAATCCTGCATTGTGGAGTGACAAATACGTACAAGCAAAGTTATTTTATGTAAAAGATACTCTTTAGCAAATGTTCCCGTCCTCAGTTGAAGCTTTTCACACATTGAATTTAGGAATTAGAAGTAGAAGATAAGTCAACAGAGATAACCAAAAAGTCTGCAATTTTAATTTGACAACTCTCCTAACTTGGGTACATTTGTGCCCAGAGTACTTGCATGCAAATTGCATTCTTTTAAACTGTGCTTATCATGTGTAACTATGCAAAACTGAAAGTCCAAGACTTAAAAACACCCACCTGCTGCCTTTATTTAATTGGATTCTATCTAACCTTAACAAAGAAGTCAAGATATTTAAATGAGTATAGAAAGAAATAATCTGATGGCAAGATAAGACAAAACTTCTAAACTGCCCTTGGAAGTAGTGGCAGATAAAAGATAATAAAAGCAAGGAGAAAATATGATAAAACTAAAAGTAAATTGCCAAAAGAAATGCAAGAAGAGATAAGACAGAAGACAAGGTTAAATGAATTTTAGGAGAAAAGCTTTGATGAGCTCTTTGGAGTTCTTCTCCATTTAGAGTCAGGAAAATAGACAAGAATCAGAAAATATGATTTTACTTTGTCACAATTTTATTGAATTAAAAGGGGAGTTAAATCGGATTAATTTGATTTATTCAGGGCATACAACCTTGTCTTTTCAGGAGATGAGAAAGAACACTGATCCTGTAAACATTATGAGGATTTAGAAAAAAAATTCAGATATCAAACATTTGATTTGGCAAAACGATAGAAGACTGCATTTAGGAAGCAAAATATCATTCCAAATCAAATTAGAAGAGGAGAATATGAACAACGTATTCTCTTAGGCTCAGCATAGGCTAAAGATTTGTAGCCTTCCCAGGGATTGAATGCTATCATGTCATCTTGTGCAATGACATCGATGCCAAAACAGGTACTTTACCCATAAGTGTGCAAAGCCCATCTACAAGCACAACTAATGCCATTTTAGTGCTGTGCCCCAGCCTGAGCCCGAGTTGAAAAGCATCCAGATAATCAGTTTCACTCAGGGTTCTTTGTAGCTGAGGAGGACCAACTACCCTCTCAACAACTTTCTCTTTTTAGGGAAGGTAGGAGATGGGAATAAAATTGCCTGATACCATTGGGTGCAAGAATGGCCTCTTGAAAAGGGAACACATCACTGCCTTCTTCAAATCAGATAATACCACCCCTTCCTGCAAGGAGGTATTAACTATCACTTGGGATCCAGCCATATGCCAGCTTCTGGGTGGCCTTGATCAACCTGGAGAGGCATGGATCCAGCTTATAGGTGGCTGAACTCCAGCCACAAGGACATAAAATATAGAATAACAAAGTTGAAAGGGATCTTGGAGGTTTTCTAATCCAACCTCCTGCTCAAGCAGAAGACCCTATACCATTTCAGACAAGTGGCTGTCCAGCCTCTTCTTGAAAGCCTCCAGTGATGGAACACTCACTACTTCTGAAGGCAAGCTGTTCCACTGGCTGATTGTTCTAACTGTCAGGAAATTTCTCCTTAGTTCTAGGTTGGATCTCTCTTGGATTCGTTTCCATCTTTTGTTTCTTATATTGCCTTCAGGTGCAAAGAAAATAGATTGACCCATTCTCCTTTGTGACAGCCCTTCAAATATAGGAACACTGCTATCATGTCACCCTGGTCTTTCTTTTCACTAGATTAGCCATACCCATTTCCTGCAACCGTTCATCATATGTTTTGGCCTCAAGATCCCTAATCATCTTTGTTGCTTTTCTCTACATTTTTTCCAAAGTGTTAACACATTTTTTATAATGCGGTGACCAAAATTGGATGCGGTATTCCAGGCGTGGTCTTACTAAGGCTTTGTAAAGCAGTACTAATACTTCATGTAATCTTGATTCTATTCTGTTAATGCATCCTAGGATTGCATTGACTTTTTTGTCTGCTGCCACAGACTGCTGGCTCATAGTTAAATGATTGTCCACTAGGGTTTCAAGATTCCTCTAACAATTACTGCGATTGAGTAAGGTTTAACCTCTATCTGTACATATTTGGCTCCCGAATAACGAGCGGCTATGCCCTTGCGACAGAACCGAGGTTGAAACTGCGGAGCATGTCCTTCTATCTTGCCCCATGTATAACGCAGACAGATCTAAGTTACTGTCTCTCCTTGAAACCATCCCTTCTAGACTCAATGGTTGTAACTTGATGGCCCACTGCCTAGGCCAGGGGTCTGCAAAGTCGGCTCTTTTAAGACTGGTGGACTTCAACTCCCAGAATTCCCCAGCCAGCTGGCTGGGGAACTCTGGGAGTTGAAGTCCACCAGTCTTAAAAGAGCCGACTTTGCAGACCCCTGGCCTAGGAGATGGCTCTCCATATATCACTTTTCAGGTCTCAAAATTCTTCTTAAGAGCTGTAACCATTAGGGGAGAACGCTGTAACCCTCCCTAGTTAAGCTATTGACGATCCATTGTTATGATATTATGATTATGATTATGATTATGATTATGACTACTACTATTATTATTATTATTATTATTATTATTATTATTATTATTATTATTATTATTATTATTATTATTATTATTATTATTATTATTATTATTAGCGTTTCTTCCTGTAGTACTTGTGTTTTGGTCTGTGACCGTAAATAAAAGTATATATATATATATCTGTACATATTTATTTGATTTATTTATTTAACATATTTATTGCCCCCTATGACTCTGCCTTCTTTTCCACTGGTTTTCAACATGTTTGAACAGTCTCACCACTACTTTGCATGAAAGCACAAAAAGACCAATAAAAGGAATTAAGGTGAAAAATCTGCATCGTAAACCTACAGCACAGCCTGTCATGTTTAGCAAAGACCCTATCATTATGATATCATTTACCGTGGATAATGTGCACCTACGCTGTGCCATTGTCACAGATAATAGATATGCTGGAGCTGGAAGTTCCACACTGCTAACTCAGCAGACAGAGGAAAGGTACTTCTTCTTAATGTCTGTCTACACAGCTTTCTCAGTGCTGATTTTAAGTACCAGAGGGGGATCAAAGGAACAAGGCAGACTCCCCAGTTCACAGCCTGACCATCTTTTTTCAAAGACGTGTAATCCATCTTGGGTGTGTATTATTTTACCCTCTTAAACATGGGGTAGGTATTGTAGCTATCCCAGTGTGTATTGTAATTCACTGTCAGTCTTTATACTCTATACCTGTGATGGAGAACCTATGGAACGGGTGCCACAGGTGGCACGCGGAACCATTTCTTAGGGCACGTGAGGCGTTGCCCTGTCAGCTCCAGTATGCTTGTGTGCACTGGCCAGCTGGTTTAGGCCTTCTTTTGAGGCCATTGTTTGTCCTCTGAAGGCTTCAGGGAAGCTCCTGAAGCCTCTGGAGGTCGTGGGGAGGCTGTTTTCACCCTCCCCAGGCTCCTAGGAAGCCTCTGGTGCCTGGGGAGAGCGAAAAAAAGTGTCCCAAAAGCAGGGGGTCGCGCACATAGCATTATGGGGGTGGCACACCCATGCACGACCCCCCTGCGCTCCCCCCGCTTTTGGCACACAAGCTAAAAAAGGTTAGCCATCACTGCTCTATACCAAGGGTGTCAAATCAAGGTCTGCAGGCTGAATCCGGCCTGCTGGATGCTTAGATTTGGCCCATGGAGCTGGAAACAGTGAAGGACCATCCCGCAGTCTCTGCCAGCAAAAATGGAGCTCCATTTTCATTGGCAGAGGGTTGCAGGAGCTTGGGAGCCCGTTTTTTTTCTGGCAGAGCACTCGGGGCACCACAGGCATGAGTGACACCACCCTGGCCATGCCCATCCTGCCCCCCCAATGTCAAACACAACCCTGATGTGGCCTTCAATGAAATCAAGTTTGACAACCCTGCTCCCCTATAGTTACTGATTATTGAATGTAATCAGATCCATTAAAACTCAGAAAATATTATGGGGTCAAATGGGAAACTCTACACGTTAAACTAGGCTCAAGAGTGAGCAACAGAGAGTATCTTGAATCTGCCCAGGTAGTCCTCAACCTACATCCATAATTGAGTCCACAATTTCAGTTGTAAGCCATGGCAGTTGTAAAGCGAGACCTGCTTTTATTTTTTTACAGTAATCATTAAGTGAACACCACAGTCGTATAAAGAACTCATTGTGAATTATGGAGTAGGGTTTTTTTCCCCAGAAAGCAGAAGTAAATGATTGTTTTAATTGTCTCAGCCAGTTTTCTCTCTCATGTCACCTCATGAGATGCTGTCTGTTGCAGAAAAAAACACTTCATTTTGTTGCAGGCTAGCTTAGCAGTATGTTAGTTATTTGTAGAGTACCCTCCCTTCAACAAAGCCAATTGACACACTTTCTACAAGATGCAATGAAGGATGATTCCTTTTTTGTGTTTGTGTTAGATTAAAAAATAAATAAAAATCTTTAAAAAACAAAGCCAATGCTTAACACTCACTCTCTTTAATTCACTTTAGGTTTTATACTTCTCTTTAACAGCAGAGCTGAAACAGAACTATAGCTATGGTATGATAATAATAATAATAATAATAATAATAATAATAATAATAATAATAATAATAATAATAATAATAATAATAATAATAATCACAAACTGATTACAAAGCTAGACATGACCAAGTTGCTAAATTTATCCACTGGTCATTATGTAAAAAATATGGTTTACCTGTATCCAGAAAGTCATGGGAACACAAAGTGGAAAAGGTTATCGAGAATGAGAGGGTGAAGATCTTGTGGGGCTTTCGAATACAAACAGACCGTCATTTGGAGCACAACACACCAGATATCACGGTTGTACAGTTTATAGATATCGCTGTTCCTGGAGATGCCAGAGTCGAAGAAAAAGAACTAGAAAAAATAATGAAATATCGCGACCTGGCCATCGAAACCACACGGCTATGGATGAAGCATGTCACAGTGACACCCATTGTCATCGGGGCACTTGGCACCATGTCCAAGAATTTTACTAAATATCTCAGCAAATTGCAGCTTCCTGCAATAACACCAGTGGAACTGCAAAAATCTGCGCTACTTGGAACATCTTACATCCTAAGAAGATACTTGGTTGATACCTAGGATGCTGGCAGCAAACTGTATCAGCCATTGGCACCAGTCAGTAGTATTTGCAATGCATTTTTGAATGTTCAGCTGGCTGAGTTTCATGTTTTATGAATAAAGTAAATAATAATCATCTTTATTGTCATTGTACTAAAATTACAATGAAATTGGTTTCATGTATGTATGTATGTATGTATGTATGTATGTATGTATGTATGTATGTATGTATGAATGTATTTCATTTCATTTATTGTCATACCATCTTATCCTAGGGTACCTGGGTAGTTTACAGTCATAAAAATGAATGCATGCATATACATTAAAACATAAATATATTAAAACCAAATTGTACATACAATTTAAGGATATGTGGGGAGGGGGATGGAGTGGGAAGAGGTGGGATCTGTTGTTACTTGATCAACCGCTTTCCCTGTACTGTTCCCCCTTTGCGGCCACAAGCCAACTGGCAGAGCCAGATCCTTAGGCCCTTACAAAAGGATAGTAGGGTTGGGGCCAACCTCACATCGTGGGAGGGGGGCAAGATGTTCCAGAGGGCAAGAGCAACAGCAGAGAAAGCCATCCTCCTGAACCCCGCCAACGTGAATAATCAGTCTGACGGGACCCGCGGCACGCCTCCTCTGCCACAAGAGTGGTACAGGCCAGTGAGATTAGTATAGAGAAGGTTGCTGGCTTAAAATCAGAAGGTTTTTTTAAATTACAATTTCATTTTATTGAATAGATAGTATTGGCTATTTCAGCAGTTATACCATGGTAGGAGTTCTTTCAAGTTGTTCGTAGTGCTTGGAGGTATCTGTGTTTTGCTGCTTCAGGCTTGCATATAGAGGCTTAACTTGTGCATGGGTGAGCATGTACACAGCAAGGGAATTGTCTAATAGGAGGATGTAGAAACTTGCGGTAGGGATTGAGTACATTTTAAGCTTGCTATAATGTATCAGTCCAGATGGGATTTTTCAAAATCTGACATTGAGCCAGTTGGTATGAACGTAGGACAGGAACAGTTTAAATGGTAAATGTTGATTATGCCCTTCATATCAAAACAAAACCAGTTATATTTTACTTGTTCATATGGTATCAGAGTTTAAAAGAACATGGGTCAAAAATCCATAAAACTCACATATGAATAGGATATTCATTGTTCATATACCTTTCTTGCAAACCAACACATGAATTATATTGGCTGTGTAGTTCCAAACCTCTGCACCAATTTGACATGTTTCCAATTAATAAGAGTCGAACTTTCTTCAAAATATAATCTCCTGATAAAAATGAATCTTTTGGATGTGTCTGTTTTCTTCAGATAATGGGGTTGCATTTTTTTCTAATTAATGTTCACGGATTTGGGGGAAAAATAGACTCGCTTGGCCTCCAGGCTGACATAAAGCAGGTTGGGCTTTACAAAACTGACAATGTGGCAAAGAAGCAGATTGGGCAGTGTTTGCCTAGTCTTGTCATACATTCACAACTCAGTTGTGATTTGCCTCCTCTCCCCACAAGTGGAATGGAAACTCTCTACAATACAGCAGAGAAGAATGTAAATGCTGTATAAGATGCCTTGAGTGCTTATAGAAGGAGAAATTAATGTAGCCACTAAATAAATGAAAGCAGAGAATATGTTAACTGATGTTAAGTTCCTATTTGCTTCGTATGGTTTCCATGAAGTAGATTAAGTTGCACAAACAACCCACCCGAAGAAACTTTACATTAATCTAGTTCCACTGGGGGAAGAAATAAAGTTGGGCACTGGATATTTCTTTGTGTATTTAATGGAAAATATTTCATCTTCCATCTTTGGGATGTACATGTCTTATTTCATTCTGAGCGTAAAAGCAGAACACATCCATTTCAAAAGTTAGAATAGTTCTGCGAAAAGGCGATATAAACATTATAAACACAATAATCAAATTCCCACTGAGATTTAGATTCTGTTCTTCTCTCTGTGCGCTGCTGAGTCAATGAACAGTGGCTGGAAGCACCCAGCCTTTGTTGGTGAAAAGGGGAGAATTCAAATCCACATAAAAGACCTTTGAAAGTCTGCCATCACTCCAAAAGCTTTTCAAGCAGCAGATTACTATTTCGGCGATAAGGAAATAAAGGAAAGACATTTCTGTTAAGATGGTTGGTGCACCAGAAAGCTACAAAAAAGTGTATTTAGTCTATTTGAAGGAGAATGTCTGCAACAGAACCTTCATAAGCTGGTTTCTAAAAAGAAATCAGACATTTCCAACTTCTCTTTTGATGACATTAATTAAACTTACTGGGAGAAAAAAAATCATTTCCTGAAAATGAGCTTAATAGCAAGGCAACTTTTATATAAATTGCTTTAATTGGGGGAAGGGAACAACAACCGCCCCCCCCTCCCCCCCCCATGTTAAGACCTTACAAAAGAAAACATTCACCGAAGGAGATGCTATTCAAACCTTAATTCCAAAATCTCTATAAAAGGGAGAAATTCTTACAAAGGACAAGGGCCTTTTATTAAATAAGTAAATAGATAGATAACATGTTCAAAAATAGAAAAAGTATCGTGAGAAGTTATGGGGAAGAAATTACAAGAATATGCCAAAACATCCTACTGAGAATGCGACAGAAACTCTGTTGCACCAAAATAATGGGGTATATTAACTGGCAAGCAGCCCAAGCTCAGCCCTATTTATGCTAAGCTTGCAAGCATCTATGTTGTCTTCCCAGTATATACACAGAGAAAGAGAAAGATGGAAAAGAGAGAGAGGGAAAGTGAGAGGGAGAAAGAGAGAGAGAGAGAATATATCATCATGGGTTCGTGTCAGTCTCTTATTCTAATAACTGGAGAAGTTCATTAATTGTTATTATCATTATAATAATAATAATAATAATAATAATTTTAATATTTCTAAACCGCGCCCTCTCCCCACAGGGACTCGGGGCGGTGCACAGGCACAGTAAAACAATAAATACATATAAACATTTCATTAAAAATAAATTAAATCCAAACCTGCGCTAAAATTCCCATTAAAACTAAGCAATATTACAAAACCCCAATAAAACCCCAAAGACAGAGAGACTATCCTAGGCCGGCCAGACAGAAGAAATGAGTTTTTAATTTGAGACGGAAGGAGCGGAGGTCCGTGGTCGTCCTAATATCGGGGGGAAGGTCGTTCCAGAGGGCCGGGCCCGCCACAGAGAGAGCCCTTCCCCTGGGCGTCGCCCGCTGACAAAGTCTAGTGGACGGCACCCGGAGAAGTCCCTCTCTGTGGGAGCGAATCGGTCGTGAGGATATATGAGGCAGGATCCGATCCCGCAGATAGCTAGGTCCCGAGCCATGGAGCGCTTTAAAGATGATAATCAACACCTTGAAGCGCACCCGGAAGACGACAGGCAGCCAGTGCAGCTCGCGCAAGAGCGGTGTTACATGGGTAAACCTAGTGGTTCCCATAATTGCTCGCGCGGCTGCATTCTGGACTAGCTGAAGTCTCCGGGTGCACCTCAAGGGGAGCCCCATGTAGAGAGAGTTGCAATAGTCCAGTCGGGATGTCACGAGCGCATGAGTGACTGTGCGAAGGGCGTCCCGATCCAATAGGGGGCGCAATTGGTGAACCAGGCGAACCTGGTAAAACGCCCTCCTGGCCACGGCTGTCACTTGATCTTCCATGGACAGCCGGGCATCCAGGAGGACACCCAAATTGCGCACCCCATCCACAGGGGCAAGATGTTCGCCCCCTATGGCCAGCGATGGTGCTTCTTTGCACCAAGACTAACCAACCAGTAGGGCTGAACATTAAAATATTGAAGATATATTAAAACTAATCCTGACTGCTTCATCACTGGTTAGCTGCAGCACCTACATCTCAGCATCTAGATGTCAAGACAACGTGGGTTCTTAAATAAAGGACTAGCACACAGTTGAACGACCCTAAAGCTGCCAATGGATTTTCCTCTGGGATTCACAATGATGTTGTGTGATCCATTTGCTGAACATTCATTGCACTGCCTCCATTCCATCTGGCTAAATGTGTATTGTAGCAAGCATGTCCTGCCCCATTGGTGACTGGTCACTATTCTCCATCCTGGGCTGCTAGATTAGTAAAGTGATGAACCTTTTCTTTCTGAGAGCATTTTAATCCACACACTGGAGAAATAGTGGAACACTGTGCCTTCCTTGTTCTCTTTCCTTTTCCTTTGAAAACAGTTTTATAAAATGACCTACAAATAGTTAAGTGGCAGAGACAAAATATTGGGGGAGGCTCAGCGAAAGAAGGGGCAGCTGCTAGAAGGAGAAAGTGGGTTTAGGTACTCATTCAGGAGTACAACAGGCAAGCAAACAATCCCACCCTCTGCCTGACAATTGTAAAAAAGAGAGGATAGGCCCCCTTTCCCTCCCATCACTCTTCAAGTTCTCCTGAACCAGAATTCAGTCACATTTTGTGGTTGTTGGTATCTTCTTAATCAAGTTGGTAAAGCAAAGTGTGGATCTCTTGGACTGACCAAAAGGGCTGAGGTGAAATTGACAAGTATTTGTCAGTTTCCCTTTCAGGCTGAAATGTAAGAAAAATGAAACATTGATGTGTGACTGTTTTCTCTCTCATCACACTAATAGTGGATTAGTGGAAAACTCAATGTGAGCAAACAACTTCTGCAATTGAGCCTGCAATTACGGTTGTAAGTCATACTGATCATTAAGCAGGTAATCACATGACTTCATCACATGACTTCACCTGATTTTATGACCTTTTTTGGCTAGATTATTAGCTATGGGTGCTTTTTTATTTTTGGAAGAAAATGGGAAGTGCCAGTTTTTAGTAAAAGCATTGCATATCACGGTCATGTCACTGCAGGATGCTTCAAACAGCCATAAATGCAGGCTGGCTCCTGAGCACTCAAAATATTGTCACATGGAACTTCAAATCCAAGTTGTAAGTAGTCTGGGGAAGGTCGTAAGTCAAGGACTACTTGTTTTCCTCTGAAATCCATTCACCTCTAGGATGCCATGACCATTGGATGTTGTTTGCTCATGCAAATGGAAACCTCTTGTCCACAGAAAGGAGAAGACAATTATTGTATGCTTTCTTGATATGTCAGGAAAGGAATAAACAGCAGGGGAGCCCACCAGTTGCATTTGATGGGCTACCTGGCTAGATCATGGCCTAAGTTTGAAATCCAGACAATGCTTTCTTAAGCCAGATTCATTTCCAGCCGAGTAGAGACTATGTAATTGAAGGTGCTATGTGGGGTTGACTTCATGCTTATGCTAACTCTCAGAGTTGCCTCGAAACACCTGCTGCACGCTGAGCAATCTCAAAGGCACAGTACATTCTAAAAGCAAAGCTCCTTTGAAATTAGCTGCGTGTTGCCATCATCCCTAAACTCTTTGCGTTGCTTTTCAATCCCTGCTTCCCCTGATCACAACCTTTGCTCTGCTTGGATTTGCACTCTGTTGTCTCCCTGTCTCCTGTCCCAATGACTATTTGGATCATTTTCCACCTCTAGTGACATAACCAGGTGCTGTTGCCAAATGAAACTTTTGCTCCCCGTGCATCAAGAGTTCCCTGCCTCCCTTTGTTGCCGAAAAGCAATGAGCAAAATACTGCATTTGGCTTTTTCTCTTCTACCTCCTTGTTTCACCCACAACACGCATTTCCTCCCTAGATAAGAAGGTTTCTTAGTGTGGGTTTCTTTAAGGTTGTTTCTATCGCTGATGTCCAGTGTGTGTATGTGTAAAAAAAAGATGGCAGGTAAAACTGAAGCCATACCATCTTCTGTATGTGTTGTACCTTTGTTCCCCGTGTACTTATCCATAAAACTATGTAACATGGGGCCTCCTCGTCTGTGATTTGGAGGAGATCTCGATGAAACCTTCTTCAGGAAGAGAAGGGCTCTGATTTGCAAATGCAGAGGAAGAGTTCTAGGACACTCCTTTGAGAGGTCCATCTTTGGAGATTTGGAGAGTACAGCAGTGAATTTGCTACTTATAGGCATGCTGGTAATTGACTCCCATTCACCAGAGCCTTCTAAATGCAACAAGGGCCATGGGAATTAAAGAAGGCAGGACCAAGGCCAAGTAAGGCCTTCCCATTTGTCTCTCCATGGAGTTATAGTTGCATATGAGGTAGGGGTGCCCTCAAAGAGGGAGTAAATGAAGTCACGATAGCAGCCATAGCCACATGATTGTGACTGGTATCTTAGGCATGATGGAAGATGATGCCTAAAGAGGTGGCTATGCCCTGTAGCAGGACACAGTGTCTTTTCTTTGCTGAGAAAGTTTTGTTGGCAGTTGATTGTTTTCAAAATTAAACAGATAAATCTTCTGCTCTGAAAATAATAGTTTTTCCTTCTCATGTGGAAACTAACCTGGGTCTGAGTGCCTTTCCTAAATGAGTTTTATTTCCCCCACTCTTGTTTGCTCTTCCTGGTTGCTGCATCTGCCCTTTTCTCTAAATTTATTCTTAGGTTATCAAGGAGCTCTGCCAGTTGTGAAAATATTGATTTTACTTTCATCAGTGATGGTGTCTCCTCTCACCTCTTTTTTTTCCTGAGTTCTTTTAAGAGGGCATATCAAAAAGCTAGCTAGAACCCTGGTTCAGCTAACTAAGACTGGCTGATTTACAACCTTATTATCATTAAAACTGTAAAATAATAGATATTATTATTCCAGACAGTCACAATGTTTAAGACATGGGGCTTCAAAAGAATGTGTGGGGTCGTCTAGCACAGGGGTCTCCAACCTTTCTTTAAGTCTGAAGGACTTCAGCTCCCAGAATTCTCCAGCCAGCAAAGCTTATTATGTATATAGCATAATAAGCTGGCTGGAGCTTATTATGCTATATACATAATAGCAAAGCTGGCTGGAGAAGTCTGGGAGCTGAAGTCCTTCAGACTTAAAGTTGCAAAGGTTGAAGACCCCTGGTCTAGCATGCAAAGAAAGCTTTATAGTCTATACCAGGGTTGTCAAACTGGATTTCTTCAAAGACCGAGTCAGCATTGTAATTCTCCATGGGCCGGCCAGGGGGGTGGCAGATGGAACAGATGGCCTATTGAAGCACTCTGCTGGCCAAAGTGGAGTGGGGGGGGCAGGTGTGCCCCCCATGCCCTGTTTTGGCTGCCAGAGGCACTGCGGGCCAGTCCTTTGCTATTTCCAGACCAGCCCGCAGGGCAGATTTAAGCACCCTGTAGGCCAAAACCCCAACGCTAACCCTGGGCTATACAGAACACAACTTGCTAGATTGAAATAAGCAAACACAACCTTTAAGCAAGTGGTTGGCATTCTAACTCATGAGAATGAAGATCTGAAATCTTGATTCTCACTGTTCAGGCAACATTAAATCATATCATTTCATACAATTTTCTAATAGTCCAAATAGGTTTATTGTTTACAGTAAATTCCTTCTGAACGCTTTTGACTTATAAATATCTTAGGAATGTAGATTGTTATAAATGACCTGAGTTACAATTTATAACCATGGAAAAGCAGAGACCAGTTTATGACAACAAAGGACCAATCGTTTTAAACCAGTAACAAATGAGAAGAAATCTTGGTGAGTGGGCAAGTGGAAATAAGACCACATTCTGCTAGACAAGGAAGTGGGCATTGAAAGACAACCTGATTAATAGTCAATTCCACTAAAAAGAAAGAAACAGAGGCCAAGATTATGAGAATGTACACACCATTATCAAACAGAAAAGGTGAATAGAATCATAAGGTTTGCTGGAAGACTCCTGATCTGGATTGTCCAACTGTTGCATGTAGTGTCTTCTTCTCCACAAACCTTAACCAATGTCCCATCAGCCTGGATGAGGAAAAGTAATGTAAGAACATGCAAATGGGAATTGATTATTGAAATGTTTAAATAAATAAAACAATTTACTGTGTCACTTTTGTTCCTATGGTCTCCTATCTACTGTTACCTAAGATCCTGAATCTTTGGACTTTAGCCACCCCACAACTCAAAATAAAAATCAAGAGGACTCCGAGTGCCCTCACATTGTGTAACCCAGAGATGATCTTGCCACTTAGAGCGGAGGTGACATGGCATAATGAAATCAATGGATAGACTGGAAAAAAAATGGCAAAGTGTCGGCTGGTGACGCCCAGGTGAAGGGCCTTCTCTGTGGCGGGCCCAACCCTCTGGAACGACCTACCCCCCGAACTTAGAACTATCACGGACCTCCGCTCCTTCTGCCAACATCTGAAGACGTACTTTTTCCATCTTGCCAGCTTGGCCTAATCCCCACAATCAAGTTTATAGACTGAACCCTAAATTGTTTTAATTGGATTTCAATGGGTAAGAGTTTTAATGGATTTTAGCACAGGGTATTGTATTTAATTGGTTTTTTAGTATTTATTATTGTCGTTTTATATTTCTATTTTAATTTCCTGTGCACCGCCCTGAGTCCCTTTGGGGAGAGAGGCGCGGTTATACAAATTTAATAAAATAAATAAATAAATAAATAATAAAAAAGAATTGTAGCTTAGCTGGCATGGATTTCAACCCAGTTTCCATGCTTGAAACCTCAGTACATGAAGGATCACTTTTTTCTCTTGGTATCTGCACCAGACTTATTCAGCCTACTGCCCTCCAAATACATAGACTTTCAACTCTCATCACCTCTGTCATGAGAACCAGAGAGTGTGAAAGGCCAGGCTATGTAATCTTGCCAAGTTATTAGAAATGCAACTTTGGAAGTTTTGATGCTTGGCATCTTTATTCGGTGTAGTACTAGGAGGAATTAGTACCAGTGATAGCAAGTAAGGAACGCCATCTTTTTTCTCTTTCTCTGTGCATACTCTTTACCTGGACTAATTCATACAGCCTGCTTTCTATAAGAAAAGGTTTTGTCCCAACCATGAGATAGAAAGTTGAGAGTTTCTGTTTCTGGAGAGAGCCAGAATGAGCGGGTTGCATTCTTCACCCAAATCTTTTGATCTTCTCTTGAAAATTTCAACAAGGATTGTTTCAACCTCTTCCCTACAAAGCAGTTACTTGCAGAATTATGCACATACTTTAAACAGTGGTGAAAGAAAGTGGGGGAGTATTCGGATGGGATTAGTAGGAAAAGAGTAACAGAAAGATTTTAGATTTGGACTGTGTCTCTTTAAAATGAAGATGTATATAAGAAGCCAAGGAACTAGCAGCATCTTGCAAGCTGAGTGATCTGCAGAACCCGAAGAGGGGCAAAAGGCTTGGGATAGCATTGAGAAAAGCAATCCTGATTGGAAGCCGTTCAACTTTGCTTCATTTAAAGAAGAAAAATGCGAAGGAGACACGAGAAATGATGAATAAATTATATGAGTCGACCATTTCTAAATTGCTTCTTATTATGGGCCTCTCTAATAAGAGGCTGGAAGAAGATAGCCTATCTATGCATGTTAATGAGATGCTAGAGATATCACACCAGCTGGATGCTCAGTGACTCTACAAGAAGCAGTTTTAATTGCTTTAATGCTAAAGAGCCTCCCAGAACATTCTAAAGCTCTTATGAGTGCTCCATAAATAATAAAAGATGCAAACCAGCCTCCTACAACTGATAGAAGAAAATCAAACCAGAATCCACAGAGGATGATCCACCAAAGAACAACATATGTAGGAATATAGGGAGCATAGTGATAAAGTTAATGGAAATTTTTTACTTTGTTGACATGAATAGGCTTTGGTGATAACCCTGAAAGGCATTATGAAGCAATCCAAACCAACTTTAGTGTCATTAATTAATTTTAAGAAGGGCTTTTTTTTTTTACTGAACTAAACATGGATTGCAAAATTGCAATGTACTGTATCTAGTAAATGGGTAAACAAATTTCTTGCCAAAAGCAAAGGGTCTACAACACTGAATTGCAAAGAGGGAAAAGAAAAGAAAAAGAACAGTTGAACTGATTATTTAAAATAGTTTATATATTCCGATGGTAAATGCTAACTTAACAGCACTGGAAGAAGCTGTGCAGTACAATTTAAAGGAGAACACAGGTTTGATAAATTGAGAAGACTGTCTTATAAAATGAACTCTCAAGGACAGTAGCCTATTTGAAATGGATTATGAGTTTGAAATGGCTAAAACTGCAAAACAATACCCATGTAATAAGTGTTTGAAAACCAGCTCCTAGAGAATTGAATGCAATATCTCAGCTGGGCAAGGGAGATTTAGCAAGGGGGCCTAAAGGAAGATCCTTATAATGTAAAATCTAAAACTATATGGTGTATACAAGTAAAAGGAATCAGACCAACTTTTCTTCAGCATATCAAAAGAGAAATACAGAGATGATTTGCAGTAATAACCTTGGAAAGTGGCGATTAGAACTTTAGGAAGGAACAAATAACTTTTGACATTATTAGTCAGAAAAGTCAATTGCTGGGGAGGGGGGGAATTAAGGAGTATTTTGCAAAAATAAGTAATCCGTTTTGAAAATTATCTGCATTCAGATAATAAAGCAAGTATGTCACGATTGATGTGGGAAGATGCTTTTGGAAGAGGACATTGAACCCTACAACATTGCCATGTGCTTCTGAGCAGAACAGCGGAGAGAAAAAAATATCTTCTTATGGAGGTGACAAGGTCATGTTTCTGAATGTAGAATTATCAAGTGGGTTCTGGGGAGAAAAAGTCATGACTGCCACTTATCTGCTGAATAGTCTACCAACCCAAACTTTAGAAATGATACTTGTGGATTATGAGAGATGAACAAACTCAACATGAATAGTGTTTCTGCTAGAATAGGGCTGTCAAACTCCCAGCCCATGGGTCAGATGTGTCACATGCCGGCCATGCCCTCGCCCAGTTTAGCGAAGTGGGAGAAAGTTCCAATACATCACATGAAGCCACTATGATGACATGAATTGACACCCCTGATCTAGAATATCTCAAAGATAAAAGAAACCTAATTGAATTGTAGTACAGAAAAAATGTACTTGATATGTACTATGCACTATGATACATAGTAAATGTACTATGATATATAGACAGTCTCTAACTTTGCTATTGTGACCATTCAAAATTGCAACAGCACTGAAAAAGTGACTTATGACTGTTTTTCACACTTATGACCATTGCTGCATCTCCAGAGTCAATGATCAAAATCAAGACAGCAACAGCTCATAGAAGATTTCATTGTAAACTTTGACTAAGTTAGGACTGGTAAAATAAAGTGATGGAGAAATGGAGCTTAATGAACAAAACAAAAATTAGGACGAGAATGCTACCTGAAACATTCTTTTATATTGCCAAAGAAACAAGTAACATACATAATCTCCATATTGCAAGATTTTGAAGGAATGCCGAGTGTGATAGACTAAATTTTCATCCTGACATGTAGATGATTTGATTGCATGCTATCAGGAGAAAGAAAATAAAAGATTGTGAGGTCCCTAAACCCAAGGTGAAACAACTAGGAGACATTACCTCTTACTTTGATTTTCAAATAGAAAGAAAGAGGAATATTTGTTATCTTCATAACAAGAAGCAAAAAATAACGGTCTTTCAGAAATATCAAGGATAAATGGAAACCAGGAAGATAGTATCTACTGTAAATTTCCTACACCAGGATAAAAATGATGTTCTTCGACCAAACAATAATCGGAATAGGAATGCCGTTGGGGAACTTTACTTTGTAGTCATAGTAGCAAAGCCAAATATCACTGCAGCTGTTTGAATCTTAAAGGACGTATACCAATCAAAAGTGGCAATAACTTCATTGGATCTTATCTTCTCTGTGCAACCTCTGTTGGGTACAAACACTCTAACCCTGGCAATGTGCACTCATGTCTCTGAATCCAATTTCCTTCTAAATCTTGGATCTTTGACTCCAGATTGCATGGCTATCTTTCTATGATGCCTGGACCAACAAGCTGTCTCCCAACCTTGGCAATGTTAAGACCTGTGGACAACATGTTAGCTGGGGAAATCTGGGGACTGAATTTCCCATATCTTAAAGTTGCTAAGGTTATGAAACACTGCTGTAGACTAGGCTCATCTGAACTTGGATTCACTTAGGCAGGACTGTTCCCCCTCCCCATTTAATATTTCTCTACATGTGTGTGTTTATCTGTTTGTTAGCACCCTTAAAAGAAAACTTCTCACTACCAATATGTGTGCATGTTTAGCTTGCAATAGGATGCCAGAAATGTTTGGACTGCAGTCAAAAGACCAGGAAGGCATCTAAAGTGACAGCACACATGAATTTCAGACTATTAGAAAGAAGTAATTTTAAATAGGTAAGCTATTACACAGATGTGTACTGAACTGAAGACAGAATGGATAGTAAGTCTAAAAAAGAATCCTCTTCTCCCATGGGACTCAAATGATTAGACCATATAGAAGTAGCTCATTCATTTACAGTAGCAGTATATATTAGCAATTCAAGCACATCAAGAACTTCAATCACTTTGCAATTGTTCCTGTTTTTGAAACTGATAGGCCAAAGCCAACTGAGATATAAAGACAACTGAGGATATATGCCTTTATCATAGATGGAATAGTCTCAGAGAAAGTAGGTCAACCCAAAGAATCTGTGTGTATGAGAAACCCATTTGAGGGGGCTTTTTTGAAGTATTATCCAAGAAAAGAGAAGGTAGTTAATAGCTGCTATGGAGGGAGTTCAAGCACATTTTCCAAAGAGTGATGGGAATTTGCAATTGGTTACTGAGTCCACAAGAAGAAACATCTCTCTGTCTCTGTCTCTGTCTCTGTCTCTGTCTCTGTCTCTGTCTCTGTCTCTCTCTCCCTCTCCCTCTCCCCTTTCTCTTATCAAAATTTATAGGCCATTCATCTCACAGTTTGAGGCAACTCTGAGTGGCTTACAACATTTTGCAGGTCAGAAGCATTAACTTTTATGTATTAGTTACTCAAGATATTTTAAGTAGAGAGAGCAAAGAGGCCATGAATACCCAGTCAATTCTTTCTCCTTAATATACAACTACTGTACAGAAACAGAAACCATACCCCACCCCCTTCTAGCCCTGAAGATGTTACCTAGTCAAGTAAAAACAACAAAGCTCAGAGAACACCAAGGACTCCACTGATCCTTCCTTTGCTTTGCTATCTCTGATTGAAAGGTTCCTGTTCACACAAAAATATCCTTTTCATATTTTTCTTTCCCCTATCAGTGGGATAGAAAGTTTACTTAATACGTTTTGCTTCTTCTTTTTGGACTAGCTATTCTTAATGGTTTTGATCTTACTAACCATGATGGTTCAGAGTTTAGATGCTGGGCTTTGTCAGTTAGAACCTAGAGTCAGCAATGACTAGCAGAGTAAAATTACATCCTTTCCTTTCCTTTTAGTATGGCTTGCTAAATATGAACTGAAAGATCTGAAAAATTACAACCAGGCTATCTCAACATTTTCCATGCTGAAATCAGTTATGGCGTGTGGCCATGTGTAAAAAGGTCATTTCAGAAGTGATTCTAACTTATGAAATGCCTTTTCCCACAGAGGATTACATTGCAATTACTTTGGGCTTTTTATTCCCTGGAGGATCCCTGACATAGATGCTTTACTGAAGTAAGTAGAAGTGAATCCATCAAGTACTCGGATAGGGGCTGTTCTGGAGAACCCTATGTTAACTAAACATTCTGTGCATCGCTATAAAAATATAAAGATTAGCACTGGGTATTTTTATTCCTCTACACTCTTGATTTCAATGATGCATTTGAATATAGTGTGAAGATTTTATTTCTTGCTTTTGCAGCCAAGTTGTTCTTGAACTCAGTTAAATTCAAATAAATAGGGAAGGATTCAGAGAGACCAACTTGCAAGCACAATACTTTTTAAAGCTAATCTCATAAAAGAGAGAAATCAAAGACTGAAGGATATTTATATTTTCCCTCGCTTCTTCCACTTCCACTTTTTTTTGTTTATCGTGTTTTCTAATTAGAATATTCACTTGGTGAGTTCCCACAGGAAATTCAGCTTTATCTGACTTTTCTCCCTGTTTGCAAAAATATAATCTAACATCAAACAAAACATAGGAGGCAGATAATCTTCATTTCTCATACCAGGCTGCTCTGATTTGCCTTCTCTTTTTGCCTATTTGAGAGTTTACAACTCCATGTCCTTGATGCTGAATCTACTAAGCTGCATATGTTTTAGAACTATAAGAATATAAATCATCTACCTCAACTCTCTGCTCAGTCCAGAAATCCATTAAACCATCTCAACTGATCATTCATCTCCCATTTGAGGAACTCCAGCAAGATTTTGGGTAGATTACCCAATTATTTAATAGTTTTTACTAATATCCATCCTGAATCTCCTTGGTTTTAATTTAAAACTCACTGGTTCTTGCTTTGCACTTCCTTGCATTGGTCCATCTTCTTTTATGAGTGGATCTTCAAATCAGTTTTAACTCATGATGAGTGCCTGGTTAAATCTCTGCAGTTTTCTTGCCAAGATTATGGAAGTGTTTTGGCTGCTTTCCATGGCTGAGGGTGATTGTCCCAAGGTCCCTAGCTTGCTTTGTGCCTAAGGGTAGAACTAAGGGTAGAATTCAGAGTCTCTTGGCTTCTAACTTAATGCCTGGACCACTGCACCAAACTGACTCTCCCCCATCCACCCTCTCTTAGTCATGATAACTATTTAGATATTAGTAGATTGCTCCCATCCATTCTCTCTTTTGTAAACAAGGCATACTGAGTGCTTTCAATCATTCTTCGTAGAGCTTAGTTTCCGTGTTTTTCTCTTCTTGGGAACAACCCTCTGAATGTGCTCTATGGTTCTTTTAAAGTTATGGCCCAGAATTGGATGCAGCATTCTAAGGAGTAGAGTACACAATAGTATTTTGAATGAAGCCTAATATTGCAGTACTAGCTTTTTTAGTGGCTGTCTCACATTGCTTGCTCGTGTTCATCTAATATTCTGTTGGACTCAGTCCTACACTTATGCCTGTGATTTTTCCTGCCCAGAAACAGTTAATGCAATTTAACTTCATTCTGTTGGATTTATCCCACTGTTTAATCCCTCAAGGCAGTAACTATTATACATCTTTATCCTCCCTTCTCTAAGAATACAAGGTATCTATTCTGATGAAGAAAGCCTTGATCCTGTTTTCAAGGGGAGAAACTTTATCTCTGCTCCTACTCAGATAGGAGGCATATGTTGGAGTCTTCTTAGACAAGATGAGCCAAAACTAATACTATTGTAGCAACAGGAAGGGCCTCCGCAGTGCGGTCTTCCCATACACAGGGCCACCCATGGTGCATATCGTAATCAGATTTCTGAGGCTAATAACTGAAGACAAAATAATTCCAGATCCTCTTATTACAATTCCTTAGGACAAAAACTCTTGGACGGGATAATTATTACCCTTGGATTAAACAAGAAGAAAAACAAGGGGGGAAATGGATTATAGTCCATTTCTCTCGGATTACAGATTCAGCAGGACAAAAGTTGGAAACAGAATTACAGTTCTCTGAAGGAACTAAGAAGGAGCAGCTAGCATAAATTCAGAGACACGAACAGCTTAGAGTAATTATTCATGCTTTAATCAGTCAAAATGTTAGAATTAATTGTAATGGAAAACTCTTTGTTTGTCTAAGGATCATGTTAGAGGAAATATTATGTCTATATCACTGGTCCTGATTTTCCAACTGGTACTTAAAACTACTCTGAAATGCAGTTGGTTACAATATAAGTAGACAGCTGACTTAATACCCCACCACAGGGGTAGGCAAACTTTGCAACTTTAAGTCTGAAGGACTTCAGTTCCTAGACTTCTCCAGCCAGCTTTGCTGGCTGGAGAATTCTGGGAGCTGAAGTCCTTCAGACTTAAAGTTGCAAAGTTTGCCCACCCCTGCCCCACCAAAAGGGATCCAAAATATTTCAGAGAACTTTTTAAAATAAAGTGGTTTCTGGATTTAAAGTTCTGTCTTTTAAAAATCCTGCCCTCCTGGAGGTATTCAAAATGGAGGACTTATCACCTCCCCCCTTCCCTCCCTCCCTCCTCCCTCCCTCTCCTCCTCCTCCCCCCCATCTCTCTCAAAACTTCTTTCAGGCTTGCTTTTAACCCTGAATACCAGACTGGTGCTATGTTTTTCTTAATCATTTTGAACTATGCATGGCCCTATAGATGACTTTGAAGCAGAGTAATGGCTAAGCCCATTAGATAGATTTGTCTTTCATTATGTATTTGCCTTCCAGCTGATGTTATTTCCTTTTCTTTTTTCTTTTGTCTTTTTAGTGAGGATGGGTATTTGTCTTACCTTTTAAATTTTTTAATCCAGCCAGAATCTTTTTGTAAGACTCTGTAAATTATCTGATTATTATTGTAAAAATAATAACCAAATGTGAGCAGAATGATTTTTCTCCTCCATCTCTCATAGTTAGAACTTGAGATCATCTATTCAAACTAAATCAAGGGATTTCTCTCTTTTTCTTTTAATGTAATGCTTAGCTCTTGAGGATAGAAGATTGGGTTGGGTTTGTGCTTCTCTAAGAGGCAATGGCCATTTGGGAGAGACTATACATTTGGGCTGTCCGTCTCTTTTTTTAAGACTCCATTTTCCAAAGAAATGACATCTACAGATCAAACTTTATCCATGTATGCTGAAAAATAAATCTTTCATGTTTTTGAAAATATAAACCAATGCTATGTGTTTTGGGAGTTCTATTAAAATGTATTACTTATAGATTAAAAATGACAAAAACAATTTTAGATAAAATAAGGGAGAAAAGGCTCAGATGTAATGTTTTTTCAGGGACAGCTTTTTGTTAGGGTTGGAATCAAAATAACAGTACCAAATGTGTCCTTAGTAATTTCCAAAAGGGCAGTAGTCTGACATGCTGTTAGCTGCAAGTAAAATAAGTAAGATTTATCTGGTGTCTTAAAGACTAGGATATTTGTGATGATGTAAATGTTTGCAGACTAGATTCAAAATCCATCCAAAGGTATGTCACAATGAAAGTGCTCATCTTTAAGGAAACACAAACTCTTAATTACTTCAATTAAAATATGCTTTACCTCTGGAATTAGTTCATTCATTCATTCATTCATTCATTCTGCACACATACATATAGTGATTTACAGTATCTTACAATTTGGAAATTCTAAACAGTTTACCATTACCTGATACATCAAGACAATCAAATAGTCTTGCAAAATGAACAAGCACAATAAAATATCTGAGTAAAAGAAAAGGTGTAAAAACTCAAAAACTTTATTTAAAAAAAACATATTAATTCATTCATTCATCTTTTCCATTAGCAGTCAAAAGATTGCCAGATCTGGGTAGTCCTCACAGCCTCTGGAAGACTTATGGTTCTTCAAGAGGTGGCCCTTTCCAAAGAATGGGGCAGTCGTTGAGAAACACCTCTTTTAAATCTTCATTCCTAAGAGGAAGAATACTAAGCATCTCTTCTTAGCGGGGGCATATGTGTCAGGCAAAATTTAGTTGGGAGAGACAGTCCTGTAAGTATGCAGGCTCCTAACCAGGTAAGGCGTTAGAGATAATTGCGGGGATTTTGATTATTCCCATTCACACATGTACCACAGCATCTGGACCCACTATAGTGTCCAAATTGTCTCCAAAAGGAGTCCCCTGCAAAATATGCTGCATTAGTCTAAATAATGGCGAGAAGGAGTCAGTCACTGTTATAAATTCTTACGACTCAAAATTGCCTCGGGTTGATGAGAACTAGAATCTAATGTTTTCTGGAAGGCTGCCAATCTCTCTCTCTTCCTCCCCTCCTTTAGCATACTATTCTCAGTATAATTAATTATTTTCAATTAGCAAAACTCAACTTAATAATAGGGTTTGGAATGCATTTAGGCAAAAGTAGATTCCTTAGAACTGTATTTCACAGGACTAAGAACAAATCCTGAATGTGTTTTTCCCCCGCTGCCTCCTTTTGCATAGGTCCAAATGCAAGGAAGAATACCCTTCGGTTTTCTGAACAGATGCATGAATAAAGAATGCCCTCAAATTTATCTGGCTTCAGTCCTCTAACTGTAGAGAGATTTTACTGGCACCCAGAAATGCCAGTAAATCAGAGCAGGGCCAAAACACAAGACAGATTTATCAAGTAGAGGCATTGTAATAGGTAACACTGTCACTTCTGACACTTGTTTCACTGTGAGTTAATCAGGACTCGGAGAGTGACTCCCTGGGCACCA
The DNA here is from genome assembly GCA_039707465.1 of Rhabdophis nuchalis. NCBI lineage: Eukaryota > Metazoa > Chordata > Lepidosauria > Squamata > Natricidae > Rhabdophis > Rhabdophis nuchalis. The sequence goes on along the minus strand of CM077643.1, from coordinate 268,373,560 downwards.
CAGACTGCTGAAACATTTTTAAAAAGGCGCTATGGAAAACAATCTCTTTTGAATCATTACAATAGCTAGTAGCCTGTATAATAAAGGACTATGGGGCTGGTCAAAGGCTTTGAGAAATTTGTTCTCAGGGTACATATATCCAGTTTTCTCTAGCCTTCCCATTAGCAACTAGAAAATCTTGACAGTTTTGCTAAAAGTGTTATTGTAAGTCTTGATAGGGGAGATCTTTGTCCATACCAGAGGATCTCAGGGTAGAATAAGAAAATAGAGCCCCATTTTGGGGAGGGTTTTTTTTCAAATAGCAAGTATGTAGTCATATATGAAATACTGATAGTGTATAGAAGTACCTGCGGTCTGAAGTAACCTTAAAATTTGGATAATTGTTTTTCTGCTTCATGAGGTTGGGTTTAAAGTAATGGTACATACTGGATTTTAGAAATAATTTTCACCTAATAAATTAACATCTAGTGTTTCAGGCTATCACACTTCACCTTCCCTACTGGTTTACTTCCTGTGCCAAGTCAATATTTCTGTGCATCAGAAATACCAAATGATTGTTTATGTCACATCAAGAAAGCTTCAGTTACATTTTTGATTAAGAGTTAAGCCAAAAAGATGGGGCCGTGGTCAAGTTGTTTCCTCATAACTATAATATATCCTGAATGCTGACTCTTTTAAAACCTTTTGATTATGATTGATTATATACCATTACGCTGGTGTTGACTCTTAATGACCACAAAGACTTTCTCCATGATGAGTTGTTCCTAACATGGTCTGTAGGGCTTCCAACTCATTGCATGTGTAACTGAGTCCATCCACCTTGCAGCTGGTTGTCCTCTTTTTCTCTTTCCTGCCACCTTTGCCAGCATTACAGTCTACTTTAAAGAGTTAAGTCTTCACAGGAATCAAAAAAGGTCTCTTAATAATTAATTATTGGTTGATTAAATGCCATCAAGACAGTGTTGACTCAGCAATTGTAAAAATAGATCTTCAACAACTAATAATTTAAGAGCCGTGGTGGTGCAGAATGCAGTACTGCAGGCTACTTCATTTTACCAATCTTTGAGAGATGGAAGGCTGAGTCAACCCTGAGCTGGTCAGAATCGAACTGCCAAACTGCTGCCAGCTGCCAGCAGTTTGGCAGTTCGATTCTGACCAGCTCAGGGTTGACTCAGCCTTCCATCTCTCAAAGATTGATAAAATGAAGAACCAGATTGTTAAGGGAAATATGCTGACTCTGTAAACCATTTAGTGAGGGCTGTAAAGCACTGTGAAGCAGTATACAAATCTATTGCTATTATTATAGCATCCATAAAATTTAACACATACCCATTCTGGGTTTTTTGGGAAGAAACTGTGCTTACATACAATTCATGAAGTAGACAACGTCTGCTTCAGAGACAAACAATGATTTTATTGTACAATTTCTCTGCCCACTTTATAGAAGGATCCTGGAAGGAGAAGAGCTTGTAAGCTATCATCTTCCATATCATGCAAACACTTCCTTCCCTTTTTGTGAATTATCATGGGAATTTGTTGAGGAAACCAAGATGAATAGTTTTGGGACATCTTTTGGACATATGTCTGAATACAATGAAAAATGAGGTTTAGCCCTTTCTTTCTAACCCATGTTCCAAATGCTTAAAACAATTCTATATATTAATTAAAGCTATCTCTTTTATCCTTTGGTGTTCTCTAAGAGGTACCTTTTCTGTCTCTCCAGCAGTTGCCAGTTGACTGACTGATAGATACCCAGATCCCAACCATCTGGAGTGCTTCATAATAGGAAGGGTGTTAATACTATTGCTGTTTCCATTCTGCTTCACTAAACATAAGTCTGAGCAAATTAAATGTGCAATTTAAATAATAAGCCTGCATGGTGTGATCAGAAGTAAACAACAATCTAATAGGGTTCCTGCCCCTTTCCGTAACTATGGAAAAAGAGGTTTTGGCAGGTGCAGCTGCCAGAAAGAGAAAAGCTGTGCTTGTTGAAAAATGTATTTTTCTATCACTACAAAAGCACTGCGTTTGTGCCTCTTAATTTCCTGCCTGATGATTGATAAGAACAGCATGTAGGTGAAATGCATGTTGTGGAACTGCAGGTTTGGAAGTCTATGTGAATAACCTAGAATGGTGATGGTGAACCTATGACATGTATGTATGTCACAGGCAATATGCCATGCCAGTTTTGTTGACACACCATGCCTCTGGACCTTCTGGAAGTTGTGCAATAAATTGAGCATTCTTGTGCAACTTTTTTCAGGCTCCAGAGGTCTCTCAAGAGCGGGATTTCCATAGTGTCCAGAGAAGAGCATCCAAAAGAAAGTGTAGAGTGGCACTTTTTGTCCAAAGGGTGTGTATTTGTGTGCCCTCGGAACAGAGTTAAGGTGGATATCTTCTGAATTTTTGACACACCGAATCCAGAAGATTCACCATCACTTGAAGACAAGTACCAGCTTTATTTTCTGAAAGGAATAAGGCGATTATATAAATACACCAAGGGCATTTTGAGAAATATCTATAATTCCAAAGACTGAAGTTTGGCTCTGCACAGGCCAGCTCCCTTTTAAAACATTTAAAATTAAAATAAACCTTTTTTTAAAACAAAAACAAAAACTGAAAAGTAGAATGGGAAGGGCTTTTCGGGAAAGCCAACTGATCTTGTACTGGAAATCTGCTTAAGAAAAACAGTCAGAAAAGGTCACATTTTCTTGGATGACCTCAACAGCATTTTATGATTGAGGAATGTTCTGATTAAACTCACAGATGTAAAGTTCATAGAACTTTACATCTGTGGAGACAAGGCAGACAGAGTTTAGAAACTTCAGTTATGTTATATATGGACAGAAGGCATGGGATTTGATAGATAACGCTAGGCCAAGACGGTCTCTTTCTGGTTCCGAAGGGAAAACTTTGGAATTGACTCTAAAGGCTAATATTTTAAAGGAATTTGTATTAGGCCATGAAGAATTATGAACTGAAAGTCAGTACAGAGTAATGATAATTGATCCTGGGTTATGTTCTTGCAGGGAATCAATAGCCCCCAACACAGAGATGTTAATTTTCTTTGAAATGGCTTGATTCCTCCCCCCCCCCTTTAAAAATTATTATTGGCTGCTGCACTAGATAATTCATGTTGATAAATTGCTTATTCTGTACTTTTTCTGACACCAAAATGATTTCCATCTGTTATTATTTATAAACGGCTGAAATGCCTGTCATTAAGAAATGGAGTTGGTGTGTATTTCTGGGGTCTCTGCAGTGGTGGTGCACCAGACTGTTTTTCTATTAATACTATAAAGAAGGAAGGAAGGAAGGAAGGAAGGAAGGAAGGAAAGAAAGAGAAAAAAGAAAGAAAGAAAGAAAGAGAAAGAAAGAAAGAAAGAAAGAAAGAAAGAAAGAAAGAAAGAAAGAAAGAAAGAACCAACCATCTTTCTTTAGCCAATCCATCTTTGATGTGATGGATGCTATTTTTATTTTTATTTTATTTTTCTTATTTGTTATTCTCCTTTTGGTTTGTGACTATAGGCAGTCCTCAACTCACAACCATAATTGAGCCCAAATTTGTTGTTAAGTGAATTTAAGTGAATTAAGTGTATTTTACCCCATTTTATGACCTTTCTTACCATAGTTGTTAAGTCAATCACTGCAGTTGTTAAATTAATAACCTGGTTATTCAGTGTACCTGGTTTCTCAGAAGGTCACAAAACAGGTTCACATGACCCTGGGACACTGCAACCATCATAAATACGAACAAGTTGCCAAGTGTCTGAATTATGAACATATAAACAGGGGATCTGCACTAGGCATAAGTGTGAAAAATGGTCATAAGTCATTTTTTAGGGCTATTGTAACTTCATACAGTTACTAAATGAATGGTTATAAGTTGAGGTCTACCTGTATTTGAGATTTCAGAATATAAGTTGGTGAGTTGGTGAGAAGTGGTCACAATATATTGCATAGGAATCTGTCCTCCTCTATTTTGTCACTTGGCCAGCATGAACAGAGGTATAATCTAACAAGATTGAGAGCAAATGTCTGTGGAGATTCTCAGTTATCCATGTCATGGTTGTCCCAAAGGTTCCTTTTTCAAAAGCAGATTAACTTCCTTCTTTCCTTTTCTTTGAAGAAAGTTTACTTTTCATCCAAGAAGCTTCTTGGATAAGAAGCGAAATGTCTTCAAGGAAAACTGAAGTCCAATTTCCTTTTGAAATAGCACTTTTGAGACGAGATTTAGAGTATCACAGTCAGAGGTGGGTTCTGACCTGTTCAGGTTGGTTTGGCCGACCTGAGTAACTCAGTCGGGCAAGTGCCCGAACCGGTTCTATCAATGGCGCCGTAGGCCCTGCCATCTTGTTTTTTTACTTCTGCACATGCACGCATAGTGCGCACCCATGCCCAAAACAAACCAACCATAACAGAAGTGAACCAACAGTAACAGAAGATAGAACCTACCCCTGATCACAATGTCACATATAACCACAACAGTTGGTTGTGTAGCAAACACAACATTTCTAGATGCAAAAATACAAAATGGTCATCTTTCATTTTTCCTTCTTTACTATTTCTATAATGTCAAAACTCTATATCAGAATGTCCACATTGGCTTCATTGCTGCTTATATATTTCAATTTAGTCTTACACATTTTAGCATCTTATTGGAATTGTTAAAAAAAACACAGTGACCTGATTTTAAGGGAACTTTCATATCATACCAATTTAAATTTCCCCTTCACCCTTATTGTCATCACTCTCTTCTCTCTGACACTCAAAGGTCAAGCAGCCAACATCATGACGGGTCAATGCTCTCCGTTTAGCTGTTGAAAGAAAATGCAACAAGCCAACATTTAATCAGTGCCTCCTATTAAGCTACCACAAATCTTGAAACAATAAGAATCCCTTCACATTCTCCTGCCCACAAGAAGACAATGTAATGGATTTTCTAGCCCTCTTCTCTTCCGTAACTTATTGCGTTAGGTAACTCAAGCTGCCAAGACATCACTCCTCTGTTGCATTTAAAAGCATCTTATCGGCAGCCGAAGTGAAAGGTTTGCATGCCAATAATTTTGCAGCCTGGAATTTTTTTCTAGTAGTTATAGCCATAGAAGTGATCCAATTTGGTGTGGTGATTAAGGCATCAGTCCAGAAAGCTGGTCTGTCTGTCTGTCTGTCTGCCTGCCTCCCTCCCTGTCTGTCTCTCTTTCTCTGCCCTAGGAAACAGGCAAATGCAAACCATTTTTGAACTGTTGACAAGAAAACTGCAGGGACCTGTCCGGGCGGTCACCAGGACTCAAGACAGAAAACACACAAATATACAGTCTATGTCTTGGAGAAAAGATAGCCCTGAAACCACAGAAGCCTCCACCCTTCTTACTTCTCAATACAATTTTTGGCTTGTTATGGCCAAGAAAAAAAAAGTTTAATGGAGGTGAAAAAAACCAGAAACAACTTTATAACAACAGCTGGATTAGCCTTGCAAAAGATGTGGCTGCTTTTATGATTCAAAGAGCGGGCTTCATTTGCACACCTCTGGGTTGCAAAAAGACCTCTTCCAGGGTGCTTTGTCCAACCCTGGTAATCATGCTCCTGCTGTAACTAAATAAATGCAGCCTTTTGCTTCCTTTAAAATCATGGAATGACTGAGGATTTCATGCTAATGGAATGTGGCAGGTGGTGAGGAAAGCCAAAAGTGGTCAAAGCAGAAAGCTGGCAGGATGAAAGTAAAATGTATTGTTCAAAAGCAACTGCAGACTTGATTTCCCTCAATTATCTTCCCTAATTACAAAACTATCAACTTTAATGTTTTATTTTGGAGTGGGTGGGTGAAGAATCTTCATGATCAACTGAAGGAGCAGCCAGGATGCAAATAAAAAGATGGGAAGTCACATGTGGCTCCTGGCCATCTAACAGATGGTTTATTAAAATGTTTGTAAGCCACCCAGAAAAGGCAGTGTGGGTCTAAAATGTACAAGGCTTTCCTTATTTAATATAATAAAAACAGAATTGCTCTGAATGTTAATCAGGTAGAAGTCTATTATAGAATGAAGTTCTGTTGCTGGTTCTTCCCATATCTCCCCTTTCTTGATCATCCAGGTTTGAAGCACGCACACAAAAAACCAATAACTGTCCAGAATATGTGTGGGTAATCTTGAGATCACCCCTTATTCCAGGGAGATTTCAGCAGCCCAAATCCTGCATCTCAGTAGCTTTATCAGCCGCAATGTGTTTTTCCTCTTCTTTAGACAACAATTCACCATTAGTGCTCACTAGATATCAGATGACAAATCAAGGTTTGATATACCTAATTATCAATGGGAAAGCTTTTTGTATGAAAAAAATATATTGTTAAAAAAATGATGATAATGTTCAACCTAGTTTCCAGTGAAGTGGGTGAAATAATTTCTTATTAAAAGATCTTATTAATCAAACATCAATAATATGTTTGAAGAACTGTGTGTATTTACAACTTTTAAAAACAAAGTCAGTCCTTCAAAAAATTATCTTGGAAGTCTTCAAAAAATTATCTTGAAAGTCTTCAAAAAATTATCTTGGAAGTCTTCAAAAAATATGGGAAGAAGACAGGGGCCTGAATTTGTGATTCTTCTTGGAATGCTTCTATTACATTCCCTTTAAATCTATTTCAGTGTGTCTTCAAGAACTGACTCTAGAAATAATTCATATTAATTATTCATACTAAAAGTAAAGATGATTCAAACTGAGCTTCTAATAGGCAGCATCCATGCAGATTTCTTAGTAGCATTAATTTTTCACCACTGCCTATTTCTAGGATTGCTTTTTAAAAAGAATATTCTGGTCTAACCCTGGAATTCCTACATGATTTTTCCATTTAAGAACTAAACAAAGCAGTCTGTAAAAACCAAAATTGGCTATGTTCTGCTATCTACTAGAACAGGGGTCTGCAAAGTTGGCTCTTTTAAGACTGGTGGACTTCAACTCCCAGAATTCCCCAGCCAGCATAGCTGGCTGGGGAATTCTGGGAGTTGAAGTCCACCAGTCTTAAAAGAGCCAACTTTGCAGACCCCTGTACTAGAACATAGAATCGGAAGGAACCTCAGAGGTCTTCTAGTCCAACCCCCTGCTCGAGCAGGAGACCCTATAGCATTTCAGACAAGCAGCTGTCCAGTCTCTTCTTAAAAACCTCCAGTGATGAACCCACAACTTCCAAAGGCAAGCCATCCCACTGGTTGATTGTTCTCACCATCAGGAAATTTCTCCTTAGTTCTAGGTTGCTTCTCTCCCTGGTTAGTTTCCAACCACTGTTTTTTGTCTTGCCTTTTGGTGCTTTGGAAAATACCAGTAGTAGTCTGACCCTCTCATTTTTGTAGGAGCCCCTCAAATATTAAAACACTGCTATCATGTTACCCCCCCAATCCTTCTTTTTGTTAGACGAGATAAAAGATAGTAAGATAAAAGTAAAATCTCTGAATCAAACTCATTGCTGGTGACTTTAGGAACCCTTTCTGGAAACAACAAAAGGGAAGAACTTTGCAGCTGCCTTTTTCTAGGATGTCGTTTCAATGTACGAGCTTAATATCCTGCCCTAGGATTTTTTGAGGAACCCTATTCAACTATTAACCAAGCATGACACTGCTTACCTTCCAATCTAGGCATGTTCAGCTTCAGCGACCTGCTGAGATGGTGCCGCAACTCCATGTTGTATTAATTAATTAACATATTTCTAATCTTGAGGGGACTGTCATCAAATTAGTGCATTTTATATCATCACTAGTGGCAATGACCATTCAGATATTTGTTTTTGTCTAAAAGGGCTCGGTGAAATGGAATAATAATTACTTATATTTTTAAACATTACTCTGCAGTTTTATATTGCCCATTTTTTTCAGGACATATAGAATATTGTAACATAAGAAATAAATTTCAGCTGTTAGCTGTCTGATCTTTTCTAGCAAAACACAGCAATTTTTGGATTAATATTATAGTTCTTTGAATTTAAGGCACCGAAAATGGAAGAAATTGCAAGATCTTGAATTTTAAATTTATCTATCTATCTATCTATCTATCTATCTATCTATCTATCTATCTATCTATCTATCTATCTATCTATCTATCTATCTATCTATCTATCTATCTATCTATCTATCTATCTATCTATCTATCTATCTATCTACCTACCTACCTACCTACCTACCTACCTACCTACCTACCTACCTACCTACCTACCTACCTACCTATCTATCTATCTATCTATCTATCTATCTATTATTATCAGCACAAATGCAACACAAAAATGGTTTTCTGCCTGGAAGGCTCCTAGGGTGGAGCTGAAAGGCAAAAGGGAAGCAGTATGCTCCCTCCCATATCTGGGCATATATATATGCTCAGATATATATATATACCATTTTTTAAACTATGTCAAATGTAGTTCCTAATGTATTACAAATGGTTTCTTGGACAGAAACTCTATGGATCTTTGAATTTTTGTACTTCCTTATGATCATAATGTATATATACTTTGAAATTGTGCTTTGATTCCCCCCGCTTCTTTGCAGGGTCTTGTTTTTGGATTGTTGCTGTTCTTTGGTTTTCATTTTCACAAGTATTTTCTTGAACATTGTATGCTTAAATTAATGCTCTGACAGTCTAGATGGAAATTTTCATTATTCAATAATGCATATATACACTGCCATTCCATTTCATACATTCAAAGCATTCACTCAGTGGTGATGTTTAATCTGGATGCAGTTAACATCCTGTCACATAACAGTGGAAACTATTATTGAAACAATTTAAAGGCAGTGTTAAATTATATAGTCAAATGGGTTTAGAAAACAGCTTTGCATGCTTCCTGTATCCATATTGTGACAGCATTAGTCTTTGTACCTCTAGTGGAAAACAAGTAAATGAAGAAATACATGGTAGATTCTTCCCGTAATGGACTTTGACAGCTCTACTAGATTACACATAGAGCTAGATTCATTGGAACATGTGGAGGTCACAAATCCTTCCCTCTCCACAAAACAAAAAGGAGGGTGAAAAATGGACTGCTGCATTTTACTATAGGAAAGGAGAACTCTCTACAATAGCTACAGAGCAGAGGTGGGTTCCTACCAGTTCAGACTGGGTCGGCCAAACTGTTAGTGGTTTGCCAGCCCAGGTCGCTGGAACAGGTAGTGACCCAGGTCTGCCACACCTCCGAACCAATTCCCCAGTCAACACGGCATGTTTCCCCCATCCATTTTTTTATGTTCTGCGCATGCACAGGCCTATTTATGGGTGACTGTGCATGCACGTCGAATGTGTGCCTGATGTGTGTACGAGCAAATCAAGCATGCACACACAAAATTGTGTGCGCACCGAACCAGCAGTAATACCGGCAGCAACTCACCCCTGCTACAGAGCTGTTGGTCAACTGAGGTAGCTATTTACTGAGCTACCAAAAACAGCACCTATGCAAATGGAACGTTTAAGGTCATTATCCAGATGTTTCCTCCATTCAGAAGATTGAAGATTGAAGGCATGTAAGCTGTAAGATGTGCTGCTAAGAGAAAGATGAGCAAAGGCTACTGCAACTGGATTCTTCCCTCTCCCAGAGGATAATTGTTAGCAAATGGTTTTAAGGGAGGTTCCCTGAAGTGGAATGGGACAAGATGCCACAGCCAATTTGCCATGACCAACTCACCTGGGCCAATTTTCTACGGCCAACTCACCCGGGCCAATTTGCCATGGCCAACTCATTGTGAGACGATTCACCATGGCCAACTCACTGCAGGACGACTTGCTGCAGGAAATTAAATAATTCAATTCAATTATTTAAAATAATTTTTCAAAAATATATTTTAATTTTTGTCATTCACTTTTCATTTTGTCCTTCAGGAATCCTTTTTTTAAATGATTCTGTCCTGCAATTTCTTTGAAATTAGTGTAATTCTTGTCTGGTAATGACTTGTCCTATGGTGAGTTGACCATGGTGAGTTCTTCAACGTTACAACAAAGAGATATGCCCTGTAACAGAAAAATCTGTTCAGGTGCTCTATTAGTTTTTGAGAAATTGTGTCACAAATATTGGCTAATAGAATTGTTGGTTTATCAGTAGCATTGAAGAAAAGAAACCGAAGTTGCCCGATTGTCAGAAAATCTTATACAGATAGGTATGTTTGTTTGTTGCTCACAAGCAAAATATTCATCTTCATGAATAGAATAAATGGAATGTATGAGAACGTCCTTGCTACCTTGCTGTTCTGACCTAGGCTTCCCCAAACCATGAAGCAGACTCTTTGCCCTGACAAAACTCCTTTTTATTCAGTTACTGTGAATTCTTCTCATTCACATCCAGCCGAGTCTTTCAAAGGTGAATTTACAGTCATAGACCTTATCTGGCCTGGAGAGCTGCCATTGGCCGATATCTTCAAAATGCAACGCTGTACTTGGCAAGAAGTCTTTGAAAGTCCAATTAAGCAAAGTAATTGTCTCAGGGGTAGTTTCCTGTACTGGTTGGTACCGCTTCACTTTACTAACGAGCTGGCTCTTGTTCCTTAGCTGTTTCTTTCTCCTGGAGTTCTGCACATGCACACCTCAGGAACAGGCCCCAGCTGTTCTTCTGCCTCACTGATATCCGACTCTGAAAGCAGCTGATAACTGTCAGACAGCCCTGGCCCCATCTCTGTCTCTGATACAGAGCCACTCGGACCAAGACCGAGTGGCTGTGGTTTCCGGCTGCCCGATTCAACCAGCTCATTCCATCGCTGGCCATAGGGGGCGAACATCTTGCCCCTGTGGATGGGGCGCGCAATTTGGGTGTCCTCCTGGATACCCGGCTGTCAATGGAAGATCAGGTGACAGCCGTGGCCAGGAGGGCGTTTTACCAGGTTCGCCTGGTACGCCAATTGCGCCCCCTATTGGATCGGGACGCCCTTCGCACAGTCACTCATGCCCTCGTGACATCCCGACTGGACTATTGCAACTCTCTCTACATGGGGCTTCCCTTGAGGTGCACCCGGAGACTTCAGCTAGTCCAGAATGCAGCCGCGCGAGCAATTATGGGTACCACAAGGTACACCCATGTAACACCACTCTTGCGCGAGCTGCACTGGCTGCCTGTCGTCTTCCGGGTGCGCTTCAAGGTATTAATTATCATCTTTAAAGCGCTCCATGGCTCGGGACCTAGCTACTTGCGGGATCGGATCCTGCCTCATACATCCTCACGACCGATTCGCTCCCACAGAGAGGGACTTCTCCGGGTGCCGTCCACTAGACTTTGTCAGCGGGCGACACCCAGGGGAAGGGCTCTCTCTGTGGCGGGCCCAGCCCTCTGGAACGACCTCCCCCCCGATATTAGGACCACCACGGACCTCCGCTCCTTCCGTCTTAAATTGAAAACACACTTTTTCTGCCTTGCCGGCCTGGGATAGCTATTCCTCTGTTTTTAGGGTTTTTTGGGGAGTTAGATAGTTTTAATGGGTATTTTAGCACATGTTAATTAATTTAATTTATTTTTAATGAAATATGTATATAGCCATTGTTCTTATTTCTCCTGTGCACCGCCCCGAGTCCCTGTGGGGAGAGAGTGCGGTTTATAAGAAATAAATTATTATTATTATTATTATTATTATTATTATTATTATTATTATTATTATTATTATTATTATTATTATTATTATTATTATTATTATTATTATTATTATTCACTAGTCAGAGCCTTCCCCAGACTCCAGGACTTAATAATAATAATAATAATAATAATAATAATAATAATAATAATAATAATAATAATAATAATAATAATAATAATAATAATAATAATAATAATAATAATAATAATAATAATAATAATAATAATAATTTTATTTATAAACCGCCTCCTCTCCCCAAAGGGACTCGGAGCGGTGCACAGGGAGATTAAAAAGCAAATACAAAATACATAAATAGTTAAAATAAGAATTAAACGAATTATCCCTGCGCTAAAAACCCTCTATACTAAAACTAAACTATACCCCCTAAAAAACCCAATTAAAACGGAAGACGAACCTAGGCCAGCCAAGCAGAAAAAGTGTGTTTTCAATTTTTGACGGAAGGAGCGGAGGTCCGTGGTTGTTCTAATTTCGGGGGGAAGGTCGTTCCAGAGGGCTGGGCCCGCCACAGAGAAGGCCCTTCCCCTGGGCGTCGCCCGCTGGCATTGCCTAGTGGACGGCACCCGGAGAAGTCCCTCTCTGTGGGAGCGGATCGGCCGCAGGGATGTATGGGGCAGGATCCGATCCCGCAGATAGCTAGGTCCCGTGCCATGGAGCGCTTTAAAGATGATAACTAACACCTTGAAGCGCACCCGAAAGACGACAGGCAGCCAATGCAGCTCGCGCAAGAGCGGTGTTACATGGGTAAACCTCGAGGTTCCCATAATTGCTCGCGCAGCTGCATTCTGGACAAGCTGAAGTCTTCGGGTGCACCTCAAGGGGAGCCCCATGTAGAGAGAATTGCAGTAGTCCAGTCGGGATGTCACGAGGGCATGAGTGACTGTGCAAAGGGCATCCCGATCCAGTAGGGGACGCAACTGGCGTACCAGGCGAACCTGGTAGAATGCCCTCCTGGCCACGGCTGTCACTTGATCTTCCATGGACAGCCGGGTATTCAGGAGGACGCCCAAGTTGCGTGCCCCATCCACAGGGGTAAGGTGTTCGTCCCCTATGGCCAGTGATGGAGTCAACTGGTTGTACCGGGATGCCGGGAACCACAGCCACTCGGTCTTGGATGGGTTGAGTCTGAGTCTGTTACTTCCCATCCAGGCCCGCACGGCTTCCAGGCACTGGCACATCACCGCTACGGCATCGTTGGGGTGGTTTGGGGTAGATATATACAGCTGTGTGTCATCAGCGTAGAGGTGGTACTCTACCCCAAAACCATGGATGATCTCGCCCAGCGGCTTCATATACGTGTTGAACAGGAGAGGCGAGAGGACCGACCCCTGAGGCACCCCACAAGTGAGGGCTCTCGAGGTCGACCTCTGCTCTCCTGTCAACACAAATTGCGATCAACCGGAGAGTTAGGAGGAGAACCACCGTAAAACGGTGCCCCTCACCCCCAGCTCCTCCAGCCGATGCAATAGGATACCATGGTCGATGGTATCAAAAGCCGCTGAGAGGTCTAATAGGACCAGGATGGAGGAACAACCCCCATCTCTGGCCCTCCAGAGATCATCCACCAACGCGACCAATGCCGTCTCGGTGCTGTGCCCGGGCCGGAAGCCGGACTGGCGCGGGTCCAGATAATCAACTTCCTCCAGGTGATGGGGAAACTGTTGTGCCACCACACTCTCTACAACCTTCACCAGAAAGTGAAGGTTGGAGACCGGACGGTAATTCACCAATAATGCTGGGTCCAGAGAGGGCTTCTTCAGGAGGGGTCTCACCATTGCCTCTTTAAGGGAGGCAGGCAAGAAACCCTCACTAAGAGAAGCGTTGACAACCTCCTGGAGCCAGCCTTGTGTAACCTCCCAGGATGCCAGTACAAGCCAGGAGGGACACGGGTCCAATAAACATGTGGTGGCTCACAGTCGCCCACGTAACCTGTCCATATCTTCGGAAGTAACAGAGTCAAACTCTTCCCACCAAACTGTCTCAAGATCTGCCTCGTGGCATCCCACTGGGCCACTATCGATGGGGACTAACTCGCTCTGAATCTGAGCGATTTTATCCTGCAGATAATCCCAAATTCCTCTGCTCTACCCTGTAAAGGGGCTTCCCGCACCCTCTGTTGAAGGAGGGAGCGGGTCATTCTAAACAGGATGGCAGGGCGGTTATCTGCGGATGCGATGAGAGTGGCACAATGATGACGTTTGGCCACTCTCAGTGCCACAAGTTAAGTCCGTAAATGGGCTCTCACCTGTGTTCGGTCAGATTCAGACCGAGTGGATCTCCATGCTCATGTTCCTCCCCAGCCTCCTCACTGTTTGAGTCTGCCACCAGCTCTCCTGGCCACTGATGGGCCACAACACTTACTAATATTCTTTGCCACTCTTTGCTTTCTGCTTCAGACTGGCCTAAAAGTCCCGCAATATATAATAAGTGCTCACATTAGAATCCAAATAAGACAGAAAAAGTAAAGCAATTACAAGCCATCCCACAAATTGTGGGGGAAAGAGCAAAGCCAGCAGTTTGTATGACGGTGGACTCTTGCTTTTGGGTGCAAGGGAGATATATGGTGTTTGGAACACCATTTATCATGTGCTTGCACACATGGTTCAGTAGTCCCTCCCAAGGTCGCAAGATCCACCTAATATAGGAAATACTACATCTTGAACTGCTGGAAATGCACTCTGCACGCCTATTTATCTCTTCATAAATATACCGTTAGAGTCATTTGTTTCCCAAGATGTGTCGGGAGCAACAGGAAGAAATTAAAAACATCACTCATGCAGGATCCAAAATGACCATTTGGCCACTGAGGAAAAGGTTTTCATTTAGAATGCCAGTGAGAAATGTAGGAATCAGCAGGTAGTAGGGGAAACAGAACGGTGAATGTCTTGGTGGTACAAGTGCTACCCATCTCCCCCCACCTCCCAGATTACTGTTTATGCATCTCAGTAGAATATAGGAAGATCAATATGGCTTTCTCCGCTGTCATTTTCTTCACAGCAGCTTAGAAATTGTGTAACTCTGAAGTCTTTTTATAGACCTGATCCCTGATCCAGGAAGATTTGTTACAGACTGCAGCAGCATGTTTATGTAGATGGAATTCCTCGGAGGACTGTGTCATATTCAGCTCTTAGAAAAAGAAAAGAATGCCTCTATTGAGACAGAACAGCCCAAGTCTGTGTAGTTACTACTGTGCACACATTATGCAGTTGAGGGACTCTAGATTCAGAGACTACTGTAGAGTATTAGGCAGCCGTGGCAGCTCTGGCTCGAAAATATTGACAACTGATTTAGATATCACAGCCACCTTAGGCAATGAGACTTAAAATCAAGCTACTTAATTATATTGGCAGATACTACAACTGCAAGCAGACACAGGCAAGCATTGAAGGAGGAAGATCTCTAGATTGTAACAAAAATTGAATGGCACCTTTGCAAACAAGTTCAAGAGACTGCTGTGTATTAGATGCAAGCCTTATTTATAGTGAAAGAACGTTCAATGGATTTGAAGCTGCTCTTTCTTGGGATAGAGGGTGAGGGCTTTCCATCTGTTTCTCATTATGGATGATGTAACAAATCTGGCTTCGAATCTTTTGACTCTGAACTTGTCAGAAATTAAGATACATCTTATATATTACAATGAGGAACCAAGCCTCATCTTGACTGATCTTTCAGCAGCCAAGAGCTGTTATAAACATGATACCTTATGGGGCTTCAGAAATTATGTTCAGTTTTGGATTTAATAAATTTCTAGAGGAAAAATTCCATATGTATGAAGCATGTGCAAAACAGGACGTACATATCATGGAGACTGCCTGTACATTGAATGATCGTTCTTGGTGAATCTTTACAATTTGTGACATGTGAAAGTGGGATCAATTAATTATTCAAAGGTTTAAAATTAGAGGACTGTCCTGATAATAATAATAATAATAATAATAATAATAATAATAATAATAATAATAATAATAATAATTTTTATTTATAACCCGCTCTCTCCCCCCGAAGGGACTCGAGGCGGGGCACAGGGAATTAAAAACAGTTAGAAAAAATACAAAATTTAAAACAATAAACATACATAAATACTAACTAAAAGGCATATTAAACAGAAAACCCTGCGCTAAAATTCCCAAATATTTACTAAAAATCCCTAAACAATCAGAAGAGACTATCCTAGGCCGGCCAAGCGAAAAAGATGTGTTTTTAGTTTCAGACGGAAGGAGCGGAGGTCCGTGGTAGTTCTAATATCGGGGGGAAGGTCGTTCCAGAGGGTTGGGCCCGCCACAGAGAAGGCCCTTCCCCTGGGCGTCGCCCGCTGATATCAGTCATAGTCCTAAATCCATGAAATCTGTACTCAATTTCAGCAAGAAATTATCCTGGATTTTTTTTTTAAGCAAAAAGATCTTTGTTTCTTTATGAAGCTTAAGAGAAACAGAAAATTTCTGTTTTATCAGAACCGCCCACTCTAAGCAGTTTACAGAGTCAGCATACTGAGTCAACCTTGAGACTGGTGTGGTTCAATCTGCCAAACTGCTGGCAGCCAGTGATCAGCAGAAGTAGCCTGCAGTATTGCACTATAACACTGCGCCACCGTGGCTCAAATAAGTGGCTCATTCTTTTTCAACAAGAAATCAAAAGAGTATATTAACATAAAACCTGAATTCCACTAGAGCCAAATGTAATGCTGCCTGAATTTCGCTACGGTTCAAAGCACCAGATATTTTAGCTTTTGCAATTCTTCTCTTGTTCAATTCTGTGTAAAGGCAGTCCCCAGGTTAAGAATCTCTGACTTCCTGTACTTATGAATTTATGAATAAGGCTGCCTGTTTTTAAACTGGCAGTTGACATTGGTCTTCCTTGAGCTGACAAATTGCTGAAGATACACAATGTTTTTGTGAGCCACTAAAGATGTGTTTATTTGACATATAGTCTATTTTCAGTGGTTTCAGTGGTTGATGGAAACATTCAGGATTGGTATAGAAGATGACCAGGCTGAACCCAAGGGCAAGGTCAAGTGCATCATCAGTTTGTAGTAACTATTTCCTCATAAGAGTTCTAAGTCCAGGCCCTCTCGAAGTCTTTTAAAAATTTTTATTTATTTATTTTATTTTTAAACACAACACAAAAATCCTTCATTTTACATGCTATAGAAAGTGTATCTGCTGAGTACAAAATATTTTCATACATCTCAATATTCCTCCAAGTTTCATATTATTTCATATTATTTCAAGTACATCACATCAAATATATTTATAAACTTTATCTTTTTCATGCCTCCATTCTTAATTAATTATAATTGTATTACATGTCCTTCATTTTAAAACATACCAATAAAAACTTAAAACATAGCCACATATTGGCATCATATTTATTAATTCTACTATCCTCCAAAATCATTATTCCCTGTATTTTAACCAAACATCAATAATATTTATTCATCTCCTTTAATAAATGTTATTCAATATTCATTTCCAATTACCACATAACTATGCATATATATATACATTTATTATCACTTTCAATTATTTATCTAACGATGTCTATTATCACTAATTTCCCTAATCTCAACTGGTTTTAGGTTAACCTTTTATCTATCAGCCTGTATCTTTCCAATAATAAAACAATACCACATCTTCTGCCATTTGTGGCATAATTCTTCTGAACATGAATATTCATTTCCAATTACCACATAACTATGCATATATATATATATACATTTATTATCACTTTCAATTATTTATCTAACGATGTCTATTATCACTAATTTCCCTAATCTCAACTGGTTTTAGGTTAACCTTTTATCTATCAGCCTGTATCTTTCCAATAATAAAACAATACCACATCTTCTGCCATTTGTGGCATAATTCTTCTGAACATGAATATTCATTTCCAATTACCACATAACTATGCATATATATATATACATTTATTATCACTTTCAATTATTTATCTAACTATGTCTATTATCACTAATTTCCCTAATCTCAACTGGTTTTAGGTGAACCTTTTATCTATCAGCCTGTATCTTTCCAATAATAAAACAAATCCACATCTTCTGCCATTTGTGGCATAATTCTTATGAATAGTTAATATGCAATAAATCTGTAGTACTTTTGAATTCTATTCTGGCTTCTGATTTCCCATGCCTGGCCATTTCAGTGGTTCATCAGCTCAAGGAAGAATAACACCATCCATCATTTTTAGTAATAGGCAATACTTCTTTAGTAAGTACAAGTTCCAACTTACTGTTCTGACCTAGGCTTCCTGAGACAGTAACAAGCACACACTTAGTCCCAAAAATCCTATTTTAATTTCAATGGCTGTGAATTATGTTCATTCAGAGCCCGTAATGAGTCTCAAATAGTTTGTAAAGAGTCCGACAGAAGTCTGCCACAGTCTTTCGCGGTAAGGCTGATAAGCACCCACCTTTATCTCCCTTGAAATGCTGCCAAAGACCTAATTGGCAATTAGGTCTTTGCAAGGCCACACAGATGTCTCACTGATGTTCGATTCTGGAGGCTCCAGAGGCAGCACATAACTCCCAGATGGCCCTGGCACCCTCTCTACTTCCGCTGCAGAGCCCTTGTCCGAGCTTTCCTCAGACTCCAGGACTGGCCCATATTCCTCGCCAGCCTCCTCACTGTCCAACTCTGCAGCCAGCTCCGCAGGCCGCCAGTGGATCACAACACTTACATACAAATTTGAGTTAAAGACAGAGTTAGGAATGGAAGTTATTCTGAACTGGGAGACCACAGTGTTTACTTTAGGCATCTTTGAAATTCTGCAACTTCCTGCCAAGTATTTCAGAGAATCCTTTTCTCCTTTCGCTTTCTCTCCTTTCTTTTCTCCTCTCAATGCCATCAGAATCCTTTCTTTGTTCCACTTTACCAGTGTGAGGCTTTGGCACAGTTTCTTAATGCTGACACTGCCTTCAGGTGCTTCAGAAATTGAATCTGTGTTCAGCACGATGCTTCAAAGGAGGTTACAACAGCAGCACTGGATAACATCCAGAAAAATGCACTGAGTGTCAAGATAATTTTCATCTGCCGTAACTGGGGAATTGACAAAGAAGATTGGCACTAGACACTTTTGCTCTCCGAAGAGTTGTTTGGACTGCTATGCAATATAGCAGAGAACAATGATAATAATAAGAGAGCTGCTCCTGTATCATTAGTAATGGCCTTTAAGGAAGTACTTGTAATAAAATACAATGGGATTGTTTCTGCTCTCACAAGTGGTAAAGTGGGAGAAATGCTTAATAACTGCTCAAACAACTGAGAAGGAGAAGCAGAGTCCCCCTCCCTATTTCTCTAGCAGTGTCTAGGTAGCCACAAGGTTAGTTGTGACATGTTGGGTTACTTTGTTGAAAGTCCATCGACAAAATAAAAAAAAATATTTAGGACTCAAAGCACACTTTGGCCTAGTTATTTGCGGGACCGTCTCCTGCCGCATACCTCCCACCGTCCGATCCGCTCCCATAGGGAGGGCCTCCTCAGGGTACCATCCACCGGTCAATGCCGGCTAGCGATGCCCAGGGGGAGGGCCTTCTCAGTGGCTGGGCCATCCCTCTGGAACGACCTACCCCCCGAACTTCGGACCATCACAGACCTTCCCCTCTTTCGCCACTCACTTAAGACATATCTTTTCCATCAAGCTGGTCTAGCTTAGAGCTTAGAGCTCTGACATAACTCAATTTTAGCCAATGAGTAAATGTATTTTAGAATTTTAAGGGGATGTTTTAGCACAGGTCTTTAGTTTAATTTATTTTAGACATTACTCTGTATTTATTGTTATTTATTGAGTTTAACCCCCTGTGCACCGCCCTGGGTCCATTTCGATGGAGAAGGAGTGGTTATATAAATCGGAAAAAAATAAAAAATAAAATAAATAAACACTTTGCATGAAATGTTAGCAGTTAAGAGTTTTTAGCAAATTATGATGATCATATTCGACTGGAATTTGCTTCTGTGGCTGAGAATCCGTTCTGGTTGAATGCATGGCTATCCTTGGGAGGGTAGGGGAGGAAATGTACATGTAGTGAGTGGACAGACAAACCCCCAGCCCAGAGCCAGAAGCCATTTCTCACCACTGCAGCTTGGAGCAAAAATCAAATTCCCCTCACCTTTCTTTCTCTAGGTGGAAGAGCTTTTGTAGTTTGGGAAATTTCAGGCAGTTGCCTAGGAGAAGAAAGATACGCAGGTCCAAGAAAGGAAACCGATGACTTTCATTTCAGATATCAGAACATCCTAAAGATAATGTTTACCCTGAAATATAAAATAATTTTTTTTCTTTGACTATGTGTTTTTGAGTCTTAACATTTTTCTCCCTGGTATTTATTGTCTCTGTAAGGTGATGTGGTGGCCTAGAGGTGGAGCTCTTGCCCCACAATCAGGAGCTGTGAGTTCCATCCTAGGTAGCAGCAAATATTTATTTCTCTGAGCAGAAAGATAAAATATCTGCTGTGAGCTCTGTGTAGACATCAGGAAGGGCATCCGGCCAGTAAATGCTCAACTCTATTCAGTCGCCCTGACTCCACCCCGATATAAGGAAGGGATTACAGGATCATTAGGGGGAAAAAACTCTGTAAAAGGTCAATATTTGTGTGTTTTATGTTACTTGGGATTTTTCAAAGAGCCTGAAGATTCTGGAGTTCAGCTTCTAATTAAATGTTGAAACAATTAGGAATATTCCACTTTCTAAAAAACAAAAGAAGGCAAAATAAATTTCTACTGCTATACTGAAGACAGTGGGGGAATGTTAAAAAAGTAAAATGCAGAAACACACACAGAGAAAAAATGTACACAGTTAAATGTCAACTTACACCAGGGGTGGGCAAACTTTGCAACTTTAAGTCTGAAGGACTTTGCTGGCTGGAGAATTCTGGGAGCTGAAGTCCTTCAGACTTAAAGTTGCAAAGTTTGCCCACCCCTGACTTAGACCAAGAAGACCCGGAAGAGACAAGGCGATATATCTAAATATGCAATGCAAAGAAATCCAGGACAACAGTTGAACAGAAAAGGCAGGATATTTATTGAACAAAGTTAGAGAAATCAAGGGAAATGTAGACAGAGTCATGATAAAAATAAAGAAGACAGCACACAGTAATGCAGAAAAAAGATATAAAGAAGAGATGATGCCTATATTGTGAAGGAGTATAAAAAGGATCCTAAAACCCTTGATATGTATGAAGATATGGTCCTTAAGCTAGAGGCAGACATTTTAGAAAACGAAGTTAAATGAGCTTTGGAAAATAACAGAAGTGCAGGCTGATGAACTATATCAGTGATGGCTAATCTTTTTTGGCTTGTGTGCCAAAAGCGGGGGGTGCACAGGAGGGTCGTGCGTGGGCCTGCCACACCCATAAAGCTATGTGCGCGACCCCCTGCTTTTTGCATGCTTTTGTCGCCTTCCCCAGGCTCCAGAGGCTTTCTAGGAGCCTGGGGAGGGTGAAAACAACCTCCCCCCCACCTCCAGAGGCTTCAGGAGCTTACCTGAAGCCTCCAGAGGGAGAAAAATGGCCTCAAAAGAAGGCCTAAATCAGTTGGCCAGCGCACACATGTGTGCTGTAGCTGACAGTGCAACGCCTTGCGTGCCCTAAGAAATGGTTCCGCGTGCCACCTGTGGCACCCAATGCCATAGGTTCATCATCACGGAACTATATGAATCAAAATGATAGAAGCAAGGATAGTTTGGAAGGAGAGCAAAAAAAAAATGCAGTAAATGGCATTGGGATAAGCTAGATTTAGACCTACTTTTAATTTTCTTTGATGAGTCCATCTCATAGTTTTTCTACATTTTGCATAACACTCTTGTTCCAAAACAAAACATGTATATATGATCCTCTATTCCATTCCATAGAAACCACCATATTATATACAAGGAACACTGGTGAGACTTATTTTTAACTCTATATAAAAATGCGTGTTTTCTACTCACACTAAAAAATGTTGTAGCAGAAGAGGAATCTTAAACACTAAGCATTGTCTAATGCAGGGATCCCCAACCTTTTTTGCACCAGGGACCAGTTTCATTTTAAAGAAAATTCTGTGGACCGGCTGGCGTAGAGGAGGAGCGGGGAGGAGGGGGAACAGGCAGCGCATGCACATGCGGCGGGGAGGGGGAACAGGCAGCGCATGCGCACGCGGGGGGAGTCGGCTTACTCGGCCCTCTAGGGCCTCCAACAGTGTGAATGGCCGCGCCTGTGCCTGTGCACGCGGGGGGGAGTCGGCTCACTCGGTCCTCTAGGGCTCCAACGGTGTGAACGGCCGTGCCTGCTCTCTCCCGCATCCGGCGCGCACTCTGCCCAGGGAGCTCTTCCCTCCTTCTCCTCTCCAGCCCTGCGGCCCAGTTCCTATCAAGCCACGGACCAGCACCGGTCCGCGGCCCGGGGGTTGGGGACCCCTGGTCTAATGGAATATATTTTCTTTAAGTTCAAACAGCTGAGCTCCAAATTTCAAATTCTTAATTCTGAAATTAAGCCATGCTCAAGTCAAGTAACAAGTAAACACAAAAAGCTTTCTTACAGTTTTTCCTACCATGTACTTTGAAATGGAGTTTTTAGCACCATAAATACAGATAGTTCTTGACTTATGAACACAATTCATTTCTGTTGTGCTCAAGACATTTGTTAAGTGAGTTTTGCCCCTTTTAAAGATGTTTCCTGCCACAGTTGTTAACTGAATGGCTACAACTGATGAGTTGGTAACCTATTTTTTAAGTGAATCTGGCTTCCCCATTGACTTTTGCTTGTCAGAAGGTTGCAAAAAGTGATCACATGACCTTGGAATCAGCATGTTCATAAATAAGAGTCAGTTGCCAAGCATGTGAGTTTTGATCACATGATCATGGAGATGTTGCAAAAGTCGTAATTGTGAAAAACTGTCATGTCACATTTTTCAGTGTCATCGTAACTTTGAATGGTCACTAAACAAATTGTTGTAAGTCGAGGACTACCTGTGCCATGAATTCTGTAATTAAATGGTCTTAACAGGAGTAACAAGCTATTTGATACTGTCAAATAGAGATTAGGAAAAAGTTAGCAATATGAACTTAAGCCAACAATATATCATATAAATGATGTGTCCAACCTTTGCCTTGACTGAATTGAGTGAAGAGGAATTGTGTTGGGTTCCATATAAAATATATAATATAGTTAATGTATATAAATCACATAATAATGTTATGATTGGTTTACAATCTTGTGGAGGTACATTACTAGCTGTGCAGTGCCACATGCAGCTGGTGCTGTTGGTTGCACATGCCTGTCCTAGAGTTATGTTATGTATGTTTGTTTAATATGCTAATTATATGTATTTAGTTATATGTATGCATGTATGTACGTATATGAAAAAAACATTTCTGTTTGTAAAGTGACTCAGCAACCTTGTTAACAATTTACTTAATACAGTCCTTTCCCTCCCAAAACTCCAATCCTTAAGGCAATACAGTTCCTCCCTATTCAGAATTCCATACTAAACTGAAATTGACCCATGGCAAAAATTTTAATAGAATGCTGAATCAATGGTATTTTCATCTGAATTAAAATTGGTCTTCAGAGTACGTATCTTCCCAGCAATGTACCATAAACTACTGGCACCATGGTTACCAGGTTGTCAATCAACGTCTAGGAAATGGTACTATTTTTTTGAGATGCTGAAGAAGAATTAATACAGTTCTAATGATTAGTTCTATATGAAACGATGTGCAGCCGCCATCGTTTTAATACAAGAGCTGGAACAAGTCATGCATGTTTGAGTGTACACAAGTAGGAGTGCAGTTCATATACTTCCTAATTAACTAAGTCAACTCAAAGATATAGTTACTAACGTGAGAAAAACCAAATGAATCATCCGTGTTCAGAGTACAGTGTAGAACAGTGTTCTACCACTGTTTTCTGAAGGACCAAATTTATGTGACTTCCCAGTCTTCTTGTGTCATCATCACCCATTGCCATTCTAGTCAAGAACTGTAGAAAATGACCCTTGTTGGTCAATGATGTGTTTCAGAAGCAGGATATAAATAAGAATACCTTATTGGTCCAAAATGTGTTTGAAAAGAAGAATACAAATAGGGAGACTGTGAAAAACAGTATAGGAAGTTCTCGACTTATGGAAGTTCATTTCTTGACCATTCAATGTTACAATGGCACTGAAAAAAGTGACTGATGGCCATTTTTCACACTTATGTTGATTGCAGCATCCCTGTGGTCATCGGATTTACATTCAGATGCTTGGCAACTGGTTCATATTGATGTAGGTTGCTTTGTCTCGTGATCATACAATCCTCTTTTCTGACCTTCTAGCAAGCAAAGTCAATGGGTAAGCCAGGTTCATGTTATCAATGTAACAACTGTAGTGATTCGCCTAATAAACATGGCAAGAAGAGTCATCAAATGGGCCAAAACTCACTTAACAAATTTCTCACTTAGCAACATAAATTTTGGGCTCAATGGTGATTGTAATTCAAGTCTATGTGTTCTTGGTATGTGCAATTTTTTTTTAAAAAAAGAAACGCCTGTGTTGTCTTAAATAATGGATTTTAAGCCAGACATGAAAGTATACGTAACAAAACAATAACTAAAGTAATAGAAATTCAGTGCAATTGCTCTTAAAAACAGTAGGAAACTTGTGAAGAAGAATTGATTCAAATGACATATAGATGCAGGAAGTGTTGGAAGGGTAAATAATTAATCCTTACTAACTTGAACATGAAATGATCTACACATCTTTAGCTTCAGTGACTTGATTCACTTGGGTGAAGGTGAAGACAACATGGAGAATAGCTTGTATGTATAATGCTGTCATTTAAGGACCTCTACTGAAGGGGATACGGTGGACAGGGGCTAAGCTTGTTGTTGCTGAGCTTGTTGATTGAAAGGTTGGCAGTTCGGTGGTTCAAATCCCTAGCGCCGCGTATCAGAGTGAGCTCCCGTTGCTTGTCCCAGCTTCTGTCACCCTAGCAGTTCGAAAGCACATAAAATGCAAGTAGAAAAAATAGAAACCACCTTTGGTGGTAAGGTAATAGCGTTCTGTGCACCTTTGCCATTTAGTCATGCTGGTCACATGACCATGGAGATGTCTTCGGACAGGATTGGCTCTTCGGCTTTGAAATGGAGATGAGCACCACCCCCTAGATTTGGGAACGACTAGCACATATGTGCAAGGGGAACTTTTATCTTTACCTTTACCTTTTATGGAGACTTAAAGTACTAGATTAAATGAACTTTAGGTTTTACTTGCCAACTTGGCAATACTGTTCTTATAAAACTTCCATTTCTACTTTTCTTACCCTTTTGGGACATTTACTATTTTCATCAAGTTTCCTTCTCCTGGCCTGTTATCTTTCCCATGCCATGGTGTCACTACGGATGCAGATATGTCAAGAACTGGGGGAAATGATTTGACTTGTGTCAGCAAAGGGCTTGTTTCATTTCCTAGTTGTCAGGACAAATGGTGTTTAAAAGATGGACTCTGTCTGCCATTCTACTTCAAAGGATGCAAGGGGGAAAAAAAAGAAGAATAACTTTGAAGGTCAAGACCTTCACATTCCTTCACAGGCTTCGTGATTTGAAATGTGAATGAGACAGCTCTGTGCCAAAATGGTCCTCAGAAAGAGTGGAAGATGGGTGAAAGTTATTTGGACAATAAGGAATAGCGTGCATTGGAACTATCAATGAGGACACCAGGTTTTGGATTACACGGGGGGAGAAGAGCAATTTAAGTTGCAGACAAAAAACATAAAGGTTGTGAATAGATGAGGAAAGATAGCAGTGTGTGCTGCTTGGTATTCTCTTTTTTTATTTTTTATTTTTTTATTGAAAAAGTTTTATTGGTTTTACATTTTTTAACAGGGTAGGGTAATGGTTACAAAGAAATTTTGAGAGCATTCACGTCAGAGTCGTCGGGCCTTCCGAGACCTCAAAATACACATTAAAAAAGTTAACATAGAAAACATTTTCCATACCACTACAAGATGAAAGCAAGTACATTTACCTAAATTCTCCCTTCCATGCTGTCAGACATTTACAAAAAGTCCGGATAGAAATATTATGCAAAATTGTTCAAGAAAAATCAAGGCAAAGTTATTTTTGTGATCTAAGTCTTTTGGCTATTGTATCTTCTTTCTCTCCTCCCTGGCCCCCCGTGGGCGGGGCCGTGGCCCCCTCCGTCCCCCCTGGATCTTCCCCCAGGGCAGAGGAATGTTTTTTAAGAAAGGCTTCCGCCTCAGCAACTGTTTTAATCCTCACTCGTCCTCCTTCCCAGAACACCAGCATCCCTTCAGGTGTCATCCACTTGAACCAAATCCCGTGATCAAACAAGGTTTTAGACAAGAAGGAAAATTTCCTTCTTGAATCTCTAATTTTTCTAGGGATCTGCTTCAAGATAGTGACCGTTTCTCGTTGATAAGTTAAAGGTTTCTCTCTCTGCGCTTTCAGGATTTCCTCTCTGGTTGACCTTCTAACAAATTTCACATGTATCTCTCTAGGCACTTCATTTATCCTGGCATATGCTGAGTTAATTCTGTAGGCTAGGTCAATGTCCCCCCTGATCTCATCCTTAGGTTTTTGTAAATAGTCTGCTAAAATTGTGCTCATAAGATCAGGGAGGTATTCACCAGATTCCTCAGAAACATTTTGAAATCTCAAAAAGTATGTCATTCTTTCCATATCCATCCTAGACACATGCCCATTTATTTCCACAACCTCATTAGTAACATTTTTAATTTCCCCCTTAGCCCCCTCCAACCCCCCTTCCAGTTCTTTATTCTTCTGTGTGTTATCCAGCACTTGTCTTCTTGTATCCAACAACTCCTTCTTGAAGATAATATTTTCAGCCCTCTGGGCCTTTATTTCTGATATCAAAGTTAGCATAGAGGTTTCAAGAGAAGCCATCCTTTGTTCCAAATTTACAAGTGCTGCTTCTTGTGCCATGGTTAAAAGTTAAAGTCACTGCCACCAAGATGGCGTTTTCCGGGTGGGGCTGGTGGGGCAAACCAGGAGCTCAGTTCAGTTCAGGGCTGTGAAGTTGCAAACAATTCAGAAACCAAAAGAGACACAGTTTCCCAGGTCAGCAAATAGTAATAACGAAGGTATTCCAGAGAAGAAGTCACAAATCCATCAAAAGAATTTTTTTTTCAAAAATCCAGAGAGAGTCCTGCTTTCAAAGAGACGCTGGAAATTTTCCTTAGTTGAAATAGTCAGGCAGGGACAAAGAGAAGCCACTTCCACCGCCCATCTCAGAGCCAGAGGGAGAGAGTAGCAAAAAAAAGAATTTTTTTTACTCAGCCAGACCTAGAAACAATGTTGCAAAGAATCGCATTCCACTTTCCCTTGTTAAAGACCGTCCGGAATGAAAGTTTCCGCTTTCTCTTTGCAGAGAAGCCATTTTAACGTGCCGCTTAAATCCGAGGGTTTTTTTTTTAAAAATAAACACCCCCCTCCCAGTCCGTTCAGCCTGGCTGGCAGCAGGAAAAAAAGTTTTTTAAAAACTCACTCTCTCCTCGCAGCTGAAGCCTCGGGAGTCCTTCGACTGAGCCGATCAGCCCTCCTCATTGTTGTGAATGGCGCCGTCTTCCTTAGGCGAAGGGAAAACCCCCCGCTAGCATGTTCTCCCTCACCTGAGCCGCGCCGGGAGCCACTTCCTCCACCGCCGTGGGGGGGGGGCGCCCCCCAACGAGCCGGCCCTACGGGAGACCCTCAAACAAGAGGAGTCTCGCCCCCGTTGGGGGGCAGAAGAAGAAACAAAGCGGCGAGCGAGCGCTAGGCTCGCCCGTCGCCGCAGGAGACGGAACCGGAAGCCGCTGCTTGGTATTCTCATTCCACATTATACACTCACCAATTGCATGTCCCAGAGCAGTGATGGCAAACCTTTTTTGTGTCGAGTGCCAAAAGCACATGCTATTGCGCACACTCGTGTGCCCACCCCCATAATTTAATGCCCCTCCAGTGTCGGGCGCCCTGTGCATGCATGTGTAACACACACACCCTTGCCCACGCATGCGCATGCGCATACAGCTTTCTTGGAGCCTGGGAAGGGCAAAAATGGCCTCCCCTGCCCCCTGGAGGCCCTCCGGAGCCAGAAATGGCCTGTTTTCCGACTTCTGGTGGGCCCGGTAGGTCCATTTTATGCCCTCTCCAGGCTCTCCAGGCGCCGAGACCTCTCGGCGGCTTTTGATACCATCGACCATGGTATCCTATTGCATCGACTTGAGGGGTTGGGGGTGAGGGGCACCGTTTTACGGTGGTTCTCCTACCTCTCCGGTCGATCACAATTTGTGTTGGCAGGGGGGCAGAGGTCGACCTCGAGGCCACTCACTTGTGGGGTGCCACAGGGGTCGGTCCTCTAACTGCTCCTGTTCAACACATATATGAAGCCACTGGGTGAGATCATCTGTGGTTTTGGGGCAGAATACCATCTGTACGCTGACGACACCCAGCTGTACGTATCTACCCCAAACCACCCCAACGATGCCGTCGAAGTGATGTCCCAGTGTCTGGAAGCCGTGCGGATCTGGATGGGAAGGAACAGACTCAAACTCAACCCGTCCAAGACCGAGTGGCTGTGGTTTCCAGTGCCCCAGTACAACCAGTTGATTCCATCACTGGCCATAGGGGGTGAACATCTAGCCCCCATGGATCGGGCACACAACTTGGGCGTCCTCCTGGACACCCGGCTGTCTTTGGAAGATCATGTGAGAGCCGTGGCCAGGGGGGCATTTTACCAGGTTCGCCTGGTACGCCAGTTGCATCCCCTATTACACCGGGACGCCCTTCGCACAGTCACTCATGCTCTCATGACATCCCGGCTGGACTACTGCAACACTCTCTACATGGGGCTCCCCTTGAGGTGCACCCAAAGACTACATTCTAGTCCAGAATGCAGCCGCGCGGGCAATAATTGGGTACCTCCAGGTATTCCCATGTAACACCCCTCCTGCGTGAGCTGCACTGGCTGCCTGTGGCCTTTTGGGTGCGCTTCAAGGTGTTGGTTAACATCTTCAAAGCGCTCCATGGCACGGGTCCTAGCTATCTGCGGGATTGTATCCTACCCCACACATCCCTTCGGCCGATTCGTTCCCACAGAGAGGGACTTCTCCGGGTGCCGTCCACTAGGCAATGCCAGCGGGTGATGCCCAGGGGAAGGGCCTTCTCTGTGGCGGGCCCTACCCTCTGGAATGACCTACCCCCCGAACTTAGATCTACCACGGACCTCCGCTCCTTCCGCCAGCAACTAAAAACCTATCTTTTCCAACAGGCTGGCCTGGCCTAACCTACCGTACCTAGCCTTAGTCTTTAGTAGAGAAATTTTTACATTGGTTTTATGGGTTAGTTTTAATGGGGTAGATTTTAGCACAGGGTGGTAATTTAATATAGTTTTAAGTATTTATGTATTTATTTTGTGATATATTATGTTTTTTACATTTCCTGTGCACCGCACCGAGTCCCTTTGGGGAGAGGGGGCGGTTAATAAGTCGAATAAAACTAAACTAAGCTCCAGAGGCTTTCTAGGAGACTCGGGAGGGTGAAAAATGGCCCAACACGCAAGCCGGAAGTCCAGATTGCCCGTTGGAATGTTTTTCTCCCTCCAGAGGCTTCAGGAGGCTTTCCTAAAGCCTCCGGAGGGTGAAAAACAGCCCAATGCACAGGGAATCCTTTGAAGAGTGAAAAACGGCCAAAAATCAAAGCCAAAAATCAGCTGACAAGGCAATGCCTCGCATGCCCTCAGAAGTGGCTCCACGTGCCACCTGTGGTCCTAGAGGGACGCGGTGGCTCAGTTCTTAGGACGCTGAGCTTGTCGATGAAAAAGGTCGGCCGTTCAGTGGTTCGAATCCCTAGCTCTCCGTTACTTGTCCCAGCTTTTGCCAACCTAGCAGTTTGAAAACATGCAAAAATGCAAGTAGAAAAATAGGAACCACCTTTGGTTGAGAAGGTCACAGCATTCCGTGTGCCTTTGGCGTTTAGTCATGCCAACCACATGACCGTCTTTGGACAGCGCTGGCTCTTTGGCTTTGAAATGGAGATGAGCACCAACCCCTAGAGTCAGGAACAACTAGCACATATGTGCGAAGGGAACCTTTACCGTTGAAATCTATCTACAGGTAGTCCTCAACTTACAACCACAATTGAGTCCAAAATTTCTATTAAGTGAAACTGTTGTTAAGTGAATCACTGCAGTTGATAAATTAGTAACCTGGTTGTGAAGTGAATCTGGCTTCCTCGTTGATTTTTGCTTGTGAGGAGGTTGCAAAAGATGATCACAGGACTTTGGGACACTGCAACTGTAATAAATATGAGTCAAGCATTGCCAAGTATCCGAATATAAATCATATGACTGGAGGGATGCTGCAATTGTCATAAGTGTCAAAAATGGCCACAACATTGTTATCATGGAGCTATGAAATTTTATTTCCCAGCCATAGAGAAATGGATGTGGAGAACTTTTGGACCTCAACAGAAAAATGCAACTTAGGAACTAATAGAGTTTGTTGTTTTTAGTTATGAAATCATGTCCAACCAATCGCGATCCCATGGACAACATTCCTCCAGGCCTTCCTGTCCGCTATCATCCTCTGGAGTCCATTTAAGCTCATTCCTACTGTTTTGGTGACTCCATCCAGCCACCCATCCTCCCATTCTTCTTTTGCCCTCAATCTTTCCCAGCATTAGGCTCTTCTCCAATGACTCTCCTTCTCATTAGGTGGCCAAAGTATTTGAGTTTCCTCTTCAGGATCTGGCCTTCTAAACAACAGTCAGGGTTGATCTCCTCTAGGACTGACTGGTTTGATCGCTTTGAAGTCCAAGGGACTCGCAGGAGTCTTCTCCAGCACCATAGTTCAAAGGCCTCAATTCTTTGGTGCTCAGCTTTTCTTATGGTGATGAGAATAGAGTTTGGGTGATGTTAAATTAAAAGCAATATATTAATTTACAGAATATTAAAAAACCTATTAACATAAGGCAAAGATACAGTGAATCTGGCTTCCTGTGCCATATTTAAAGGTAGAGAAAGGATTGTGAACCCAATTTCTGGAATACTTTGCAACTTCTTAATAATAGTTCCACTGATTGATAGATAGCCAGGAAGAAAGACTTCCTTTATGTAATTTCTTTCCAGAATTCCACTGGATTGGGAAGAATAAAAGAATAAAAATGTGTCACAGAGAATCACCTTTTCAAATTAAAGACATTAAGAAATTGAAGATTCCATCAGACTTAAGTAAGACCCCACTTAAATACCATAAGTGGATGATTGACACAATCTGTACCACTGTAGAAACATAAAACCTTTTCTTAACCATGCAAAATTCCAATAACTCCCTAAAAGTTGAATGCATAACTTCAGGCAGAGCAACATCAAGGAAAAACGGAGATAACTTGATTGCTTCTTGTCTCTCTTGCATTATTCTTCCGCATATTCACTATGGAAAATAACATCCTTCACCCCGATTATTAATTTGAATAAGAATGCACCTTCAATAATGAAGAAGCACACATGGAAGGATTGTGGTTAGGTTAGGAAGCTTTGATGATAAAAAGAAAAGTGGCTCCCTTTTTTATTTTTCAGAAGTATAACCAATTATATTTGATTGGGAGAATTGCTTTCTTCTTTTAAAAGAAAGTGAAAGGTAGGTGGGAAAAGTGCTGTTGATTTGCTTGGGTTTTTCTCCCCCACCATTCTTGCCTGGGAATGTTATCCAGAACTGAAGTGAGTAAAAGTGCCATCTTACCTTTCTCAAAGAGCCATTCCGGGAGAAATAGGATGAAGGAAAACTATTGTGGTAACTATGTGGAGCTGGCAGCAGAGTCAGACATTGAGGAAGTTGGGGAGGAACATGGGCCAGTCTTGGAGTCTGGGGAAGGCTCAGATGAGGGCTCTGTGTCAGAGGCAGAGAGGGGGCCAGGGACATCTGGGAGTTAGGTGCAGAGTCGGACATCAGCGAGGCAGAGGAACAGGGGGAGCCTGTTCCCAGTGTGTGCATGTGCAGAGCTGCCGGAAGGCAAGAGCAGTTAAGACAAAAGGGACGGCCTGGGAGTAAGGCTTGGAGATGATTGGCCCCTCCCATAAGACATAAAGGAGGAGCAAAGGCACGTGAGCCTTTGAAAGAAGCAACTTTGTTTGTTCTGGTTGGTTTAAACTCTGAAGCTCCATTTTGATTCTGTGCTCCATACGGCCTTGCAAAGTTAATTGGCATTTAGGTCTTTGGCAGCATTTCAAGGGAGATAAAGGTGGCCTTATCCTGAAAGACTGTGGCAGACTTCTGTCAGACTCTTTACAAACTATTTGTGACTCATTACGAGCTGTGAATGAACATAATTCACAGCCGTTGAAATAAAAAGAGGGCTTTTGGGACTAAGCGTGTGATTTTTTACTGTCTCAGGAAGCGTAGGTCAGAACAAAAAACTGAGATTTTCCTCCGGAGAAAATATCCGATGGTGGTTAAAATGTCTACTGTGGAGGACTCTGAAAGAGGGCACAGATCTACCATTGGCAGTGTTCCTCCAACCAAGAGACTCTAAAATGAAAAATTGTGGGAGCAGGTTTTTGTGAGTTTTCAGCCTGCTACTGTTTCTCAAGCGCATCATGTTTGTGAACAAACTCACACCTTTAATCAGTGCACAATAGCAGACAAAATGGACTGTTTGCAACTCTGTTCTTCCTCAACTCTTAGATTTGCTCAGAAAGTTGTAATCCTACATAAACTATGCAGGACATACAATTCACTGAACTCAATGAAAAACGGTAAACTATGCCTAAATGCACACGATAATTAGTTAGGTAGGATAAGAGTTATGTGTGGGTTTTTTTGTCAGTTTTTTTTTTTTTTAGCAAACAGGAAAGATCAATGAGGAAACATCATCTATGGGAATGAAACATTTCTAACAAAATGAGAACTTCAATAAAAATAATGAATACTTCCATAGAAATAAATTCAATTTAATTTCCTCTTTCCAGAGCCTCAGGGTATAAAAACACAGTGACTTCTTCCTATATAGCAGATACCTTCAGGTAGTAATTACCTCCCAGTTGGAAACTATCAACTATTCTCTTTGGATTTCTTTTTTCTCCCTTAAAGTGGAACATTCAGTTTGTCAAAACTGCACTCACAAATTTAATGGATGACCTGGGTCTTTGGCAGCTTGGCAGATTTAGGTGTTGGGGAGAAAACAGAAACTGTGAGATACTAGCCAAAAATTGAACATTACCACCTGAGTTATGTGATACTATTTTTTAAAATTAATGTAACTTTAATTGTGTTTTAATGCTTTTGTTGTTGTTTTTAGCTGTATACTGTTAGGCCTTCTTAGAGATGTTCTTTGTATACTAATTGTAGTATAATTGTATACTAATAGAAAAACATAAGAAAATCAATCAATCATAGGTTTTCCCAAAAGGCAACTGGACTTTCTTGGTTCTTTTCCTTGAAAACCAACTGAGGACCAACTAAGGACTGCAAAGAATATGAATCATTCTATTCCCACCATTCAGTTAGAATTGAAGAAGCTTCTTGAGTGAGAAGTGAATTGTTTTCCAGGGGGGGAAAAAGCCAAGAAAGTCCAGCTGCCTTTGGGAAAAGCAACTGCAGGAGAACCATGACCTGCATGATTGAGAATTTCCATAGAAATAGGTTTACTGTGATTAATAAGATTAGTAAGACTTTTGTTGTTAGTTGCGAAGTCGTGTCCAACCCATCACAAACCGATGGACAATGTTCTTCCAGGCCTTCCTGTCCTCTACCTTCAGCCCATCAGAAGAATGGATGCTGATTGCATTTGATCAGTATTAACTCTATTGAAACGGAGAAATACATAAGAGGGTTGAGTCGGAGTCTCCAGAGGCCTGCAAGCAATTTTAAAGTTACTTCTCCCTGGCCAGTGCATAGTGGGCTGCTGTAGCTCTGATAAAATCTAAGCACTGCAGTCTACGTAGCTAATGTTTTTCAATGCTGATCCAGATGAGCGCGTGGACCAGAATGGAATCAAGCACAAGGCCCTATATGCAAAATATCAACGCTATATGACTAAGCAGTGGCCCCAGTGGCTTAATAACACTGGATGTCTTAGCTCTTGTGGTTCAAGCCCTAGCACTGCATGGCAGGGTGGACTCCTGTCTCTTGCCTCCGCTTTTGTCTACCTAATAGTTCAAAAACACTATCTATGCAATAGGTAAATAGGTATCACGTCCGTGTGATACCTATTTACCATGACCTGGTGTTCTGTGCAGGCAGGCAGTTTCCTGATGGCACTGAACCTTCCTGGTTGTGGCACCTTTTGTGAGGCAGCTCTAGGAAGATGGGGTGGGGACAGTGGTGGGTTCCGGATCCTGTTGCAACTGGTATGGTGCAACGGGTCCGGGCGTCCACCACATGAGGATGTGAACCGTGTGTGCACACCCGCGCAGCACGTGCATGCGTACTTACCACCCACGATGCTCCGTGACACCTCCCCGACACTCCAGCTGCTCGGCAGAGCAGGTGCCGTATGCTCCGTGTGCATGTGCGGAAGCCCCAAAAACCTGAAATACTGGTAAGGAGCGAGGGCAGGCGGGTGGGCTCTCCATACCGGAATGGTACCAGGTGCTCCCGACAGGCACCGGTACGCCCGTACTGGGGCATACCAGGGTTGCACATGGGTCCTTCCAACGTGCAACCCAATTTTCGCTGGCAGAGGGTTGCAGGAGGCTGTTGCAGGCGAAAACGGAGCTCAAGAGCCTATTTACTCTGGTAAAGCACTTGGGCCATCACAGAGTCCCTGAGACAAGTGACGTCAAGCTGGCCATTCCCACTCTGGCCACACTCTCTCCGGTCCCCACCAAGGTCAAACACAACCCTGATTGAATTGAGTTTGGGTGGCGAGCTTGGTTTATGCTGCAGGAAGAGATGCTCATCTTTCTCTCTGGTGCAAAGCCAGCTCGCCTTCTTGTGGTGCATCTTGGGAAGTGGGCAAGTGTGTCCTATAACAGAGTAGTACCTTGGCAAGCCACCTACTATTCTGCAATATAATTGTGATCTCCTGGCTACTGTAACCATGCTAAATCTATTTATTTTATTAAATTAAATTTATATCCCGCCCTTCTCCAAGAGGACCCAGGGCGGCGCACAGGAAATTAAAATACATACAAAAAACACAATACAAAATTTAAAAACCTATTAAATCCCCATCCTGCGCTAAAACCAATTAAAATCCCTGAATTAAAACTATCTATGGCTAGTCCCAGCGGAGGCTATGTTAGCTATGTCAGCTAAATCTAATGCTAATAATGCTAATAATAATGCTAATAACAACAACGACAACAATGATAACAACAAGAACAACAACAACAATAATAATGCTATGTGGCAAAATATCAAAGCAACGTATTCCTACTTTAGGACTTTCCAAAGGTACTAAATGTAATTTGGCAGGGTTTAATCTGATTAAGGTGGCAAACCGGTTGGACCTATTTATTCTAAATAACATGGTTGAGGGGCGATAGATTAAGAGATATTACCTTCAGGTGCTGATGCAAAATGTCAACCCTTGTCTATCGGGTAACATCAAATAAATTCATTATGCCATTTTTTGTAAGCTTCTCCTGTCAGATAAATTCTTCATTTCCTTCTTACTTTTGGACAGGGAATCTGCTACAACCTATAATTACTGCTAAATCTTGCATGGCTGCCTGTAGATTATGATAATAGATTACATGAGAATTTCATTATAATTAGTAGTTCAGTCTTTGTGCTAGCTGTAGCACATAGTGGTTTTCTTGCCTTTACATTATTTTCTGTTTCACTATTTATGGTGCTATTATTTGTATTTTAAATGTTTGGACTTTGGCAGTAATAAATATTTCTAATCAAATCCAGTCTAAACTAATTTCTGAATAAGCAAGTTGGTATGTCAATTTATCTTGTTCTTTTTAAAAATCCTCCTAAATAGATGTAACTCCCTAGGAGCCACAGAATCAAGAAAAAGGATTGGAAGATTATCTTTGACAGGCTTTAGTATATTTTGACATGTTAATAAAAACCACAGGTCACATTTCTCATCTCAAGCCAACAAGCATGGTTTCTGATCTCAGTATTAACGAATAAATGAACTGAATCAAAACAATGCCCTGAGTTTTGGTAAATTTCTGGCATAAAGCCAACTGCATAGAAAACATTTTGTCAAGGAAGAACACAATTACCAACAATTTTGGAATTAAAGTAAATTATTCCTGGAAAGTAAGCAGTAAATCTTTTAGTCCAAACATATAGTTTAACAAACTAACATAGGGAGAATGATGGTCCGGGAGATAAAAACTGCAGAGGTAAAGATGTAGGGAGGAATATTTGAAATGTAAGCTAACTGAAACATAAGGAAACAAGATTTCTTACAGGAAGCAAAGCCAAATCTGAAATTTCTTAATAGTGGTGGGTGGTGAGAGAAAGTCTAGGGAATGACCTGGATGCCTATTAGTGAAATAGGGCTTGCTGGTAGGTGCTGGTGATCGATGGGTGAGCCCTCTTCTTCCCTTGAAGACCTATTAAGATGGGGAGTGGGGAGTGCAGTTTTCCTCACAGTCTGCAGATCTCCTCATTTCCACTTCTACCCAGCAGAAAACAGTTCTGTGGGTCAGCTAAGGAAGGAAGAGGAGGAGTGCTTTCTGATGCTCCCTGCAAAGCAACATATATGGGGACCCTTGCAGGAAGTTGGAAGTCCTCATTTTCCCACTGCTTTTTTTGCCTTCCGATGGTCATTCCATCGTTCCCCCTCTCCCCAACAAAGTGGCAGGCAGTTCTGCAGGTCAGCCAAGAATGAGAAGGGGTGATTTCCGATGCCTCCTGCCAGCTTCCCAGAAGCAATGTTAATGGGGGAGGCCAGCAAGAAGTTGGAAATTGCTTCTGCTCCCACTGTTGTTGTTTCCCCCCATCTGTGGTCATTTTGTTTTTCTGTTTAGGTACAGAAATATCTTTGAAAGGAGGATCCAATAGGTCATGGGTTGTCTAGTATACACTATTCCTTTGCTAGCATCATCTAACATTATGCAAAGGATGGCCCGTTTCCCCACCCATTTCCCAAGATCATTTCCACATATCATTACACACATATAATGTCAATTTGAAGCATGCCATGTTCTGCTTCCCTCTGTGCCCCTCTAACAAGATCTCAGTTTTTTCCACATTCCAATCTTTACCCCTGGTACCCACCTCATGGTTGATCTCAATTGTGCTTTAAAGTACATAAAGCAATAGCACTGCCCCAACCATGTATGTTGTTTCCTTCTCACATTTTTGCATTACATTTCATGACAGAGAGGACAAGTCCACACATAACATTTGGGCAGATGTCTGACGTACTACCACTATTCTTACATAGGGCAGTCAATTAACCAGCAGAGGTCACACATAATCACTTTTAGCAAATCCTGAAGGGTGCTTGAAATTTGGCAGTTCAAAAATCCCCAAAGTTGACTCAGCCTTCCATCCTTCCGAGGTCAGTAAAATGAGGACCCAGATTGTTGGGGGCAATATGCTGGCTCTATAAACTGCTTAGACAGGGCTTTAAAGCACTGTGAAGCGGTATATAAGTCTAAGTGTTATTGCTATTAAGGTTACTTTTTCCATTAATCCATTGGTTGACATCATCCCAAACTCTTTCTGTCTGGTTATCTTGAATATCTGAAACATCTCGAGAGGAGCTCTCCTGTGCATTCATTTCTTCCTCTACTGAACTACATGCTTCTGCCTGGAATGCAACAGCCCCTCCCTCCTGGGAATTCAGACTACATTCCATCACACTGCCATGTGGAAACGCCCTTGTTGAAAATGTGATCTAAAATCTCCCTTAGCTACAGTACTCATTGCCTTTTTAGTTCTATGTTCATGAGTCTTTCAAAGTACTTTCTCCTAGCAAAAGTTAAAACTCTCCCAGCAGATGGAAATTCCATTTTAAAATTCTACATGGGTGTCATCCTAGGTACAAAAATGTTGCTTATGGAATAAAGAAGGATCCTCAAGGGAGTATCCTTAAAGCTTGTTTTTATTGTTGCATATGCTATGTTGGTGAATTTTTAGTGCTGGATTCTAATATCATTTTATTGAGAATTGCAAGGCTTTCCAGCTATATTTCTTCTCTTTTTCTGATCTCCCATTCTTTCTTTAATTTTTTAATCTGTTCCTGTGTTCTGTACAATGTGTTAACTTCAAAAAGGAGGCGTACGTATGGCACTGCAACCATTTGGGTAATGTCATATCTCAGGCAGCTCTGACGAGCCAGAAATGATTATATTCCAAAGAAGGCAAAACACAGATGACAGCATCTGATTCCTAATGTATTGGAGGCTGCCAAGACTCACAAGAAAATAATATCTTTCTTTCAGAGCTAGAGAATAATTATATAAACATTTGTGGAGTCAGAAGTAGGGAAGTCAGAAGAGGGAAAAACATTTCAGAGGTGAAAAGGGGGGGGGGGGAATCAGTGGTGGGATTCAGCCAGTTCGCACCTATTCAGGAGAACTGGTTGTTAACTTTCTTAGCAGTTCGGAGAACCAGTTGTTGGAAGAAATCTCATTTTATTTTTCCCCACTTTATAGGACTAATTCTGTAAGGAAGGCAGGAAGGAAACACTCTGGTGTTGTTTCTAATCTAATCTTTGTTGATCTGCTTACAGAAACTGCCTCTCCGGTTAACCCTTATTACTTTTTAACAGCTAAGGCGAAGCACCCATCAACCTGAGTGAAGTTGAGTTGGCCACGTCCATCCAGTCATATGACCCCGCCTACCCAACTGGTCATTAGGACAGAGAACCGGTTGTTTAATTGTTTGAATCCCACCACTTGGAGGGACCATGACTGAAGGCTCCAGGTATCACATTCCCATGTTCTTTACAGTGGGAGTTTCTGTAAAGGTTGGCTGATGTCAGAGAGAAAGAGAAAGGGGGAAAGATTACAAAGCAAAAGGAAAAGTTGTTATAAAAATCTATGGCGCACACATGTGAAAGCACTAGGTTAGAGATAAAAATAAAATCTTTGGAGGGTGAACAAGAGAGGCAAAAGTTTTTCTGCCGAGACTTTACTTACAGATTGTAGAGACCAAAAGGAAATGGTAGGTGTACTGAATTGGTTTGAAAAATTGTATTTTTTTTAAGAAAGAGAAAAACTGTGATTTGTTCTTTCAGCCACGAAGAGTTCTATTATCAGGCCTCATTGATGCAATAATTTTCATGAAGCTGATTTTAAATGCTAATTTCTGAATGTTATGTGGAACAGATTTTAATACAACCTGGCTTGTGAGCAGGCTAAGCACAGATATTATTTGAGAAAGTTTACTGAGCATTACAAACAACTTTTATCTTAATATTTCAAAACTTTAAAATATTAAATAAAAACAATAATGGTCTTCCACCTTAAACCACCAACCTATAGATTAGTATATTAAAATATACACAGATCTTTTACACATAGTGTATTAAAATATAGATAGTTATCTGTATATAAAATATATACAGCAAATGTATTAATATAGATTTAAATCATATGTAATATCAATTTTTCAATTAAATTACATGTGTGCCAGAGACAACAGCAGGAAAAAGAAAAAGAAATAAACCACATAACCTGCATAGTTGACATACTTCTCCAAATAGCATAGCAAATTTATTTTGCCCCATTGAATTAAAATGTTGCAATCCCTATTCTCTTAAATATTACAGATTTTTCACTATTCTAAACTGCAAAAATAATGGAATAGCTACATTAATCAATATTGTTTTTAGGCATTTTAATTCAGTAAGTTTAGGTTTGAAATAAAAAATAGGCTGTCCTTATGTATAAATCAAAGAATGTAATATCATACTTGTGTGTAGTAATAGATATACTGATTGTGTGTCCAAGTTTTACTCAGGTGTTTTTTTTTTTAATTTTTGTTACTTCTCCAAGATTAAGCATCACACAATAGGAATTGTTCTCTAGACACTGAACAGAAGCTTTATGGGAAAGGTATTGATGAAAGGAATGTTCTTCTGGGTTCGGCTCCAAGTAGGGAAAAATACACTGGAGACATGGAGGCTGCTTGGAAAGATGGTTTAATGGTGGACAGGACCACATGGCTTGAGTCCTGAACAGAAAAGATGATCACATGCTTCAGTGTTGGTGGAGAGGAAGAGAAGGGCCAAGGAAGGGGCTTTCAGGGTTTTTTATCAACTGTTCGGCCCCACCTATCTGTTTCCTGTTCCTGTGTAAGCAATGTATTCTGATTGGTTGTCAGATTGCCATGGGGCAATTCAGGGGCAACTCTCTAGGTTGTGTTTTGAATCCAGGTTTGGTTGAGTTCTCAGATGCCATAATAATGGTCCGTTTCTGTTGGCTAGTCATGCCTGAAGGGGAGCTGAGCAGAAGGGGAGAACTCTTTACTGTGTAAAGGGCCTGGCTTGGACTTCTTAATGGCCCATTGAAAAATGGGGTGGAGGCAGGAAGCAGCAGGAATTAAAACATGTTTCTCCTTTTTCACATCCAGGGAAATATAATATTCCGCCTTTTCAATATTTGCTAAGATATTTCATTTTTCTGGCAGAGGGATGGGTGAAAACTTTCCACAGTATTTTGTTATTTGGTTAATTGGCTGTGGCCCAGCTATTTAAAAAAAGCGTCCAACATTAAAGACGGGGTTCATATGTTTTGTTAGGTCATGGTTTGCTTACTTATAGTTCATTGAACAAGCCTCAAACAGGTGGCATCATATACCGAACTATACTATAAAGCATGAATTATAGACTATAATGGCTGGCTTGATACAACACAATAAACCATAACCAAAGAAATCATATTAAATTTGGCATAATTCATGAACGCAAATCATATTGTTGAACATGAACAAGAAGTCCCCCCACTCCCCTTCAGTGTAGCTTGTGTAAAATTTATGACTTCCTCTGACTTCAAACACCAACTTTCTTGCAAAAAGCTATGGTGGCATGATCTAGCAGAGAGTAAAAATATTGACAGTTTGGTGGTTTTCTGAATAGTGCTTCTCTTTAAACAATGTCTCACTCTTCCTTTTCCTGCCAATACTTTTATTCAATAAATGCTTTTCTTCTTTAGAAGCAAAATAATAGATGCACAATTTTCTTTCAAAATAATTTTAGATATTTTTTTTTGTAGAAAATGCACAGCGTTTTATTCCAATTTTCAGCACCCAGATGGAATTGAGTCTCTTTGACCCCAAAGATACTTTAAAAGCACTTTATAGTGGGAACTGAAATGGTTTGATGCTTGTTAAACCACAAACAAAACTTGGTCAATTCTTGCCTGTTTAAATCTGATATTTCCTTAAAGATGCATTTACAAATAATCCTGAATTTTTAACGAGAGATATTTTACTGCATTTTCTCCTGTTTTTTGCATGATTTATGCCACTCTGTGAGAGTGAAATCTAGAATTACAAATCTTGTAATATAGAGGTTGCACATAAAAACACTGGAAAGCCAGTTGGCTGTTTCTACTTGATTGAATTCAGCAGTGATTTAAAATTGATAAATTTCTGGTTGAAAAATCTGGATTAGGGAGATACGTAGCATCCTAGTTGGTGCAGAACCCCACTGATGTGCTTCTGCTCTCTTCTCAACTTACGGCAAATATATTTTAAAGCTTCTATACATACTATTAAACTTAGTTAAATCTCAGCTACACATTTGTTACTCCAAGATTGGGGTGTGTGTGTGTGTAAACATTTCAAGGTTAATCTGATCTACTGTAGGCGAAAAGCTAATCACTAAAGGATGAAATCTTATTTTCTTGAATATAGCTTGGACTTCCTTTCGCCATAGGGCCAATGCTAATCAGCTTAAGATATTATCTTTATAATAATAAAACTTCAACAAATCCCAATGTGGGTCTGTGAGTTGCATGTGCCACAAATACAGATGATGGGGTGACACTATTAATTTTCATATGTTTACTGAACAGTAACGATTTGCCAAACCTTTTTTCAAATTGAGTTTGCCAGTTTATTTTTGATTAACAGGATATGTTTTCCTTTCTTAAAAATTAACTATGCGGTCTTATTCATGCACTGCTTGGTTGCATAGGGATTTCTAATACAATTTGACTGAAGAAAAATCATGGTCAGAGAATATAATTGCTAAATTGAAGCAAGTTGCTGACTGCTAAAATTTTGTTTAAAAAATGGACTTCTCCTGCTGTGGGCATGATAAACAAAGACATCTGATTAAACTCTGGGTGAAAGCTTGGTCATTCTGTAACATCCAGAATTCCCTGCTGATGTTTTTGTCTCCTTTCTACCTCTCCTTTGGCAGGAATAGAAGAAGGATTAACGGCAGACTGACTCAGCCACAGTTTTGCTCTTCAGTTTAGATCTGTTTCATCAGTTTAGTTTGTAGAATCTGGAGTATGAGTGTCATATATTTCTGATCCCAGGAGAATCTTTGAAAATCATCTTTCAGATGGGCTAAATATTTCCCCTTTCCAATACTTTTCTTTAAGTCTCCCTGGAGCACATTTTTATAATATTTTCATTAAGCACTACAGTAGTCCCCAATTTACAACAGTTCATTTAGTGACTGTTCAAAGTGAAAAAAGTGACTTATGTACCGTACATTTTAAAAAGTGACTTATGTACCGTTTTTCACACTTATAACCTTTGTAGCAGTCCTATGACCATGTGATCCAAATTCAGATGCTTGGCAAACTGACTCATACTTATGACCATTGCTGTGTCCCAAGGTCATGTGATCACTTTGTGCAACCTTTTGACAAGCAAAGTCAATGGGGAAGCCAGATTCCCTTAACAATTATATGACTAACTTATCAACTGCAGTGATTTACTTAACAACTGTGGCAAGAAAGGCCATAAAATGGAGCAAAACTCACTTAACAAAGGTCTCTCTTAATAATAGAAATTTTGGGCTCAGTTGTTGTCATATGTCGAGGACTACCTGTATAACTAAAAAGATATAATGCCAACTTTAAAAAAGACAAAATAGAGAGTGCAGAAGTGAAAGAAGAAAGAAAAGAAGTTACTTCCCATTTTATAAGCAATTTTAGTAATATATCACCTTCTCTTAAAAATTCAACAAATAATCTCTTCTTCTTATATCTCATCTTCTATCTATATACAAATCTTTAAGCCTTCATCCTTCAGTCCTTATCACCGAAATTCCATTAAAGGTTAGCAAAGATAACAACATATCTATTTTAACCTTGATCAAATAAGCTGTCAAACGGAGCTCAAGAACAACACAGAACAATTCAAAGTTCAGTCCTTTATTTGCATTATACACAATAGCCAGAATCTTGCCAGACTCAATCTCTATTACTCTCATTAACACATTACGCCCTGGGAGACTCTTGAGAGTGGTTGTCCTTACTCTCTCTCTGTCCCCTAGCCAGCTTTGAGGTGTGCTGCCTCTTGTCTTACCCCTTACCCCTTACAGTGCCATTTCACTGTAGTCCACCACATAAAACAAGTCTATATTCTTTTCTTTTAATTTTAACCGTATTGAACTTTTTGTGTTAATTCCCCTTCAGACAAAGTGCTGGAACCTGATTTCTTCTTGCTCTTCGCCCCTTCTCACCAAAATTTTCAGAACTTTCATAGATTTCTTTCATAAATCCAGAATAGGACATTTATCTAGGTCCATGATGGCGAACCTATGGCACAGGTGGCACGCGGAGCAATTTGTCAGGGCACCCGAGGTGTTGCCATGCCAGCTGACCAGCGCGCATTGGCGCGCTGGCCAGCTGATGTTGGCCTTTTGAGGCCATTTTTTGTCATTCACACTCTCTCCCTCCAAAAATAATTATTTCAAATCCTTAAAATTGTATAAAAATTTATTTCACCAAGGGTTGAAGAAAACTCACCCAGTATAGTAAATCGTACCACTATGGAATTTCCTAATATACAATAAACAAACAAACAAATAATTAACAAGCAATTTCCAAAGGTGATTAAGAAATAAAGTATGCAAATTCTGTGTCCTTTTAAAATGTGCTGGGCCACAGTATAAACTATGGTGACATTCCCTTGTCTCATAATGCTCACTGGAAATCTCTATTTTGCAATCTCCTCAGGGAGAGCAGCAGCATGGAATGCATATGGGTGATCCCAGTCCTATCCTTTGTCTGGAGAGCGTCACAAAGAGTTGGCTTTTTACTCTGGCTCTTCATTCCTCCAGGGTTATTGGTTCCATTCTCTGCAGAGGTATCTTCAGTTTTCCATTTCTCCCTCAGACGTCAAACTGGAGCATATCTATGGAGATTCTCAATAATCCAAGTCATGGTTATTCCAAAGGTATTTTTCCAAAAGGCAACTGGACTTTGTTTTTTCCCCCCTTTGAACACATTTTGCTTTTCCATCCAAGAAACTTGGAGACTTGAAGAAGCTTCATAGATGAGAAGTGAAATGTTTTCAAGGAAAAAAAGAAAGAAAGTACAGTTACCTTTTGGAAAAACATGTTGGAGACAAACTAGAGCATGTTTTTTAAAGGTGGCCCTTCCTACTCTTTTCTTAAGTGAAGACCAAAATTCTGATCTAGCGAGATCTAAAACTCCTTTTTTCCCTGAACAACGCACTTAATTTAAATTAAATCATTTCCCCTGTTTATTATGATCATTTCTTTTAATAAAAGACAAAGTGAAGGGTAAGTATTTTGTAATGCAGATGGGCATGAAAGATAATAAAGAGTTGATGTCACATAGTAGCTGAGCAAAACTTTTGCACCTTTTTCCATTTTCAGAAAAGCCGCGGAATTAAGGACTTTCTATCCCATCATAGGAACCTGAAATAGTTAATTTCTTTTGAAAGTAGCATGAGTCACTGTTGAGGATATCTCCGTTGGGAGACAGAAAATTTTGCAGTGGAATGTGCAGCTAGAGAAACGTCGCTAATAAACACACAAATAGTATCTCAGACACTGCTAGTAAAAATAAGTAGCTTTACTGGTGTATAAAACTAACCTACTGCTTCATGAGCAGTGATAGTAGATAGTGAATCAAACAAAGTCCGTAACAAACAAACAATTGGTTACAGTCGCAATTCACGATCCTTCCTTCTTCTTTCTTCAAACAGTCAGTCACGGTCAAGCAATCAGGGAGCAATGAAATAGAGAGCAATCAGCAGAGAGAGAGAATGCACTCTTCTGACTTCCTCTTATTGCCGAGATAATTACAGCTTCTAATTGCATTCAAACATCTTAAAGCAACAAAAACCATTTGTCATCATGGTATTATATATTGCCTACCCAACACTAGGAGTCGAGTCTACTAACAATCACCATATAAATAGGACTGTTTCCTTCATGCTAGTGTACCATTCCTTTTTTTAAAATTATACTTGAAA
This sequence comes from Rhabdophis nuchalis, assembly GCA_039707465.1. Classification (NCBI taxonomy): domain Eukaryota; kingdom Metazoa; phylum Chordata; class Lepidosauria; order Squamata; family Natricidae; genus Rhabdophis; species Rhabdophis nuchalis. Next base: position 268,328,645 of record CM077643.1, on the reverse strand, counting down.
AAAGAAATGTCTTCTGAATATGGACATTGGACATGATGTCTGCCATAATGGGCATTGCAGAACATTAGGTTCAAAGACATTTAAATAATCACTAGTCCAATTTCATGCCCAGAACAGGATTCACTAGAGCGTCTTTGATGGATGATGACCCAGCCTAGGTTCGAAGACCTCTAGTGAAGGAGAACTCATCGCACCTTATGGCAGCCTGTTCCACTAGCTGGATTTCTTTTTCTGATGCCTACCATAACATACTTTTATTATACTTTTAGCCCATTAGTTCTGATCATAGTCTCTGGAGTGATAGAGAACAAATCCATTCCATTTCTATGTGACTATGGAGAGCCACACGGATAATCTCTGGAGAAAATGTGCAGCGTTTACAGTTACAAAAACACGTTTTAAGCCTAGGAAACAAAGAAAACATTAGGAAGAAACTCAGACTGGCGTTGCATTAACTCAACTCCCTGGGATATGAAAGGGAAGGAAAAACAGCCCAGCTTTCCAAATTCTGTTAATATAGCCTATATCAATAAAGTTGAGTTCTAGTTATTCTTGAAGAGACTTTTTAGTGACCTGGCCTACCTCAAAGGGATGAAACACTTGAGATGTTTGAAGACAGTTATCATAATTCTCCTCAGGTGTCTTTTCTAAACATACCCAGATCCTTTAACTCAGTGTTTCTCAACCTTGGCAACTTGAAGATGTCCAGGAATTCTGGGAGTTAAAGTCTGGACATCTTCAAGGTGCCAAGGTTGAGAAACACTGCTTTAACTGTTCATCATAGAGCAGGGGTGTCAAACTCACGTTGTCACATGAGGTATCGGGACTTTTCCCCCTTTGCTAAACTACAGCGCGTGGCGCATCTGGCCCACGGGCTGTGAATTTGACATCCCTGTCCTAGAGTTTGGTCCCAGGCTTTTCACAATGTTGATAGTCCTCCTCTGAACTTCGTTGAATTGTCCATTATGAATTGCAGTGTCCAAAATTGGACACGTTCCTCCAAATGTGATCTGATCACAATAATGTGTAATACTTCGAAACACCATTTAGCTTTTCAGCAGCTTCATCACATTGCTGGATGATATGTAATTTGTGGTCAGCTAGAATGTCTAGATCTCTTTCAGTGCCTTATATTTTTTTTCTAGCTTTATGGAAAATGTTTACATTTCTCCATGTTAAATTCTGTTTGATTCATTTCAGCCCACCCATAACTGTTGGAGCAATCTCTTTTATCTAAAGTATAGCATTAGCTATCCCTCTAACATTTTTGTGTCATCTGAACATTTGTAAGAGTCCTTTTAACTCTGTAATGCAAGATACTGAGGAAAAAACTGAACCACATGGGGCGAGGATGCAGCCCTGTGGCACTCCACTTGACATTGAATAAGCATTCTTTGAGCATTCAACCAATTTTGAATGTACTATCACTGTACCAGTACTATCATATAGTTCCATATTTTATCATTTTATGGAAGAAAATATCACAAGGTGTTCTACTGAGGGCTTTCCTGAGATTGAGGTATGCTGTGCCTATGGCTGTGATGGTGAACCTATGGCATGCGTACCACAGGTGTCAGGTGGAGCCATTTGTTAGGCCACGTGAGGTGTTGCCCTGCTAGCTCCACTACACATGTGTGTGCGGGCCAGCTGACTTCAGCCTTCTTTTTTGGCCATTTTTCGCCCTTCAGGGAAGCCTCTAGAGGGTGAAAAACTGCCCAACGTACAAACCGGAAGTTCGGGAAGCCTCCTGAAGGCTCCGGAGGGCAAAAAACAGCTGTACAGGCAACTGAGAAGTTCGGGAATGGTGACTTCTGGTTTATCCATAGGGCTGTTTTTCGCCCTCCAGAGCCTTCTGGAGGCCTATGGGCAACCCAGACTTACAGTCATGTGTGCATGTGCACGGGGTGTGTGTGTGTTGCACACACACAGCATTATGGGTGTGGGCACGCCTGGGCAAAATCCTCCTGCCCTCCCCCCGCTTTGGCACACGAGCCGAAAAAGGTTAGTCATCACTGGCCTATGGCATTGCCCTGATTTACTAAGCAAGTTACTCAGTCATAGGAGGAGATAACAAATTCAGTGCGATTTGTTTGCATTAAAGGTATGTTGGCTCCATGGTTGGTTTGCTGTTGACGTTATTGCGGTTCGTTGTGCGTGTGCTTTTCACACGTTGCGCGCACCTGTGCAATTACCTAAAAATAGTACTGTGCATGCGCAGAACATTTAAAAAGAAGAAAAAACATGGCGGCAATGGCAGCGGCAAACAGGAACTGGTTCGGAGGTGTGGCCAGCCTGAGTCGCTGCCAGTTCTGCGACCCGGGCCGACATTCCACTACCGCTTCGTCCGAACCAGTGCGAACTGGTAGCAACCCACCTCTGGTTGGTATCTGTTCACTAGAGCACACCTATCCAAGTCCTCACAAAGATGCTGCTTGAGATTCTGTTCATGGATTTTGTGCAAGATAGAAGTCCAGCTGACAGATCTGTCATTTTCCAAGTCTTTCCTCTTCCCGGGATGACGTTGCTCTATTCCAGTCTTCTGGCACCTCATTAATCTGCCCAAAAGCTCTAAAAAATTACCAGTGAGGGCTATGTGATCTCCTGCGATAGTTTGATCGGTACCTTAGGATGTAATTTATCTCATCCTGAAGATTTGAATTCATTTAAATTAGGGATGTCAAACTCACGACCTGCAGGCCAGATGCAGCACATGCTGGCCACCCTCAATCCCGGTTTGGTGAAGGGGAGAAAGTCATGATACATCAGGTGATGACAACGTGACGGCATGAGTTTTACACCTCTGATTTTCCCTTACTTTCTCCTTGTCTACCTTAAGCAACACTTCCTTCATCTCTCTGTGGCATAAGCATGATCAACTAGGATTCCATTACACCTTCTGAGCATAGACAGACCCAAACTAGGAGGTCAGAGGTTCTGCCCTCTATCATTTCCCAAATGTACTACGTTCTCTTCCCAACTGACCTACATTTTCTTTGCCTTTCTGTTTATTTCTAATATATCTAAATAAGCTTTTTATAGTGTGTTATTGTTAGCATCTCTGACAGGAGGTATCAGGTCACTTTGAGCTTTAGTTGACTGTATCACAGCAATATTAACTCACAAAGTAAACTAACTTTTGACAATCTGAAGATGGTCAAATGATAATCTCAAATGTGCTTTTTCAAAAGGCAACTAGACTATGTTTTTTTTTCCCCTTGAAGAAAAAGAAGACACTTCATTTTCATTCAAGACTCTTCATCAATTCTGATTGGATGCGGGTAGGTGGGTGAAAGGATGGAAGGATTAGTTCTGCCAGGACAGGCCCAAATGATATTGTTATGAGTTCAAAACTAGATCCCTGCCATTTTTTCCCCTTTCTGTAAATATTATTTGTGATTGGTGACCTTGGGTCAGTCCCTCTTTCTCAACCCAACCCATTTTACAGAGTTGTGGTGGTGAAAATAAAAGGAGGAATATGTGTTGGATACGTTTGTCACCTTGAATTATTCGTGGAAATAATAAAGTGGGATATAAATAAATGAAATTAAAAAGTAAAATAAATATCTTACTTTATAGAATTACCAAACAGGAGATGGATATTACCAGTTGGGAAAGATTATTTTAGAATATGCGTTACATTTGCGGGATCGTCTCCTGCCGCACACCTCCCAGCGACCGATCCGCTCCCATAGGGAGGGCCTCCTCAGGGTGCCAAATGCCGGTCAATGCCGGCTAGCGGTGCCCAGGGGAAGGGCCTTTTCTGTGGCAGGGCCATCCCTCTGGAACGACCTACCCCCAGAACTTCGTACTATCACAAACCTTCCCCTCTTTCGCCGCTCACTTAAGGCATATCTTTTCCAGCAAGCCAGTCTAGCTTAGAGTTAGAGCTCAGCCGCGACACAATCTGAGCCAATAAGTAAATGGATTTTAGAATTTTAATGGGAATATTTTAGCACAGGTTCTAAGTTTAATTGTATTTTAGTAATTACTACTGTATTTATTGTTATTTATTGCTGTTTTTTAATTCCCTGTGCACCGCTCTGAGTCCATCTTTGGAGAAGGAGCGGTATATAAATCAAATAAAACTAAACTAAACTAAACTAAACTAACATGTCGTCCTCAATTTAAAACCATTCATTAAGTGACCACTCAGTTACAACAGCACTGAAAAAAGTGGCTCATGACTGTTTTTGATACTTACAACCATTGCAGCATCCCAATGGTCACATGATCAACATTCAGATGCTCGGCACCTGGTTCATATTTATGACGAATGCAGTGTACCGAGGTCAGGTGATCACCTTTTGCAACTTTCTGACATCCAAAATCAATGGGGAAACCAGATTCACGTTACAACTGTCTTCCTAACTTAACAAGTACAGCAATTCAATTAACAACAGTGGCAAAAAAGGTAATAAAAGGGAGCAGAGCTACTTAACAACTGTCCCACTTAACAAATTAAGAAATTTGGGGCTCAACTGTGGTTGTAAATCGAAGACTATCTGTATATTATAGGGATATTTTTGCAAGGAATTTGGTCCATTTCATCTTTTCTTATTTTGTTATGGTTTTATACATATACACATGTACACACACACACACACACACACACACACATGTTACAGTATGTTTGTGCTGATAAATAAATAAAGGGAGACTAGTATAGATCTATTTCAAGCTATTTAGCTCTCATCAGCTAGCCATACCCTTACTGGGATTTGAACCTGGGAAGTATTACATGTGAGGCAGTTGTAATTGCCACTAGGCTACAGGTTCTCCTTCTGCTCCCTCCCATATTTGAGGCATACCAGGGACTTGTGATGCAATATATACTTATTCTCCTGGCTCAGCTGATCAAGGAGGAGATATAGGCTTTGAACATCACTTGCTTACGCAGTTCTTGTACACCAAGAAAGTAGGGTGGCTTTAGCATCTGCATATTTTTGTATGTGGGAATATTGGCAGAAGAAGGATACTCCGAGGGTTTCCCTAAAGACAGGGATTTCTTTTCTGGCACCAGAGGCTGTGTAACAAATTTCTTCCTTTGTCTGCCTGCTTTATACACACAAAGGGAGAAAATCTTCTGCTCCCCTCAAAGAGATGCCAGGTAAGGAAACATTATTTCTGGCATCCATTCCTGCTTCCATTCCTCAGCGCTATACCTAACATCAATAGACAACTGTCTACAGTGATGGAAATAAGCACACTTCTTTGCGAGCACGAGTTGAAAAATTAATCTCAAGTGGCCCATTTTCCTCTTATTTCAAACAAGTGGCTTCCTTCTGATTTTGAAGAAGAAATAATCAGGTCCTTGCTTTCAAGATTTCCACAGAGCTCAAGGGAATACCCATAGAAGCACCTGTCACATATATTACTATTACTAGCTTTCTAATTGCCTGAAGCATGAGACCGAGGCGATTATGCATTTCATATAGAACCAAACAATTCCCCCCGCCTCGCTTTCTTTATTGTCTTTGATGTTCCATTTAAAGTTCCAACTTGGCGCATGATTTAATGTGTTTTGCCATTATCTTTTAACTTCCAACATGTGGCTTTGTAGTTCTAATAAAGCTGATTTATTTCACATTTTTCATTTGCAGGGTATGCCTATATATTTAGAGAGTGGGAAAAATGAGGTGGGGAGAGGAGGCTGACTTGCTATAGAACAAAGGATCATTCTCTAAAATCATCTCCTTTCTCACAAAAGCCTCCATTCCCAATTCTTGTATGTATTTTTAGAAAATAATATGGCAATTGGCTACATTCTGTATTTTGAAATGGGCTCAGTTGCTCAGGAAAGTGATAAACAGTGGTGGAGGAAGGAAGATCCCAGGATACTAGTGGAAATGGCAGGAAGCAGCCTCGTCAGTTTGTTTTCTGTAAAAATTGATTGTTTCATGACAAGCCATGCTCAGAATAGACACGATTTATGAAGAGCCTCCGGAGGCAGCCATTTTGTAGCAAGACTGCACCTAACACAATCTCAACATTGCAAACGGGAATAGATATGGCAAGACAATCCAGGAAGATATCAAAGGATGGATAGCTCGGATGAGTCACTAGTATGGGACAGAAGCTCTTACACACATACACATGCACACTTTTATTGGCAAATTTTTAAAAGGAAGATTAAAAATGGATACAAACGAATATAAAATCAGAAGGAAAGAAAAAGGAATAAATCAAAAGAATGTCCAAAGAAAAAGAAAAAGTATAGAAAATGAAAAATAAAACAGATTTTAAAAAATAGCTTCCAATCTTCTCTACAACAGTTATAAGTACAATCTATATAAATAAAAATGTAACAAGAGTTTGTTCAAAACCGCTAATCTCCGAAAGTACTGCACCGATCACTTCCAAATTTTCACACAACGTTCCTTTCAAGTACGGCTCCAATGATATATAGATTGTGTAGATGTCACACCTGTGCCAGGTACACACAATGGAAATGTAAAAAATGTAGGTAGATGGATACAGAGAGAGCAGTGAGCTACAGGATGACATAATACAAGATGTCATAATACCTATTGTATTTCAAGGAGAAATACAGTAGGTAGGTAGGTAGGTAGGCAGTTATAGGGATAGAGAGAGGGAGGGAGAAATGCAGTAGGTAGGTAGGTAGGTTAGTAGGTAGAGGGATAGAGAGAGGGAGGGAGAAATGCAGTAGGTAGGTAGGTTGGTAGGTAGAGGGGTAGAGAGAGGGAGAAATACAGTAGGTAGGTAGGTAGGTAGGTAGGTAGGTAGGTAGGTAGGTAGGTAGGTAGGAAGAGGGATAGAGAGAGAAGGGAAAACTCCACCCTCGGGTTGTGGCCGGGAACAGCTAGTTAATAATATACCTCTTACTCTGTGGTTGCAACATAACTCTTCTTTCTGTATGCAATCCTTTCTAAGCCATAAATAGTAAGTTCATTTTTTTTCTTTTTATGCATAAAGTCCATAAGCAATTCCCCTGTTCAGGATCACGTAGCTACATTTTCATGGGAAGTACAATTCTACCAGGCCGATTCGCTCCCACAGAGAGGGACTTCTCCGGGTGCCGTCCACTAGACTCTGTCAGCGGGCGACGCCCAGGGAAAGGGCTTTCTCTGTGGCGGGCCCAGCCCTCTGGAACGACCTTCCCCCCGACATTAGAACAACCACGGACCTCCGCTCCTTCCGTCTAAAATTAAAAACACATCTTTTCTGCTTGGCCGGCCTAGGGTAGTCTCTTTTATTATGGGATTTTAGTAATTTAATTGGGAATTTTAGCGCAGGGATAATTGTTTAATTTGCCTTTTAGTTATTTATGTATATTTATTGTATTTTTAACTTCCCTGTGCACCGCTCCGAGTCCCCTTGGGGAGAGGGAGCGGTTTATAAATTAAATTATTATTATTATTATTATTATTATTATTATTATTATTATTATTATTATTATTATTATTATTATTATTATTATTATTATTATTATTATTATTATTATTATTACCAGGAAGTGGTTAAAGAGCTGATTTATGGCAAGCTTAAGCTTTCTACAAGAATCTGATCAACTGGCTGTTAAGGGAAATGCATGGGAGATAAAAGAGGCATTCAAGGTGGGCTGAATTTAGATCTATTATAGGTGCAATGGTACTCATGACTGATGACTCATTTGACACACACCCTCCTCTCGGGTTCAGCTTGGTCATATCTTACAGTCAAGTTGCTAAATGTGAGACTACTTAATACATCCATTCAGGATCTCAGGGCATTGTGAAACCCATTTCCTGGCACATTGTTGTCTATGAGAACTTGGGACTGACTTGCAACATAAGGATATCCTTGTTAATTGCCCTCTTTATAAGATGATCGAAATCCTGGGAAAACAACTTAAGGAGTCTTGTAATTCTACAGGCATTACTTGCACCCTGTTAGCCCTTCAACATAGATCAGACTACAAAATCAATGCCATGTATGTGAGTACTGCTTTCTTAAAGCTTTAGAAATAGAAGGTTGCAAGTCTGAATGTGATTCCACCTTCCACCCTTTTATCTCCATGTAATTGAGAGAGGTGTTGCTTGAGATGTGTAATCATGTGACATGCTTGACCTGGGCTCAGGCCTCTTTTATTTCATCATTGCCTTGATAGCATCTCTTCTGTCCATCCATCTATCAAGGCCATTCCCTCTAGAATATCCCCAGTTTGCATTACTGAAACCAGGCCAAATTCTTGACTCTGAGCAATGCAGTTGTCCCATTTTTCTCAGTACAAATGGGGAAAATATGCTTCCCTGAATTTTGGCAAAATCTTTGTGTGTGTGTGTGTGTGTTGTGTGCTTAAAAAATCCCCCCAGAGGGTCCACCAAATATTACCCCTGTCATCGGAGATGTCCCTCCCAATCTTCTGCAGTGATTACAAAATGGCGATTACTTTTAAAAGGTGATTTCCCACTAGCCCCTCCTGGGATACAAGGCAAAGCAATTACAACCTGAACCATCCCCAGCCTCAGAAATCATCAGAAAAGGTCTCCTGTCAGTTATGGTGTTGTTTTGGAGGAATGACTGCTTTATGGCCCATTTCCAGAGTAATGTTCATGTTCTGCTACAGATAAATGGCACTTGATGCCAGAGGCCCACAGGCAAACTTGACTTAATAACACCCGACTCTTTCGTTCCTCTCAAATGACTTGCTGACCAACCACCCAAAGCCTGATCTGATTGCATTTCCGTCTGTGGGGAAGGGTGGTTTTAAGACCAAAAGCATTTCATTATATCTATAAAGGAGCAACATTAGGGGATAGCCTACCTGTTTCTCTGTTGGAAAAAGACAAAAATGGCCTTCCCCTCACTAATAAAAATATTATTTTTAAAAATAATTTTTAGTTTTGTATACGGTGCCAGAATGTGGAGAGATTGTACGACCACTTCCCATAGTGTGGTGTCCATCTAGCCTCAAACACTTTTTAATATTTTTTTTTTAAAAAAACCAAAAGGTAAGAGAAATAATATCTGGTCTTGTAAAAAGGTACAGTAAAGGTTGCGATCATTATTTCTCCTACAGAAGGGAAGTGACAGGTACTTATGACTTCAATGCAACCATATTTCATCTAACGGTCACAAAAACATCAATAGAGGTGCACAGGATTCAGGACCCAAAGTGGGAAAAGATCTGGTATGAGGGTGTTCATCACAGATACAGGTAAAGGTAAAGGTTCCCCTTGCATATACGTTCCTGACTCTAGGGGGCAGTGCTCATCTCTGTTTCAAAGCCGAAGAGCCAGCGCTGTTCAAAGACATCTCCAGGGTCATGTGGCTGGCATGACTAAACGTCAAAGGCACATGGAACGCTGTTGCCTTCCCAACAAAAGTGGTTCCTATTTTTCTACTTGCATTTTTTACAAATGCTTTCAAACGGCTACCCTGTTTCCCTGAAAATAAGACCTCCCTGGATAATAAGACCATCTGGCCTTATGAGCACATGCTCTGAAATAAGCCCTCCCCCAAAATAAGACCTCCCAGAAAATATTGCAACACAGCAGCAGCCATGAGGTAACCCCGCTCGCCGCCTCCTGCATGTCAAAAATAATAAGACCTTCCCAAAAATAAGGCCAAGTGCTTATTTTGGCGGTCAAAAGAAAATAAGACCCTGTTTTATTTTGGGGAAACACGATAGGTTGGCAGAAGCTGGGAGAAATAACAGGATCTCACCCTGTTATGCAGCACTAGGGATTCGAACCACCGAACTGCCGACCTTTCTGATCGACATGCTCAGTGTCTTAGCCACTGAGCCACCACATTCCAATTTTCACCACAGATGCAAGCAGTTATACTCTCCTTCAGATTTACATACTGGAAATTGCTAATTATTATTCAGGTTTTAGGAATGCGACCTTTCCTGATCATTTGGATTACAAGATAATTCTCAACCCACAATCATTTGTTTAGTGTCTGTTCAAAATTACAACAACACTGAGAAAAGTGACCTGTCCATTTTCACACTGATGACCATTGCAACATTCGCATGGTCATGGGATCAAAATTTGGATGCTTGTCAACTTTTTATGACAATTGCAGTGTCCCAGGTCCATGTGATTGGTCCTTTTGTGACCTTCTGACAAAGCAAAGGCAATGGGTAAACCAGGTTTACTTAACAATCATATCACTAACTTATTTAACAACTGCAGTGATTCACTTAATAACTGTGGCGAGAAAGGTTGTAAAATGGGGCAAAATGCATTGAACAACTGTCTTGCTTAGCAATGGAAATTTTGAACTAATTGTCATAAATTGCTTGTACTACTTCCATTTGTCTCAGCCATCATGCGCAAGGCATCAGACTGTCCGCAAGCAATTAATCAGTGGAACAGCTTGTCTCCAGAAGTTGTGAATGCCCCAACACTGCAAATCTTCAAGAAGATGTTGGATAGCTATTTGTCTGAAATGGTATAGGGCTTTCTGCCTAGGCAGGGAGTTGGACTAGATGACCTCCAAGGTCCCTTCCAACTCTGCTATTGTATTGTAATGTAGGGAAAGCATTAATTTTTTTGAAGGACATATTCAGCCATTTTCATCATCAAGAAAATGAAAGTCCTGATTCTTTTATGGTAGGATCCTGATATTCATGCTTTAGTCACATTTATATTGGATTATATAATAAGTAAGGGTTGGGTCCTTTACATCTTCCACACTGAAGCTCAACACAGGCTCCCCTCAGGGTTGTGTGCTCAGCCCCTACCTCTACTCACTGTATACATATGACTGCATATCCTCTGATCCATCCAACATCATAATAAAGTTTGCAGATGACACAACGGTGGTGGGTCTCATAACTGGAGGGGACGAATCAGCATACAGAGAAGAAGTCCAGAAGGTATCCGCATGGTGCTCAAGAAACAACTTACATCTAAATACTAGCAAGACAAAGGAGATGGTGCTAGATTTCCGGAGGCACAGAGAGGAACCTGCCCCACTGTATATCGAGGGGGGCTGTGTGGAGAGGGTTTCCTCTTTTAAATTCTTAGGAGTGCTTATTAGCCAAGATCTCACCTGGAAAAACAACACGTCTCTGGTGATTGGAAAAGCTCAACAGAGACTTCATTTCCTTAGAGTCCTGCGGAAAAATCAGGTGGAACAACGGCTGATGACCTCTTTCTATCGGTCCATCATAGAAAGTGTCCTCACATATTGTATCACAGTGTGGTATGCTGGTTTAACAGTTGCGAAGAGGAAGGCACTACAGAGAGTGATCAATTCGGCACAAGAAACCATCGGTTGCCCTCTGACATCACTGGATAACATCGCCAGATCTCGCTGCTTTAGCAGAGCAAGGAAGATTCTCAAAGATGATTCACACCCTGGTTGGTATCTCTTTGCCCTTCTACCATCACGCAGAAGATATCAAATTATAGCCAGCCGAACGAACAGGTTTAAAGGTAGCTTCTATCCATGGGCTGTGAGACTTTTAAATTCAACTGCAATCACTCCATGCACATGCTAGTTTTTTCTTTTTTCTTTTCTCTCTTTTTTGTTTCTGTTATAATTTTGCACCAGTGAAGTTAAAACCAATTTCATTGTAATTTTTACAATGACAATAAAGATTATTATTATTATTATTATTATTATTATTATTATTATTATTATTATTATTATTATTATTATTATTATTATTATTATTATTATTATTATTACTACAATGTGTTCTGGAAGACACTTCTTGGAAAACCAGAAATGTCTGCTAATCCAAAATGATATTGTGGGAGTTTCAAAAAGTGTTAATTTAATACAAATTATTATCTTATTAAAGTGCCACACTGGATTATTATCATTATTTTCTGGTGACCCTCAATATCCTGACCAAGATATAGTATATTATGATTGTGAATAAAATCATGTCAATCTTTTTTGTTCATTCATCAAAAATTGCAGTCAGGTATTCACACATAATACCTGGATTCCATTCATAGATTATTATAGGTAACAAGATAAGGTAATGGAAAAAAAAACATTTTTTGATTTAGGACCAGAATGTAGAAGTTCCTCCTCCAAAAATGTATTTGTTAGAATTCTTTGGGATATGTCTCCTTCTATACATTTTTAATTGACCTGCTTTAGAAAGAATATTTCCTTCATTCTTGATTCTTTCTGGTTTGGATTCAGTGGTGAGATACGACCGGAATGCCCTGATACGATTTTGGTATGGTGCTCCGGAGGGCCCACCCACCCGCCTGCTCTCCTTACCTGTATTTGAGCTGATCGTGGATTCTGTGCGCATGCATGGAGCTTACAGCGCCTGTGCAATGGTCTGCTGAGTAACTGGAGTGTTGCGGAGCGTCATGGGCAGTAAGTACACATGCAGATGCTGCACACGTGCTGCATGCGTGCATGTAGTGGATGCCTGGCCCCGTCGAACCATACCGGTTGCAACAGGATCCGGAACCCAATACTGTTCAGATTGTAATTTTTAATTACATGGATAGATACTGCAGATAGAGACAGACAGGCATGTAGTTGTCATGATAGGTCTGTAATGTTGGTAAAGCTGGAAGGAAAGAGAGGAAAAGAAGAGGGATAACAATAGCACCCTGTTTTCCCCAAAATAAGACCTCCCCGGATAATAAGCTCAACGGGCTTTTGAGTGAATGCGCTAAAATAAGCCCTTCCCTGAAAATAAGCCCTCCCCGAAAATATTGCAACACAGCAGGAGCCATGAGATGATCATGCTCGCCGCCTCCTGCACCTCCAAAATAATAAGACCTCCCCGAAAATAAGGCTCAATGCTTATTTCGGAGGTCAAAAGAAAACAAGACCCTGTCTTATTTTGGGGAAAACACGGTAGAGTAAATTGACTCATTTACAATGGTGAGGGGTACACTGGGGAAGACCTGAAGATTGTGAACTTCTGGAGAAGCTCTACCAACGAAGAGTTGATACTGACTTGATGGGACATAGTCAAACAATATACAGCTAAACAATACACAAGGATTAATTTTCATAAGCCACAAATCTAGAAGTATAAAAGAAGTTCATATAGTTGCTTAGATCTTTTTCTCCAAGAATTACAAGAAAAAGTTGTGGAACACAGTGGTTCCTTCAAAGTCAACACTGACACCAAGGATGACAAAAAAAAAAGCATCCTGGAATGTACTAAGGGCTTGCTAAGAAACATTGTAGATATAGCAGATGGAGATGGACTTCAAATCAAACTTAGCTTTTCAAAATTAAATCCTTTTTTAATTGAACTGACATGCATTGGCTTGACTACAAATGGGAAAATGTATAATCTATTATATTCAAAAAAAGACTATTCTGCCCCTGCTCCCCCAGGGTAACTTAATTTCATGGATTCTTAGGAACTCTCTAAGCCCTTCATTAGTACAAAACCAAGCAAAGTTAATTAATGATTTTAGTTTCCAAGTACCTTTGATTAACTGAAGTCAGTTCACAGAGAGGTAGCTATTCTCTCATTAATGATTCTTTATTAAAATCATATCTGTCCTAGAATTGTCTTTAAAAGACAGCATTATTTTCCAAACCGCTAGCATTATTAAAGAAACAATGCTAGTTACATTAGAGTATGTAAGAAAAAAAAAAACTAATGTAATTTAATTGTTTGGTAAAGCCAAGATATCAGCAGCTATGAAACTGCTATCAGACTGGAAATCACTTTATACCAGAATAAAATAAGTAAATTTATTGCATAAATATATCAGGTATTTAAAAAGTCATTTTTTTAGTGTTAAAAAAAATCCAGTATAAAAATCCAATAACTGTGGATTATTATCTATGTCACCACATTATATACTTCTATATAATTCCAGAAATTCCTCTAGCTGGCAGCACTGGTTAGCATTTGGACAAGAGAATGCCACAAAATCCCAGAGGTTAGATCAACAAATACGCCACACAAGACAGCAGTAGTAAATCTCCTCTGTGCTGTTATTTAGAAAACTAAAAGGCTATACCAATGAAATCACCAGAAACTGAGTTTGGGTCACCTTTACCTTTAATCAAAGAAGAAGTTGCATGAACATTCGTACTGAAAATTTGCTTCATGCTGAAAAATAAAGCTTTTACAAACTTTTCAAAAGTTATTCTGTACAGAAAAGTTGGATTATAGGGTATAGGTACAAAACTGTGACCAATGAACAAAAGGGTATTTTGATGCCATGGGATGCGATTCTTTCCTGGATTTATTTCTCTACAGTAATTGTAAAAAATGAACTAAAATGCATTTATAAATTAATACAATCTATCACTCCAGGTACCTTTTCAACATCATTTCATTTTTTTGAGGGTGTCTATGGAGGTTCTCAGTCATCCAGGTCATGGTTGTCCCACAGGTGTTTTTTTTTAAAGGCAACTGGACTTTCTGATTTTTCTTTGACTTCATGGGTGAGAAGTGAAACGTCTTCAAAGAAAAACCAGAAAAGTTCAGTTGCCTTTTCAAAAAGCACCTTTGGGATATTTTTTGGGGGGAGACTTTGATTGATTGATTGATTTCCTAGGTTGCCCAAAATGACCCTGGTTGATTTCATATTTCCATCTACCAGTGGAGAAGGTACACAATTTGGGTGTCCTCCTGGACTCCCGGCTGTCCTTGGAGGATCATGTGACAGCTGTGGCCAGGAGGGCGTTTTACCAGGTTCGCCTGGTTCGCCAGTTACTAGACTGGGACACCCTTCGCACAGTCACTCAAGCACTGGTCACATCCCGTCTGGACTACTGTAATGCTCTCTACATGGGGCTCCCCTTGAGGTGCACCCGAAGGTTACAGCTAGTTCAGAACGCGGCCGCGCGGGTGATTATGGGAACCTCACGGCGTTCCCATATAACACCTGCCCTGCGCGAGCTGCACTGGCTGCCTGTGGCCTTCCGGGTGCGCTTCAAGGTGTTAATGACCATCTTTAAAGCGCTCCATGGCTCGGGGCCTAGTTATATGCGAGACCGTCTCCTGCCCCATACATCCCTTCATCCGATCCGCTCCCATAGAGAGAGTCTTCTCTGGGTGCCATCGGCCGGGCAATGCCGGTTGGCGATGCCCAGGGGAAGGGCCTTCTCTGTGGTGGGCCCAACCCTCTGGAATGACTTACCCCCTGAACTCCCTACCACCTCGGACCTCCGCCTATTCCGCCAGCATTTAAAAATGCACCTGTTTCAGCAAGCCGGCCTAGGGTAAATCCACCCTATAAATGACTGAGGGTTAGTTATACAAATTTTAATTAGAGGGTTTTTAAATTATATTTTAGCGCAGGAGTATTTAGTTTAATAGGGTTTTAGGATGTTTGTATATTTTTGTATTGTATATTATGTTTTTTAAATGCCTGTGCGCCGCCCTGGGTCCTATTGGAGATAGGTGCGGGATACAAATTTAATAAAATCTAAATCTAAAATCTAAATCTACTGTATTTTTTGGAGTATAAGTTGCACCTTTTTCCCTCAGAGGCTGAAAATCTGGGTGTGTCTTATACACTGAATATAGCACTTTTTCCCTCCCAAAACCCCACCCCCTACACCAAAATGGCTGTACATTACCTTTAGGAGGCTTTCAGAGAGCTCCTGGGGGCTGGGGAGGGCAGAAATGAGCAAAACACAGGCTGGTTTTTTCTCAATTATGCCCCCCCAGCCTCCAGGAGCACTCTGTAAGCTTCCTAAAGGCTATCCATGCCCCCCTTTTTTTGGACAAAAATGGGCCCGTTTTTGTGAAAAACGGACCACTTTTGGGAGGTTTGGAGAGTCCAAAACCCTTTTTTTTTTAAAAAAAAAATTGCCTCTTCAAAACCTTGGTGCATCTTATACTCCGAAAAATATGGTACCTATAATTATACTTATTTGATTCAACCAAGTCATTGCAAAATCTGATTTTCTTTCCTGTTTCAAATCTTATGTACACAAAAGGTTTGTCGTGGGTGGTTCCCACTATCTTTACATAACAACCGTTCATCTGAATTCATGCAAAAGGAAGAATCACCATGGGGTGATTTATTAGATATGTAGGACTGGATAATAGATAAGTATTAGGATGAGACTGTACCTCCTCGATAGATAATTCTATGCATGTTTTTAGGCTCAGATGCACTCCTTCTGAAATCTATATGTTTTATAGCTCTGCAATTAATGTGGTGGAGAAGGGAATTAGTATACAGTTTAGTGACTCCAACATACAGCTGCAGTCATCTTTTGCTGGTTAGCTTAGAATAAATTAAGGCAAGACAATATTGAATATGCCAATAAAGCAATATGTAATATACATATTTCTTTTCAATATTCAAATCCCCTGGCTTCATTTTGCTCAGAATGACATAAAATAGGCAACTGCCTGGTAGCATTCTTATTAAAATGCTAAACACGATCATTGGGGAAGAGGGATCCGTAAGGAAATTAGTGACTCTCTTTAAGCAACTAGACAATCAATCATGCAAATGGCATAACTAGGAAGCCTACCCCTCCCTCCCACCTCACCGCCGTGCCTCTGAAATCTAGGATCACCTTCTCTGGGGCATTTCTGGAAGCATCATGAAAATCCATGTAAAGCTAGTTAGAGACAATATCTGATGTGAGACATGCATTGACATTCCTTGAAAGATACAAGTACCATTCGTGCAACTCCCATAAAGTATTTTCCAATTGTACTCGGTCTGCTATATGCTATTAAAAAATAAAACACTCACTACACTTTGAAAGTATGGAGCTATGATTTTGCTCACCTTTGGCCTGGGAGTCAGTTTAGCATTTTGGTGGTGTTCATTACCAGGTTGTCACTGCCTGTGTCCTCACCAACTCTAAGAACAGCTAGAGATGGGAAGTCAGGAGATCAAGGTAAGCAGTATGAATGCCAGGATTGCTAATGCATCTTTTTAAAGGCGTTGTACTGCAAATAGACTTCCTCTTTCTGCGGGGAAAAGAAAATGGACTGGCATTTGTCGCAGCCCAGAATTCTCTTGTATAAATGTCAGCTTAGCAACGCCGCCACATGTATCACTGACAAGCCCGTTTTGCCTATTTCCAAGCAAAAGAGCATAAGCGTTGCCGAGAGTTATTTTCTTTTGGCCATCTCATGGCCATTAAAAGAGACAATAGCAAATGCAGGCCTTTATACCTTGGAAACAAACATTACAAGAGATGGATGACCTATAGCTAATTGGCTGAGCAACAACACCCAGAGATTAGAAAGATAATTTTCTGTGGAGGCATTCTGGGTTTATTATTATTCATTATCAACCTGAAACGTGTTTGGCTCTTTGCAACTGATAAATTAAAGCTAGATTATGAAAGGCAGAATTAGATTAAAGGATTCATTGTTGATCAGTAAGGCTGTGTTGGCTGGGGGTAATAGCATTGAAATCCAAGCTATCTGGAGGGCACTAGATTAGGGAAGAATGGTTTATATAATTAATGGCCTATCGGCTACTATATGCATTATAACACGGGAAAATCAATCATTACATGGAAATGCCTAAACACTTCAAAGCCAAGATACCCGAAGCACCAAAATGAGCTATGTATCCATTCATGTCACCAGGCCATAGATTTTTGTGTATATTATCACTTCTGGAAGTTTCTATCACAAATTGCAAAGCATTAATCATGAAAACTGAATCAGTGAATTTTGCTTGGAGTATCTTATGCCACGCTCTTACATGGCATTGCTAGCATAAATAAAACCTTTATATGCATGTAGGTATAACTTTGAAAGGCTGTAAATATTACTTATATGTTATTAATCACATTGTTATATAAACCTGTCAAACACATTTGTCTCTTTAGAGCAGCTGTTTCCAACCTAGTTGCCTTCCATTTAAATTCCTCAGCCAGCGTGACTAAAGCTGAAAATTTGAGGAGTTGAAATTCCCATCAGTGGGCAACCAGATTGAGGCAGGCTGGTTGACAATGGGAGATTGTCTGCTGTCAGCATGACTAATCTTAATTGGAAACATCACAAAATCCTAACAAATCCTCCCTACAGCATTATCTAGAGAGTTATGTTATGTCTATTTTATAGCATAATGTTTTTGTACATTGTCCTCTTAATATTGTAGGAATTTGGGCTTCTAGCTGACATTTTGTTTAATATGATATCTGGAAAAGATAAATAATTATTGTGGGTAGAACAGCACAGTAGCCCAGAGGTAAAGACACTTGCCTCCCACTCAGAACGTTGCAAGTTCAATCCTAGAAAGCGACAGATGTTTAGGGTGCAAAGACAAAATATCTGCTGTGAACTCCACATAGGCATCAGGAAGGACATCCAGCCAGTAAATGTTCAGGTCTATTCCGTCACCCCAACTCCACCACGAATCAAGGAATTACAGGGTTGTGAAAAGAAAAGAAAAGAATTAAAATGGGTGTAAATACTTCATTGCATTTTTCCTTCATATTTCTATTTTTTTAAATTTCACTCCTGTTTTCTCTTTCCTGACACAACCTTAAAACTACTACATTTAGTTCTGACTTTTTCACCAAATCCCTTAGGCTCTATCAGTTGTATATTTCATCTGCCATTAAACAGAGTAGCCCAAATTCTAAATTTCTGGACACTTTTAGCTGAACAATATAGATAGAACCATTTTGGAGTCTTCTGGGGAATTTCAAAGGTTCATCTTTTCATAATATAAGAAGCTTTCATGTAGCCCAGGAAGATGACAAGCCACTGTTGTGGCTTGATTATAACTTGTAGGAATTTGACAAGGAAAAAAAGGATGCTACAGTACACAACAGATAAAAGGAAGAGAAAAGCCAGCTGTTCTGGTGCCTAAAGGTAAGGAATGTTACCGCATGTCAGCAAAGGACTGCCATAAATGATAGTTGGCCCCATTTTCACCCTGATATAAAGAGCTATTAGGAAATGCTTTAGTAAGCAGAAAACTGGGACAGTCCCAGACGGTAGGATTTTGTTTCAGAATGGACACCCAAGGTCAAATAAATGTTGGCTACACAGGTCAGAAGAGAATGGTGAGAAATAAGCAGAACATCAATCATTTTATGAAGACTTCAGTGTGGGTCAAATCCAATTACCTGCCATTGATAAGAAGGAAGGAACCTTTAAAAAAAAACTGAGAAGTATTAGAAGAAGTTTAAGAATTATCAGGAGGAAGTGGGATTTCTTCAAAGAAAACCTTCCTTGTTAACAAAAAAGCACAAGTCTATGTTCAGTGCCTGTGTTTGCATTAGGATGAATTCTAGGATGACCTGGTCACTCTCTCTCAAAGTTACTACAACTTCCACACCCACAACCATTTAATACCCATTATTATTATTAAGAATTAAGTTCAGTATAGCTGACCCTCTAGTTCCCTTCTCCATCTTTTGGATGATAAAGATGTCAGCTAGGAACTGTTAGATCTCCCACTCACTGTAGGTTTGTCTTCCAGCTGATGCCTTAGTAGTTAAAGTTGCCCATTACTACAGTGGTGTGTTTCCTGCATACCTCAGTTAACTGTTTAGCAAAAAGTTCAGCTATTTCCTCTGATTAGTTGGGTGGTCTATAGTACACATCTATAGCAATGTCATTTCTTTTTCCTCTAATATCCACCCAAATACTTTTAAGAAGACTTTTATACTTTGCATTGTGTATTGCTGTATAGTAATTCTTTACATACGATGCAACTCCTCCCTCTCTTTTGTTGGATCTGTTTCTTTTAAACAGTTTATGCCCTAGAAGTGTGTTCCAATCATGGTTTCCATTCTACCTCTATTTCAGTAATAGCAACAATATCATACGTACCTGGCCCCATGTACTAGAACTTCTAGTTCTCCCTGTTTGTTCCCCATACTCTGAATATTAGTGCACAGGCATCTGAGTCCTTTAGGGTTGAACCTCCATTTGCTTCCTGCTGTTCTCTTGTTTTCCAACTGAATGCCCCTTCCTTCTCACCACTTCCTTCCTCCTTGTTTGTCCCAAAGGTAGTTTCTCAAGAAGCTTTCTGTTTTGTCTTTGAATATCTATCTATCTATCTATCTATCTATCTATCTATCTATCTATCTATCTATCTATCTATCTATCTATCTATCTATCTATCTATCTATCTATCTATCTATCTATTTATTCCGCCCTACTCCTGAAGGACTCAGAGCAATGTACAGCCAAAATAAAACACAGATATATAAAAATTAAAAACAATTTAAAAAACATATTAAATAATTTGGCCCCTAGTAAGATTAAAAACCAACAAACCGAATTAAAATTAATAAAATTCGTATTTACACCAGCCGGCTTGTTTGAAAAGAAAAGTTTTAAGAGCATGGCGGAAGGTGCGTAGGTCAGGGATAATTTGTATCTCCGGGGGCAATTTGTTCCAGAGGACAGGTAGTCCCACGGAGAAGGCTCTCCCTGGATGACTGGGAATCTCCATAGATATTGGAGAACTATTTGTCCAGAACGGTATAAGGATTCCTACCTTATAAAGGGATTGTATTAGAAGACCTCAAAAGTCCTATGATGAGTGATTGATAGATAATCTATGGAAGATGCTACCTTCAAGTTCTGGGTATCCTCATCCAAACAATTCTTGACAGAATGACCACATTTTGAGTGTCACCATCCATTCCCTTTACTTCTGGCTTTGGGCTCAATTTCAATATTGACCTCGTAGGAAAAGGGTAAGTGAGGAAATGCTTATTTTGAATGGTTCTCTTTCTTTCTTCTGCTGCAGATCACATACACAAAGTAAGTTTCATTAGAAAGCATACCCTGGATCTAGCTGTAATGTCTATATGTCTGTCCATATACGGGTGTAAGCAACTAGAGTTAGTCATTAATACCTTACATCAGCAACTTTATTGACTTATAGTTAACTATATTGCAAGAATCTCACCACACTGCATGTCTTCCCTGGGAACAAGGAGCTAAAATTTCATGGATTTTGGGGTGATGGTGGTGGTCAGGCTTATGCTTCTTGCAACTGTGTAAGCACTCAAGGCTAATTCCACACTTGACCATTCCTTCCAGCCTGACTAGCAGTTTCCATATATGTGTACATATGTGTTTGTGTTTATATAAATATATAATTGCAATTTATTTATAATTTTTTCCATATATGTGTACATATGTGTTTGTGTTCATATAAATATATAATTGCAATTTATTTATAATTTATTCTTAGTTGTAATAATGAACTGTTTTGCTATCTTATGGTGTCTGATAATACCCTATTGTGTATATTACACAGGTAATAGTCTCTTAATTGTAGAGGCAGTATTGGTGGAATCATATATATACCAACATGCCTATTGATGTTTGTTGGTCTAACATTTAAATGTAATAGTGTTAGGTGGCTTTATCCAGGTTATAGTAGATGGACTTCACTAGCTGTATTCTACTGATTGCAGTTCTTACTTTCTCTGTCTAATTTAATCTGGTTTGGGACTGAAATAAAGATTTGAACATTACTAAAAAGCATGCCTACTCTCTTTTAATTAATTGTAGTTGCAGGGCTTTTCAATATCCCATTGGCATTATTGGAAAACACATTTCATGTATTTTGTAATAGCATTCCTAACACCATGTCTATAGACTCTGCCAAGGCTAGAGGGAGAGAAGAGCCCAATATCCAGGACTGTCAAATGAAGCAAAAGGAAGGTTAAGAGGCCCAGTACTCTTCAACATCTTCATCAATGATTTGGATGAGTGGATAGATGAGGAACTCATCAAATTTGCAGATGACAACAAACTGGCAGGAATAGCCAACACTCCAGAAGATAGACTTAAGATACAGAAGGATCTTGACTTTTACCATTGGGCGCTAGGTTTAAAGGTAGCTTCTATCCATTGGCTGTGAGACTTTTAAACTCAACCGCAATCACTCCATGCACATGCTAGTTTTTTCTTTTTTCTTTTCTCTCTTTTTTTTCTGTTATAATTTTGCACCAGTGAAGTTAAAACCAATTTCATTGTAATTTTTACAATGACAATAAAGATTATTATTATTATTATTATTATTATTATTATTATTATTATTATTATTATTATTATTATTATTATTATTATTATTATTATTATTATTATTATTATTATTATTATTATTATTATTATTAGCTAACAAATTGAAATCCAATGGTGAAAAAAGTAAGGTTCTACATTTAGGCAAGAAAAACCAATGCACAGGTACAGTATATGTAGTACCTTGCTCAAAAGTAGTAACTGTGAGAGGAGTCCTAGTGGAAAATGACTTAAATATAAGCCAGCAGTGTGCTGCAGCTGCCAAAAAAGCCAACAGAGTTCTAGGTTGCATTAACAGAGGGATAGAATCAAGATCACATGAAGAGTTCTTGTGATCAACTATAGCTCCCCCACAGAAGAATGGGTTTCAACATCTCCTGATGTACCAACTTTTGAGAATTTGCAAAGAATCTTGCTTTTGTTGCCCTTTAATACTAATTCTCTTTTTTCCCCTGTTGTTCTTAATTCTCACTATAAAGATAAAAGTTCCCACATCCAGTTGTCTCTGACTCTTGGGGTGGTAGTGCTCATCTCTGTTTCCTAGCTGAGGGAGCTAGTGTTGTCCAAAGACACTTCCATGGTCATGTGGCCACATGACTACGTAGACACCAAGATACATGGAACATTGTTACTTTCCCATTGAAATGGTACTATTTATTTACTCATATTTGCATGCTTTCGAACTGCTAGGTGAGTAGGAGCTGGGACAAGTAACCGAGCCATGAACCGAACCTTAATCCTTACTGTAGCAAAGTTTAAATGTGTTAACTATATTGGTTTAGATCACCGATCCTCAAACTATGGCCCACAGGCCAGATACAGCCTGCCAGTGCAAAGTATCCAGCCCACAGAGTGGTAGGATTCAGCCTCACCTCGCACCTCGCCCTCCAGCAAACATCCTCTCCAGCTGCACTTCTGGTTAGTTATTTCACGGATTGAGCTGCACTTCTGATCACACCGCTACTGCCAAAGGTAAGGCCGAAGGGTGTTGGGAAGGACCAGCTGACTGAGGAGTGATCTCACCAGTGCAGCCACCTGATCCAGGGCTGGTGGGTGAGCAGGGAAGGAACTGCTGCTGGCTTGAAAAGCAGCTCTGTTGCCAGCTTGTAAAGTAGTGCTTTAAAAGTCTTTAAAAACACTTTAAAAACAGCCTTTCGGGATGTTTTTCATAGCCATATGATCTAGGGCTGGTGTGTGAGTAGGGGGACAAAGGCAAAATGGACTGCTAAATTGGCCACACCCACCTAGTCACATGACCACCCATCCATGCCACAACCCATCCAGTCTGCCTCCACAACAATCTGAAGGACCGTGAATCGGCCCCCTGTTTTAAAAAGTTTGAGGACCCATGGCTTAGATATATAGCGCTTCTTGCTAGCCTTGTTTCTCAGAGACTCACATAGCTGGAAGGGGCCACCTAGGCTACAATTCCAGCTTCTGCTCAGTGAATGAATCTAAATTAAAATGTCCCACACAAATGGCAGGCCTGCCTCTGCTTCAGCAGTGTCTCTTCCAGTGAAGGGGAACCCACCATTTCTCTAAGTAATTGGCTCCACTGTTAAACTATTCTCACTATTAAGAAGTGTCACATTCAATCTGCCTCTCTGTACATTAAACCCTCTACTCTATTTCCTACGCTGTGCAACAAGAGAGAGAGAAAGGGTCTTGATCTGACCTTTCTCTTCATGACATTATTTCAGTACTTGAGGAATGCTATTGTAGCGACACCCACCCACCCCCAGTCATATTTTCCCAGGATTAAACAGTTTGTTAAAACTCTCTTTTATAAAATTCAGTTTTGAGTCCATCTGCGCTTGTTGCGATTTCTTTGAATCTCTCTCAAAATGTAATATCTCGAACTAGTGGCCTCCACAGGTAGTCACTGCTTTCGTCGGTATGAGAAAAGGAGAGTTTCAAGCTTTTCCGGTATGCATCGGGATCACAACATACATACTTAGAAAAGAGGGAAGGCTTCCACTGTTTCGCTATACTGCTGTTCTGCTGTATTGCTTTGGCAACGCATTCCCCTACCGCCCTCTGCGGCTGCTTCTTCTTAGAGATAGATAGACACAGCATTCAGGGGTTAGATTAGAAAAGTAGGCAGGCAGCTTTTCAGAAATGGAGTTAGCAACGTTTCAACCCATAGAAGCACTGAAGAACTGAAGGACTCAAATCCTCCTGCTGGTCTTTCAAGGCATAAGTGTTCCTAAAGTTTCAAAGAAAGGCATTTAGACAAAGAGACAGGGCAGGAGAAAAGGGCTTGGGGTGGTGCAAATGGCAGAGCAGCTGAAACAGTTTTCCTGCTAGTAATTATTGTATTTTTATGGATTTAGATCAGGGGCATCAAACTCAACCGGCCCGCGAGGTGCTTAGATCTGGTACGCGGGGTTGCCCTGAAAACAGCTCGCAGTGCCTTCTGCCAGCAAAAGCAGAACTTGGGGCAGCCCTCCTGAGTTCCATTTTCACTGGCAGAGGGTTGCAGGAGGCTGTCGCACCCATAAACAGAGCTTGGGAGCCCATTTTCACTGGCAGAGTGCTTGGGCCACAACAGGCGTCGCTGACATGAGTGACGTTGAACTGGCCACACATATCCTGGCTATGCCTACCCTGACCACACCCACTGTGCCCCCCCCCAAGTCAAACACAACCCTGATGCAGCCCTTAATGAAATCAAGTTTGACACCCCAGATTTAGATCGCCCGCTGACATTTAGATGTCAACGGGCGACGCCCAGGGGAAGGGCCTTCTCTGTGGCAGGCCCAGCCCTCTGGAACGACCTTCCCCCCGACATTAGAACAACTATGGACCTCCGCTCCTTCCGTCAGAAATTAAAAACTCACTTTTTCTGCTTGGTTAGTCTCTACCCAGGGATTAGGGATTGTTAATTTTAAATGGGAATTTTAGTGCAGGGATAGTCAAATTTAACTTGTTTTTATTGTATTTATTGTATTCATGTATATATTTTATGCTGTTTTATTCCTCCCTGTACACCGCTCCGAGTCCCCTATATACAAATAAATATTCGATATTCGATTCGATATTCGAGATGAAGCCAAAGACACCAGAAATCCCTCTTAGTCTTACTGTATATAAGGAAAGATCCCTAGTTGTCAATGTCCATCTTTTCAGAAAGGCTGGAGATGAGAAATCAAGGCTAAATATAATAATAATAATAATAATAATAATAATAATAATAATAATAATAATAATAATAATAATAATAATAATAATAATAATAATAATAATAATAATAATAATAATAATAATAATAATAATAATAATAATAATAATAATAAATTTAATTTGTTGACCGCTCCCTCTCCCCGAAGGGACTCGGAGCGGTGCACAGGGCAAATAAAACAATAAATATACACACATAATAAAAGCAAATTAAATGATATCCCTGCGCTAAAAATTCCCAGTTAAAATATACCTCTAGTGGGGGGAAAATTGCTGATTATTCTTATTTTAAAATCACTGCTTAAAAGTTAATAAGTTGTGGTTCATGCATTACAAACTAAAGAGGAAGTGGATATTGATTTTTGTGATAAATCACGTACAGAACTGTGTCTTGCAGAACTCTAAGAGAATGAAGACTTTTGATGAACTTCCCTGAAAAGGCCTGATCTGGCTGCTTTTTAAAAACCATTTAGTAAAAATGTGAGTGAGACATAGGACAACAGCTTGGTGTTCTGGTAGATTCTGGTGTTGGATTTCCAGGACATCCAGTTTGCAGAAGAGGACAATTTAGACTGTTAGACTGACTATGGAGTGGAGAGGGGTAGGTGGGTATGGGACTAAGTATTTATTTTTATTAAAATATTAAATTTCTTGCCTTGTTAATAAAAAGAACAATTTGCCCCTTATGGGCAAAGGCCAGAAGCAAAGAAAATGCTTCACATGCAATGGTTTGGGTCATTTACAACTCAGCTGTTTTAGGGAAGGGAGATAAGATTACCTCACTATAAGAAAAGGCAAGAATGGAAACAAAGCAATGAATGAACCACCAGGTGGCACATGTTCTGATTCTGCTGAGACTTGCTAACTTCATGGCAGAGAAAGAGAGCTTCATGGAACCGAATCCGTATAATCGTTTATTTGACAAATGGACAAAAGACCAGGGAAACTTCTGCAATTAGGGAAAGGAGACTGCTTTAACTTAACAATTGACAGCCAAAAATGTAACACAGGGGCCAAGTTGTTGTTTGGAAGTTGAAGAATAAGAACAAGACTAAAGATATGTGAATTGGTTCAGACAGACATGTTATAATCAGAGGTTCCCAAACTTGGCAACTTTAAGACTTGTGGACTTCAACTCCCAGAATTCTCCAGCCAGCATAACTGGCTGGAGAATTCTGGGAATTGAAGTCCACAAGTCTTAAAGTTGTCAAGTTTGGGAACCTCTGTGTTATATGAAGGCCAAAGACACTCAGCCAATGAATGTGAAGAGAAAAAAAGGGCGGGAAATTAGAGCTAATTCACAGCAACATTTGTGAGCCAATATATGTCATTATACCGAGTGGAAGGAACTTTCTCCTGGCGTTCATAAATGATGACTCACTACAGACATTCTGCTGTTTCCTCTGTGAAAAACACTGAAGAAATGTAAGTGTTATTTAATGGCTTGGAGTGAGCAATCCATGTGGGAGGCTGACACAAGTAGTCAACGAAGATAGGGAGCAGCATGAAAAGGTATCTGCAAGAGCAGGGGGACCATGGGGATTATATCTCACAACATAATGATGTGACAGAGAGGAAAAGTCATTCACTTTCTGAAATGATGAGGTTCCAGCTGCAAGATGCAGGAGCGGTAGATGCAGAGTTGAGGAAAAAGCAGTTAACAGTACTTGAAGAACACTTTCCCATACGACAGCCATGGATGTAATCCTGAATGGGTGCAGAAGGAAGCCCAACCTAGGGTACATACAAATATCTGCTGAGTGAAAGTGAATGTACGTATCCCAGGATCTAATCTGGGCCAGTCTCTGGGACCAGAGGCTTTGTCTTCCAAAAAACAAAAACAAAAACAAAACCCAACACCCTCTGGTCCCGGTGACTGACCCGGATTGAATTCTGCAAAAGTATTTGATTTTCAAGTGTATGAATATGAGCCAAAGAAAAGGGAAGCAAGCTGAATTGTGGATGGGAGAAGGGAGGGATGGTTGGATACTCACAATATTGCAAGGGGGACAGAATCCTAGACCCTATCACACCAATCATTAAAGTGTACAGCATTGTTTAATTTGATGGAGGGGAGAAAATAGTATGAAATATCAGATGTTTCTCAAGCAAACCACAAGGGCCATGTTGTGGGTCTAAAAATTAACAACATGGAGGAACCAGAAGGTCAAACTATAGCCCAGATGCACCCTTCTCAAGAAGCCATTGCTCAACCCAACAGGCCTTGACAATTTTCATCCAGTTCCTAATTGACCCTGTTTAG
Source organism: Rhabdophis nuchalis (assembly GCA_039707465.1). NCBI lineage: Eukaryota > Metazoa > Chordata > Lepidosauria > Squamata > Natricidae > Rhabdophis > Rhabdophis nuchalis. The sequence continues at coordinate 268,301,310 of CM077643.1, read as the reverse complement.
GTGACCCTGTTTAGGTTAAACTGCAGCTTTAAAGGACTCTGGATGAAATAAATTATTTTGACTCCATGTGGCCTTCAGCCTAAGGCCTAGGAATAATACGACATTGATCTCACTCTTGGGTAATCACTGGCAGGAGCAGGATGCAGGTAGCATTTCCATCCTTGTTCTTTTGGCCTCTAGGCAGCATTCCATACCATTGATCATGGTATCCTTTAGAACTAGTTATGGAAAGTAGGGATGGGTGGCATCGTGTTTTGCCAATTCTGTTTTTTTTCTCAGGGCTGGTTCCACTTGGTGTTCATCATAGGGTCCAGCCTGTGGTCCCTACCTGATGTCAATGGGTTTAGTTCTGACTCTTTCTTTCCCTGTTTTATCATGTCCATGAGCTGCTGGGTGAGGTGATCCAATGGTTCAAGTTGAAATGTCACTTGTGAGCTGATGACACCCAGCTTTGCATCTCTACCCCCAGACATCTGAAGGATACCAACTGCTTATTACTGGAACTAATGGCACTGTTACAGTGCCATCAGTTACTTCCAGGAAACATACAATACAATACAATACAATACAATACAATACAATACAATACAATACAATACAATACAATACAATACAATACAATACAATACAATACAATAGCAGAGTTGGAAGGGATCTTGTAGGTCTTCTAGTCCAACCCCCTGCGTGGGCAGGAGCCCTATACCATTTCAGACAAATGATTAATGATTAAATGAGCTGCAAAAAAACAAAAACAAAAAGTGGAGAATCAGGCAAAAATTCCTAGGTTGCACAACCTGGATATATGTTTCAAAAGTGGAAGCCAATTACATAAAATAATAGCATATTTTTCTAAGACAGGGATGTCAAACTGGTGGCCTGCAGGCTGGTGCATCATATGCAGGCCATGCCTGCCCCAGGTCCGTGAAGGGTAAAAAATGTCATGAAACATCACCTGATAGCAATATGACGCCATGAGTTTGACACCTGTGCTTTAAGATATAAGGTTCACATGAATGTACTCTAGAGGAATTTTCACAGCCTCTCCCAATTGTGTTGGGACTGCTGTCCAAGAATTCCAACTTAATTCTGACTGGAGTGTTCACCATCAAATGAAGTATAAACATGGGAGAACTCCTGGAAAAAAAAAAACTATCTCTCTCCATCTGTTCCCCAATCAAACAAAATGATACTAGATTATAACTGTAATCAGAAGTCAAAAGTAAATTATATTTCCCAAATCTACTTCCCTTATGTAATCATCATAGACTTTGAATGAGTTGTGCCTGCTGGGGAAAGGGAAATATGCATGTCATTTAATTTAACAACAATTAATTTTATTGTTAAATTGAATGTCCTGTCAGGCAATAATCCATAGACGGTTAAGATCATTGAAACGTGAAACTGGAAAAGAGGTCATATGAGGAATGTCTTCTCCAGTGTGACTGTAACCCCAGCAGTCGAATTTAATATGCTTCTTCATTATGAAGGATCTCTTTTCTTCTCTGAATTTTAGAAGGCAGTATTAAGCATGAGAACACTAAAGCAAAATTTTAATATTGAGATGGGCAACCTGTAATAAAACATGGGGGCTAAATCTCAATTTTGCAGTCCCACTTGGAATGAATGAATGAATGAATGAATGAATGAATGAATGAATGATAGATGATGATGGATGAATGAATAGATAGATAGATAGATAGATAGATAGATAGATAGATAGATAGATAGATAGATAGATAGATAGATAGATAGATAGATAGATAGATACAGATGGATGGATGACAGTCAAATGGATGACAGTCATATAGATATACAGACGACAGACAGACAGAAAGACAGATGATAGCAGAGATAGCAGGAAGGGTAAGGATTTTAAATACCTTCATTTCTCCATTAGCCATACAAGCTTTCTGGAACAGAGTGGGGTGCAGTACAAGAGACTGTAGCTGGGACAGTGTCCAGCTTCAAAAACCAAGACAAATGTTCTGATTCTTCAAAGCAGATTTTTTTAGGATTCCTCATCCATAGACTGAGTCTTGCCAAATTAAAGTATGCTAACACCCCCATAAAGTTTAGGCTCTGATAATTATTAGAAACTATTAGAAAGGAGCTGTCTTCACCCTCTTACCTGGGAAGTGAGGCTATTTTTCAGCACATATAGAAATTAGAGAAGTGCCATCCTAGCACAAGACTTTTGGATGCTGGTCTACATCTTGGATCAGGATTTCTGTCCCTAAAACTGCTAGTTTTCATCTAACAGAGCCAAACAGGAGAGGAGGTTTTTTTTTAAAAAAAGTAACTATTCTAATCCAGCTACAAATGTTTGCTTTCTATAGAAAAATATCAGAAGTAATCCAGAAGGCTTGAGAAATCAGAAGGCAGGCAGGCAGGCAAGCTTCCTCCCTTTCCATTAGTTATCTTAGGTAACGTTTCACTCAGTGGTGGGTTTCAAAAATTTTTTAGAACCTCTTCTGTAGGTGTGGCCTCCTTTGTGGGAGTGGCTTGCCGGCCATGTGACCAGGTGGGAGTGGCTTGCCAGCCATGTAACCAGGTGGGAGTGGCTTGCCAACCATGTGTGGCCGAGTGGGAGAGGCTTGGCAGTCATGTGACTGGGTGGGTGGGGCCAACTTGTAAAATGTGGTAAAACTCACTTAACAACATTTTGCTTAGCAATCAAAATGTTGGCTCAGAAACTCTGGCATTTGAAGCACTCAAGTCTTAAAGCTGTCAAGTTACAAGACCCTTGCACCCCTAACCATTTAGGAAAAAAAACCCCAGGGATGTTCAAACTTGAAAGCTTTAAGACTTGTGGACTTCAACTCCCAGAATTCCTCCTCTTGCTTTTCATCTTGATGATGTGTGAACAGGCGGAGGGAGGGCGCTGGAACCCGTTCTAAACGGCACTGTAGATTTGTGGAACCTCTTCTATAGAAGAGGTTAGAAATGGCAGGAACCCACCCCTGGCTTCACTCCAATAATCTTTTTGTTACTGAAAACAAATTTTGCTCCAATCTCTGCTTCCCTCTAAATTGTGGAAGACAAGCAAGATGATTTTGGAAATCTTAGTAGAGTCAACTTTTCTCATTTAAAATCCTTGTGGTTTCTTTGTTTGAAATGTTCTCTGTCTTCATGCTGCAATCATACTAGGACTTCTTTGGTGTGAGCGGAGCTGAAAACAGTCTTTTACTGTTTTCTACAATCTCTAGGTGTTTGTGCAGCAAAGGTCATACTTCTAGGAATTCTGGGTATTGTAGTCCTAATGCATATACAGTAGAAGATGGCAGATCATAAAAGCCTGGAATTAGCGATCAGAATCTTTTCATTCTTGAAGCCACAGGGCTGAAAAACTATCTGATGAGCTTGTTATAATTTGCTTGCTTAATGAAATTAGAATGATAAATTATTCAACTATTATTATTCAAATGTGGTAATTTTCAATTATTCACTAAAAGTTCTCATACTCTTCCTATTGTGCAACTAAGTCTTGCTATGTTGAAAAATTATGCATATAATTAAAAATGAAAATGATTTGAACAAAAAAAGGAAAATGTTTGCAGAGTAGTGTTAACACTGATGTTTGGGGTTGCTTTTCTTTTACATTTTTTAGAATTTCATTGGATTTATTTCAACAATATAGGAATACAAAAATTGGCTGCCAGTTTTATAAATGATAATTTAAAGATCAGAGTTTCTAAAGAAAAGTGAAATATTTTCCTCACCATATTTGATATTCAAATGACTGGTAAAGCTGATGAATGCTGAATATGAAAACTATAAAAAAATAACTTTATTTGAAAATGTTTCATTTATTGAATTTATTGAAAGTACAACATCTAATTTTATTATTTACTTCACGTTAACTGTGTTACAAAAATGAAAATGCTCTTTAATCTCTTAACTCTGACAAAGGATTGCCTGCTTTCTGCCTAAACGTTTCCAGTGAAGGAAGATCACCACGTCTTCAGGGAATTAGTTTCACTACTAAATTGCTTTTACTACTAAGATAGCGTGTGGTTTGGTTTTGAATTTGCCTTCCTGTAACTTAAATTCATTAGTGTGTTTCAGCAAAAGAGAATATCCGTAAATCAGGTTTGAACTGTGAGGACCTTGGGGCTGCCTGTGTTTATTGGGTTGTTTGCTTGCAGACCTTTCATTACCCAACTAGGTAACACCATCAGTACACTGATGAAGTTACCTTGTGGGTAAGAAATGGTCTGCAAGGAAACAACCAAGGTTAAAGAGCATCAATTCATAGGCAGAAATGCTCCTCTACTGTTTAAATCTCTCACTTTTCCTTCTTAGAATATCTTTAGGGAAGTTTGCTTGGAAGGAAAACAGCTGGTTTGGACCAGTTCACCAGAACCGGTAGTGGAAATCGTGCGTGGGTCTGCCCACCCACCCTGGCTCTATCCTGTCCTATTTAAGCACATTCTTGAGGCCAGGCACATGCATGGAAGTTGCATGCGCTAGGAAAGGTCATGTGTGGAAGGGCAGCACATGTGCAGAAGGGGCCTGCGAAGCACATGCGTTCATAAAGCAAGCAATACACCCACCATGGGTGCCTGGGACGAGCCAGGCGAGGCGGCGGTGGCGGTGGGGCTTCCGACCGGCCGGTCTCAGCACATCACGGCGTGGCACAAAGAAGTTCAGGGCTGCGCGGACTCCGGCTGGCTCTCCTCCTCTTCCGCCACCTGCTGCCTGCCTGGGCCTGGCTCTTCCCTCGCCGGCCCTCCCCTTCCTCCTGCCCGCCAGCCCGCCACTTCCTGCCTATGTCCCCTGCCTCTGAGTGCGTGCAGAGTGCCTGCCGCCCGCCCGGTCCCCGCTGCCAAAAAGCGGGACATTTTTAAGATGCCGCGGGATGCGGGACAGATGCTTGAAAAGCGGGAATGTCCCGCCAAAAGCGGGACATCTGTTCACCTTAACTTACCCACTTTTCACAGATTTATTCATTGCCAATGTGTGAGATAATTTTTATTACATGCAACAGTTTAACAGGAAGGAAACTGTCTTTTCATTTGATAGTATGTTTTATAGGTAATAGTAATAAAATACCTTCACCCAATTGAAATTTTCTCACACGATGAAAAGAATGGGAAAAGAGAAGGCCAACGTTGCCAATGAATTATTTTAACAAATGAATCAGCCTAGAAAATGCCAATTATGAACCTTGTTAATAATTTGCAAATGGCTGACCTTGAGAAATGGAAGACCTTGAGATTCCCCACCCTCCCCACACACACTTTTGTTTGCAACCACAGAGCATGTGATATAAAGATGTAGCCATCAATTCTTTTATCCCAAAAATGTAAAATGTTGTAAGAACACTGAACCAGATGATAGGAACTTGTTACGATTTAATCCCTTTAGAGAAAATGCCTTAAAGACAGTTCAGAGACAGCATCCCTTTGAATGTATGGTCTCAGACTAATGGCATGTATTCACTCTCTGTTCATGAACTGGATGCTTAACATAAATGGCAATTGATCAGGATTATTCCATGTGGTCAATGTTTAAAGCCTTTGAAACTGAAAGAGAGAGAGAGGGAGGGAGAGACTCCATCCCTTTTTCTTTGTTGTTGATAGTTTTTCATTTTTTTTGTAACTTGTTTTTCTCTCCTTATATTAAAGCGATACCATTTTTTTTAAAGTATTTTTTTTGTTAAAGTTTATTCTAGGATAAAATACAAATGCAAACAAAAATTGACAAAATTAAATGAGAAAAGTGACGCAATATAAAAAGCAAATGGGAGGCTAGAATGCCAAAAATTGGGCAAGAGAATGAGGTGCAACAAGGGAGGGGGAATCAACTCTGGTTTATTTTAGAATAAAATAATAGAATTGAAAGGGACCTTGGACATTTTTCTCTATTTAAGGATGTGGGCCTGATTCTGGTGCCACTTTTGAAATTAAAATACAGAATAGAATATAGAATAACATGGTTGGAAGGGACCTTGGAAGTCTTCTAGTCCTACCCCCTGCTTCGGCAGGATTCTGATGGCCAAATATGGCTTTTTCAGGCTCGTGCCTCATCGTGCATGCTTTCCAATGAGACAAATCGAGACAGGAAGATCATTTTATTCCAATTTATCAGAATATTCAGACAAAAGGGATTCCTCATTTAAAGAGGGAACCCCGATCTTTAGCTAGCATCCCCTTTTATAGTTAACATAACAAAGGAACCTGAAAGAGGAAAGTTGATTGGACAGGATAATAGCATGCATGTTTATTAAAATGAGGTCTGAAGGGGAATAAATTGTAAGGAGAAAGGTTATTTAGGGTTCACAAGAGATAAACCAGACCCCAATTTGTACTAACAAACTTTTCTTATCTGGAGCTAGTCTCCAGCTTGTTTATCAGTTTAGGAATGTTAAAAGCTAATAAATCTTGAACATCACTTTAAAAGAAAGAATATAAATCAGATTAAAATACAAACTAACTATGTTAGTTAACAAATAACAAAGCCCATGTTATTTGCCCCTCAATACCCTGCTCCACTTCAGACAAATGGTTATTCAAACTCTTCTTTAAAATGTCCAGTGTTGGAGCATTTACAACTTCTGGAGGAAAGTTGTTCCACTGTCCCAGCCAGTTGTTCCACTAACTATCAGGAAATTTCTCCTTAGTTCTAGGTTGCTTCCCTCCTTAATTAATTTCCACCCATTGCTTCTTGTCCTGCCCTCGGGTACTTTGGAGAATAGCTTGACTCCCTGTTCTTTGTGGCAGCCCCTGAGATAGTAGAATACTGCTATCTTGTCTTCCCTAGTCCTTCTTTTCATTAAACTAGACATACCCAGTTCCTGCAATCGTTCTTCATATGTTTTAATCTCCAGTCCCCTAATCATCTTCGTTGCTCTTCTCTGCACTCTTTCTAGAGTCTCCACATCTTTTCTACATCATGGGGACCAAAACTGAATACAGTATTCCAAGTCTGGCCTTACCAAGGCATTGTGTGTGTGTGTGTGTGTGTGTGTGTGTTATGTTTTTGAGCTGATCAATAAATAAGTGAGGGAGACTAGTATAGATCTATTTTGAGCTTTTTAGCTCTCATCACCTAGCCATACCCTTACTGGGATTTGAACCGGGGCTGTGTTCCACGCTAGGCAGGAGCCTTAGCCATTAGGCCACTAGGTTCTCTTCCTGATCAGCTGAGACAGGAGGATAAGTATATACTTGTGTCACAACACCCTGCTAAGCCCCAATTAAATGGCTAAGGCTCCTGCCTAGCATGGAACACAGTCCCGGTTCAAATCCCAGTAGGGTTATGGCTAGCTGATGAGAGCTAAAAAGCTCAAAATAGATCTATACTAGTCTCCCTCACTTATTTATTGATCAGCTCAAAAGCGTAACACACATATAAAAAAATTACACAATGGAACTCATAGCTTTCTGTCTAGATGGTCTCTGGTGATGAGCCGAAAGGCAGAAAAGGAAACAGTATGTCTCCTCCCTTAATTGGGGCCTAACAGGGTGTTGTGGAACAAGTATATACTTATCCCCCTGTCTCAGCTGAGCAGGAAGAGAACCTGGTGGCTCAAGTGGCTAAGGCATTTGCCTAGCATGTACATCACTAGCATGATGAGAGCTAAAAAAGCTCGAAATAGATGATCTCTGGTGATGAGCCGAAAGGCAGAAAAGGAAACAGTATGTCTCCTCCCTTAATTGGGGCCTAACAGGGTGTTGTGGAACAAGTGTGTATATATATGTGTGTGTGTTACATTTTTGAGCTGCTCAATATATATGTGTGTGTGTGTGTGTGTGTGTGTGTGACACCATACATAGATACATCGATACATACATAACCTTTTCCTTCCACCCTATTCTTCCCATCTTGTCTTCCTGCATACTAATATGACAAGAGTTTAATTAAATGATGGGGATGGGAAGGCTTAAATGGGGGGGGGGGGCAGCTTTCTTCCTTTCACCTTACTACTTGGGGTAACAATATGTGCCTGTCACTGGCTGTATGAAATTGCACAGTCTCATTTTCATAATCTGAAACAATTTCTTAGAGAGCTGTCTGCCCAGAGCCAGGTTGGTTTGGTTTTGGGTTTTTTTCATATCAACTGAGTGAGCAGTAATAAGGAAATTCACATCATTTACAAGCTTTCTTTTTTTCTTTAAAATCATTTTATGACATGCGACCTACACAAAGGCTTTCCAAAGTGCACATTTTGTCAAATCCAATGATCACTTAGAGCAGTGTTTCTCAACGTTGGCCTACCTGAAGATGCGTGGACTTCAACTCCCAGAATTCCCCAGCCAGCTCTGCTGCCTGGGGGATTCTGGGAGTTGAAGTCCACACATCTTCAGGTAGGCCAGGGTTGAGAAACACCAACTTAGATAATAGTGATTGGTATCCCTTTGGAATGAAAATTGATCCCCCCTCCAAAAAAACCACCCCTGATGGGTGCTTATTTTGTCCTCTGCCATTCCTGCCATTCACATATCCACATCAACTCAACTAAAAGGATGTTTGCAAAATCTGTTCCAATTGTAAAATCTCAGTATTTTAAAACCCGCATCCCCTGCTATTAAAATGACTTCTTGGTGCAAATCACCTTTATTATCTTTTCGACTCAGCAACTTACTTATCAATGCAATAACTCTTTCAGCCACCTGACTGAACATTTGACATTTTTGAAAAGCAAGAGAGCCTGGGCTGTCATAAATAAAATCTTTAGACACAGCGCAGAAGGGTTCGGATCTAAGCACCAGGCGTTAAACAACAGCAGCTGCTACCATAACAAAGTCACCTCAGTTCAAGAGCAAACATAAAGAGACGTTTTATTCAAAATAAAAATGTTTCTCCAACAGGTTTTTCAGGGTAGGGAAAGAAAAGTTTTGTCTGCCTCATTGGGGATCAAATCACCTGCCGTGATGTTGAAGGGCTCCATCAATAAAATCTGACATGTTGCTGATTGTTCCATTAAATCACCATGGTGGTTTTGAATTGTATTGTTAGGTTAGATGACTTTTCCCTCCCTTTCCTCCCCCTCTCCTGCATGGGATGGAAAAATAATTTGGGGAGGCAAAAGCTTGATTGAAGCCTCTTCTAAGAAAATGGCTGCTTGGCACTAACCTAGCAGAATGACCTTAATGCTTGTCTTATTAGCAAGAGGTTCGTAATGGAGAGCCTGTGTTTTGGAAAATATCTTGCTAAGATGAAGATGTCTTCTGCCTTTAATGCTTTGTACACAGAGTGAAATACTTTGGCCACCTAATGAGAAGGAAGGACTCAATGGACAAGAGCCTAATGCTGGGAAAGATTGAGGGGAAAAAAAGAAAGGGATGACAGAGAATGAAGTGGCTGGATGGAGTCACCGAAGCAGTAGGCGTGAGCTTAAATGGACTCCAGAGGATGGTAGAGGACAGGAAGGCCTGGAGGAACGTTGTCCATGTGGTCACGATGGGTCACACTCAGACACGACTTCGCAACTAACAACAACACAAAGAGTGAGGATCATATTGTATCTGGGAGTGTGTGCATGGAATCAAAAGACACTTTCTTTGCAATCTTCTATTCCAAATGGCACCGATTCTGATTTCAATAAACCCACCCCCAGTATTGGTAAAGAACCCTCAATAGATTGATAAGGAGCCATTAAAAAAAAACCCAAGAGTAAGATGAAATGTTTTCAAAGAAGTCTTGTAAAAGACCTAGCATCTCCCAGTCTAAGACTGTGCTACAGTACAAATTGCCTATCATAGATAACATAATGGATAAACTCTCCAAACATTTAGAATATCAATAATAGAAGAAGCAGGTCTAGCTAATTAATTTGATAGATATCTATGGAAAAAGAAAAGAAGCAAAGAATCTGAAACTATACAGGTAGTCCTCAATTTATGACCACAACTGAGTCCAAAATTTCTGTTACTAAGTAGCACAGTTGTTAAGTGAGTCTTGCCCCATTTTACAACCTTTCCTGCCATAGTTGTCAAGTGAATCATTGTGTTTATTAAATTAGTAAGTTAGGTGCAGAGTTCTTAAGTGAATGTGGCTTCCTCATTGACTTTGCTTGTCAGTCCTCTTTGCATAAATAATATATTTTTTCCTATTTCCCTCAAAGTCATTTCCATGTTACTCTATACCAAGTAGACCAGGGGTCCCGAACCCCCAGGCTGTGGATTTGATACTGATCCATGGCACATTGGGGCTGAACAAATGGTGGGCAAGTGTGCAAAGTTTTATCATGCATGAGCGGGATTCGGTTGTGCATGCAAAACCATCCCCTCTCAATCCATTGCATCTGCCACCACTGGAAGTTCATGAAGCCATAAAGGTTGAGGACCACTGAACTAGACTGTAGTTTAAAATAGGCTGAGAAAGAATTTTTCGTTGAAAGTCACCTAGTGAGCAGTTCCATTGATCCTGAATGAAACTTTGGTCTGGTCTGTATTAACTAATTCCCATCCTAGGTATTGCTAGGCTAATATAGCTTTTTTCAAGGTACTTAAAAAAAAATACAAGTTTAGAAAAAAAAGAGAAAGTTATAAGTAATTAAGAAAAAATAGAAGAGAAAGATATAACGATCGAAAGAGACAGAAACGAGAAAGGAAGGAAGGAAGGAAAGAAGGAAGGAAAAGAGACAGATATTAAAAAAGTTGCTTCTGATCTTCATTACAACAGTTATAAATGCATTTATAATTTATTCTGCCTCTCTCAGGTTAGATCATGGCTTTCGTCTTTTTGTATTCTACTCTTTCTAATCACCAGACCCATAAATCATAACTTGCTTTTTTCTATTTTCAGTAAACAAAAATAGTCCATAAAGTGTTTCCAGTCATTTACAAATGTAGTTACTGTCTTTTCTTTAATAAACAAGTCAATTTTGCCATCAATGCAAATTCTGTCATTTTCACTAACCATTCCTCCATTGTGGATGCTTCAATGTCTTTCCATCTGTTTGACATTTAGGAAAGTTTTCTTTTAAATTATAACAGTATGTAAATTTAAATCCTTCCTGCAAGATATTTTCCCATTGTTCCAATGTTCATGGACTATTTTATCATACACTCTATAGGTTGTTGTTTTTCCACTTCAGATTTCACAAAAGCTTGTAAATTTTAGTACTTATATGTTCATCATTTGTAAATAACTCAATTTCAAATTCTTATGCTGTTCAAGTCCAAATAACCCTTTGTTATTTGGACCTGAACAGCAATCTTTTTCAAACTTTTTCTTAACTGTACATATGAAAACCACTGAAAAATAAATCCCTTTGCAGTCAATTGATCTCTTGACTTCATTTTATATTCTTCATGTTCTTGTTCAACAACTCTCATACGTTAGCCATTTCTCTTTGCCTGCTATTTTTTTTCTCTATAAAATGTTTCCTGCACTGAGTCCCACAAAGGCATTTTCGGGGCACTGTCTAAGTTTGTATCTATTCCACATTCTATGGCACTTCTAACATAATGATTCTTGAAGTCTATATTAACCTTAACTTTGTCCTATCATAACAAAATATCTCAGGTTGCTCTCTATAAACTGTGCTTTGTGTTTAACTGTGCTCTGTTAAATAAGACACATATTACTGGGCCATGGTTTTTTGAACCTGGATTCACACGTCACATGAACTCATAAGATAAGATTAACAAACCACAAAGGTTTGGTGTCATGTGTAAACTTATCATAGGTTCGCACCATTTTGAACATCTATAATTACAACACAGAAGTTTGTCTTGTGGGAATTTTCATTCTAGAAGCTGATTTGCTCTGATCCTTTGCCTTCTATATATGGATACTAACCCCATGTGATTTATCTGATGTACAAGGTTATCGAATAGCTCCACCATCTGTTCACACATTGGTGCAACGGTTATGCATCTCTTCAATTGATGGCTTTGGCAATGTCATGTTTTTCCTAGTACACAAACCAAGGGACACCTCAACCTTCTGTCATTATATATTTACATATATCCAGTTTTTTTATAAAGTGAATCAAGCCCTCCCACTCTATCATGTTTTCACTCTACATACTCTACCTAATTAGATCATGTTCTTATATGTAAATGATACAATGGAAAACAGCCAATATTTTGTGATCATTGATATTATATTAAGACAGAAGGACTAAACTCCACATAAAGGTAAAGGTAAAGGTTCCCTTCGCACATAGGTGCTAGTCATTCTCGATTCTAGGGGGCGGTGCTCATCTCCTTTTCAAAGCCAAAGAGCCAGCACTGTCCGAAGATGTCTCCATGGTCATGTGGCTGGCATGACTAAATGTCGAAGGCACACAGAATGCTGTTACCTTCCCACCAAAGATGGTCCCTATTTTTCTACTTGCATTTTACAAGCTTTCAAATTGCTAGGTTGGCAGAAGCTGGGACAAGTAATGGGAGCTCACTCCATTATGCGGTGCTAGGGATTTAAACCACTGAACTGCTGACCTTTCTGATCGACAAGTTCAGTGTTTTAGCCACTGAGCCACTGCATCCCTAACAAACTACACATACTGTGAATTAAACTGAATTTAAGCTCTTCTTTTCCTCTCTTTGAAACAGAAGAATTCCTGCTGAGGTCTCCATTTAGTTAGAACATTATACTTTAACAAATCAATAGGCTAATGCTAAGTATATTAGATTAATATTCTATGATTAAAACAAAATCCTAAGATGAAAAATAATTTGACAAGTGATTATAAAAATGGCCAGTGTACTACTTATACCAACACTTCACTAGGGAGATTGTTAATCTTAGAAATAATAGGAGAACTTTTTCAAATCTATTGTATGATTGCTTCCATAATAAGATTTGAATTGACAAAACTTCTAAATAATTGAAAAAGGCAATAATGGAATTTAAATCTCAAGTCAAATGACTGCATGTGTATATACAACTAGTTTCTCCCTTCTTTCAGCCCAGACACTCTATTAAAAAAAAGTACAGTGCATTAGAAGAAATTAAATTATAAGAGGTTGTTGGAATTGATGTAGATGAACAATTATCTAGAAGAGAAAGTCCATGGGTCTCTAATGCAGTTAAGTTGCCCAAACAAAAATCATGAATTATATGCATGCATCAAACTTTGTTTTCATATCCCTAATAATTTTTCCACAGTATTTGTCCTTTAAATCTCCTTTCACTGAAGTTTTATGCTATGAGATTTGGTGTACTGAAGGGTGTATTGAGATGTTTGAAGTAAGAATTTGAATGAGAATAAACTCCATGTATTTTTTTTTCTTTTGATGAAGTATATAAAGATTTGTTGGCATTTATTGCACTAAGATTTTCTTTTTGGCATTTACCGTATTTATTCGAGTATAACGCGCAAAATTTTGTACCAAAAAAAGGACTCAAATTTAGGGTGCGCGTTATAAACGAGTGTGCGCGTTATACACGTGTGCGCGTTATAAACGAGGGCTGGGGCGAGGTGAGGGAGGGCGGGCCCGCCAAGCCTTCGGGGAGAAGAGGCAGGCAGGAGCCTTAGTAGAGCCAACGCGAGGCTCCCGAACGGAGTTGGGCGTTTCTCCCGGGCGGGTCCAGCTGTCCCCCACTCGCCCACCCACCATCCTCCCACTCACCTGGGAACAACTCCATGGCCCTCCGCCCTGTCCTTCAGCAGCGGTTCGCCTTTCACGCCGCTGCCATGGCTGCAGCCGTCGCCGAGCCTGGGAGGACGCCCCGGGATGGCATCTCCCCTCTCCTCTCCTGCTACTTTCACCTTGCGGCTCTTGCTTCTTTCCCACCCGCCCCCACCCCGCTTGCTCCAGTCCTTCAGCCCCGGTCCCTTCTCCCCTCTCGGCTTTAGTGGCTCTCCCGCCACCCCCACGCTAAACCCTCCTGGGACTCTGCCTATTGTCTTGCGCGGCGCGACTGTATGCGAGGGGGAAGGAAAAAAAGTCCCCTCGCCGCTGAGCCTGGGAGGACGCCCCGGGATGGCATCTCCCCTCTCCTCTCCTGCTACTTTCGCCTGCGGCTCTTGCTTCTTTCCCACCCGCCCCCACCCCGCCTTGCTCCAGTCCTTCAGCTCCGGTCCCTTCTCCCCTCTTGGCTTTAGTGGCTCTCCCGCCACCCCCACGCTAAACCCTCCTGGGACTCTGCCGATTGTCTTGTGCGGCGCGACTGTATGCGAGGGGGAAGAAAAAAAAACGTCCTCTCGCCGCCGAGCCTGGGAGGACGCCCCGGGATGGCATCTCCCCTCTCCTCTCCTGCTACTTTCACCTTGCGGCTCTTGCTTCTTTCCCACCCGCCCCCACCCCGGCTTGCTCCAGTCCTTCAGCCCCGGTCCCTTCTCCCCTCTTGGCTTTAGTGGCTCTCCCGCCACCCCCACGCTAAACCCTCCTGGGACTCTGCCGATTGTCTTGCGCGGCACGACTGTATGCGAGGGGGAAGGAAAAAAGTCCCCTCGCCGCTGAGCCTGGGAGGACGCCCCGGGATGGCATTTCCCCTCTCCTCTCCTGCTACTTTCGCCTGCGGCTCTTGCTTCTTTCCCACCCGCCCCCACCCCACCTTGCTCCAGTCCTTCAGCCCCGGTCCCTTCTCCCCTCTTGGCTTTAGTGGCTCTCCCGCCACCCCCACGCTAAACCCTCCTGGGACTCTGCCGATTGTCTTGCGCGGTGCGACTGTACGCAAGGGGGAAGGAAAAAAAACGTCCCCTCGTCGCGTACGTGAGAATTCTTATTATCCGCTGGTCGCCTCTCCATTTCCTTTCCTCACCTCGCCCACACCCACTCATATTTTTATTGATATACTGGTACCCATTAGATGGCAGCTCAGGGTATCAAGAAAAAACGTTCTGCATATGACGCTTCATTCAAGCTCAAAGTTGTTGATCATGCTGAAATTCACGGAAATCGAGCAGCTAGCCGAGAATTCACTGTACCAGAGACGAATGTTAGAGAATGGAGAAAGCAGAAAGTCGTCCTGAAAGATATGAAGAAAACCAAAAAAGCACAACGAGGGAGACAAGCCATGTATCCAGACATGGAGAAGGAACTTTATGAATGGATCATTGACCAAAGAAGTAGTGGGTACATCGTCACATCACTCCACATTAGACTTCAAGCCCAAAAGTTTTGCAAAGATTCAACCTTCAAAGCCTCTATTGGATGGACACAAAAGTTTATGAAAAGGCATGGACTTGCAATACGTCAGAGAACAAAGATAGCACAGAAGCTGCCAGATGAGTTAGAAGAGAAGATCGCTTCATTCCAAAACTTTATAATCAACCAACGCAAGCAGAATAATTTTGAACTTTCACAGATAGGCAATATGGATGAGACCCCCATGTGTTTTGACCTACCAGGCAACAGGACAATTGACAGCAAAGGGAAGCACACAGTCCAGATTAAAACCACAGGCCATGAGAAAACTCATTTTACGGTTGTGTTATCCTGTATGGCAGACGGTTGTAAACTTAAACCAATGGTGATTTTTAAAAGAAAGACTATTCCAAAAGGAGTTAAATTCCCACCAGGTGTCGTGATCCATTGTCATCCTAAAGGATGGATGGATGAGAAGGGCATCATTTTATGGTTAAATAAAGTTTGGAATAATAGACCAGGCGCACTACTGAAGAAATCCATGCTTGTATGGGACCAGTTCCGCTCACACTTGACAGACACTGTGAAGGACAAACTGAAAAGTCTAAAAACATTTCAAGCTGTGATTCCAGGTGGACTAACCTCTATTCTTCAGCCACTAGATGTTGTTTTAAACAAACCCTTCAAAGACAGAGTCAGGGAAAAGTGGATTACCTGGATGAAATCCGACAACAAAGAATTGACTGCAAAAGGAAACCTCAAGAAACCTGGCCTATCTCTCGTGACGTCCTGGATTAAAACATCATGGGAAGACATGCCAAAAGAAATGATCATCAAGAGTTTTTTAAAGACAGGCATCAGCAATAAAATGGACGGCACAGAAGACGACCTGCTGTGGAATTCAGACTCAGAAGAAAGCGAAGAAACTGGAGAAGAATGGGAACAACTCTTTAGTGTATCTGATGATGAATCTGACTTTGAAGGATTTAAATAAATATTGTTACCGGTAATTTTATTTCGGTATTGTGTTCATAGTTTACATTGTCAATAAATTATTTTTACGTGTTCAACAACGTTT
This sequence comes from Rhabdophis nuchalis, assembly GCA_039707465.1. Lineage (NCBI taxonomy): Eukaryota > Metazoa > Chordata > Lepidosauria > Squamata > Natricidae > Rhabdophis > Rhabdophis nuchalis. Next base: position 268,285,242 of record CM077643.1, on the reverse strand, counting down.
GTCACTTACAATGCTTGGTCTAAGCCGAGAAAAAGTGAAAAAAAAATTTTATACCGATTTTTAATCGAAAATTAGGGGGTGCGCGTTATACACGGGTGCGCGTTATACTCGAATAAATACGGTAGGTGTACAACTATAAAATAAAATGCATACAAACCAACAAAAATAAGCAGTCTGTGTCATAGTCTGGAGTCTAAATAAGCCATTAGGATCTCAATTTTCCAAGAATCCTTTGGCTGAGATTCTTCTCTGTAGTAAAAAAAAATGAGATGACAGATGATAGGAAATATTATATTATGTTGTAGGGTATTACAGTATTTTTAATCCAATTTACTAGATTAGAATAGCTTCAGTTTAAAGTTGATTTGTAACTTAAGCAGCACGTACATTTGAATAATAAATAAATAATCTCATAAAAGATTATTGGCAAATCCATCAATGATTGTAGCTTTTAAAAAAACTGAACTTGATAAACATAGATCTTTTTGAAGAAATGCTCTACAAAAATATGAAGAAAAATAATTGGTTCTATTTTTGCTTGTTAACATGTATGTTTTTAAATTCTTGGGATTCCAATTGTACACTTCTGCACCCTTTTTTTATCTAGTGGTGTTAGCATGTTTTCAAATATTTCCATTTATTTTAATGAAGTTAAATTTTATCAGTGTATAATTACAACTGGGTAATGTGGGTACATTTCCAATATTTCCAAACTATCTTGTAGAATTTTAGGCTGTGATATACTCTTGATCTACAGTATTTCGATTGAAATTCAGCCATGTGTGAACATTTGCTTACATATCATAGAACCATAGGGTTGGAAGAGAGATGCTTTATCCAAATGTCAAGATAATTCATAATAATGAGAAGTTTTCAAAATAAGATTCTTAGAAACATTACTATGAAAAAGTAGAATATATACAGTGCATTGTCTTTCTAACAAAAGTTGGAGGTATTTGATGAACAGTAACAGCAATAGTAGAATAGAATCCTTGTTTCCAAAAAGAAAAAAAGAAAGAAAGAAAGAAAGAAAGAAAGAAAGAAAGAAAGAAAGAAAGAAAGAAAGAAAGAAAGAAAGAAAGAAAGCCAAGTTGGATTATTTCCAGAATGTACTAATTCTCATGTTTTCCTTTATAATTGGCATTTGTTGCCATACGTTTCTAAATGAACAGATTGGAAAAATAAATACGGGATATATAATGTAAAACGGACGATATGCAAAATCCATTTCCCCTTTATTTGTAAATGTTTTAGTTTTATAGTTCATTATTTTCCCAATTCGGTTGCCTATGAAAAAAAAAAAGGAAAGTCATTTGCCAATTCGGCTCAATAGCAGCTGGATTTAATTAGGCCTTTCAAATATTTACTTCATGCAAACCATCAAAATTCCCTGGCAGGACGAAATGCCTGATTTTTTTATTTGGTTGTTTCTTGTGGATTCCCCCCTCCCCTTTCCCCAGGGTGAACCAGGTTTTTTTTTTTATTACTTTCCTCCCAATATTAGGTTTTGATATGGATTTTCCCCTCATCTTACTTTCATGAATTCCGCTCTCCTCTCTTAGTTTCATTTGCCTTTATTTGTACCTCTGGTGGTGGTTCTTTTACAGCATGGTTATCTCTGTTAATTGGATATTGTTTTCGCTTTCAGGCTCCAGTACGTTGTGCAAACACGGCTGCCACTTATTCAGCTGAGCTGAGAAAAAAGATGATGAATGCTAAGAGCAATTTCTAAATGTAGCATTCTCTTCCGATCTGGAGAGGACGGATGCTTAGAGAAGATTATTGCACTCCTATTTACTTTGGGAAACTAGGCATTAATGCTAAGATGGAATCATTTGGGTATGAGAAGCCAAGGCCAACCAACAAAATCTATTTTTCCTGCACTTTTTAGTCCAAAATGGGGCTGGATGTTTGCACATTGTGGCACAAATGCTTGATGGAATGGTTCCTTCATCCGCCCTTGGAGATGGCTTGTGTTGCTGATAAGCTTAGTTATGAAGGGACTCAGCAAAGTAGCCGATTCTTCTGTTCCTGCTAGAATCTCTCTTCTATCTTAAATATGAAAGCTTCAAATGCACAGCATTGGGGATTGTATAGATCCCTGTAGAAATGAACAGGGAAAATTCATTTCTGTCCTGCAGGATACGAGGTAATTGAAATGACCTTGACACCATGAAAAACCTCATTTAACCATGGAATAGCTGTTTGAAGATGGATGAAGCAGATAAGATGAATTAACTAGTCACTCTTATTTTAACAATTCACAACTCCTGGGCAATTTTAAGACTATTTTTATGCTTCTACTTTCCTTTAGAATTGCAGGTTTTTAGCCAGAATCCATAATTATAATAAACTGTTTTATAGCAAGTTATTTTCTTTTCTTCTCTGTGGTTTCCCCCCCCCCCCGCCCTTGATCTTATTTGTGATTATTGTTAATCTTGCACTGAATTATGCTTCAAATATTATCTAAAGACGACAGGCAAAACAGTGGTTCTTTGTTCTCTGTTGAATCAAACATGGATGAGTTATTATTTCTTTTCTATACTAGGTCTAAATCATTTCCTGCCACAATTTATTCTACTTTATATATTGAAAACTTTAATGTCTTTAGGTTCATCTTCTGATGTACATTTCCTCTTTTATATCGAGGTAGAAAAATGTGTTTTTGTAAATTTGCTTTATGATTCCATTAGTAGCAAAAGTTTACACAAAAATTGCATCTTTAAAATAGTCATAAAAATACAATAAAAGGAGCACAATATGCTCCCAAACAAAATGTTTTCTTAAAGTGCCTTTAATTACAATAAAAAATAGGTTTACTTGAAACTAATCAGAGTTTGCAAATCCAGAAGAATAGCATTACTACCAAATACGACTCACTGGACAATGCAAAGATAATGCTGGGCTTCTTAGAGTTAAAATTTAAGAGTCAGATATTTTTTTTTTGAACACATATTTCTTAAGAGTCACAGGAAATTTGATGGAGTTCTCTGTATTTCTTGAACCTTGCTAGAATTGTTCATCTAAACTCTGAAACTTTAGCTTTCCTCGTCATTAGCATTTGCACTAGCTCATCTTAATATCTTGTACTTGGTAATAATCTAGCTCACTATTTCTCAACCTTGGCTGCTTAAAGATGTGAGGACTTCAACTCCCAGAATTCCACAGCAAGCAGCCTGGCTGTGGAATTCTGGGTGCTGAAGTTCACAAATCTTCAAACGGCCAAGGTTGAGAAACACTGAATTATTGCACCTGTTGTTATTTCCAATGTAACTGTCCTTTATATCCCTTTTCTTTGGCTTGGCAAACAGACATGAGTTCAGCTTCGGACTCCAAAATGGTATAAAACCAAAGTTGGTAGTAGAAATAGAAGATGTGAAGCAGAAAACAAATTATATTGAATGAAGAGTAAAACCCTGGAACCAGGGGTGAGGCATCTGTGGCGGGCCCGGCCCTCTGGAACGACCTTCCCCCCGATATTAGAACGACCACGGACCTCCGCTCCTTCCGCCTGAAATTGAAGACTCATCTTTTCCGCCTGGCCGGCCTAGGGTAGTCTCTCTGTCTATGGGTTTTTTAAATGTATACTATATTTATTGGGTATTTTTAGTTAATGGGATTTTAGCACAGGATTGATTGAGTTTAATTCGTTTTAATTTGTATGTATTTTGTATATTTTTCGCTTGCACCGCCCCGAGTCCCTGTGGGGAGAGGGTGCGGTCAATAAATTCAACTTATTATTATGTATAGAATGTCTATTCTATTAAAAATAAAACCCTTTTCTAGTTACTTGTTTAGAAACAGTTTTCCTTAACACACATATCTCGCAACATATAAAAATGACACACCTATGTTTCCTACTATACTTGAAGAGTAGTCCTTGACTTAGGGCCACAACGGAGCCCAAAATATTTGTTGCTCAGAAGACAGTTGTTAAGTGAGTTTTGCCCCATTTCATGACCTTTCATGCCACAGTTGTTAAGTGAGCATGGTTGTTGAGTAAATCTGGCCTCCCCATTGACTTTACTTGGTGATCCCATTACTCCAGGATACTGCAACATGCCAGTTGCTAAGTGTCCGAATTTTGAACACGTGACCATAGGGATGCTGCAACGGTTATAAGTATGAAAAATGGTCATTAGTCACTTTTTTCAATGTCATTGTAACTTGAGTCATTGAATGAATGGCCGTAAATTGAGGACCACCTGTATTTAGGTTCCTTACCTCAACAGATGAAAATTGATGATAGCTCTGGCTGATGGTGCTTCTACTTAGGAGCCGTAGTGGCGCAGTGGTTAGAATGCAGTATTGCAGGCTAATTCTGCTGACTGCCATGGGCTCGATCCTCATTGGCTCAAGGTTGACTCAGCCTTCCATCCTTTCAAAGTGAGTAAATTGAGGACCCAGATTGTTGGGGTCAATATGCTGATTCTGTAAACTGCTTAGAGAGGGCTGAAAAGCACTGTGAAGTGGTATATAAATCTAAGTGCTGTTGCTATTGTTGTTGCTGTCTGTTGTTCCATTTATTAGCTCCCTCAAGAAGTTCCATAGCAGTAACCACGCAATAGGTTACGTTACTAAGGATCAGCAGAGGCTACCTAATCCAGTCCCAGGATCTGTTTTAAAGTTTCAGAATGCCTGATCCAATCCAGAAACTTCAATCTGATTAATTGAGTAGACCCACACTGAGGTTTTGTAGATAAAAAAAGATTAGTTCCCCTATAATATCATGGGGGGAAATCTTTTCTTTTTAAACTAAAATGGTATGATTTTTTAAAATCATTTAGATGATATGACTTCCCAGATATTATGCAAATCCATTTAGGGTAGTGATGGCTAACCTTTTTTGGCTTGCGTGCCAAAAGCGGGGGGAATGCAGGGGGGGGTCATGCGTGGGCGTGCCACACCCATAATGCTATGTGCGTGACCCCCTGCTTTTGGCTTGCTTTTTTCGCCCTCCCCAGGCTCCAGAGGGTTTCTAGGAGCCTGAGGAGGGTGAAAACAACCTCCCCTCCCCACCTCCAAAGGTTTCAGGAGCTTCTCTGAAGCCTCTAGAGGGTGAAAAACGGCCTCAAAAGAAGGCCTAAATCAGCTGGCCAGTGCACATATGCGCACTGGAGCTGACAGGGCAACGCCTTGCGTGCCCTAAGAAATGGCTCCGCGTGCCACCTGTGGCACCCGTGCCATAGGTTCGCCATCACGGATTTAGGGTTTTTAGCTATATACTATTAAAAACTTTTTAAAAAAGAGTGCTTAATTTTGTTTTCAGGTAGAATATAATGACATGAGCTGAGGTGGCACAATGGTTAGAGAGCAGTACTACAGGCTACTTCAACTGACTGTTTGTTGTGGTTCGGCAGTTTGAATCCCACTAGGCTCAAGGTTGACTCAGTCTTCATCCTTTCAGGGTTGATAAAATGAGGACCCAGATTGTTGGGGGCAGTATGGTGACTGTAAACCACTTAGAGAGGGTTACAAAAGCACTATGAAGTGGCATATAAGTCTAAGTGCTATTGCTATTGTTATGTGAGCTTCTAGAAATAATTTAGAAGACATATAGGTCAAACAGAATGCACTCTAAAGATAGGTTTGGAGAGCAAATTCATCTCAGCTGATCGCATCAAATTGTTGAATAAAATCAGAGACAATTGATTCAAAGACTCCATTCGGAGTGCTTGACCTATACAGCTTTTACAATGTAAAACACCCACACAACATTCTAAATGGACAAATTGAAGAGGTTTTGTTAAAAAACAAAGGTTATTCCACAGTTTTGAGAATGATTAAGCGGTTGTTCAGGGATTGGAGATAAAGAAACAAGGTAAGACTTTGCGGAGATATTCCCTTCTCCCCTGATTAAATAAAGAGTGATCCGTTGTGATAAAATAGCTAGTGCAACTCACAAAATATATACACCCAAACCCACATTAAAGGGCTGGGTTAACTATGTGGTAAAACTACAAGCTGACCTCATTGCAGCATAAGACTCTGTGGCTGGGCAATCAATAGTGAAGTTCACAGTGATTTGAGTATATATTTGTCAATTATTGAATCTAATATTTCCCCTCCACCTGTCCTGGAATTTGGCATAAATATTGAATGTTTCTCTAATTGGATGTTGCCTCACTACCACTTGATAGCAAGATGGGTGACATGTATGTATGTATGTATGTATGTATGCATGCATGCATGTATGTATATATGTCTGAAATTTCTGCCATGCAAAAAGTCTGCACATATAGTTTGGGAGCAATAAAAGTGCATATAGTCAAGGCATTGGCTTGCCCAGTTGCAATGCATAGATGTCAAAGTTGGGCCATAAGAAGGGCTGAGTACCAAAGAATTGAGGCCTTTGAACTATGGTACTATGGAAAAGACTCAAGATGATCAAATTGATCAGTCCTAGAGGAGATCAACCCTGACTGCTCTTTAGAAAGCCAGATCCTGAAGATGAAACTCAAGTACTTTGGCCACCTATTGAGAAGGAAGGGCTCACTAGAGAAGAGTCTAATGCTGGGAAAGATTGAGGGCAAAGGAAGAAGGGGATAACAGGAAATGAGGTGGTTGAATGGAGTCACTGAAGCAGTAGGCGTGAGCTTAAATGGACTCCAGAGGATAGTAGAGGAGAGGAAGGCTTGGCTGAATGTTGTCCATGGGGTCACGATGGGTCAGATGTGATTTAACAACATTGTTTGGGACTGAATCTATATTCTCAGTTATAATCTCAAGATAAAATTTTGGCTGAATCCGAAGCAGACTTACAGTATTTACATGTTCTGCTTAGTATGAATTGTCTTGGCCATTGCCCTTATTTCTCCTTTTCTTTGCAAGTTTTCAAAAGCAGAATTGGGATTTGGGAACCAAGGTGCTTGGAAAAAATGTCAATATTTGTGGGGCACTAACCTTCACTTGAATAACCTTTTGTCTTTTCAGGCACAGGTGAAGGTACTTGGCAATTATGCATTTTTATGTTTTAATTTTCAAATTGTAGAACCAACCGCTCGAGAAATATTCATTTTCTATTCTGTCCTCTGTCAAGGTTCAACTGCCACCTCAAGATATTTACTTTCTCATGAACTATTAATTTATCTGGCATGTGGGGGGAGACAGTGTCCTAGCTCTCTTTGGTTTAGTTCTTAATTACAGGTTTATGGACGCATAGGGATTGAATTGAGTTTTATTGTTGCCTTCATTGATACTGCCACAAAAAAAAAGGATTGAAAAGAAAGAAATGCACTGTACACATACTTTATTGGAAAGCAGGTCTAATAAAACCAGGACTTTTGAAGGAAAATGCCTTCATCAGTGAAATGGTGCTATCTTTGAGGCAGATGGGTGGTTCAGAAATGTGAAAAGGGAGGAGGGAGGGAGAGAGAAAGGGAGAGAAGGAAGAAAGGAATGGCTGAAGGGAAGGAGGGTGGCACCCAATTTGGAGTAAAATGAGAGTAATACTCTAAATCCCAGCTGTCCATCTAAGGCACCTATATCATCAGCAGTGATATATAAAGCCAGAAGTGGGATAATCACGTAAGTGTTAATGGCAAAGTCATCATTTCTTACTGCGGGGGAGAAGACAGTGGTAAACCAATTTTCTATTTTACCCAAAAAAAACAACCCCCTACAAAAATACACAATATAAAGTGATGGACAATATAGTGCCAGACAATGGGCAGTTAAAGTCAGATGATGCTTAACAGACTTCAGAAGAAGAGGTGAGAATCACCAATGGTATCAATGACATAGCTACATTAAAGCCCTTAGGTTTAGTTGCTTATTTTGCCTTGCAAGAAAAGAAAATCCAAAGCTGTAAAGACAGAATTCCAGTGAGAATGTGCAATATAAGAAACATGAGCAGGGAAAACTCAGTAGAATGAAAGACAAAATGAATCGAGTAGGCATTGACATTTTAGGCACCAGCAAATTGAAAAGGAATTAGACATTTTCAATCAGAAGATGATATTGTTTACTACTCAGCAATGATTTAAATACCTGGGAACAATGCAGTCAACAATCAAATAAAATTAGATTTCATAGGCAACTTTTTAATACGATGGATGCCCAAGTGAATGCTCTAATTGCTGGTGCAGAAGAGGAGGAGATTCATTAATTTTATGGCCAAGTTCAATCTGAAATCATCAGACTATGCAAGCAAAATGTGCTACTAGTGGTTGGAGACCAGAATACCAAATTTGGAAGGCGGAAAACATGGCTGCATGGTCTAGGAAACAGTAATGACAAGGATGATGACTTATCAGTTTCTGTCAATCCAATGATTTGTTCATTGCTAAAACAGTCTTTGAACAATCAAAATGATACCAGCAGATGAACTGCACAGAAATCAAGTTGATTGATAAATGATTGATAAAAGAAGATGAAAAAGTTAGTAATAACATACCAACATAAGTTAACCATAGAACAGATCACAAACTGTTTATGTATCAGTTTTAACTCAAACAACAAAGCGAAGTACTTCTTCACAATCTGATTATGATCATATTTACAAGGAGATCATCAAAAACAGAAGAAAGACTGTCATAATGAACAGTGGGAATTTCCCCAAAGTGGAGGGAAACTAAAGCTAAGAAAGACAAAGATCCAAAGGAGGAACTTTACAAAAACTTACAAAAACTGTCAAAATAGACAAGAAGCAGTATTTACCACTACATATCTCAAGGCACTGAAGATGGAAACATGTTGAAACAAAGAAAATCGTCTAGAAGGTCTCTGAACTCAGAAGAAATACTTCATCTTGTGATTGGTATGCCAAAGGACCTCAATGGACACACAGCAAGGGATTCAATGAAAATCAAAGAAAGGTGGACTAAGTATATTTAAATACTGTACAGTAAAGGGAGTTATATCCAGGTTACATTAGAAGATACTGCCTACTTACCACTACTTGTATCAGAATATGAAATTAAATAAAAATTAGATGTTGGCATTTTAGCCATTACCAAGTCAGAAGGCTGTACAATCGATGGGTTATCAACAGTAATATGATGAGAAAGAGAGGGGGCGAGAGGGAGAGAAATGTGTAAAACTTAACAGACTAAGTCAACCATGTATGATGGATGACACAGAAGCAAAGAAACTGGAAGAGATCAGTCTACATAACAATACCAGAGAAAGGAGACTTAACAGAGTGTGCTAACTATTGCAAATATCCTTAATTTTGCATGTTAGGAAAATAATGTCATCTATTACACATTACAGCCCTATCACATATCAGGCACATCATGAGGTGTTCAAGCCTTCCAAAAGGCCAATATGACCACTGACACCTCACTATTCTTACCATGGGGTCTCAGCTGGTACCACATACAGAACCTCACTGGGCATATCTCAAAGAGAGGAATTCCCCCTCTCCTGTCCCAGCCACATCTCACTAATACATCTCAGGTCAGCCTTCTCATCAAAACTCAAGTCATGAGTGAGAGTGGCCCTATTGCTGACTGACCTGGCATCCAGCTTTGATGTTTGATTTTTATTAAAAGGTCCAGGCAGTAACATTATTTATTTGCAGGCATCTTATTTTTTCATTGCATTTCTCCCTTAATTTTCTTTCAGAGCAAATCCATGAAGTAAAAAAAAAAAAAAAAGACAGATCTTACTGCAAAATGTATTTAATAGTTAATTCCAGGCTCCCCCTTTAAATTCTAGAAGTAACCTATACGGTTACTTTGTACTCAACTTCATTAATCATCATTAAATATCTATTGCTTTCTTACTTAGGTGATGGCACAGTACCAACTAGGACAGCAGCTAGAAATAGGAATCAAGGCGCAAAAATTACTCATCATGCATGATAAAAGATTCCCAAGTTGCTAAGCAACCATCTCCCTCCTCCCCACCCTCCAAAGTTCTAAGAATGATGATAATGTCAGAGATCACCTGATAAATCAACCAAGCGTTTGTTGGCTGTAATATTATTAAGAACTGCTACTTTGGTGCATAGGTGAACTCTGAAAACTCCCGACAACTAATTGGGCACTTATGCAGCCCTGTAATTCACAAATACATGGCACTAAAGACCATGATTTATGCTATCCAACTACATTATATACAGAAATTGCAAAAAAAAAAAGTTGCAATTATATACACTTGTATATTCCTGTTCCACCCAGATTTTCACTTGAGGCACAAATGATCAAGCTCAGATTGGCTACTCTGGACCCTTTATGAGAAGATCTAGCTCTCTGTAAAAGGTTCTAATGCTGGGAAAAAATGCAAAAGAAGGAGAAGAAGGTAAGTAGCAGAAAGCTGAATGGACTCAGGTATAGTTCACTGTTGGATGACCAGGTTAGAGAGAGATCATTATTGAAAAAAATCTATGTGTTGCCAAGAGACAACAATAACTTGGTGGCACATAATCAATCAATCCCCCATTCTTGGCTAATCTGAATTCTGCATGACCATTGTGCATATTAGCAAAAGCTCCAACACTTTCAAAATTATTTAACCTAGAAGTTGAAAGTTGACTCTTACAGACACTTCTTGCATCACAGAAGGGAAATAAATAATAATAATAATAATAAAGTTGCATTTATTGACCGCACCCTCTCCCCACAGGGACTCGGGGCGGTGCACAGGGAAATTAAAAACGAAAAATGTACAAAATACATACAAATTAAAACGAATTAAACTCAATCAATCCTGTGCTAAAATCCCCTTAACTAAAAACATCCAATAAATATAGTATACATTTAAAAACCCATAGACAGAGAGACTACCCTAGGCCGGCCAGGCGGAAAAGATGAGTCTTCAATTTCAGGCGGAAGGAGCGGAGGTCCGTGGTCGTTCTAATATCGGGGGGAAGGTCGTTCCAGAGGGCCGGGCCCGCCACAGAGAGAGCCCTTCCCCTGGGTGTCGCCCGCTGACAAAGTCTAGTGGACGGCACCCGGAGCAGTCCCTCTCTGTGGGAGCGAATCGGCCGTGAGGATGTATGAGGCAAAATCCGATCCCGCAGGTAATTATATTGTGGTGCTTAAATGACCTAAGATATAAAGTGTTCATCACAAAGATCATAAAGCTAGATAAAGAGGACACAATTAAGCACATAAGTTTAATGAGTAACTATTTCTTTGTGTATTTATTGAAGAAAATTATCCAAAGCTACAAATTTGTGTGGGGCAAAATATGTGAACCTTTGCTTTCAGTAACTGATGTACCCCCATGGTGACCAATAAACCTCAACTCAACAAAACGTCAATTTTCTTCTGCTTTAACCATTCTAAATAATCTGAGGGGTGTTTTCGCTATAGCCTTTCTTTACCGCCCTCTTTCTCTTCAGCTTAAAATAACCTGTCAATTTCCTATAGAATTTTCTGGCAGAATTCCACATGTGTGGTTCCATCAATGATGGCAAGCTGTCCTGTTCAAGAGGCAGAGAAGCAGACCCAAATCATGACACTGCCACCACCATGTTTCACCGATGGGATAGGATTCTTATGCTGGAATGCAGTGGTTGCCTTTTGCCAAACATAAGGCTTCTCTTTCAAACCCAAAATGTTCTATTTTGATCTCATCTGTTCCCAGAACATTCTTCCAATAGCTTTCTGGCTTATCTACATGGTCTTTCACAAACTGTAGACCAGCAGGAGCCTTGTTTTTTGGGAGAGTAATGGCTTTCTCTTCGTAATGCTGCCATGAACTTCATTGTTGTTCACTGTTGTCTCATGAACATCGAGATTTGTAATGCAAGAGTGGCCTTTAGTTCTTGCAACATTACTTTATGGTTCTTGACACCTCCTGGAGCATTACAAGCTCTTGATCTTGGTTGGTCAACTGCTCCTAAAGAGGATAACAATGATACTGAATTGCCTGCATTCATCATATCATTTGCCTGACAGTAACCTGGCAGAGTCCAAACTCTGGAAACTGTTTTGTAATTTTTTCCATCAACAACTGTTTTTTTTTAGAGATGTTCAGAAATCTTTTAAACCATGATACATTTCCACATATCAGTACTGTGAAGATAAAACTTTGATGGTGAATATACCAAATTCTGTTCTTTAAAATAAGGCAAGACCTCCCACACTCACACATGATTAGCATCCCCTTGACCTAATTACCTAATTCTAATTTCCTTTCAAATGAACTGTTAATCCTTGAAGTTTGAATATTTTTTGCAAAACACAAATATGGATAATTTTCTTCAATAAATAAATGACCAAGTATGTTGCTTTTGACTCATTTGATTAATGAGGTAGCCTTTATCTAGTTTAGAGCTCCTGTGCAGAAGAGATCACACCATAGACTGCATTAATGCAGGAATATTGAAAATTCAAAAAGGTTCACAATCTTTTAAACACCCCTGTAGATTGTGACATATTTACTTTGAACCCTTCTTGATCTTTATGATATGTTTAAAAGAAGCAGGCCCTGCTTTTTTTTCTTCTTCATTTGTTTCAAAGTACAGTATGGAAAACAAGCAGTATTCAGAATACAGCTAAAGGACAATCTGCTAGGAGTAATTGTATAAATTGACAACTGTGAATTTGTATATGTCTTAGGATCATAAAAGATTGATAAGTGTAAAAGTCATTTATCAAATATGGAGCTCTTCCCTCCCCCCCCCCCCCAAAAAAATCTGGAGCACCCAAACCATCCCTCTTGAGAAGGTAGGACATCATTGCCCTGCACAGAATCCCATTTAAATATCTGCACACTAAAAAAGGCACTTTGATGTCACATTAGCAACAGAAGGTATGCAGATGCCAATTAGCAGAAAAACAGCTTGTTAAAATAATGAATTGAAAAGATGTCTATTGGCAGGTCAAACTGACTGGCAATAGCTTCTCCTCTGTAACTTATACTTGATGAGGGCATTACTGGTGGGTTGTTGTTGTTTTTTTGCAAATTAGCACTTCTGATTAAATGTGCCAGAAAAATATAGTAGAGAGAGAATAATGAGACATTTGGCGAGATGTGATCATTTGCTGAAGTTGATGAGGCTGAAGATGATAGCATTCATTTCAAGGAGGGGGGGCATATGAACCAGGATACAATCCCATGTTTAATGGAGATACCAGGCAGCATACAGAAATGGAGGACTTCAAAGGGATTAGAATGGGATCTAGCAAGAGTTACCATTATAAATGACCTCTTGGATAAAAACTTTGTTTTAGAAAGAGCTCAAATGACTTCAGGAAAAGAGGGGAAATAAAGCACACAAAGCAAAGGAAACTTTTATGGTTAAATTGGATACATTTTTTTGACCGTCATGTTTAAAAGAAGGTACAGGTTCCATAGTTGACTGTTAGATCAGACAAAGGATTCCGACTCAGGCATGGTCAAAACAACAGGAACGTTTATTCACACTATTTACAACACACACAAGATTCAACTGGCAAGGTTTCTTCTCTGGCAACCTCTTATATAGAGTTACCAGGCAGGAAACTCCTAGCAATGCACTTGCAACATTGTAACTCCTTTCCAGACAGATTCCAGACAGCTTGTCTCTGTTAATCACTGCAGCTGCTGGCTCAGTTCCGGAATGCGGTGACTCATAGGTTACCAGACGAGCTGTCTGGGACATAGGCTTGGGGACTCAACACTCCTTCCCCCATAGTCAGTGCGCATGTGTCTAGGTTCTCTGTCCAACACAGTACATGCGCACGCGTAGTCGTTCAGATAGGCGGGGCGGTGTCGGGTCCGCCCTGACCGCCTTAGTTCTTGAGGAGGCTCCTCCCTGTGGGACACGGAGCCTTCGCCTACGTCATCGCGGCCTGCCCTCGGAGGTGGAGTCGCCGTAGGCGGCAATGGCGACCCTAGCAAGTCCGGGTGAGGGGGCGTGGCGACCGGGCTTGAGGTAGTTGGCATTTGCTGGCGAGTATTATTCTGGTAGGGTGGTTCCCCGATGGGCGAGGCCCCCAGCTGAGAGTCAGATTGGGCTGTGAGGTCCTGGCGGTCTCCCCGTGCTGTTCCCGCCGATACGAGGTCTGGACCGGCTAGGGACTCCGGGGTTCCAAACAACTGCTCGGCTTGAGCAGAGAACAACGGCCCAACGGGGGCCAACGGGCAGGAACGGCCTGGCATGGTGACTGCTGTTTCGGGCAGGCGGCGCCTCAGTTGATCCAGGTGGCGCCGCCACTCGGATCCATCCTGAAGGCCGACTCTGTAAGAACAGGGTCCGGTTACGTCCAAAATGGTTGCGGCAATCCATCGCGGCTCCCCTGAAAAGTTCCTTGCCCAAACCAGGTCCCCAATTTCAAATAAACGAGGAGTGGGAATCTGCAGGTTGCCCCTCTGCAACCCGTCGTAATCGGGGTGCAGTCTGTCCAGAGTGGTCCGCAAGCGTCGGCCCATCAAGAGCTCCGCGGGGCTTTTCCCTGTGGCTGGGCAAGGTGTGACATGCTGTCCCAAAAGGTACGCGGCCACCCTTGCCTGCCAGTCCCCTTTATCCAAACGGGCCAAGGCTTCCTTGGCTGAGCGCACGGCTCGTTCCGCGCGTCCATTAGACGCCGGGTGATAAGGGGCGACTGGCGCGTGGCGGATCCCTTGGGTGGCCAGAAAGTCCAAGAAGGTGGAGGATTGAAATTGGGGTCCGTTGTCGGACACAACGACGTCCGGCAACCCGTGGGTCGCGAACAGACGGCGCAAGGCACGCACCGTGCTCTCCGCTGTGGTGGAAGCCATGAGAATCACCTCCACCCAGCGTGAGAACGCATCCACCACCACGAGGAAATTCTGGCCATGGAAGGGACCCGCGAAATCCAAGTGGAGCCTGGACCATGGGCACCTGGGGGCGTCCCACTCCCTCGGCGGGGAGACCGGCGGGGCCGGCCGGGACGATTGGCAGGAGGAGCAGGCGGCCACCCATTCCGCCACTTCAGCGTCCATGCCGAGCCACCAGACATAGCTCCGGGCCAATGCCTTCATACGGACGATGCCTGGGTGGTTGGCATGGAGCGACTGAAGAACCATGTGCCGGAGAGGGGAAGGGACGATGACCCGATCTCCCCAACACAAGCACCCGCAATGGAGCGAGAGCTCCAGCTGGCGTGACTTGTAAGGCCGAAGGTTTTCAGCCACACTGCCCGAAGGCCAGCCCCTCAGCACCCATCGGCAGACCTGGGCGAGGACGGGGTCTGCGCGGGTGTGAGCGGCAACGGCGGAAGAGGACAGGGGCAAGTCCGACTCCGCGACCATCAGGACAGAGAGAGCAGGCACAGGGGCTGGATCCGGCCCCGGGAGAGGGCAGCGGCTTAGGGCATCAGCATGCCCTATCTGCTTGCCAGGACGGTATAGCAGCGTATAGTCATACGCTGCCAGGAATTCCGTCCAGCGGGTCATCCTGGGCGACAGGATGGGGGGTGTCGGACGGTCACCGGCCAATAGCCCAAGGAGCGGCTTATGGTCCGTGACAACAGAAAAGGTCCGCCCATAGAGGTAATTGTGGAACTTCTTAATCCCGGACACTACAGCCAAAGCCTCCTTGTCGATTTGGCTGTAGTTTCTCTCCGTTTGAGACATTGTCCGGGAGTAAAAAGCAATGGGGGCTTCCGAGCCGTCTGGAAAGACGTGGCTAAGGACAGCCCCCAGGCCAAAAGGGGAGGCATCGCACGCAAGCGTCAGAGGAAGCCTGTCATGGTACTGGACTAGTACCGCATCTGACGTGAGCATGGCTTTGACAGCCGCGAACGCGTGTGCTTCGCGGCTGCCCCAGTGCCAGGCCGCGGATCGGTCGAGCAACCGATGCAGCGGCTCGGCTAGCGATGCCTTATGGGGAATAAACGGCGCGTAGAAATTCAAAAGGCCGAGGAATGCCTGCAGCTCCGTTTTGGAGGCAGGAGTGGGGGCCTTTTGGATGGCCTCGACCTTGGAGGGGGTTGGGTGAATTCCTTGGGCGTCAATCATGAAACCCAGGAATTCCACCCTAGGCGCAGCAAACGTACATTTGCTGCGTTTCAACTTTAAACCCGCGCCCCTGAAAACTCTGAGGACCTTCCGTAACGTTTTGGCGAGTTCTGATATGCTGGAAGCAGCAATCAGGACGTCGTCAAAATACGGTACAACGCCAGGGAGCCCATGGAGCAGTCGCTCCATGAGGCTCTGGAAGATCCCCGGGGCTACGGACACGCCGAATTGGAGACGGCGACAGCGGAAAGCCCCACGGTGGGTCACGATGGTCTGCGCTTCCGCAGCCTCGTCATCCACCGGGAGCTGTTGGTAGGCCTGCGCCATATCCAGTTTCGCGAACACTCGACCTCGTCCCAATGAGTGGAGTAGGTCTTGCACCACCGGAACCGGGTATGGGTTCGCCTGAAGCCCGAGGTTGATCGTCGACTTATAGTCGGCGCAGATCCTCACGGACCCGTCGGGCTTAATGGGGACCACAATTGGGGTCTCCCATTTCGCCTGATCGACGGGTTCGAGCACGCCCTGCGCCACCAATCGATCCAATTCCGCTTCAACCTTGGGCTTCAGCGCGAACGGCAGCCTGCGGGCCTTCAAGCGGACTGGAGCAACCTGGGGGTCCAAATTTAGGGAAACTGGAGTGCCTTTGTACGTTCCTAAGCTGCCATCAAAGACGTCGTTGAACTCTCTGATTACTTCGTCTACCGGAGAACTGGCTGGCACGCTGTGTACTCCTTGGACTGACAGTCCCAAGGCTGGAAACCAGTCCAATCCGATCAAGGCAGCTAGGGGTTTGGCCACTACCAGGATGGGAAGGGATCCGTGGAAGGGGCTGTAGTCTACTCTCACTCTGTGCAGACCTAGAATGGGAATTTGTGAGCCCTGGTAATCTTTCAGGATCGTCGCTGTGGGGCCGAGATCCCGCTTCCTGAGCTTGGGGCAAAGCTTAACTAAATGCGCCCAGGACATGAGTGATCTAGAGGACCCTGAATCTATTTCCATTTTTACCCCCACCCCCTCTAAGCAAACCACTGTTGACAGTCTCCTACTCTCTGCCTGGTCGTAGCTTAGAGCTGGGGGCATCTCCGCCAGCGCGAAGCAGTCGGTCGGCTGTGGCTGGTAGCGTCCTGAACACTTCTGCGACCCTCGTTGTCCTGGTGGAATGGTTCTGGAGGCGGCAGCTGGCGTTGTCACTGGAGTGGCAGCACGGCACACAGCTGCTAGGTGTCCTTTCCTGCCACATCTGCGGCACACCGATGCCTTGAATGGGCACTCTGGTCTCTGGTGGGCCCCTCCGCAGCCTAGGCAGTTCCCGGACTTCTGCTGCGGTGTGAATGCGCGATTCAGCACACGCCCGGTCACCCTCATGCAGTCCCCACGGTCTTCCTCCTCCAGCTCATCCAGCGGCGCTATTTCGTCTACCAGACACGCTCGTGGAGTGGGGAAAAGAGGAGGGCGCGCGCGGCCCATGTCGGATGTGGAGATCTCCGACAATTCTGCCGCGCGTGCTTCTTCCACCTCTTGCTCGAGAGTCAGGACAGTTTTTGAAAGCAAGCGGCGCTTTAGGCGGATGTCTCTTACGCCGCATACAAACTGCTCCAGTAGGGATTCCTCCAGGAAGCCAGCAGGGAACTCTCAGGGGATTGCGGTCGCTCTCAATTTCTGCAGGAACTCGGCTACCGACTGTTGCGGCTGTTGCACACATTGCCTGAATGCATAGCGATGCGCTATGCGGGAAGGCGCCGGCGCGTAGTGTGCTCTCAGGCGGTCCAGGAGATCGTCCCACGGCACTTCGTGCACCGCTGCGGGTGCTGCTATGGTTCGGGCGGTAGCAAACAATTCAGGGCCGCCGCACTGGAGGAATAGGCTCAGCTTCCTGGCAGGCGCGAGTTCGCCGTAGTCGCTGGCTATCAAGAAGCACTCGAACCGGGCTAAGAAGGAAGCCCATTGTTCCTTCATCGGGTCGAACGGTGCAAACGGAGGCATTGTCGCCGTAGCCATGGTGAGGCTGTGCGTCGCGCTGCGCTCTGTTGTTGAAGTATTCGTTACCCGTTGCGTTCTAAGGCCACGGCCTGAATCCCACCTTCGTCGCCAGTGTTAGATCAGACAAAGGATTCCGACTCAGGCATGGTCAAAACAACAGGAACGTTTATTCACACTATTTACAACACACACAAGATTCAACTGGCAAGGTTTCTTCTCTGGCAACCTCTTATATAGAGTTACCAGGCAGGAAACTCCTAGCAATGCGCTTGCAACATTGTAACTCCTTTCCAGACAGATTCCAGACAGCTTGTCTCTGTTAATCACTGCAGCTGCTGGCTCAGTTCCGGAATGCGGTGACTCATAGGTTACCAGACGAGCTGTCTGGGACATAGGCTTGGGGACTCAACATTGACATTATCAGTTTTCGAGAATTGTAATTCGACTTGCTTTTCAAGCAACAGCCAACGAATGAGAGAAGGTAAGTATTATCCGTTGGCCCCTGCAGTAAAAGAAAGGTTGCTCTGTTCCTTCATAGGACAACTGCCTAATTATCTACTAACTAACTAATGAGCCAACTTGGCATTATCTAAATATCAAGGAGAGAAAACTTTGTCCTAGAGATAAATGTTGCAACTAAGCTATCGTAAAGGAGCAGACACAGCAATGGTCTCATGAGGATTTCAAAAATAAGAGACAGACAACCTGCAAGTTGCATAATACAAGGGAAGAACCTTAGGCCAGTGATGGCAAACCTTTTTTGGCTGCCATGCCAAAAGCGGGGGGGGGAGCACAGGGGGGTCGTGTACTGGTGTTCCACAACCATAATGCTATGTGCGTGGCCTGCGCATGCACGTGATCAGCGACACCACCCCTCCTGCTTTTGCCGCAGTTTTTTTTACCTTCCCTAGGCTCCAGAGGCTTTCTAGGAGCCTGGGGAGGGTGAAAACAGCCTCCCTGCTACCCGGATGCCCTCCGGAGGCCTCAGAAGCTTCCCTGAAGCCTCCGAAGGGCAAAAAATGGTCCTATGGGGAAACTGGTAGTTCAGGAATGGTGACTTCCAGTTTGCTCATAGGGCCGTTTTTTGCCCTTCGGAGCCTTCAGGGAAGCCTCCTGAAGGCCCCTGAAGGCTCTGGAGGTCAAAAATCTGCCCTAAGGACAGACTGGAAGTCACCATTCCTGAACTTCCGGGTTTCCTGTAGGACTGATTTTTGACCTCTGGAGCCTTCAGGGGCCTTCAAGAGACTTCTCTGAAGGCTTTGGAGGGCAACAAATGGTCCTACAAACAAACCCGAAGTCTGTTCCTGAATTTCTGGTTTGCCTGTAGGGCCCGTTTTTCGCACTTTGGATGCTTCAGAGAAGCCTCTGGAGGGTGAAAAATGACCTCAAAAGAAGGCCAAAGTCAGCTGGCCAGCGTGCATGCCCTGACAAATGTTCTGCGTGCCACCTGTGGAACACATGCCATAGTTCGCCATCACGGCCCTAGGCCATTGATCCAAAATACCCAAGATTAACCATGTGTGACAACCAGGGCTTCTATGGGCTCATTTGTAGCGCCAACTGAGCTTTTCTAACCTGGTCCCAGTTTCATTCCCCCACCCCCCAAGAAATGGAGCATTTTATGATGTAGTCCTTTGCCCGGGAGCTCAGCATTACCATGCAGTTAAGCATTTGTTGATTAGCAGTCTACCTCTCCATTCTTTCCCCAATATGTTATATTTCTTGATCTTATCACTAGGATAGATTCCATGTTAGCAGTCTTTTTCAAGAGATTATCAGAACAAGATATGGGGTTGTTGATGTACATCACGGTCACTGTTCCTTCATAACATTTTACCTGGTCCTAACATTCATCTATCCAGATGCACAAATCCACAGACAACAGGATTTTGTTATCACATAAGTAAACCATTTCTTATTTACTTGTATAAGATCTTTATAGAAATAACCAATGCTAAAAACATCCTGTTGTGATTAATATTTTAGAGAGTATTTGAGAATAGGGAAATGAAGTTGTCCTGGGAAGGTGAAGGTTATGAGATCATCAGACAAGAGGACCTGATACTAACATTTTAAACTGAAAATCTTGTAAGATCCTAAGGTTTATTATGAAACTTTGTCAGACATTCAAAGGAAAAGCACAAACCAGCATCACCTTTTCTCCATTCCATTGATGTGAGGTTGTCTGTCTTTCTTCCTAACATGTAATTTCATATCTCACATAATTTCATACAATTTAGTATTTAACAAGCATTTTTGATTGCTTCTAAGTGATCTCAATCAATTTGTTGTCAATTGATCTATGTTGTCCAGCTCATCATTAATTGCCCATTTTTGACTTTCAATATTGCTTGCAGAAAAATATTACTTCCAAAACTATGAATATGGAGATATTTGTCTAGTCTTTTTGCTAAAGAAAAGGCAAAACTTCTTAAGACACTGTCTTAAAATGATACAAAAGTATCTTGTTTCCATCTCAGATAAACATGGGGGTGGGGGGAGAAAGAGAAGAAGTACTATTTCATTGTCCTCAAAACTATCTTCTTACAATGGTTTGCCATTATGAATGGTAAGGATGGAAATAGCAGAGTTGGTAGCCCCTTTAGGGTTAGGGTTAACCCTTTTAGGGGCCAACCAGTTCAGTTCAATGAGCTTCAAGGGTTTTGATCATATAGTTGAGGGAAGTTAGAAGTATATATGTGTTATATATTAAGCAATGCTGCAACTATAATAATATATTTGCAGCATTGGTTAAGTCCATCTCTTTTGCAACTTTGAACTAAAGGAGCTATTTAGATAAGAAGAGAAATGTTTCAAACCAAAAAGAAAAGAAGTCCAGTTGCCAACATCCAGACACCTCTTTTGTAAGTTTCTTTTGCTAGACTATTTGGAGGCTTAATAACACAATATACAGCGTTTGTCTAAATAATAAATAGGCATTATTATAAGTGTTACAGGCATTATTCTGTGACCCTAGATCCCTTGGCTTATACTGTCCCTTGGCTTGTACTGCTTTATGAATGAGACTTATGCCTTATTTGACATTAATAAGAATTGCAGGTTAGCTCAAATCAATGCAGTTATTTTTTCATTTTACAAAGATTTCAGTAGAACCTTAGCATTAGCTGCCTACATAGATTGAATCAAACACATTGCTTAGAAGTTATTTAGGTAAATTACTGACGTTATTTTAGCAAGACTTAATAAGCTAAATAGATAGATCACGAATGACAGTTTATCATATTAAATATTGCCAACTGTATAACATTGTAGGGGGTGTAAAAGCAATCTGTATGGCCAGCAGGTGATTGTAAATTACCAGGTTCCCCTCTCTTGATAAATCCTGCATTTATAACCATCACAGTTTGTTGTTCAGTTAGTATTCTGTTGAACTTTAATTTCATAAATCAATGCGACAAAGACAGACAGAAGACTCTGTGATGGCTTTGAGCATAATGTAAACTTTATATTCTACAAAAGTAATTAATAATACGACCATAGGGAGGAATATTCTGCATGTTTATTCATTTACTTAAACTTCTTTAACTCTAAACAGCAGTAGATTGCAAATTGTGCTCTGAACACAGCTCAGGCTAGGCTGATAAATTTCACGGGTTTGTCATGGTGAAAATATTAAATTTCATGCTTTCTCTTAGATTAATAGACAAACTATATTAGAACCCAGTCAGAATTTCAAAAGGCATCCTTGATAAATAAAGCAAAATCAATCATGCTTAAGATAACCATAAAGTAAAGCTGACAGCTGTCCTATGGAAGTTGGCTGCCAGAATTTACTTCTGGGTGAATGCAAGAAGTAAATTAGCAGTAAATCTGAAGTAAGAAGAAGTAACTAAAGATCCCAGTTCCACCGGTTTTCTTATTATCTATAAAAAAATAACACTTCAACACAAGTAATTTTTTTTTTTTCTTTTAAATAAAGCAGGTAAACACTTCCAGTTGGGAGTAAATAGGCAGAAATTCCCCTCCTCCTCCTTCCCCTCCTCCTCCTCTTCCCCCTGGCTAAGAAAAGGTGACTGGCCTAAACTAACTCTTCTGGGTGTAACTAGAACTCACGGTCTCTCATTTATAACTAGATGCCTTTAAACTCTTTACAAACTGGCTCTCAAGACCAAACAATATTAGATACGTAGTAGGGCTGTGCAAATCATACGGAGTAATGCTGTTGTAGAATGCCTTCGATCTATGTACAAAAGACACTTCCATCAGGATTTGGCATGCTTATACATGAGGATATGCAGGATGGTCTTCAAATTGTCCATGCCAAACCATTGGGAAGACATATTTGCCTCAGTATTTTGGAGGTAGGGGTGGGGATAGCACTTTGCTTATGCTACTGTTGTGATGTTAGTACCCTTCTGAGCAATATCTACAATTCTAGTAAACATGACATAGCTACATTGCTGAATTTTAGTTCGGTCCCTTTCTCTTAGCCAGGAGGAGGAGGAGGTGGAGGAGCCTTTCTGTCTATTTACTCCCAACTAGAAGTTTTTACCTGCTGAAGATAGCATAGCACTTATATACCACTTCACAGTGTTTTACAGCCCTCTCTAAGCAGTTTACAGAGTCAGCCTATTGCCCCCAACAATCTGGGCCCTTATTTTACTGACCTCGGAAGGATGGAAAGCTGAGTCAACCTTGAGCCTGGTGAGATTTGAACTGCCAAACTATGATCAGCAGAAGTAGCCTGCAGTACTGCACTCTAACCACTGTGCCAAATCAATGTGGAAGGGGCATTTTTTAAAGAGTAACCTAGATAAAATGGCACCACTGAGATAATATTATTGTTAGTACTAATAGCAATAGTAGGAATAGTAAAAGTAGTGCTCGGCAGTTTGCAAAACAAAAACATACCACCATTCCCTTATAAACAATCTAAATGCATAATTTCAGTTCAAAATAACATAATAATGATCCAAATAAATGATTCACTTAAATACTAAACATTATGTCATTCTGGGTTCATTTTGTTTTCCAAACAGCAACATCAATCGGTAACAACCTAATATGCCTCAGGCAGAATGGATGTGGAGTAACTAGGTGATACGCAAATTGATCCAGCTTGCATTTCTAATTTGCTTCACTTGTTGTATGTACAGGGTTATTAATTTGAATGGAATTTCTGTTATGGGATTTTGAATGTTTGGATTTCACTAAAATGCATCTTGTGGGAAATGGCGTGCATAATTTGATGTTCATCTGAAGGCCAAGATGGATATCTTTGACAGCCTGTTATCACAAATGCCTTCTATACAATTACAGAGAGCAACACAAAGTGCCACAGCCACAGCTTTATTCCAGAAGAATGGATTCTGGAAAAACAGAAGCAGAATCAACAAGACAGTTTCCTCATATGATCCTAATGGTCAAAATGTAGAAGTGGATGGTCTGAAGCTTCTCGCTTGTTGTTCTCCTAAAATACACTGTAAAAAAAAGAGGCAAGGCAGTTTCCTGTCACTTTGAGACAAGCACTGTATGGAATCTGTAACCTAAACCTCTAAAATAGTTCTTACAGAGAGCAGCAAAAATAACAAAATCAAATTTTAAAAAAGAACAGGGAAAAGGGAAACACTGTCCCATTGTACAGGGTGACACACTCGTGCCCATTTTGTATCAAATCTACAACTATGGTGAGCTTTCCTGTCATGTTTCAGTGACATGTGCTTAGGGACTGCTGAATTTATATAATGGGGTTGACCAAAGATTCAGAGACTGTGAGTGTAACAGTAACAGAGTTGAAAGGGAATGTTGAGGTCTTCTGGTCCAACCCCTTGCTCTCACAGGAGACCTAAACTATTGCTGATAAGTGGTTGTCCGGTCTCTTCTCTGGTGGGGCATCCAAAATTTCCAAAGGCAATTTGTTCCACTGGTTAGTTGTTCTCACTGATAGGAATTTTCTCCTTAGTTCTAGGTTCCTTCTCTCCTTGGTAAGTTTCCATCCATTGTTTCTTGTTTCTTGTCCTGCCTTCAGGTGCCATAGTAAATAAGTTGGCCTCCGCTTCCTTGTGGCAGTCCTTCAAGTATTGGAAAATGTTATCATGTCACTCCTGGTCCTTCTTTTCATTGGACTAGACCAGCTGGCTGGAGAATTCTGGGAGTTGAAGTCCACAAGTCTTAAAGTTGCCAGGTTTGGGAACCTCTGGACTACACAAACCCAGTTCCTGCAATTGTTCTTCATATGTTTTAGCTTCTAGGAGTGCAGAGGCACCTAGCTGAATGGTCAATCAAGTTAATAAAAATGGGGTGCATGAACATGTGATTGAAACCCCACTCCTTTTCTTACACCTATTCACAAATAAGGAAGGAGCAGAGTTTTGATCAGATCAACAAGTTTGCCATTCTGACTTTTTTTTTTGTCCAAAATCCATCAATCAGTCAATCCTGGGACTCTGGTAATTGGATTTTTGTATCTGACCACAAGTTCCACCCAGCAGCCATTTTGTGAATCTTCTCACAAAAATGTGTCCAATTCATTTGATTCCTCAAAAATGCCGTTCATGTTTTTGTAAAAGGAGTTTTCGGCACTTTGAGTCAGTCTTTTCAGCAAAGGGTAGAAATTATTTGAGAGAAAACAATGCTCTGTCACCTCCAGACCAAATCCCAAAGGTGTTTTTTTTATGAGGCAACTGGACTTTCTTTTCCTTTTGAAGATGTTTCGCTTCTCATCCAAGTAGGTTCTTCAGCTCTGACAGGATCGTGGGGAATGGAGGGATTTATATTCCTTGCAGATAGTTGGTAATCTGCACCCTTTTAGAGGGTCGTTGTAGCAGTTGGAGGTTTATCTTCAGGGTCACCTGAGTAGTGCTCCTGATTTCTGTAGTCTGCAATTTTTTCCTCTGGAAATCCATTCCTACTCCCATACCATTTCACATCCATTCCCCATTATCCTGTCAGAGCTGAAGAAGCTTCTTAGATGACTAATAATCTCTCCAGACCTCCAGACCATGTGTTACTCTCCCTAAGACCTGGAGAAAAGCCAGCATGGAAGAAAATAGCAGTTTAGGGTTATCCCATTTTACCTCAGTTCCTTAGTGAGCGGATCAGGAAAAAACATTCTTGCTCCATCTCCTACACTGCATAAGATGTAAAAGGAACTGCCACTATTTTAGAATGGGCCATATTTTGGTAAAGTCATGGAAGAAGACAAAACAAAATACCCATACATGTTGCTAAGTGACCATGCAGTTATTGACTTGCCCCTTAACACTTTATTGTTGTATTAAACCTCATAGGAAAAGAGAGTTTGAGAGGAAGGATTATGTCCCATGAAATCCTAGTCAGAACACATCAATCTGATGATTACCTCACTTATTTTTCCTCTTTACCCCCGCAAAAAAGTATTTTGTTCTTTTCACCAGGCAACAGGATCATTTTCTTGAGCAGAATTTTTTACATCCTCCAAATTATTCCGAATCGTATGGCAATGGACAACTAAATCTGTTCTAGCAAAAGAACAAATCTATTTAAGATTGGGTAAAAGAACAGGAAATGATTCATGGTAAAACAATGATTTGTCCTTGCCTTGATCATATTCCTGTATTTCATAAACAGTATGAAAAGGAGAAAAACAGCAGATGTTTAATATACATAGTTTTGTTTTGTTTTCCATTGGTTTATTGTCATTTAAAATTGCTTGACAATTCACATGTACAGTATTTATGATAGTTGCAGTGTCCCAGGGTCATGGAATAACCATTTGTATCCTCCCTAGCTGGCTTCTGACAAACAAAGACAATTGGGGAAGAGAAATTCACTTAACAACTGTAGCATTCACTTAACAGCTGCAGCAATACACTTCCAAAAAAAAGGGCATAAAATGGGGCACAATTCTCTTAACAACTGTCTTGCTTAGCAATGGAAATTTTGAACTCCATTGTGGTTGTAAGTTGAGGACTACAAACTTCTAGGACAGTGATGGCTAACCTTTTTCCGCCTCGGGTGCCAAAAGCACGAGCATGCGTGCTATGGCGCATGCTCGCATGCCCACCTCATAATTTAATCCCACCCACCCAAAGCTGTGTCCCCTACACATGCACACATGACCTTGGTAGGGTTGAAACCAGGACAGGCCTTTCAAGATAAGTCAGATCTCTCCTTAGTTTGTTCTAAGAGGTTCTAGAAGGAGAGCTAGGTATTTTGGGGGAGGACCACCACCTTGGAAGCCTTGAGCCCCTCTGCTTCTTGGGGGAAATAATTAAGATGTCTTGGAGATGGCCCCAATTAGGCCTATCAGCCTGGAAATGCCCTGCAAGAGGCCAGTTGAATAAGGTGGCTGTTCTATCAGAAACTCACAAGTTTCCAATCTTTTTTTTTAAAGTAAAAGTTTTATTGGTTTTACAATTTTTTAAGGGTAAGGGTATATAGGGTACAATAGAAACATTTTAAAGCTTTCATGTCGGAGATGGTGGTCTTTTCCGAGGTTTCATATAAAAACATTTCAATATAAGGTGGAAGGGTATACATACATATTATATCAGGAATTCATGCATTCAATCATTTGTTTTTGTTAACATCCATTAAGGAATTACAA
Organism: Rhabdophis nuchalis; assembly: GCA_039707465.1. Lineage (NCBI taxonomy): Eukaryota > Metazoa > Chordata > Lepidosauria > Squamata > Natricidae > Rhabdophis > Rhabdophis nuchalis. Next base: position 268,258,853 of record CM077643.1, on the reverse strand, counting down.
TATGTAAAAGAAAAAATCATTTTAGTTATCAGTCTCTTTACTTTAGTTTCTTCTTCTTCTTTCCCGCCGGCGGGCGGAGGCACGGTCCCTCCCGTTTCCATATCTTCGTCCTCCAGGGTTGGGGAGTATTTTATTTTTAAAAAGAAAAAAGGCTTTCGCCTCTCTTTATTATTTTAAATCTTGCTCTACCCCCACCCGGAGCACCAGCATTCCTTCAAACATTATCCATCTGAGACAGATCCCTTTTTTTTCTACAATTTTTTAAAAAGAAGAAATACTTCTAAAATTTTCTTTTCTGGGATCTGTTTCAAAATGGCCATTTTTTTTTCTTGCTAATACATCAGATGCCTTTCTCCCTGCGCTTCCAGTATCCCGTCCCTTGTTGACCTTCTTACAGCTTTAATATCTATCTTTCTGGTTATATCATTCCTCCTGGCATATGCTAAAATTATATATTCTTTACTTTTTTTGGTGCATTCTGCTGAAATTGTATTTATTAAATCTTTTAAATTTTTTGAAGCATTTTGCAACCTTGAAAAGTAAAACATTCTTTCAAACACAATTCTAGACATATAACCAGCCTTATCTATAAAATTCTTTTTGAGAATTCCTTATCCCTTCCCCCATTCTCGACCTTCTCCCATCTTGACCAAGTTTCCAATCTTGAGGAGGGAGAAGCTGTAGTTCCAAGAGGCCCCCATGCAGCCCCCAGCAAAAAGAAAAAGGAAACAGAAACCCAGGGCAAGATCTCTTATAAAAAGCAGGACCCCAGCTTTCCAATGAAGCTACCCAAGAGTTCTAAAGTGAAACCTGTAAAATTTTATCAAAACGAATGGACAGACACACACACACACACGCACAACAAACTTACAGAATTTAGACGAAATGTATTTTATCCCCTTTCCAAAAGCAGCCTCTGCAAGCATTTGAGTGGGCATTTAAATAATTCATCCTTGAAATGGTTGTTTGGGAAGCCGAAGACTGACTGAACAAGAAAGGGCACCGAGTTTTACAAAGATGTCCAGTAATGAAAACAAGCAGATTGAAAGCCCAAAGATAAACAGAAAGGTGGATAAACTGTCTGCAGGAAGGAAGCTAAAGCTGATGGCATTTGACATTTCCTTTCCGAAGCCATCTTCCCACAACTACCTGCTTTGAGGAAAAATGCACGCCATTAGGAAAGGAAACGTACAGCGAATGGGAGGACTGAATGAAAACAAAATAAGAAAATGGTGATAGATGGTGGAATAGAAAGAGGCAGACTCAGAAATTGGTGGAGGATTGCAGAGAGAAGGAAGGATGGTGCTGCAGCTCAGGGAATAAGCTCAACAAAATAAAAGCGACAGGAAGAAATGGAGTCTAATGGCCCAATATAGTGCTGATTTGCCCCTTTGTTCTGACTGAATGACTCCATTCTTTGAGACTGAAGGATATAAACTTTTCCCAGAGAATAAAACAGGGCAAAATAACTGAATAAAAAGTAAGAACAATTAAAGGTGGGGAAAAATATTAGGGAAAAGATTGGTTTGAAGATTCAGCAGTGTCATATATAATCATACAGCTACTGCTATGCTTTCATTTCCTAATTACCATTCTCGCCTTTATACGGAGGATTCATTTTCTATATCTGTGGAGTGAGAAGCAATTTGGCAAACTGAAAATAAAGAAACAGGTCCAGGACACCTCAGATTCACTGTCCTAATCCAAGGAAAGAGTTGAACAAACAAATTCTAGCAGTAATAATCCATAGGGATGTAGCTTTGCTTTAGTTTTCATCAGAATTTGATCTAATTTATTGGAAAGCTCTTCCTTTAAGAAAAGTTGAAGCTTGCTGAATGTCATAGACATGAGTGCAAGGGCTTTCAGGTTACATTCTATTGAATTTCTATATGTGTATATTATATGTGAGTATAGATGGTACCTGGCTTAATAGTAGTAACTGCAACAGAGGTGGGTGACTGCTGGCATTGTTGCCAGTTTGTTTTGTGCGTGTGAGCTCACATGTGCGCCAGATGCGCATGCACAGTTGACTAAAAAATTGTTCTGTGCATGTGCAGAACATGAAACAATGACTAGGGAACCGGTTCGGGGGCATGGTTATCCTGGGTTGCTGCTGGTTCTGTGACCCAGGCCAAAATACCACAACTGGTTTGGCCAAACAAGGCCAAATCAGGAGCAACCCACCACTGAACATGGAGTCCTAGTAGAAAATCACTTAAATATGAGCCAGCCATGTGCTGCAGCTGTCAAAAAATCCAATGCAGTCCTTGGATGCATTAACAGAGGGATAGAATCAAGATCACATGGAGTGTTAATATTGCTTTACAGTGCCTTGACAAAACCACACTTGCATCCAGTTTTGGTCGCCACGATGTAAAAAAGTCTGAGACTCTGGAAAGAAGGCAGAGAAGAGCAAGAAAGATGATTAAGCAACTGGGGGCTAAAACATATGAAGAATGGCTGCAGGAATTGGGTATGTCCAGTTTAGTGAAACTTCAGGCATTTTTGAAATACTCAAAGGCATGCCAGCAGTTATTGGGGTAGACAGGATACCTGAGGTATTTTCAGGGAGGGTGACAAAACTGTCAAGAAGGCTCCTGCATCAAACACGTCAGATAATGGTAGGGCTTCAAAATGTCTGGTGCAGCTGCCATGTTGACTTTTCTTTGATGTCTGATGTGGGTGCCTCCGCAAGACACTGCCCTAGTCTGATCCCACATGATATGTAAGTTAAGTATAGTCAGTTTACAACTGTTCATTTAGTGAACAGTCAAAGTTACAACAGCTCTACAAAAAGTGATTTAGGATCAGTTCTTGCACATTATAACCATTACAGCATTCCCATGATTGTGTGATCAAAATTCAGACACCAGTGAAAATACAGTGACATGTATTTACAATAGTTGCAATTGTCCCAGCCTGCTCCCGACAAGCAAAACCAAAGGGGGAAGCCAGAGTTGCTTAACAATTGCATGATTCGCTTAACAATTGTGGCCAAACAAAGGTCATGAATTTGAGTGTGATTGACTGATGACGGCCTTGTTCAGCAACAGAAATTCTGGTGCTGATTGGAGTCAAGGACTATCTGTAATTAAAGGGGGGGGGGGACAAGAAAAAGGCTTTTCTTTTTTGAGCTTCTCTCCAGGTTGTATGAATCTTTTGCCTTTTACTAAAGATTTCCATAGAGAGGAACATTTTTGTTCGATTACTATACTGATATTGTATATTATGATTTGTGTACAGTACCAAGTAAACCAGAGGTGGGTTCCTTCCAGTTCTAATCTCTTCTATAGAAGAGGTTCCACAAATCTACCATTTAGAACCGGTTCCAGCTCCCTCCCCCCGCCCGTCCGCACATCACCAAGATGAAGAGCGAGAGGAGGAATTCTGGGAGTTGAAGTCCACAAGTCTTAAAGTTGTCAAGTTTGAACGCCCCTGGGGTTTTTTTCTAAAGGGTTAGGGGTATAAGGGTCTTGCAACTTGACAGCTTTAAGATTTGCATGCTTCAAATGCCAGAGTTTCTGAGCCAACATTTTGGTTGCTAAGCAAGAGCATTGTTAAGTGAGTTTCACCACATTTTACAAGTTGGCCATGGCCACCCAGTCACATGACTGCCAAGCCACTCCCACAAAGCAGGCCACACCTACAGAAGAGGTTCTAAAAAAATTTGAAACTCACCACTGAAGCAAACCCACACATATACAATTTTCCCCTTCTCATAAAGCCCAAATCCAGGTGTGAAAAGTGTAAGTGTCTGAAGCGAGCAAATATGTCCTTTATTCTCTGACCTTTTCTTGCAATGTCCCCAACCTGGGTATCTCCAAATTTAAGTGGCAAAAGGGGGAATTTATTTCCCAGAATGCTCCACAATGATGAAACTGATAGTGGATTTATGGGAACTCGGCTCCAGATTGGGTAAGGTGGCCATATAGAACTGAAAAGCATTTGAAACTTAATATATTTTTAGGAAACACAAGAAATTAAAAGACCCGCTTGCTCCTGGGGAGGAAAGCTATGGCAAATCTAGACAGCATACTAAAAAGCAGAGACATCTCCCTGTCAACAAAAGTGCATATAGTCAAGGCTATGGTTTTCCCAGTTGCAATGTATGGCTGTGAAAGTTGGACCATAAGAAAGACTGAGCATCAAAGATTTGAGGTCTTTGAACTATGGTGCTGGAGAAGACTCCTGCGAGTCCCTTGGATGGCAAGGTGATCAAACTGGTCAGTCCTAGAGGAGGTCAACCCTGACTGTTCTTCAGAAGGCCAGATCCTGAAGATGAAACTCAAATACTTTGGCCACCTAATGAGAAGGAAAGACTCACTGGAGAAGAGCCTAATGCTGGGAAAGATTGAGAGCAAAAGAAGAATGGGATGACAGAGAATGAGGTGGCTGGATGGAGTCACTGAAGCAGTTGGCGTGAGCTTAAATGAACTCGGGAATGGTAGAAGACAGGAAGGCCTGGAGGAACATTGTCCATTGGGTCATGATGGGTTGGACATGACTTCGTAACTAACAACAACGATATTTTTAGGGAAAACTTCGTCTGAGTCGACTGTAGCTTGTCTGTGTTGTTGTTTTTCCCCCCACTGAATTGGTCGTTGCAATTTGAATTCATAAAAGAAAAATGGTCAGTTTAGAAAAGTAGAGATATCCAGATCACTTAAATTCATTCCAGTATCCTACTTCGTTGGAATGGATGCCAGGTATTAAAAAATAACAGAGTTGCAAATTAACAAAAAGAAAGAAATGTTATAATGATTATAGCCTTCTTGTGTCTATTTGGCAGATAGTTATTGTTCTGGCAAATTCAATTGCAGCTTAAGCCCCCTTTTTTGGAAGACTGAAACCATTTAATTTACAATGCTATTTGTTTTAAAAAAAATCATCCATAGATGTTATATATGGATTACAGCCAGTTCTAGACACCATCAGACCAAAACCAACTATCTGAGCTACTTTATTATTTAAATTACTACTAAAGGATTAGCCTACCAAATAGATGCATGATTTTGTTCGAAATCCCACAAAAATAAATGAGATTTGTTCCTGAATAAATCCATGCAGATTTCATCCCCAAAGTTTTATTCCTTTAAATGTATTCCTTCAGCCAGTTTCACCCAGCGGATTCCCCAAATTTGGTGCCAGACCATCTGGAAAAACCCAAACTAAAGAAAATTGTCACAGCAGGTGGCAGCACCTACCCAAATTTGGTTAAACTTAACAAAAGATAAGCAGGGTCACATAAGGTTAAGCTTTAAAAAATTAAAGAAGGTAGATATACCAGCAGGATTTGACCAGGAAAACATATGGTCAGAATCAATGTACAGAGCATATTTTCAACATTTGTACACAAAAGAACCAAAAAATCTATGAAAAGAAGAGACATCACAAGTGAAGGGAAACATTTCAAAATGGTTCCACTGACTTACAGAATAAGATATAATGGTAGCCAAATAAAGAAGAATGAAAACCATAGGAAACTAATCAAAAGCACACATAACAACCCAATGTTGAGTTTTAACATCAACCAAGAAAGGAGAAAGGGAGATGCTCCTGTCAAAAATATCAATATCAAGAGGGGGAAAAAACAGTGTAATGAAAATAAGACATGGTTTAATAAGACCAGAGAAATCACATTTACACCTAGGCAAGAATTTTTAAGAGTAATAATGAAGGTATTTATTAGAGGCTATTAAATCTCAGAATAAACAGAGATGGAAAAGTATCTCAATCAGTTTTACAGAATGAAAGAATTATTTGTAGAGAGGGAATATATCCAGGAACTGAATATAGTGAATGTATTAAGATAGTCAAGTAGACTTTTGTGTAATTGGAAAGCACCAGGAAAAGAGGCACTATATTATACACTGATCTGTAAAAAGCTGCAGGAGAATAGAAAATTAAAATGACAACATTTTACAACAACAATTATACACATGGCTGTATGGCTTAGAAACTGGAAACTTTATATATGTTTGTCACTAAAAAAAAGCTTAAAGGGAACCCTCAAACAACTGTATGAATTCATCATGCAAGCAAGGTTTTGCTAAAAGATGTCCCAAGGAAAAACAGAGACATACATGGATAGCGAAATGCCAGATGGGTAGACAGAAACAATAAAGAAGACCCAATAGAATCTCTAATATAAGAAATAAAAATTTGCTTAGCAATGAATTTTATTGACTACAGAAAGAACTTTGTATAAAGCATGTCAAAAGTGACACATGTAGATTATAAATAATAGAACTATAAAACAATTCAGATTTGAGGGATAAAATGTAATGTAGAGCCTCTCTGGGCTCTGTGATTCTCAGAGGTTGCTTGGATTAGTCCCTGTAGTCTTCTTGGCAAGGTTTTTGATAAATGGTTTGCCCTTGTCTTCTTCTGAGGGCTGAGAGAGACTGACTGGCTCATGGGGCTCCCCTTGGGGTGCACCCGAAGACTACAGCTGGTCCAGAATGCGGCCGCGCGGGCGATCTTGGGAACGTCTAGATATTCCCATGTAACACCACTCCTGCGCGAGCTGCACTGGTTACCTGTGGTCTTTCGGGTGCGCTTCAAGATGTTGATTACCATCTTTAAAGTACTCCATGGCACGGGACCTAGCTACCTGCGAGACCGCATCCTACCTCATACATCCCTGCGGCCGATCCGCTCCCACAGAGAGGGACTTCTCCAGGTGCCGTCCACTAGGCAATGCCAGCGGGCGACGCCCAGGGGAAGGCCCTTCTCTGTGGTGGGCCCAACCTTCTGGAACGACCTACCCCCCAACCTCAGAACAACCACGGACCTCCGCACCTTCTGCCAGAAATTAAAGACACTCCTGTTTCATCAGGCCGGCTTGGCCTAGCCTACAGTCTGTACAATAAATTGTTTTAATTGGGTTTTAAATGGGATTATGTTTTAACCTTTTAAATTTTAGCACAGGGATAACTTATTTAATTTGGTTTTAATTATTTATATTGTGATGCTGCTGTGTTTTAACCTCCTGTGCACCGCCCCGGGTCCCTTTGGGGAGAGGGTGCGGTTATATAAATCCAAAATAAAATAAAATAAAAATAAAGGTCACCCAGCTGGCTTTGTGCCTAAGGTGGGACTAGAACCAAGGGTGAAATTCAGCAGGTTCTGACAGGTTCCGGAGAACCGGTAGCAGAAATTTTGAGTAGTTCGAAGAACTGACAAATACCACCTTTGGCTGGCCCCAGAGTGGGGAGGGAATAGAAATTTTTGCAATATCCTTCCCCCAGGAGTGGGGAGGGAATAGAGATGTTTGCAATATCTTTCCCCCAGGAGTGGGGAAGGAATGGAGATTTTTGCAATATCCTTCCCCCAGGAGTAGGAAGGGAATGGCGATTTTGCAGTATCCATCCCCTGCCACGCCCACCAAGCCACACCCACAGAACCAGTAGTAAAAAAATAATGAATTTCACCACTGGCTAGAACCCATGATCCTAGAGTTTCTAGCCTGATGTCTGAATCACATGGTTTAATTAACATAGAATAAATTAAATTAAACATTACACAGCTGCTTCGGTAAACAGCTGTGGGAGCCCAGCAAAAGATACAGATAATATGTTCCCAATAGGGGATGGATACATTTTGCATTTTCCAAGATCCACATTTGGACCTTCTACTCCAGAGCACTGCCCAGTCCTTGTAACTTTGTTAGCCTCAAGTAAGACAAAAGATGGACAGGGATACAGATTGTCTCCCGCATCACAGACATCAAATATATTACAGATTAAATGAAATGGCAGGATTATCAAAGATGACAGAATTGGAAATAAAAATAGCGGCCCAAATACTAACAAGGCAAGCTGTGCAAACCTGTCTCCCATTATGGAAATTAAAAAAAAAGGATAGTGAGAAACATGAATGAATATTAAAATATGAACTAGGTAAAGATATCAGCTAGAATGCATAGTGTTTTACAGCTGATGGCGAAGACGTGAAAGTGGTAAATTGTTCTCCTTTAAGCTCAAGAACAGTTAAAGATGGGCAGTGTGCCCGAGAAGTAAAGAGAAAATTATTCCTAAGGAGGAAGGCAATGACAAATATAGGTAAGATCATGAAAAATAAAGGTATTTCTATGGCAACAAAGTTCAAAATAGTAGAAGCAATGGCTTTCCAGTGGCAACGTATAGCTGTGAAAAGTAGATATTTAGAGAGAGCCAGAGAAAGAAAATAGTCACCTCTGAATTGTGGATCTGGAAAGAGTGACTAACAATACCATGAAATATAAGAAGAGTCAACCAACCAATCAATCATGTATCAAATGAAGACTCCTTCCTCCCTTGATTCAATGATCAGTTAGCAGAAACTCACAGATCAGGGGCATGTAAGTACATGATGGACTAGGGCAGGGGTCTGCAAAGTCGGCTCTTTTAAGACTGGTGGACTTCAACTCCCAGAGTTCCCCAGCCAGCATAGCTGGCTGGGGAATTCTGGGAGTTGAAGTCCACCAGTCTTAAAAGAGCCGACTTTGCAGACCCCTGGACTAGGGCAGTGATGGTGAACCTTTTTGGTACTGAGTGTCCAAAATGGAATGTTCATACTTGTGTGTGCATGTGCATGCTGAGTATTGGTAACCTGAAGACTAGCTGGCTGGTGCATGCATGCCTTTTTTTCCTGTTTCTTGGGGCATTTTTAGGGCATTTTTCAGGCCATTTTCAGGGCATTTTATGATGCTCTGACACCCACAAAGACCAACTGGCTGGGGCACATGTGCACACCAGAAACCAGAACAGCAGCTGGCAATGGCATGCATGCCCACAGAGAGGGCTCTGTGTGCCACTTCTGGCACGTGTGCCATAGGTTTGCCAACACGGGACTAGGGGGAAAAATAACTCTGCTTGGCAATCTTGAGGGTAGCAGAAGAAGTTGAAGACAAATGGAGACAGTGGATGATGGTTGTTTTGGAAAAGCCATAGATTGAGATGCAAGCAATTGACCAGAGACCATAAATTGAGCCTAACCTGATGTTAACTAAATAATCAGTACATTTATTTTGGCAGAAAAAGTTCATATCTATTGTTCTAACCCATGTCCAGTTTTTCCTCTCCAGGAGGAGAAGAACATAACATTATAGAATGGAATATGCAACTTTTCGGATGGAAGACTACATATACTTATTAAATGGGGAGAGGCAGTCCCAAACAGTGGTTTGAGCCACAACAGAAATTAAGGTTGACAAGATTAGCACTGAATTAAAATTAGAGTTCTACCCCAATTGTATTATTAGGAATCTGCCGTGCTTAGAAACCAACACCCTGCTTCAGTTTGGATATAGACATGCAAACCACATCTTTCAGCATCTCCTTAAGTAAGCTACACTTCTTGAGCTGATATGGTTGCAGGAACTGGGTATGTCTAGTTTAATGGAAAAAAGGACTAGGGAAGACATGATAGCAGTGTTCCAATACATCAGGGGTTGCCACAAAGAAGAGGGAGTCAAACTATTCTCCAAAGCAATTGAGGGTAGAACAAGAAGCAATGGGTGGAAACTAATCAGAACTGAGGAGAAATTTCTGACAGTTAGAACAATTAATCAGTGGAACAGAAGTTGCCTCCAGAAGTTGTAAATGCCCCAACACTGGAAGTCTTTAAGAAGATGTTGGATAGCCATTTGTCTGAAACAGTATAGGGCTTCCTGCCTAGGCAGGGGGTTGGACTAGAAGACCTCCAAGGTCCCTTCCAACTCTGCTATTGTAATTGTAATAATTGATATGGTAGCTGCTTCATCCCAGGAAAATGTGTTTCAATTAATGGACCGCTGACAATAGTTTGATGTCTGCTTTAGAGTTCCTTGTCGTATCCTGTTGGAACTTTCTTAACTCAAGCATATGTTTTCCTTATATAATGACCACATGGATCCACGGAAGGATGGCCCTCCTTTAAAGAGATGGCACATCCACTCAATGTAGCTCCCAAGCACATTTTTTACTTTGATTGAACCATAGCACATTCCTGCATATTATCTACACGGTCATACCGTGACACTTTGGCAGCCTTTGGAATTTGGTATTCAACACATTCCGAAGCAGACATTTTGCCCTAGCACTCATCTTTCTTCTGTTAGTCAAGGTGTATAAGGAGAACTTGCTAATATTGGTTGCCTTGCTAACATCAGTTGCTAACATCTTCTGGCCAAAATAGTGGATCATGCGATAAGTCATGTGGTTTTTCCTGTCAGTTTTAGTATTTGTAGTGTTCCAGAACAAATTACCGATGGGTATCGAGGTACCTCTGTAATTAAAAACACTAAAAACATGCACATGTTGTAAAAATGTGGCAAAAGTAAGCAAGGTTTGCAAAGATACCAAGATATGGAGGAATTATTGTGGTGTAAAATGATTCCAGTAGATCTCTATTTCTTACTTCCTGCCTTTGGTTTTACCATTTCTTTGATGTCCTTCAAATGTATACATACACAAATTTTATGTCAGCCTTCGCTTTACTGCTTGCTTCGGCTGCCATTAAAACGGGGAGGGAGGGGCTGTGGGCTTTGGACATTATGTGTGCTGGTGGAGAAAGGAGCCAGGAGTTGATATCGTCAAGGCTAACGGTCTCGCATTCCATTCTGGTGACCGCTCTGGATGTGCTAGCCACCTGACATCGTGGATGATATTGCATTGGACACTATTGTGGGGGTCATGGGTTATTGGGGATGGGTTATGCTTTGATATGTATGCTTCGCACCCAAATTCCTCATTTCTTGCTTAACTTTCGCTGCTGTCCTTTCATAATCAGTAAAAGTAACCTTAAACTTTCACAAATGGTTTGAGCGTGGTCTTTCTTGATTAATGGAAGAAGCAGGCCTGACATTTTTTCTTCTATTGTATAAACATGTATTTTGAATTCCATACTTTTTGGGAGTTCTCTGAGAGTTCTCCAGTCACAGAATTGGAGGAAGGCTGCAGCCTTAGAGACCTAGTTCGTGTACCTTTGCTCTAAAGGAGAACAGGAGATAGTAATCATAGATCTCCCACTTCATGTCTTATTCATGTCTTACATGGACCTGTCTTAATATTCATGAAGATCAGTAACCCTTGGATGTCTTTGGCACAGCAGGACGCAGGATATAGAATGTAGATCTAAAGAGCAGAAAGGCTCATAAATAAATTAATAAGTAAATAAACAAATCCTCTTACACATTTGGTTGGAGGAGAAATTAATTGAGTTCACAAAGTTGAAGAATAGCTGGTTCCAACAATTCTGGTTAAAAAGTTCTCTGTTATTTTTGACTTCGCTAGTTAAATATTAGCTTAGATCTTTGGAATATGATACCAGATATTCTGTCATTAGTCATAGTCACAAATCACAAAAATATGAGTCTTCGGCATGATTACTCAGCTCCACTTATTTAATCCTGTTGATCTAATTCAATAATAGGAAATTGGTTGTGCTTGAAATTTTCAAGGAAAGAAAATGCAGCTGCATAGAAATATTTCTCTTGGATGCCGATATGCTTTTTAGCAACCCTTCCTTTAAAACAAAACACTTCTACCATAGCAGAAATTGCAGTACAATTTCTATGCAGAAAGTACATCGAATTCTCTATGTCTCTCTTATGTCAAAAAGAAGGGTTTAAGCAGTTGTATCTTTTTTTGTTCATCCAGTGCTAGGATGTCTTCTTGAGTTACATCCAACATCTGAGCCCTTGGCCACTCATTCATCAGGGGCTTCCTTGGTTCCCTTTTCTGCTTCCTAACATATCCCCAGATTTACAGCAATTGTCAAGATTTGTGGGCCCACAAATGGGTGTTGAGAACAGGAAGCATTTGTAGATAATAGATATATAGGAGCAAGGAGGTAAATGATTAATATGTGTCTCCTGATTGCTTCACCCAAATAAAGTAAACTACAACATCATGACACCAGTCCATAGTCATGCTGATGACTTGATGCACGCACTGGCATTTCAATGTCATTGTGACACGTAACATAGCAATAGCACTTAGACTTAGTATTTTACAGCCCTCTCTAAGCAGTTTACAGAGTCAGCATAGTGACCCCAACAATCTGGGTCTTTATTTTACCAACCTCGGAAGGATGGAAGGGCTGAGTCAACATTGAGCTGCTCAGAATCGAACTCCTGGAGTCAGCAGTGAGTTAGTACTGCATTCAAGTCAGTACTGCATTCTAACCACTGCACCACCATGGCTCTATACATCCCTATATAGTGCATGCCTATATTCGAAGACTAATGGTGGGCAGTAACAAAAATAGATGTGCAAATTTAGGAGGGCTCTTGATTTCACAGTTTAGGTCTCAACTTATGACCACAATTGAACCCAAATTTTTCATTGCTAATTGAGACAATTGTTAAGTGAATTTTGCCCCATTTTAAAACCTTTTCTACCACTGTTGTTCACTGGAGTTGTTAAGTTAGTAACTGATTGTTAAGTGAACTTGATTTCCCCTTTGACTTTGCTTGCCAGAAAGGCATAAAAAACATGATCACATGACCCGGGACACTGCAACCGTCATAAATATTTTATTTATTTATTTGATTTTTATACCGCTCCTATCTCCCAGAAGGGACTCAGGGCGGTGCACAGGAAAGTTAAAATGCAGACATACAGACATACGAATAAATACAATTGCATACGAATAAATACAACTACAAACGTTACAATATGATTACATTTGAAAATAGCCTCTGCTAAAAATACCGCTAAAATAATAAAAATTACCAAAGATTAAAAATAAATAAATATGAATCACTTGCCAGGAATCTGAATTTTGATCACGTGACCATGGGAATGCTGCAATGGTGTGAAAAATGGTCATACGTCATTTTTCTCACTGCCTTTGTACCGTTGAAAGGTCACTAAATGGACCATTAAAAGTCGAGGACTACCTGTATACATTTCTACACGGAACCATAAACTGCAGTTTGCAAAACACGGCTGGATTCACACGTATCACACAAAGCCAAAACCAAACGATCTCATGTGTGTGAAACCAGCAGCTGACTAGCAGTAGCTTGGTTTTGTTTGTCAGATTTTCTGACCCAAGATGAGCCTGGGATTTTTGTATGCAAATCATTTGCCCTCCTCCTGAGCTAGCAGTTCCGAAATGCGATCATGATGAATAGACGTGGCTGAATTTCTCTGCAAATGTGTTGGGTTCCATTTTAAGGCAGGCTAACTTGTAGCTTCCCTGCATCTGGTAACAGTAAATTCTGTAAATTAATTAAGTCCTTTTTTTTTAATATCACATTATGCTCTATCAATTTAAGTTCCTTCTGGGATGAATAGAGGAATCTTACCCACCACTGCATATCATATTTAGCAGAATATATATATTTTTCCTGACGATGGTTTATATGTATCTAATAGCTATTACCAGCCTGGAATTCACTGAGTAGTGCATTCTCGCATGATTGCATGCTAACACCAGTAAATTTCTGCTTTGTTATGCAACCATGAAGGGCATAAAAGGTTTGCAGTTTATAAAAAAAGCAGCAACTGGGTACACTAAAGGGCTGTGTAAGTTACACTATTTCCTGAGCTGCACGGAACATGGAACAAGCAGAGAGGATCCATATGCAAGTAGCTTAGGAACAGGGAAGAGAGGCTGGCTCTTGGCCTCCAAACAGCAGATATAAAATGTCTCAATTCAGCGTAATTCAACTCGCAAGGAAGTAAGTACAGGATTGGATCCAACCCAGCCAAAACACGATATCTGCTGCAAAAGAGCGTCCTTTCCCCAAAGATAGGCTCAAGGACGGCCAACTTATTTGGAATAGTTCTCTTCCTTGGTAATGCAAGAAACCACCGTAGCAACCTATTGTCAGGCCTGGAAGCTATTGTTTGCATTGGGCCTTCAAGCCTGCCACATTCAATGCTGTGGGAAAATCGGACAGGGGGATTATATGGAGTATGGGAGATATACAGTCTAAATAACATTCCTTTCTCAGAGAGTCAAGGACATCTTGCCCTGCAGCTGGGGGGTTATGACGGGGAGGCATCTCTAGTTGGGATGGTTATTGGACTATGTGATGGACATGTGGGTGCTGGGCAGGGACTTGGACTTTCATTTGGGTGGAGAAAACCTGGAAGCTTTGAGATTCGGGTTTTCCCAGATGTGCCAATATGACATTGTTAGTAAAATGGAACTTTGAGGAACTTCAAGCTTGGGAGTCTTCTTTCGTTGGGGGTGTTACTTGGAACCCTGACACGTATTATATAATTATTTGCTGCAGAGGTGGTATTCAGCAAGTTCTGACCAATTCTGGAGAACTGGTAGCAGAAATTTTGGGTACTTTAACTGTAACTTTTATTAAATTTCTATCCTGCCCTATCTCCCACAAATGGACTCAGGGCGGCACACAGGAACTTAAAATCCAAAAATACAAACAATAAAAATTCTACAAAATTTAAAACTACAATGAAACAGTTTAACCCGTGCTAAAAAGAGAAAACAATTAATTTAAAACCCAGCTCTAATAAAATATGGTTGTAGCAGCTATGCCAGGCTGGCCATATGGAAGAAATAGGTTTTTAAAGTCCGGCAGAAGAGGCGAAGGTCGGTGATAGTCCGGAGGTCTGGGGGGAGGTCATTCCAAAGGGCGGGACCTGCCACAGAGAAGGCTCTTCCCCTGGGTGTCACCAGCCGGCATTGTCCAGCGGACGGCACCCTAAGGAGGCCCTCCCTGTGGGAGCGGACAGGTCGAGTGGAGGTATGCAGTGGAAGGCAGTCCCGCAAGTAACCAGGCCCACTGCCATGGAGCGCTTTAAAGATGGTCACTAAAACCTTGAAATGCACCTGGATAGTAGTTCAGAGAACCAGTAAATACCACCTCTGACTGGCCCCACACCATCTATTCTCAGCCTCCCAAGTCCCAGCTGATCGGGAGGGAGTGGGGATTTTGCAGTATACATCCCCTGGAGTGGGGAGGGAATGGAGGTTTTGCAATATCCTTCCCCTGCCATGCCCACCAAGCCATGCCTCACTAATAGTGGGCATTGATTTCTTGGTTTCTTTGGGTAAAGTTTCAGTTTCCAAGCTGCAGTGCTGCTAAGGCAATACCTTAAGTAGTAATGGGAGAAGAGGCCTACATCTAGCTAAATACACTCTGCTCTGGCTCAGGTACATCCTGCCCAGTCCAATGACCCTCTTCAGTCCGCTGCAGAAAGGAATGCTTTCATTGAATTGTCTTCCTTTAGACAAACAGGCATTTGTTTTGCCTTTCCTTCAACTGTGCATCTTCCTTCCCTTCCACAAATGCACATCCTGCCGACATCCTTGAGGGATGAGCCAGATGGTTAGGGCCACTGCACCCTTGTCAAATGCTGTGAGATAATCAGGCTATATTAATGTAGAGGGTAATTGAGTTCCCCGTGTTTGGAGCAAGTTCTTTGCACAAACACATTATTCAACGTGGTGTCATCAATAAGGGAAATGGAGACAGTGGATGAAAGCCGCCAAATTAGCCAAGTGCCATTTAGGACCTTCAGTCTACTTTTTATAGCTTTCCTCCAGGAGAGCTTATCTTATTTTCGGTAATCAGCAACAGAATAATTCACTCATTTCACCCATTAGGCTTTTCTCTGCATGAAGTGAAGGTGACAATTGGACAGTCTTTGGTAAGGTCACTCTGACTGCGTCCTCAGTCTGTTCATTGGAATATATGCTAGGACTCAATTCAATAGGCTTTGTTTTTTTAAACAACAACAACAACAACAGTGGGATAGTTGTAAATGCAGAAGGGCTGAAATCCCCACAGCCACATATCTTTTGTTTTCAATATATTTTTATTAAGATTTTTCCCCCCTTAGGCGCTGCAATGGTGCAATGGTTAGAATGAAGTACTGCAGACTACGTCTGCTGACTGACGGCTGTCTGCAATTTAGCAGATCGAATCTCACTGGCTCAAGGGTGACTCAGCCTTCCATCCTTCCAAAGTCAATAAAACGAGGACCCAGATTGTTGGGAGCAATATGCTGACTCTGTAAACCGCTTAGAGAGGGCTGCGAAGCACTGTGAAGTGGTATGTAAGTCTACTGCTATTGCTTAGTGTAAAATACAAATAGAAATAAAGACAATGAAAAGAGGGAAAAGTAAAGGGGATAGAGGAAGTAGAGTGACCAGGGAAGAAATAAAAATGGAAACAAAAAACAGTGACTTTCGACCTTTTGGGGGGTGCAGTAAGAAACATTATGAAGCTATAATATCAACTTTGTAGTTATAGCAAGTAGTAAGTACTAGTCACTTCTATAGCAACAACCCGCTTAATTATCAAAACCCAAAGTCAAAATTTCATTTCCCCCATCCTCTTTTATGCAGAAAATCAAAAGTGGTTTCCAAGTAAGCACAAACCTATTTACAGTACATTCTTGGTGCAGTCAACTTTGCTGTCTCTGCCAGTCCTATAGCCATACCTCAAGGTGATTCAAAGCAGACATGAAGGGTTTGGTCTTTGGAGAACCAGCATCAAGTCCACCCTTCACCATGGAAATTCAGTGGTGACTCTGAGCGTTTCATTCTGTCTCAGTCTGGTCTACTTAACATTGCTCATCCTTAACTCTTCCCATCGATAGCGTCAACTTTGACTTTTCATCTCTGGGTTGGTTTACATATCATTTGGATCTTTGGATTGTTTCTGGTCCACATTTACTGTGGCTCTGATTTGGCTTTGGACTTCTACAGGCAAGAGTTTGCTTTTCAGTTTAAGGCTGCTTATGTATCCATGCACGAGCACATACCAGTGCTCTGCCTCCTGAAACATGGGTGCCCCCAAGTAGACTGCTCATAAGCCAACTCCACCTGCATGATCAGCCTTGTGAGAGAAAATTCAGAATCTTCAGGTATCCTAGCAGATGTTGTACATCAATAGTGGGCTGGGCTGGGCACCACCAATGATGGCCTCTGTGGTGATCCCTGATATTTTCACTCTGGGCTGTGGAGGGCACAGACATCTTCCCTCCATTGCATTTCCAGCTGTGAACCAGTTGTCTATGCGTACTGTGTGATTGACTGAAATAGTGAGCCTGCATGCATATCTTACCACTGCAGACCATATTCCTGTTCATGCAGATATCGACTCATTGGTGACATTAATATCATGATTCAGAGAAGAGATGGGGCTGTTTATTGTCTACGCATATGGAGATCTCCATGCAAATATATAACTTGAACTAGGCTATTGCTGGGTTGAAATACATCTTCCAAATTTTCAAATGTTTTTTTCCTCCTTTGAAAGAGATTATAGTCTTCTAATACATTATCAAGATGCTTTTAAAAAACTTGAAATTTTGTTTTGGAGGTAATTATAAACTTCATTATTGTAAGTTAGTTGTTGTTTTTTTGAATTTGTTGTTCAGTAGCTTAGTCACATCTGCTTTTTGCAACCCCATGGACCATAACACGCTGGGATCCCTTGTCTTCTACTATCTCCTGGAGTTTACCCACATTCATGTTCATTGAGATGATGACACTATCTAACTGTCTGATCCATCTCTTTTCTCCTTTACTCCTCAAGATATGACCTGGGAAACTGCAGATTGTTGGATAATTGAAAAAGAAATAGACTCACTGTGGGGTCCTCGGTAGTCTCTGAGATTATTTTCTTGCAGATGTTTAATTACCCTACTACGTAACATTATCAGTGCATGAAATGTCTGCAAAATAACAGCCAAGCTCAGAGCACACTAAAGATTCCACAGTTCACTCTTGAGCTACAAATAATTTCTTCTATTGATAGGACTTACTCTTAATAGTGTACACATGGATGCATGCATATGCACAGACTTCAAGTGTTCCTACGATCTCACAATTAATGTAAGCATAAGATCAACATAGAGAGCCACTTTCGTGTAGTAGGTTAAGGAATAAATATTATAAATCGCCCAAAGTTACCATGTGGTAAGATGGGTAGCCAATATATTTTACAAAGAAACAAACAAGAAACCAGGAGACTGTGAGTTCTAGTTCCATCTTGGGCATACCTGGTTACCTTATACAATACAATACAATAGCAGAGTTGGAAGGGACCTTGGAGGTCATCTAGTCCAACTCCCTGCCTAGGCAGGAAGCCCTATACCATTTCAGACAAATGGCTATCCAACACCTTCTTAAAGACTTCCAGGGTTGGGGCATTCACAACTTCTGGAGGCAACTTCTGTTCCACTGATTAATTGTTCTAACTGTCAGGAAATTTCTCCTCAGTTCTAAGTTGCTTCTCTCCTTGATTAGTTTCCACCCATTGCTTCTTGTTCTGCCCTCAGGCGCTTTGGAGAATAGTTTGACTCCCTCTTCTTTGTGGCAACCCTCTCTCTCTATTCCCCTACCTACCTACCTACTGTAATACAATAATACAATAGCAGAGTTGGAAGGGACCTTGGAGGTCATCTAGTCCAACTCCCTGCCTAGGCAGGAAGCCCTATACCATTTCAGACAAATGGCTATCCAACATCTTCTTGAAGACCTGCAGTGTTGGGGCATTCACAACTCCTGGAGGCAATTTCTCTTCCACTGGCTAATTGTCCTAACTGTCAGGAAATTTCTCCTCAGTTCTAAGTTGCTTCTCTCGATTAGTTTCCACCCATTGCTTCTTGTTCTCCCTCAGGTGCCTTGGAGAATAGTTTGACTCCCTCTTCTTTGGGGCAACCCCTGAGATATTGGAATATATGTTGGGACAGTCACTTTATTTCAGCCCTAGGAAAGAGGCAATGGCAAGCCATTTCTGAAAAACATGACCAAGAAAACTACAGGGACTTGATCAGGCAGTCTTTGACAGAAGAGGGGGGGAAGATGCCATACTGTCATTGAAATTTCATTGAAGTTTGAAGCATCAAGCTTTAAAAAAATTAGCTTGAGTTATAATGTTTGGAAAATATGCAAAAGATGTTTTCCATGCAGCATAGATAAAACAGATGCAAATTTCTACACACTTTCTACTTCCCTTGTCAAAGGGATCAATCTTAATAATCAATTCAAGAAACAAAGCATTCAAATTTCTGTTGCAGAAGCAACATTTCACAAAAATATATTGATGCTGGGGAAAAAATATCTACTTGCCTCAATTCACGGCTAAGCTCAAAGAAAACAGGGACACCTGGAGAAATTGGCTAATGGCATTTTCATTTTTCTTACTTAAAAAAAAGTGGAAGGGTTTCATTCTTCTGAATCCTAGCTCTATGGCCTTCTACTAGCTTGAACCAGAGATGGTATTTAGCAGGTTCTGACCAGTTCTGGAGAACCGGTAGCAGAAATTTTGAGTAGTTTGGATAACAGGTAAATACCACCTCTGACTGGCCTCGCCCCCATCTATTCTCTGCCTCTCGAGTCCCAAGTGATTGGAAGGGAATGGGGATTTTGCAATAATCTTCCCCTGGAGTGGGGAGGGAATAGAGATTTTACAGTATCCTTCTCCTGCCATGCCCACCAAGCCACGCCCAGAGAACCGATAGTAAAAATTTTGAATCCCACCCTGGCTTGAACATAGTCTGACAGTGAGCCTCTTTGATGTTCACTGAGACTGTACTACAGAGCAAATACCTAAATCACTAGATTTAAACATCAAGCTCTCTGGTTGCCTTGAGTTTTCAGCTGATGAAGATTCTGCATTTACACAGACATGCACCTCTGAGAGGAAGGGAGCCAACTGGTGGTGATGCCAACCTGTCGGCAAAGCTGAGAAGAAGGTCCTTGGACCAACCACAACACATCTCCTTACCTAGATCTACCTATGTGTTACCAGAGGAGGAATCTTGCGCTGCCAAGAAAGCCTGCTTTGCCGTTCCATAATTGCAACTCCCATTTTTATGGAAACGAAAAGTAGAAAACTCAAACGTTGGTACCCAAGAAGAGCTGGGCAGATTATCAGTGTGAATGGCAATCAACTCATCCATGATTTTCATCTGCCGATTAGAGATTCAGTCAAAGAGGATCAATAATCAGTTTGCTTTGTGAAGCCTGTGTGTGTGTGTGCGTGTGTGTGTGTGTGTGTGTGTGTGTGTGTGTGTGAACCAGAGATAGCAACACTGCCACAACCTGCAAACCCTGTCAAGAATCTTCAGCTCGTGTCATATCGGTATTTGATTAGAAGGACTAATTTTTCTACACTACAATTCTTTAGTAATGAAGCATTGTGCCATGTCATCCCACTTTCAAACTAGATAGTAATGGCTTGAGCTGTTTGGGGTCATTGATTTGCTGTTCACTGAAAAAACAATTTGTTTAAAGAGCCCACTGTAAATACTCCCCTGACGTTCATGGAAGAGCACACTTTTGCTTTACTAATACATTTAGGTATCATATGTGCTTCCGCTGTCCTTCTGATCTAATTTCAGGGCTTATACATTTTAAAGTTGGCAATGACTATTTGCAGAAGCATTTGCATGGAACCATGCCAGGCGGCTGTTTGTGGGATTGAGCAGGAAGGGAAAATACCTAGCTGTTGCAATGCTATTTGGAAACAAAAAAAAAACATCCATTGAGGATGATTTATCTGAGTCAGCTAAAGAAAAAAAGCCAATAAATCAACAGCATGTGTTGAAAGTTTACAGCCGAGACTTACTCGTTGCCAAAAAGCAAGATATGCAATTATCAACTTTTAAGGAAACATTCTTTGTTCTGATTTAAATACTGTTACGGCTTAATCCTAGGCCATGGCATATGTCACATATTGCAAAGCTTACATTTACCCTGTGATATTCCCCAGATCTTTTTTTTTTTAAACAGCTACACAAAGGTAGATCTTGGCTAACTGCAAGATAAGGAAAGCATAGTTCAAGGATGAGATTTGTGGTTTTCATGAATGTTCCTGTCAATTGAGCAATGATGGAGTAATTCCTCTGCAGCATCTCGAGCTAGAAGCATGAAATTGGTGAGGAAGAAAGATTCTTGATCCCTCAGCAGGTATGTATGCTTTTTTTTTTTTTTTGTCCTGGTACAATTTCTCTGACTTTTGGTCTCATCAGAAAAACTAGGCACCAAACTACCAACACTTCCCTTTGAAATGTGTTGGAGATAACAAAGAGTCAGACTTGCTGACTTCTTCTGGTGATGCTTATTATTCATTTAGCATTTGACATACAATGTCAGGGAAATCTACATGTGCTAGATATACAATGCAGTCCTGACAGCCTAGAATGCTAGTTCATTCTGTTCAGCGCTCACACACCTATCCTTGGTGCACCAAAGGGTGTGAATTAGCTTTACACCAGCTAACTAGCAACACTCAGGTTTCTGGCTCTTCCGGACTTCTCCACCTGTTTCGTCTCGCCTCGTGTCATGATGCCTCACGTCCAGCCAGGTCCAGTGCTGGCTTCCGCTCTCTGTACATATAAATGCAGCTAGGGTTTTCCCTGCTGAAGTGGTACCTGTTGATCTACTTGCAATAATGCAGGCTTTGAAACTGCTAAGTGGGCAGGAGCTGGGGATCGAGCAAGGAGAGCTCACTCCACCTCATAGAGTTGGGCTGGACCCAATGGAGTGCAGACCATTTCTGACCAGCAGTTCCAAGGTCATTAAGCTGTTGTGCCACCCTGTTCCAGGGGTGGGTTCCAGCAGTCACTACTGCTGGTTCGCTTGTCGCAAAGCTGCACGCACACTTGATGCATGCTGTGTGTGTGCGTGTGTATGCACAGTGCAATAAAAATTGATCTGTGCATATGCAGAAGCAAAAAATAAGGTGGCGCTGCCTATGGCGCTCCCTGGAGAACCAGTTCAAGAATGTGGCAGGTCTGGGTTGCTGCCTGTTCCAGTGATCCAGGCCACTAAACCACTACCAGTTTGACTGAACCGGTCCGAACTGATAGGAACCCACCACTGCCCTGTTCCATTGGTGATGCAATCTACTATTCATTAAGAACATTGGGAGAGATACAGTGGTGGGATATGACCAGTATGCCCTGGTACGGGTGTACCGGTACCTGCTGGGAGCACCAGATACTGTTCCGGTACAGTGCTCCGGAAGACCCACCTGACCACCCGCACTCCTTACTGTATTTGAGCTGATTCCGCTGGAGGAAACTGGAGTGTCATGGAGCATCATGGGCGGTAAGTACCCATGCGTGTGCTGCATGCGTGCTGCGTGCGTGCATGTGATGGACAACCAGCTCCATGGCACCATACCAGTTGCAACGGAATCCAGAACTCACCACTGGAGAGATACAACCTTTTCCCCTTGGCATACTGCCAATAAGGACCACTTCCCGAATGCCGAAATGGAGGATGCCATTCTCCTCCCACTCTGTAATGGGTAGAAGGAATAACCTTGAAGACCAGGAGGAAGAACTACTACCAATAGAATGGTCAGATAAAACAAATCTGAGTCCAGGGCAGTTAAGCATCTCAGATAAGACTCTCCCAAATTCTTGGGTTTAGCACTGGTTTTAATGCTTAACGGACAAATTTAAAGAAAATAACCAAGCATTTGGTTTAGATTTCTTGGTCAATAAATTTCAGAATAGCTAAAGCAATAGAGAAGCAGATATTAAGGAGCAGGAGAAAAATTCTGCAAATTATAAATTATTTTTTGATCTATAACCTCAAGAAGCACATTAAACAGACCCTTCCCTACTTGTCGCAAAGATAAAGGGAAGGAGAGGGGAAGTGACTTCAGATTTGCAAGGTTCTGCTATAATCAAAGTGGTATTAGCCTACATGACACTGACAGCGGAAGTCACTTGTATAAAAATAACAGCAAATCCTACTTCTTTCTAGCATTGATGATATTGCCTGATTTGGTAGTAAAGCGTCTGCAAGAAAACCGCCAAGCTCAGAGAGCATCAAAGACCCCACAGTTCATCCCTGAGCTACAAATATTCTCTTCTACTGGTCCTACCCTGTTTCCCTGAAAATAAGACCTCTCTGGATAGTAAGCCCAATCAAGCTTTTGAGCGCATGCGCTAAAATAAACTCTCCCCCCAAAATACCCCCCCAAATATTTCAACACAACAGCAGCCACGAGGTGACCACACTCACCACTTCCTACACCTCAAAAATAATAAGACCTCCCCAAAAATAAGACCAAGCGCTTAATTGTGGGAGGGGGGGCGTCAAAAGAAAATAAGACCCTGTTTTATTATTTTTGGGGAAACACGGGACATAAATTGTATTCCTTGTCCAGTCTACCTCAAAGAACTGAAACATTGCAAATACATCCCACCCCGATGTTTTCCATCTTCAACTCATGGTTCCTGCTTTCATGGTGGCGCTGTGGTTAGAGTGCAGTACTGCAGGCTACTTCTAGTGCCTGCCGTTACCTGCAATTTGGCAGTTCAAATCTCACCAGGCTCAAGGTTGACTCAGCCTTCCATCCTTCTGAAGTGAGTAAAATGAGGACCCAAATTGTTGGGGGCAATATGCTGACTCTGTAAACCGCTTAGAGAGGGCTGTGAAGCACTGTAAAGCGATATATGTCTTTAGTGCTATTGCTATTTCTAAAAGGTGTTGCCTCATGCCCCTGAAACTAATAGAAACTCAAAACATAGAAAGCATCCTTTTAAAGTTGGATGTTTCATTTTGCTTGCATTTTAAAAAGAAAAAACACCTCCATGAAGGTTTTATCTTAAAAATGGAGATGCAGAAAAGGGAAAGTATTTTAAGGCTTTACTCTACTTGAAAAGAGTCTATTCCTATTGCCAGTTAGATTGCGAGAATAGGAGGGTTTAAATGTGTTCCCTCTATTTGTAGTTCTGACTATAAAACCTTCAATAGCAGCTGTTTTAAAAGTTCTCCCTTTTTCCTCTTCCTTTGCATTAAGAATGTTCAAAGTGACCCGTTTCAAAGTAAAAGGTCTTTTTATAAGCTGTTGAGAAATGACTAAATTCTGACACTCACCAGTAAATGGGTAGCCAACAGTTAAGCTGGACCAGCAAGGAACAATAAGCCAATTATCTTGAGTTTCTCCTCTGTGCTTATGTGTTATATTTCCCAGACAACGAATTGTATCACAACTGGATCTTTCTTTAATAATAATGTTGTGAGAAAAAAAAATCTGCATAGGAGAATCTAATCCCATAGGTTAGTGAGGTCAACTAGCAAGAACGTCACTGTACCAAATAAAAAGGAAAAATAAAATAAATGCAAGAAAAGATGCATCCTGAAGCTGCTTATTCTTCTCTACGTGTCGCCCAATCACTTTTGATAGCAATTTTCTTAAGGGCAAAAAGTCATTTTATGAAGCACATTTTTGTATATTTAAAGCATTTTTCTGGTTCCCCCCCCCCCCCTATAGTCAGTTATAGGCCCTCTGTGGAAGAAAAACATGGGAGAAGATTGTGATTGTACAGATAAGCTGTCATAATAAACAAATTTAAGATTGAACCCTACTTACTATGTGGGTGGAGAGGGGCTCCAGGAGGGCAATAACTTTGCATTTGGTGCCAAGACAAGTTGGAGCTGTCAGAAGAGATGCCCTTCTGATGTAATTTATGTAACGTTTTATTGAAAAGCCCTGACTTTCTAGGCTGACCCTTTGACATTTGAGCCTTTCTGTACTTGGATTATATTACGTTTCTCAGGGTGAGATCATAGAGACACTCCTATTCCTCAGGATGGCTTTGTTTCTGAAGATTTCCATCTATTTCAAAGCAGTATTCCCCACTAGGAAGGCAGGTAAAAATGATGGTATACAGAAGTGATAGCTAACCTTTTCCGGACCGAGTGCCAAAAGCACGTGGGCATCCAAACCCCTAAAAATGCAATGCACATGCGGCCCTCATGTATGCACTGTGCCCTCTCATGCATGCATGCCCCCTGCATATGCCCTGCCCCCATACACGCCCTGTCACCCCATGCATGTTTTAATTTATTTTAATTTCCAATTTATAAACCGCCCCCTCTCCCCGAAGGGACTCAGGGCAGTGTACAGGAAAATTAAAAACATCAAAAAACATACAGTATATATAAAGTTAAAAACAAATTAAATTACCCTGTACTAAAAACATTAAAATGAAACCCAGCCTATACTAAAAATTCCCCCTAAAAATCTAAAATCCATTTGCGTGTTTGGCAGATACTATATAAAAATGTCTAATTGTTATGCAAGACCAGCTTGTTGGAAAAAATATATTTTAAGTGAACGGCGAAAGAGGGGAAGGTCCGTGATGGTGCGAAGTTCGGGGTGTAGGTCATTCCAGAGGGCCGGCCCTGCCACAGAGAAGGCCCTGCCCCTGGGCACCGCTGGCCGGCATTGACTGGTGGTTGGTACCCTCAGCAGGCCCTCCCTGTGGGAGCAGGAGGTATGTGGCAGGAGACGGTCCCATAAGTAGCTAGGCCCTGAGCCATGGAGCGATTTGAAGATGGTAACAAGCACTTTGTGTGCAGCAGAAACCCAAAGACCAGCTGGCCGGTAGGAGGTATGCACACCGCATGCACACTGGAGCTGAACTGGGGTGACAAACCATGCCATCACGGGTATACAGGGTATAAAAAGCATTTAGACTACTAATGGATCTCTGCTCTTTTGCCCAAGTTTGAAAATGGTGACATCGCTTTGGTGATCGTTCTGACTTTCTTTCCTTGAGGTCCTGTGTTTATAGTAATGCATATTTAGATTCATACGTATCCTTTGAATCAGTGGCTCTAGAGTGGGATTGGCTGCTTGAAGAATAAATATGTTTGTGTTTGTGAGTGTGAGTGTTGCTAAACTGGGAAGAAATCAGGAAGAATGGATGACTTTGAATTGTGGTGACTATCGCACATCCCGTGGAGTGCATAAATAAGAAACACATCCTAGACTGAACCTCAACAAAAATATCACTTGAAGCCAAGAGGTTGTCATACTTTGGATATGTCATGTGAGCTGACTCACTCAAAAAGTCAATCGTACTGGGAATGATCAGTAGTAAAAGGAAAAGGGGCTGACTTAGTACCTGCTGGCTGGATACTATAAAAGACAACACAAGGATGACCATGGCAGATCTGAAGGAGGCAGTGTAAGACAGAAGGGCATGGAGAGCATTGATCCATAGAGTGGCCCAGAGTTGGACACAACTGAATGACTGACAATGAAGAGAAAAGAAGGGGAACTGGTGTATGATTGGATGTCACTCGGGCAGCCTTTAGTATGGCACAGGTTATTGGGATGTGCATGGGTGTGTCTGTGTGTCCTTCTAAAGCAGCGGTTCTCAACTTGTGGGTCATGACTCCTTTGGGGGTCGAATGACCCTTTCACAGGGGTCGCTTAAGACCATTGGAAAATACACATTTTCGATGGCCTTAGGAACCGAGACACCAATTTTATGGTTGGGGTGTCACCACAACATGAGGAACTCTGTTAAAGGGCCGCGGCATTGGGAAGGTTGAGAACCACTGTTCTAAAGTAAGTGGGTACCAAGCTCCTGCCTTAAACAGCCTCAACTATACTGAATTATGTATTTTTGGAGTCAGTCAGTGCTCTGCAAAGTTTCATTAGCATACTAACAGTTTAATTATTTTTAGAGTGCTCACTTAAACTAATACATTTAATCTATTTAAAACTAATGTAGATTGGCAGATATAATTTTAGGCGATACTTTTTCAAAGGACAGATCAGAACAGAAAATTCCCCTTTTGTGATAAAACTGCTGTTCGCTGTTCGATTGACTCAAGTACATGCAACTATATTAGCTGAAATACTGCTGGTGGACTCTCACGTTAAGTGATCTGTGGGTGACTTAATGAGTCAGACTTTTATCTGGGAAACATTTAATTAAAATATGATTAATGACCATTGCAATACTGTCATAAAGATTTTTTTAAAGTCTTTTAATTCCATCTGTGCTTATTGGATTTAACCAACTTCCTTTCATATTGCGTTATTCAAAATTCTATTTAACCATTTAAGAGTATAACAAATATTAGCTTAATAATAGAGTACATGGCTCTGATAAAGCTTTTACCTCTGGCTGCTATTGGAAGAAAGAGAAGATAGAAAATGAATAAAAATAAATAAATAAACAAGCAAAATTCATGTTTGACCCCCTAATTTAAAGGCACAATACAACTCAGTTAGAAGATTTCTGCAAGTTGAACTCTATGGAAACTTCATGGATAGCTTCATTCCATTCTCTTGGCAACTGGATAGATGTGGCTTGCTGTAATCTTCTTCTAGAATGCACACATGTGCACGCACGCACACACACACACACATTTGTTTTCGTAGATTTTCATGGGTGTAGGTATGCTGGTCTTGTTGTATTTGGGTCTTTTCCCGTGTAAGATTGAGACTGTCTTTGCAATGTTTCGGCGAGTTGGTGAGTGACACCTTGCCAAAATGTTGCAAAGACAATCTCAATTTTACATGGGAAAAGACCCAAATACAACAAGACCAGCATATATATGTGTGTGTGTTTGTGTGTGTGTGTGTGACAACACCCTGGTAACCCCCAATTAAGGGAGGAAGCAAGCTGCTTTCCTTTTCTCTTTCGGCTATCACAAGAGACCATGCAGACAGAAAGCTATTTGTTTCGTTGCCTTTTGTTTACATTTGTGTTACATTTGTGCTGATAAATAAATAAACAAGGGAGACTAGGATAGATCTATTTCAAGCTATTTACTGTAGTTCTCATCAGCTAGCCATACCCTTACTGGGATTTGTACCAGGGAAGTATTACATGTGAGGCAGTTGTAATTGCCACTAGACCACCGGTTCTCCTCCTGACTGGTCTCTATCTATCTATCTATCTATCTATCTATCTATCTATCTATCTATCTATCTATCTATCTATCTATCTATCTATCTATCTATCTATATCCCAGATCTGGTGCTGCTTAGCTTTTGAGACCAGTGACGGTCAATCGTGTCTGAGAGAAATGGCAAAACAATTAGACCACCATCATGGCAACCACAAATATATATGATAGAATTCTGTTAAAAAAGTAGTGTTGAATAGAGTACAGTGGTGTGTCCGAACTATTAGAGCAAGGGGTATGATAACAAACTCAGACAGGCGCTAAAGAGTTAAAAAAATAGCTGCCCTAGATCAAACCCTATTAAGACTTGGATAAAGGATAGTAAAGGAAATATAAACTTTCCTAACAAAGAGATCTCCAGGTTTAAGCAAGTATCATTAATATATAACATTTGTTTATTTCCATTCTGAGACAATAAGGGAAAATGGGTGTATATACCATTCAGAAAACTTTCCCCCTGATGTGATTAGACAAATGCAATGATTGAAGGCTCAATAAGACTTTATTGAGAGACAATCCTTTGGAAGAAAAAGAAGCAGGCCAAAACTTCTTTATTAACTTGATAATATATTCAAATCAGTTGTATCAGTGAGCGAATTAATCTGATTTAAACCCGGGATTGAAATCTTAACCTATGAATGACATATATGCTCCTTATATTTAACTGTGTATTATGTCCTTGCTTCAAATAAGAGAACCATCTGTATATTCTGTCCATTTTGCTAGGCAGAGTCCCAGACTAAAGTTCTCCTGTGATAACCTTTATAAAATCTGCTGTCACAAAGTTTAGTTTTAGTTTTATTTGATTTATATCCCGCCCTTCTCCAAAAGGACCCAGGGCGGACCCAGTTGTAAAGTTGTTATTGTTGTTTCAATTTGTATTCTGCCAAATCTTTCCTGGCATCTTATATGATTAAAGCATCATAAAACACCATCAATAAAATGATAGAATGCAAAATAGTTCATCAATCAGAAAGAAAATAACAAACATAACAATGTACTCCATAACAACAACTGTACATCATCTATATAAATAAAAATGTAACAAGAGTTTGTTCAAAACTGGTAATCTCCGAAAGTACTGCACCGATCGCTTCCATATTTTCACACAACGTTCCTTTCAAATACGGCACCAATGATATATATATAGATTGTGTAGATGTCACACCTGTGCCAGGTACATGCAATGGAAATGTTAAAAAGTAGGTAGATGGATACAGAGAGAGCAGTGGGCCACAGGTATTATGTCATCCTTTATGACATAAACTACTCTGTCCATAAGATGCAAGGAGAAATACAGTAGGAAGGTAGGCAGCTATAGGGATAGGCAGGTAAGTAGGTAGAGGTATAGAGAGGAGGAGAAATACAGTAGGTAGGTAGGTAGGTAGGTAGGTAGGTAGGTAGGTGGATATATATAGAGAGGGAGAAATACAGTAGGTAGATAGGTAGAGTGAGAGAGGGAAAATACAGTAGGTAGGTAGGTTGGGGGTTATACGGTGGTTGTGTGTACGTGTTTGTGTGTGCAGGTGTTGATCTACACACAGATTGGTTGGCCATTTAACCACACTGGGCCACAGTAACACGTGGCCGGGAATGGCTAATACCAAATAAATGCAGAGGATAAAACGATGGGGAGAATCTGGCCCAAAGAGAATAACGATTCCTCGGTGCAATATGAACTTCGATGTTGCATCAGTCAACAACGTTGAACAACGTTCAAAATGAAAGTTGAGATCCAAAAATGGAGCTTCTTAGTTCTTGCTCTAATTTGTTTGCTTGTTTGTTCAAATCCACAAAATATAAACATGATTTCAGATAAAGATCTGCCATACATTATTCCCTAGTAATAAATTTAGTCCTTTTGAGCCCAAACTAAACGTCCCAATAAGTATAAATACACACACCCACACAAAACAAATACACTCAATACATAGCTTTTAGGTACTGTCATCAACAGCATGTTAGAAATTATTTCTGAAAGGTAGTGATGTTTGCCCGGAGGCTCAGTTGTTACAGCTTTAGTTTTAATTAAAGTTCATTTTGATTAGGAACACGTAAAAAGAACACTGTTTCATCATGCTTGCACCAATTTAAATAGAGTCAGGATAAACATATTTCATGCAAAATGGTATTTTGCTTCTGCCGCGTTAATGGAGATATAAAAATGAAGGAAGTGAGGCGCACGCTCGGGTTTAAAAAGTATTATTTAAACGCAGTGCCATTTTGCAATGAGGCTGTGACTTTATGGTTTTGTGCTTCATAAAAAAGAACTCCACTTCAGCATCAGAGGGAAAATAATAATAATTCAGCTTCAAAGGCCTGTAATTCAATTGCACTTCAAACTACTCTGCTATTGATTTTAATTTGGATTTAGGTTGCTGGTTTCCTTCTGTCCCCTGCAATAATTTCATTGCAATTACCAGTATTTCATACTATGGTGCTAATATAATACTGACAATACATGTTACAATAAAGATCTGAAATCCAAACCTTTGCAACATCAAAATAGAGCTTTTGTGTACTTTATTCTCTTCCTTGTTACCAAGACAGTCCCAGTTTTCCCGTCTCCCAACTCCGGTAAATTGCTGATCTAATCCCCATTTCTTTGCCTGCTGGGAATTAGCGGTTGAAATGTTGTTCCTGTAGTGCTCCAGCAAAATTTAGTATTCGAAATCTTTGACTCTTTTAACGAGGTCTAGAGTACATAAGGAGAGAATGGATATTTCCCCCACAAATATACCTCAAAGCCAGTAATTAAGCATTGCCATAATTCTTACATGGCATGGTTAATTTATCATATACAAACCTACGATAATGGGAAGAAAATGGCGGGTGAGAATCAGCTGCATTGAGATAGTATTGGAATATTGGCAGCAGAGATTACTTTACAATACTTTTTCTTCACTGTGGTAGGATCATAAATCAAAGAGGTAGAAGTTTTGCTCAAGCATGATTTACTTAAATCAAGGCAATCTGGAAGGAACTAAGAGGAAAAGTTAGCTTCCCGTAAAGTTGGCCTTACAATTTGAAAATATGTATAGCAGTGATGGCTAACCTTTTTTGGCTCACGTGCCAAAAGCGGAGGGAATGCAGGGGGGGTCGTGCGTGGGTGTGCCACACCCAGGATGCTATGTGCATGACCCCCTGCTTTTGGCGTGCTTTTTTCGCCCTCCCCAGGCTTCAGAGGCTTTCTAGGAGCCTGGGGAGGGTGAAAACAGCCTCCCCCCCCACTTCCAGAAGCTTCAGGAGCTTCCCTGAAGCCTCCAGAGGGTGAAAAATGGCCTCAAAAGAAGGCCTAAATGAGCTGGCCAGCGCACACATGCGCGCTGGAGCTGACAGGGCAATACCTCGCGTGCCCTAAGAAATGGTTCCACGTGCCACCTGTGGCACCCGTGCCATAGGTTCGCCATCACTGATGTATAGTATTGTCTATTAGAATTTTGAAGAAAACTCTTAATTATTAAGGTTTTTCCTGTCAGATGGACTTCTATGAATGTCAGCATATATCCTGCAGAAAGTGAGTTTTTCACTCCCAATATATCTATAGTGGCATGTCTCCAACAAGCATTTCCCAGAAAATATTCAACTACAGGTAGTCCTCATCTAATGACCTGTTGCTTAGTGTGCCCAGTGGCTCATTTACCAACCTTCACAAACACATTATGGCCACCACGTGGCTAAATGTAGCCAAATGACCACTACAAAAAAAGCTTGTAAAGTTAGTTTTACCACTTTACCACTTTTACTTGCAACAGTGATGGATAGGCTCCATGATGGTCGTATGTCAAGCACTACTTTCTCCACAGAAAGAATATCCTGTGTGCTGATAGTACTGAAGAGTTCTTGCTAGAGTTTGCTTCTCCTTTACAGCATTTCTGGAATTACTGCGGCCATCACCGATCTTGTGAAGTTTCATGGCCAGTCCTAGAAGTGCCACGTAGAAGCAACCATGGATTTTGTTCTGGGTAAAGGAACACAAAGTCATGAGTCCCATTCACCTGAGTACATATTGGTATGGAAAGCAGAACCTTTCTGCTTCTGAAACATTGGACATTAATCTGTTGAAGAATTACTCCGATCTGAAGCAAAGCAAATCAGATTTCTGCTTCTCCACACATTTGTTGCATTTTGCATTTGTTGCTACGCTATTTGGCAGGATTTATTTGCTCGTATGTCTTGGCACTATTTAAACACTTTGATTCTTCCTCTCAAAAGCAAAAAAGGTTGGATGATTTTCTCATTATAATTAGCCATCGTAAATCTAAAGTTTTAGAAAAGTAAAGCAAGCCTTAATATAAGGTATATGAACTGTGCTCAAAGAACTCTAAAGTAAAAATGCTTGTCTGTCTGTCTGTCTGTCTGTCTGTCTGTCTGTCTGTCTGTCTGTCTGTCTGTCTGTCTGTCTGTCTGTCCAGACACCAAGTTTACAAGTTTATTGACTTTCTCTGAAATTCTTATGTCTATATATGAAAGTAAACCAGTAAACAGTGATCACTATTGCATGCAAATCATGCTACTTCTAAGCCAAGAATATCATCTAAGGATATTGGATAAGGTACAAATGATTGAAACTCTGTTTCTCTTCAGGAAAAGAGATTTAGATAAGCTCCGAATTCATTTAGCTTTTGTGTTGACATAGTAGGTAGCACTAGCAATGCCTACCCAATCTTGGCTAGTCTTGGAAGAGCAAAACTAGGCTAGATCTGCCAGGTTAGTACTTGAATGGGATGACATTAGGAAATCCCAGGATTGTACACTAGTATGAGAAGCTGGAAAAAAAACCCAGAAGAAAACAAGGCAAACTTTCCTAGCCCTTTAAAAAATGATATGTTTACACTCATGTAGTCCCCATCAGTTCCATTTGATTCAAGGTACTTTACATGTATTATTATGATTAAAGGGTTGTAGTAGTATTTATCTGGATTGGTCTGTAATTTAATCAATGCTATCAGTATCTTATACCCTAAACCAGTGGTAGTCAACTTGGTCCCTACCGCACACTAGTGGGTGTTCCAGCTTTCATGGTGGGCGGGAGGGGTTTTGTCCGATACTGAAGCACTTTCCTTTTTTAAAATTTAATTGACTTCCCTACTTTATAAATCACCATTATGGTGGAACCGGTGGGCGGTTAGAAATTTTTACTACTAACAGAGATACAAAAGTGGGCGGTAGGTATAAAAAGGTTGACTACTCCTGCCCTAAACCCAGTTTCATCAACAAAACTGATAGGTTCTTACCCTCCAGAAATTGGTAATTTAAATTCTGATTACAGAAAATACAATGAGAAACGGGAAAGGCGACTTATCCCTTTCCCTTTCTCTCCCTTTTTGCATATACCATGGATTAACATCCTTTGCCTAATACAGTGAAATCACTAATATAATTACTTTTCATCTAGTATTATCGTCAATAAGTATAATATACATTCATGCTAATGCAATTAGGAGCAACTTCATGAATAAGAAATCTGGTAATGAAATGAACAGAGTTTCTGGGAAACGTTACTGCCTTTTTCTAACTACGTGGTATGTCTCAAGAACTACTTTAATTTAGCTCCTGGGACCAAGTAAAAGGCACTGATAAGAGTCATGCCACTGCCTGGAACTGGGTATTTTGTTGGCCTTTTCTCATTCCCTTTCCTTTTCTCATAGGCATATTGCAGACATTATAAAGTCTGGCCTGTTTTTATCTCAGTTATTAATTGGGGACCCAGATGTAGCTTTGCAAAAGATTTGACCTTCCCACTCAAAATTATACACCACTCAGTTGGCAGTAGCTATTGGGGCTAACTAATGCTAGAAATGTTTTATTACTATTTTAGATATGACCTCTTGAAAATAATGGATGACTGCTGTATGTTAATGTACGTTGGTAACACTCTCTTTATAGCACTCTCTAAGCAGTTTACAGAGTCAGCAGGGTCAGCCAGCAACCTGGGGTCCTCCTTTTACCAACCTTGCAAGAATAGAAGACTGAATCAACATTGATGTATGTATGTATGTATGTATGTATGTATGTATGTATGTATGTATGTATGGTATATATGTTGTATATACACACACACACACAAAACACACACACACACACACACACACACGTACTAGGCATAGCCAGCCAATCAGTCAATCTTCAACTATAACACTGAAGCACACACTGAAAGAGAGACATACAGAGAGAGAGACATGGGCTCCCTTATATAGACAGCTTCTTAAAGTGGCAGTAACCCTGCTGACTCATTCTCATTTTATCATCTCCGTTTACAGCCTTACAGCAGCTGGTCAGCTATTAAATCATCATTACCTTAACAGTGCAGATTATGGTAATGGAGGGAAATGCATTTTCTTTTGTCTAAATTTATTAAATGGGAACAGCATAGAAGACCATAACGGGTATCTATAGGTAGGCCAGTTGCATATTTGAGCTGAGAAACAAAGCCCAGAGTGACCTCCGGCAGGGCTCGGTGTTTGCACATATAAGGCAGACAAGTTACATATTATCTTCACTCACTTCTCACCTGCAAAGGCAAAGTGAAGAATTCAACTTGGAGGAGGTTTGACAAGATGGTGATCCATCCAAAGCAACCAGCATCCAAAGCATCCAGCATGCATACTGACTGACTGTCTGTCTGTCTGTCTGTCTGTCTGTCTGTCTGTCTGTCTGTCTGTCTGTCTGTCTGTCTGTCTGTCTGTCTGTCTGTCTGTCTGTCTGTCTGTCTATCTATCTATCTATCTATCTATCTATCTATCTATCTATCTATCTATCTATCTCTCTCATCTGGAATCATCAGACAGATAATAACCTTTACGATTTTTTTCCATTGGGAGAAAAGATGAATTGAGGAAACAACAAGGCTAGTTAAAACTATGATTCTCCTTCAAGATAATATCTTTCTATCAACTTGTGTAAAAAATCTCCCACGCAAAAAGCCCCACATTATTTGGATAAAAATTAATTCTTCTGCCAGATATTGATGTGGTGGTCAAAATTATGTTGGTAATGTAGAATATTAACCAGCTTTCAAATACTGCTTTGTTTTATGATATTGTTTTCTATTCTAGTCACATTTATAGCAGAGAATCAAAATAATTGAATAGAAACAAATAATGTGCCATTCAGGTAGATGAAACAATGACTAAAGATGTTAATTGAATAATATATGTTAGACAAATGAGGATTTACTCTTCAAGTAATTTAATTAAAAAAAACTTACAGGAGAGATGAGTAAAACTGAAAAAAATTCAATAGTGTTGACAGGTATATAAATACAATTATATTAAAGGGGTCAAATTGTTTAGGGATTTATACCAAAGGAGCATAATCTGTGTCAAGACTCAATATTCACATTTATTTATTTAAATTAATTTTATGTTATCCATCTCCCCTTATAATGTAACTTTGGGTGCCTTACAGATTATAAAAAGACAAGTCGAAAAGCTATTAAAATATTAAAACTATGCAAATTAAAAATTTAAACATATTTTTAAAAAGCAGGATTAAGAGATAGGCAGCATGTGGAAAAAGTCTTCATACGCTATCAACCACCGTTTGGGCCCCAAACCAACTGGCCAAGCCATGTTTAATGCCTTTCTGAAAGGCCAAAAGGGTAAGAGCAGTCCTCTATTATTTAATGTTTTATTTTATTTATCATTGATTACATTTTTATGCCACCCATCCCTCCCATAAGGTGACTCTGGGCAGTTTACAGATTATAAAACAATAAATAGAAAAGCAATTAAAATATTAAAACTATACTGAAACCAGAACGAAGAGATGGACAGCATAGGAATGAGTCAGGAGTGGGTTCCGGCTCAGGGATGCACGCTACTCATGTATGCAAAGTTTGAAAAAAATGGCAGTACAAGATGGCAGCGCTTATGGCGCCACCGAGAGAACAGGTTCAGTGTCCTGGCAGGCCGAGCTACTGCCTACTCGGCCAAACTGGTCTGAACCGGTAGGAACCCACCTCTGGAATGAGGTCTTCTTACCCCATTGGATACCTCCAGCAGTGAGTGCCTTCCTTGGGGTCCAAGCCAACCAGCAAAGCCAAGTTTTAATACTCTTTCAGAAGGCAAACAAATGGGAGCAGTTCTCATCTCTGGTAGATACCAGGGATGAGGCCACAGTGGAAAAGGCTCTTCTCCTTAACCCCACCCTCTGGTATTCTTTAGCAGATAGGATTTGTAGCAGGCCTCTTCCACTGGCATGTGTGGGGCAGGCTAATCCCATGGGGTGAGACAGCTTCTCAGATATACCCCAAATCTCTTGATGTTATTCGGACACACTTTGAAATTCTGTAAAGGAGCACAGAGATGACCTTGGAGAAGGTGAGAGAGACTGTTGATAAAACATAAGTTTAACCCAGCAAACAAGAAAACAGGAGAAAGAAACCTAAGATTATAACACCCCAACTTTCTTTAGTGTAAGAGAGGGAGATGGAAATATATCAGGGGTCTGCAAAGCTGGCTCTTTTAAGACTGGTGGACTTCAAGTCCCAGAATTCCCCAGCCAGCATAGCTGGCTGGGGAATTCTGGGAGTTGAAGTCCACCAGTCTTAGAAGAGCCAACTTTGCAGACCCCTGAAATATACTGTCAGGCTTTTCAAGATTCTGCTAGCTTACTGACTATATCAGTAAAACAGAGTTCCAGAAGAATTTTTGGAGTCTCTTATGATTATTTTATTAGATTTGTTTGCTACCCATCTCACCTCGACTTGACCTACCTTATTGACTTGACCTATCTTGAAATGGTGACAAATTTCTAGCCAAACTCCTCCTTTGAAAGAGTTCACCCCGGTACTGGAGAAAGTGCTACAGCGTAATCTAAGTGATCTACACTATGTAAAAATGGAGCATGGAAAGCAAGAATTTTTGCAAGGTCTTGTTTAGAGATAAGTTGTGAACACATTGAGGGTCAAATTGGCAGGCTTGAGAAAATGTTTAGATATGTGTCTTTAAACTTAGAAATGAAATTTATTAATATTTATTTGAGAAAAGGTGTACTAGTGTACACATATTTATCGAGTGTGATTTCAATATGCAGTTAACATATTTAAGAAACATTTTTGGTAAGATGGACTAAAGGTGGGTTGCTGACGGTTTAGCCCAGTTTGGCCAAACCATTATTGGCAACGGTGGGAAGTTCCACCTACCCACCCAGATGCTTCTGCGCATGCACGAGCAAATCGGTTAGCAACCCACCACTGAGCTGGGCACTCTTTATACCTCCTTGGAAAGTGGTGATGATAATAGTCTTCAACTCAGTGACAAATTAAAATCATTTATTAGAAAAACTGAGCTGTGGAAGAGCAAAATAGAAAATGCAAATTCAGACATGTTTCCCACATTAAAACAATTTATTGAGAGCTGCAACGCATAAATTAGTGAGGATGTAAAGATCTGTATTTTAAATCACCCTTCTTCCTGAAATTATACTTTCAGAACTATTTCTCTGATGTTGAAATAAAAAAAAAGTGTGGATTAGGAATCCATTCAATACTAAAATGATAGCTGGCCCAGTTGCTATTACCAGGAAAGGGTAATTGATGCCTTTTCTGACACATTGAAAATAAAATTAGCAACATGTCTCTCCCTGAATTTTGGATCAGTGTCCAAAATGAGTACAGAGAATTAAGTGAGAAGATTCTGAACTGTGGGATTCCATTCTAAGAATCAAGATTGTCCCCAGTTGATTCTATAAAGAGCAAATATTGATCCAAACTAAATGCGGAAAGAGAAATGAAAATGGCAGTCTCATAAATAATGCTAGGGTTTGGTGAATTTTGCAAAGCTAAGCCAGCTCATTCATCCCAATATAAAGTGGCATCCACATGTATTCTTTTGTTTATTGCTAATGAAACGGTTTCATTTTATTAAGTTGCCAGTTTATCTGATTGGTCTATTTGGTATGAACATGTGATTATTAAAAGTAAATGGAACACTTTCTTCTTAGTCGACACCTAACCCAATTAAAAACATTTGTTTTGGGGAAGTGGTCATACAAAGTCATTTATTATTTTAGGGGATCATGGCACCACAGTTTTTACATAGGAGAGTGCTATTCACAGACACCACCTCAGGAGAAAGGGGAAATTTACAGACCACCTGTAGTAAGTTGGGTTAGATCGGGTGAATGGATGAGACAGACTCAGGCTTGTGACAAACAACAGCTCTTTATTAGACAACTATTTACAAATCCATCACTGCTCCGTTTGACAGCTAGCCCTTTTATAGGGAGCTGTCAAATGGCTCGGCCAGTCAGCTTTTAGTATTTTCCCACTGGATCGGTGGACCCTGGTGGAACCTACCATTTGGCTGACAGTATGCAACAAGTTGTTTCAGCCTCACCATGCTCCTAAAGTCCTTCTGGGTGGCCATCATTGGACATTGTTGTCTGCTCCTTTCAGTTCTGAAATCCTCTCTCTATTTCAGTCTGATTAATATATAACTTTCTTAATGGTAGGCTAGCTTCTACAAGCTAATTTGCAACTGAAAAACAATAGAGGAAAAAAATGATGGAGCTAGCCACCACAGAGATGGCAATATTAACTGTTTTAATCAGAATTAAAGATATATTCCTTAATTTATTCAAAACAACATACCTAATTTTGTTTCTACCTAAAAATCACTTCTAGACTTTGTGCTTGAGACAAAAATTATATATATGAAAATTTGACATTGGAATTTGCTGATTAGATTAGTTTGTTGCTATAGAAATGGCTAGCATTTATTAAGCGCGTAGAAGCAAAAAGTTGAGATTGTAATTTTATTTTGTATTTTACTGCACTGAAAAATGTTGGAAGTCAATGCTTTCTTTTCTTTTCCCTTTTATCATCACATCTGCTTTCCTTTCTCATTTCCCTACTAGCTTTATTTTCATTTCTATTTGATGATGAAGATGATGATGATGATGGTGGTGGTGGTGATGACGACAACATGATGTCGATATAAGAAAGACAAAAAAGTCTGGATAGTGGATGTGGCAGTGCCTGGAGACAGCAGAATAGAAGAGAAAGATAACAAAGAGAAGATAACAAAATACAAAGACCTACAAATAGAAAAAGAACGACTATGGCAAAGGCAAGCAAGGGTAGTACCAATAGTAATAGGCACCTTGGGTGCAGTCCCAAAACAACTGGAGCACAATAGGCATTGACAAATTTGCCAACAGTCAATTGCAGAAGGTGGCTTTACTTGGAACTGCTTCCATCCTGCAACGATATCTGTAACACCATCAAACATCCAGATTTGCCTGTTCCAGGTCCTTGGTAAGACTCGATAGATAGACAGACTGAACATCTGGCTGACTGTGCGATGATTATTAATAATGATAAACAATGAATGGCAGCAGAAGCCAGGTATAGCAGCTATTGATACTGTCAGATTCCACTCTTTTAAGTTTCTAGGAATTTCTCATGAAATAAAATTTGAATACATCTCTTTTATATCCTCAATTCAAAATGCATTTGGCATTTCTTATAGGGCATTCATAACAAAACCAGAGCACGTGTGCAAGGAATAGTCCAAAGGTAACAGAAAGTAGATGTTTATACTATATTTTACACTTTAGATTTATTTGAATGCACGTTTGCTGTGTATATTTACTTCCCTATCTGATTTCCATTTCTGTGTTAAGTTATGCCATATTTATTTTTTTTAAACCATATTGGGGGCATTTATATTCCAAGTGTTTCCTAACAAAGACAAAAACAATAATCTACATCAATCAGTTTTATACTTTGGTGCAGCTAATAACTAAGAATACTTTGCAAATATACTGCACATTTCTATTCATTTTATTTTAAATGCAGAGCTTGCCAAGACTGCTAAATTCTAATAAAGGCATTTACGTTAAAACAAAAACAACAACCTCAAATGCGAATAATCTATTATTTTCATTATTTTATTCA
Source organism: Rhabdophis nuchalis (assembly GCA_039707465.1). NCBI lineage: Eukaryota > Metazoa > Chordata > Lepidosauria > Squamata > Natricidae > Rhabdophis > Rhabdophis nuchalis. The sequence goes on along the minus strand of CM077643.1, from coordinate 268,219,312 downwards.
GAATTATAGAACTGAAGTTTCAGAATCCAGAATAGGAAGCCTATTCCTGTTTCACTTAGATTCAGACTAGAATCACTTAATTAAAAATGGAATTAGGTGTCAGGCTTGGGCCCAACGGCTAATGACCACCTGGGGAACTGCCCTCCATCTTGGCAAGCTCCTGTGACCATATACAGCTTTTCCAGGGATATTGAAATTGTTAGATAGGGTGAATGGATGAGGCAGACTCAGGCTTCAGCAACTAACAGCTCTTTATTAGTTCAGTTCAACTATGTACAAATCAGCAATGTGTAGTCTGACAGCAGCCCTTTTATAGGGAGCTGTCAGATCTTTAGACCAATCAGATTGAATCTCTGTTCCCGCCGGAACAGACGACCTTGGTGTAAACTATTAAAACTGTTTCTGATATCTAACAGAAATGATATCCCTAATCCTATCCCCCACCATATACATAACTGTTGTGGCCCAGCCAGCTCCGGATGAGCTGCTGATGGATTCCTCTAGTGAGGAGTCCTATGAGTCTGCTCTGGGGGAGGAGGGTGAACTTGAGAGAGGAGAGAGCCCGGCTAGTCATCAGGAGGCACCTGGGTCTTGGAGTAGTGGGGAGGATCAAGGCCAGTTTGTCTGTGATGCTAGGTTAAGAAGGGCTGACAAAAGAAAGCTTCAGTTGCAGCAGAGGTGAACTCGGAGGAGTTGAATTAGTCCCAGCTGCTTAATGACTGGCCCCTCCCAAGAGGGTTTAAAAGGAAGCCTCTGCTAAGGAAGTTTGCAGAGAACAACATGTCATTTCTAGGTTCGAGTGTCTTGAGTTGAGTTCATGTGAAGAAGCTTCATTTCTTGTTATTCAGGCAAGCAGCCAAGAGTCTTGTAATTAGTTGAAGAAAAGGGGTCAGAATACATAACTATATTATATTTATATTTACATGAATGTGATACACATTGTCTAGCAGCCAAATTTGTCTAGGTGATCCAGGTCTGTACTGTTATCTTGGCACCATACAAAAGTGCTTTGCCCCTTCTTTCTCCAATAATACAGTATTTTTTTTATTTTGCCAAATCAGTATTTCCTGATTTTGATTTTTTTAAATCCTTTCCTAGATAGGTTGGTTTCCCTTGTTCTTATAGACCCTCATTTGCTCTTGGCCTCATCTGTCTGACCCCTCCTTGTTAAATTTACCAGCCAAGAGTTCCCAGTCCCATTGGCATCACAGGTTGAGGTTACTAAGTTCTTCCACTCCATCAGTGGGATAATCTTCTGGAAATGAAGAAAAAAAACCTCCCTTTAGCTTAACTAGCACTAATATGTTATTATGACTGAACAGTACTGGATGGACCGGATCTGTGTCCAATTAATGTATGCTTACTCCCAAACAATGCACTATACTGAAATCATAGCTTTGCAGTTCAAATATACTAGCTGGGGATTTTTGCACTTAATCTTATATTGAGATTTTAAGACTATCCCTGACAGCTAATGAGAAAATACCAAGGAAATTAAGAGTGCACAGGCACTGGCTTCTAATAGGTTTAAAGTGCAATAAAAAGTCCAGAGAAAGAAGTCATTAAATAGCAGAATCTCACCGTTGTGCAACCAAGCATCTGAGAGCTGCAAGAAAAAATATATATAAAAGGGGTAGCAGCTCTATATAGAGGCCACCAGAGACAGATCAACAGAAGACTTGGAAGAATGAAGTAGTACTGTGAAGCAGAAAGAGCATGAACTACATTCAGTGTCAATGCCTTGAAAGTAGTGGGCTGAAGGGAGGCAAAGACTCACCAGAATATGCTGGATCAAAGTCTTGAGGGGCCAGCTCAGATGAATCTTGGACACACCAGGTGTGAATGAGAAGGGTATTTCTGTCCTTGTAAAACAGAAAGATGCCTCTTACCAGCATAGCTAACAGAATAAGTCCAACAGTTTTACTGTTTGGAATATATTGTGTGATAGGATTGGATAAGATGAAATGGATATATTTTGGCCTTGGAGTGGTATGTTGAGGAAATCTGTAGGGAATTAAGGAGAGTTAATCAGGATTAGTACATTTTTTTCAGAAATCCACTAAGAGAAGTTGTAATGAAGCAGGTGCGCGCCAAATATTGAGTGGAGTGGAGTGGAGTGGAATGGAATGGAATGGAATGGAATGGAATGGAATGGAATAGAATAGAATAGAATAGAATAGAATTCTTTATTGCCCAATTGTGACCGGACACACAAACAATTTGTTTCCGATGCATAAGCTCTCAGTGTACATACAAACAACAGAGTGATAAATCATAGATCATAAATCATGAGATACAAACAACAATTAATAAATCATAATATAACAATAGGGGAAGGTAGTAGGAAAGATGACAAGGATAATAACAATACAACCTATTATATATATTTTTTCTATCAACATTTTACAAAATGATAGTCACCATTTTGACTTTGAATTTTAGTCTCTCTGTGTGCCCTGGGTTAATAAGTAGAAATTATGACTTTTTTTGTACTGAAAAGTTAAAAAATCATCCTTATAAAGATGAGTTTGGTGTTGGAGAAGACTCCTGAGAATACTATAGATCAGTGATGGCGAACCTATGGCACAGGTGGCACAGGGGGCACAGGTGGCACAGGTGGCACAGGTGGCACAGGTGGCACGCGGAACCATTTCTGAGGGCAAGCGAGGCGTTGCCCTGTCAGATCCAGCACGCATGTGTGTGCTGGCCAGCTGATTTAGGCCTTCTTTTGAGGCTGTTTTTCACCCTCTGGAGGCTTCAGGGAAGCTCCTAAAGCCTCTGGAGGTGGGGAGGGAGGCTGTTTTCATCCTCCCCAGGCTCCTAGAAAGCCTCGGGAGCCTGGGGAGGGCGAAAAAAGCACTCCAAAAGCAGGGGTTCATGCACATAGCATTATGGGTGTGGCACGCTCACGCACGACCCCCCTGCGCTCCCTCTGCTTTTGACACGCAAGCCAAAAAAGGTTACCCATCACTGCTATAGATAGCCGAGAAAACAAACAAATGAATCATAGAACAAACTGGTACAGTGTTTCTCATTAAAGGCAGAAATGGCCAGGCTCAAATGATCATATGTGGATACATTATGCAAAGACCTCTTAAGACCTCCTATAGTTCTGGGAAAGATAGAAGGAAAACCATGAAGAGGATGATCAGAATTAAAGTGGATGTTGAGTCTATTATGAGAAACTTAAAGAACCAGATTGGTACTAGGCTGTCCTAGAAATTTATATTTGTGCAGTTACTAACAGTTGACACCAACATATAAGTAGTCCTCGACTTACTACTGGTCACTTATCACTTATTTGAAGTTACGACAGATCTCCCCAAGGGTACGTAGAATCTCGTTCTGAAGTTCCAACAGCCTACCTCCCTTCCAGTGGTGGGATTCATTTTTTTTACTACGTTCTGTGGGCATGGTTTGGCATTGCATAGTTTGGTGGGCGTGGCTTGGTGGGCATGGCAGGGGAAGGATACTGTAAAATCTCCATTCCCACCCCACTCCAGGGGAAGGTTACTGCAAAACCCCATTTCTTCCCAATCAGCTGGGACTCGGGAGGCAGAGAATAGATGGGGGTGGGGCTAGTCAGAGGTGGTATTTACTGGTTATTTGAACTACTCAAAATTTCTGCTACTGGTGCCAGAACTGGTCAGAACCTGCTGAATACCACCTCTGCTCCCTTTGCATATCTGATGCTTAGCAACCATTTATGGCTGTTTGCAGCATGTCATATGATAGTTTTGCTGAAAACTGGCCTTTACTTTTGGTTTCCCCCAAAACTGATCCATAACGAATAATTGGTTTGCAGTACTTGCTTAATGAATGCAGCATTTTTAACAGCCTATTGCTGGACAAAAATCATAAAGTCAGATTGGTTATGTGGGTGACCTGTTTTAGTCTCCATTACAGTCATAAGTCCAAGTTTACCTATGATAGCACATAATGATTAACAAAATAGAAGCAGGAATGCCCCCCTTTGACAAATTATGGCAGTAATGGAGTAGTATTTCTTTATTTACCATACTTTACCACACTTGGTCCTTCACATAGTGCCATAGTGGCTGCCACATGGAGGAATTAGGATGGATCTTAGAAAGACTGAACACGCTATTGAGGAAAACAGGAGACACATTATTATTGCTCCACCCCCTGTGGTCCCGGTGGCCCAGTGTCAAATATATACATTTACATTTTACATATCTAGAGTTTTCTCCACTGAAATCCTTTTAGTGCACACTCTTAAACCATTCATATTGTTAGAATTTACAATCTTTCTTTCTTTCTTTCTTTCTTTCTTTCTTTCTTTCTTTCTTTCTTTCTTCCTTTTTTATCAATAAATCAAGGTGGCAAACATATTCAACACACCTCCCTCCTCCTATTTTTCTTACAACAACAACAACCCTGTAAGGTGGGTTGGGCTAAAAAAGAGGGACTGGCCCTAAGTGACCCAACTAACTTTCGTGGCTAAGGTGGGACTTGAACTCATCATTCTAGTTTGGTGCCTTAACTATTAGACCAAACTAGATTTTATTGTTCACTTCTTGTTGGCATGAGAGGCATTCTCTAAAACGAGTCAGGGCTGAGAACCTGAACGGGGAGAGATAAAATAGGTAGGTGACTTAAAATTGTGTAAACATTCAAAACCAATTTTAAAAGCCTCAAATATTGTACCTGTCCAGTCTGAAAAACTTCAAAGAATCTAAAATGATAGGTTTGTAAGGTGCCCCAGGACTGATTTTATTATTCTGGTGGATTAGAACAACTGTTATTGATAGACGTAAAGAAAATATATATTTGCCACATGGATATAGCACTGTCTTTCCTTCAGAACTGAACAAATCTAGTTGCAGATCAAAAATATCCTAACAAACAATATTCTAACTGCCTTTTTGATTCAGTGTAAGCTTCCAGTACAATGTGAACAAGATCCTAAACAAGCTTCATAATCTTGTGCATTTGTCTAACAACAATGTACAATGACTGTTTGTTCAGAAGCATGTTCCACTGAGCTCTACCGTGTTTCATCACAGGTAAATGGAAATAAATTTGCAACCTAAAATTAACTATAATATCCTCTTAATTGCAGATGAGCAACTCCAGGGCATTACATCCATCCAGAAAGTAGTTAAAATATTAGTTTTTTAACAAAGCATTTCAGCTGATAAAATTGCAATATTACAAGTAATATCAATGTCTTCTTACAAATTACAGAACAGTTGACTCTGCATGAGAACAGTAATTTAATATACTTCAAGGAATTTATGATTAGCTACTTATGCAGTAATAGGTCCAAATGAAAGCTTAGAAGATTTTTTAAAAAAAACAGATTAAAGTGCTTTCCAACTGTATTAAGATGCAACCCATAAAAGCATTTGTGGTACAGACAGATTATTAGTAAGAAAGAATAAGGAGGATTTAAATGTTTATACAAGAATTTCCCCCTGTCTTTATATGGTAAGATGCTAATTCATTGAGTTATCCTGATTTATTTTTTTGGGACGGTATAACTCTATTCCCTTTATGAATAAATAAGAGGAAGCATCTGTTCCACTAATTCCATCTAGAACCACTGTGATGCCTGCCTTCTGGAATGAGGCCTTCTCTGTGACCCATATGGCTCCCACCCCTTCTGGATGGCATTCCAGAGGACCTTGAAGATCTGGCTTATCAAGCAGGCCTTGGCCTGGGTGGCAGGAATCTCTGACATGGGTACACATGTTTTGGTGTTAGTTGTCCAGGTTTTCAATCATGTTTATTTCCCTTATTCCACTTATTTATCTGTGATTGCTGCCTCTGTAGTTTTTGACCAAGAGAGATACGATATCTGGTTCCGAAGCCATGTGTGTAGACCTTTAGCTATTCTGTTTAGGACAGAAAGTTGCCTGGGGTTTATCAACATTGAGGTGCTTTACAATTCATAGCCCTATAGAATTATATTAGCTATCCTATGGCACCACATTATGGTGATTTTAATATGGATTTAACTTAATTTAATATTTATCTTGTATATTGTACTGTCTTTCTCTTTTTCTTTGTCTAAGAATCTCTCTCTCTCTCTCTCTCTCTCACACACACACACACACACACACACACACACACAGAGAGAGAGAGAGAGAGAGAGAGAGAGAGAGAGAAAGAGAGATCTATCTATCTATCTATCTATCTATCTATCTATCTATCTATCTATCTATCTATCTATCTATCTATCTATCTATCTATCTATCTATCTATCTATCTATCTATCTATCTATCTATCTATCTATGCTGCTGCTCCACTTTAACTTATATGAGTTTGGATGTATTTTATTAGTGTTGCATATCAGTGATTGCATGACCTCTGTAGATGCCATACGCTAAATAAATACAATGTATTAGACTACAAAAAGAGAGGCAGTTTGGTCTATTGATTCAGGCTAGAAACCAAGAGACTATGAGTTCTAATCCTGCCCTAGGCAGAAAGCCAGTTGTTGACCTTGGCCCAGTCATCCACTTTCAGGCCTAAGAAGGAGGCAATGCCAAACCACTTCTGAAAAACTTTGACAAGAAAACAACAGGAACTTCACAAGGCAGTCTGGGAGAATTAGACACGATTGCCAAGAAGGAAAAAATGTACGATATCTCATTTTAAAAAAATATTGTGAGCTGTACAGAGCTCAATGGAATTGGATGGTACCAAAATAAAATAAAATCAGCCAGTTTTTCTGGCTTGAGTTGCTTATAAGGCAAGAAAAGGTGGGATAAGAATCTAATCAATTGACCAACAAACATGATTTTATGTCAAACTAATTCAGGTTTGCAATCCTGCAAATTCTGGCTAAAATGGTAACCTGGACTAGCACTATGACCCCCATATTATTTCATTAATCTTATCTAACTTTATGGAAAGTAGTTTCAATTTTCAATCAATCAGAATAATGCTGGAAGGAGCCATGGATGTCTCCTAGGCCAACACCCATGCGCAAGCAGGAGATCCTATACCATTTCCAGACAAATGACTGTCCAGTCTCTTCTTAAAAACCTCCAATGATGAAGCGCCCACAACTTCTGAAGGCAAGCTGTTCCAGTGGTTAATTGTTCCTTTTTGTTTCTTTAAAGGAAAGTATCCTGGTGAGGATCTCAGTGGTAAAATATGATGGTGCTGGCACATAGTTTTGTTAAAGGCAGATGATAGACATGAGCCCTGTCTCTTTCATTCTACCCTGTTTTCCGGAAAATAAGACCTCCCTGGATAATAAGCCCAATTGGGCATTTGAGCACATGCATTAAAATAAGCCCTCCCCGAAAATATTGCAACACAGCAGCAGCCATGAGGTGACCATGTTCACCTCAAAAATAATAAGACTTCCCCGAAAATAAGGCCAAGTGCTTATTTCAGGAGTCAAAAGAAAATAAGACCCTGTCTTATTTTTGGGGAAACACAGTAATAACTCATCTGACAATCTGAAATCTCTTTTGTGAATGAAGGCAAATATATGCATTCTAGGATAACATTGCAGAATTCAATCTGAGTTGGTTACCAGGATCAAAGATTTAGTTTTCCAAGTTTTTGCACTCATGCTGGAGCCCATCCTTGGGCAACTTCTCAATCTCTTGGAATTTGAGGAGTTCACTGAGGATGGGCTCCCACATGAGTCCGAAAGCTTGGAAGAACAAATGTTCGGTCAAATGAAGTTGACCAACTCAGATTGGATCCTGAAACCTCTTCATTCAACTTCAGTCCCAAGAGACAATCATGCATGAAATTTCTCCCAACGTGGTTCTCGGGCAGGGAGGCAGGTGCAGGCTATTTGAAATGGGCAGGTAGGTCCAGGATGAAAAAATGATATAAGCCTGAGAAACCAAACCAATGCATCCTACATGGTAACTATTAGTAAAAAGAACTGTAAAGCAAAAAGTTTTCAGGGGGAAAAAAGAATGAAATGGAAGGATGGATTTATTTATTTATAATTTCCAACAAGGTTTCTGTGCAGTAAAGAGGGGGGGGGGGCATCGGATTGTAAGAGGTATGTAGTGCCCACAAGTTATCCCCTGTTGTTCTTCAAAGGCTCCTTCTACTCATTAAAGCCTTTGGTAGTTTTTCTTCATGAAATACTCTCAGAATCAGATGACTGTGGACAGGCTATGTTGGAAATCATCATTATCTGGATCATTTAGCCCCAAGCTGTTTTATGATTAACTGAGGGGGTGCAAACATGGGGATCTACCATGGCTTTCAAAGACAGAGTGAGTGCTTCTTTGTAAAATACACTTTCTATTTCCAGACAGCCAAGTAATTCCATAAAGGTTACTTACCTGCAGTTGGAAGAGATGATGAAATATTTAAAAGCCATTGGATCCTGCCAGGGAAATGGAAAGGGCTAGAAGAGGAGAATTGATTTTGAAGGAAGCAGAATGGTTTCAGAGTAGAAAAAAAAGTAGAAATATGGGTACTAGTTTGCACTGAATCATGTCCACAAGAGAAGAGGGATGATGTCCTAGGTCATTTGGGAAGGCTGCTCCACATGGAACGCATTATTTACTATTTCACAGTGTTTTTCTTACTGCTTTTCTGTAAATATCAGCAGTGTGATAGCTAACGTTTTTTAAAAAAAACCACATTTTGCATCCTGGAGTGGGTGGGGTCATAATTAGAGCTTATTTTGGGGGGTAGGGCTTAGATTGGGTACAAATGTAAAAATCAAGCTAGGATTTACTTTTGGGGTAAGTTGTATTTTCGGGGAAACATATTAAAACACAACTCAGGGCAGTTTCTGCTGGGGGAACTTCAAATTATCAACTTCAGCTAATCAATCACTTCTAGCTCCAAAAAAATGGGGAAAAAATCATTCAATTTTTTTCTAGAAATATCTAGAATTTAGAATAACAGAGTTGGAAGGGACCTTGGAGATCTTCTAGTCCAACACCCTGATCAAGCAGGAGTCCCTATACCAGTCATGGCTAGCCTTTTTGGCACAGAGTGCCAAAACAGGAGCATGTATGTGCATGCACACATTAGTGTGCGCGCCAGAGCACCAATCAATATCAATATCAATAATTTAATTTATAGACCGCTCCTCTCCCCGTAGGGACTCGGAGCGGTGCACAGGGAAAACTAAAACCACAATACAATAAATATACAAATATAATTAAGAACAAATTAAATCTGGGCCAAAACCCGGAAGAGAGCAGCTGATCTGGCATGCATGCTCTCTTCTGGGATCTGTTGCAGCCAGCTGGTCTCGTGAATGCATGTGATTGAACCCGGAAGAGAGTGGCTGGCTGTGTGCACATGCACGCTGTTGCTAGCTGCACGTCCGGGTTCCGTCATGTATATGCATGAAGACCAGCTTGGCCGACGCACATGTGCACAACAGAACCCAGAAGAGAGCAGCTGGATGCGCACACATGCGGGTTATACCAGCTGGCCAGCCGGTGTGCATGCTTGCAATAGAACCTGGAAGTGCAGCTGTTGACAGAGTTTGTGCCCACAGAGAGGGCTCTGCATGCTATCTCTGGCACGCTTGCCATAGGTTTACCATCACTGCCCTATACCATTCTGAACAAATGGTGGTCCAAAGCTCCCACAACTTCTAGAGACAAGCGATTCCACTGGTTAATTATTCTCATTGTCAGGAAATCGATGCAAGGAAACTGTTTCCTTGTTTTCGTAATGTTCCTTGTTTTCTTGTTTTCTTAATGTTTTCTTGTTTTCTTAATGTTTCTCTAAAAGACAATAATAAACTCAGTAAATAAATAATTTAGATTTTTAAATATTTTAGCGTTTTATTAAAAGTTATTTTTTTAAAGTAACCCTGAAAATATCTCCTTTTTTCACATTTATAGCAAGTCTTTGTGTCATTGATAATTTTTTTTTACTGCTTTTAACTGATTTTGAGAAAAGGATTTCTTAGCAGGAAGAAGATATTTGCAGATAAGTAACAATGGAGAGGAAACAGGTAATAGGGACAAGTATAATTATATATCAATATCAAGCCTATCGGAAACTACCTGAAAGGACTGCACTTGCATTTCAGCACTTATAGAAAATATGACTTTGAATGTGGGTGAATGGGAATGAGAATTAAATAGTCTGGAATAAATCTCTTCTGGTTGATTAAGAATATGCTAATGAGCACATGGGGTTTACACAATCCCTGTTCAGGCTTTATTAATCTGGCTGACCTCAACATGAATGAGGACAGAAGCCAATCAAATTGTGTCATTCTCTTTCTAGTAATTTTTAGAACACCCAAACATAGTTACAGAAGAAAATAAGAATCTATAGTAGGGGAGCATTTCAAGATAGTTATTTCTTGAAAATTTAGTTTTGGAATATATCACAATTAGTGATGCTGGCCCTGCAATCATCATCATCATCATCATCATCATCATCATCATCATCTTTTAACGAGCAGATAATCCCTTGTGGGGTGGAGTCTGGGCAACTGATTGGAGCTAGCAGAGTATTTTATGGCCAGATGACCTTCCTGTCACCAATAAGTATAAGTGTAATCTTTATTGTCGTTATACTTAAATACAACGAAATTGGTTTTAACTTCACTGGTGCAAAATTATAGCCGAAATGATAAAAGAAAAGAAAAACATAGCATATGCATGGAGTGATTGTGGTTGTATTTAAAAGCCTGACAGCCCAAGGATAGAAACTATCTTTAAACCTGTTTGTTTGGCTGGCTATACTTTGATGTCTTCTGCCCGATGGTAGAAGTGCAAAGAGACACTGACCAAGGTGTGAATCATCTCTGAGTATCTTCCTTACTCTGCTAAAGCAGGGAGATCTGGCGATGTCATCCAGTGGTGTCAGAGGGCAACCAATGGTTTCTTATGCCAAATTGATCACTCTCTGTAGTGCCTTCCTGTCTGCAGCTGTTAAACCAGCATACCATACTGTAATGCAATATGTGAGGACACTTTCTATGGTGGACCAATACAAAGAGGTCATCAGCCATTGTTCCACCTGATTTTTCCACAGGATCCTAAGGAAATGAAGTCTCTGTTGGGTCTTTCCAGTCACCACAGACGTGTTGTTTTTCCAGGTGAGATCTTGACTAATAAGCACTCCCAAAAATTTAAAAGAGGAAACCCTCTCCACACAGCCCCCTTCGATATACAGTGGGGCAGGTTTCTCTCTGTGCTTCTGGAAATCTTGCACCATCTCCTTTGTCTTACTAGTATTTAGATGTAAGTTGTTTCTTGAGCACCATGCGGATACCTTCTGGACTTCTTCCCTGTATCCTGATTCATCCCCTCCAGTTATGAGACCCACCACCGTTGTGTCATCTGCAAACTTTATTATGATGTTGGATGGATCAGAGGATATGCAGTCATATGTATACAGTGAGTACAGGTAGCAGCTGAGCACACAGCCCTGAGGCGAACCTGTGCTGAACTGCAGCACGGAAGACCCAACCCTTACTGTTTGTGGATGATCCGTCAGGAAGTCTTTGATCCAATGTGGCGTTTTGCCCAGAGAAAGAAATATCTGCCTCTACCTAGGATTGAACTCACAGGCACCACATCACATGGACCTGCAATGCCATGGACATTTTGAAAAGGACCGGAATCTCAGTATTTGAATACTGATGCCAGAGGTATCAATTGACGGCTAAGATTTAAGGATAAAGAAACAATGGTTAACATCAACCCCAACCCAGATAAAATTGTTAGAAAAAAACAAGGAAAAGGAATGGAATCTCAGTATTCGAATATTTTGGTAAAATCCATAAAACATTTTTTTAATCAATCAATATCACCTGTTGTTACACTTACAAACTAAGCTGTATTAGTCTATTCAGGAATTAATCTATTGCAGACTAAGTAGTACAGTATATGAAACCATTCTTTTATAATACAAACCCCTAAAATATAGGAATTTTACAGCAAGAAGCCTTATTTACCTGATAGTTTAGAAAGCCCATGCCACTTTTTCTAGCAACTATCTGGCCTTCTTACCCCATAATTCTTCTTAGGCTACTTAAAGCTGGAACTCTTAGAAGTCCTATTTGAATGCAATGCTTTGCATTTCAAAATTCTTTGTCCTTGAATTGATTTGTCCTTCAATAATATATATAAATACATCAGGGGTGGGTTCTGGCTGGCTTTACTGTTGGTTTGCACTTACGTGTGCATGTTAATTCAATTAAAATTGTTCTGTGCATGCGCAGAACTTAAAAACAAGATGACGGCACCAGTAGCGTTGACCAGGGAACCAGTTCTGGGGCATGGCAGGCCTGGGTCATTGCTGGTTCCAGCGACCCAGGTGGCCATATTACTATAGGTTCAGCCGAACTGGGCCGAATTGGTAGGAACCCACCTCTGAAATACACACACACACACATATACACACACACACACAGAGAGAGAGAGAGAGAGAGAGAGACAGACAGACAGATACGCAGACATGCAGACACAATCATATGTATATCTATATAAATAAAAATGTAACAAGAGTTTGTTCAAAACTGCTAATCCCCGAAAGTACTGCCGCAATTGCTTCCAAATTTTCACACAACGTTCCTTTCAAATACAGCACCAATGATATATATAGATTGTGTAGATGTCACACCTGTGCCAGGAACACGCAACGGAAATGTAAAAAATTGTAAAAAAGGTAGGTAGATGGATACAGAGAGAGCAGTGGGCCACAGGTATTATATCATCCTTTATGACATAAAATATTCTGTCCATAAGATAGGTAGGTAGTAGGCAGCTATAGGGATAGAGAGAGGGAGGGAGAAATGCAGTAGGTAGGTACGGTAGTTGTGTGTACGTGTTTGTGTGTGCAGGTGTAGACCTACACACAAATTGGTTGGCCATTTAACCAGACTGGGCCACAGCAACGTGTGGCCGGGAACGGCTAGTACAAAATATTTAGCTCTCTTTCACATTCAAATATGTGAAAACTACATTGCTTTGAATAATAGGGCTTATTATCATTATAAATATCTTGTTTCTGCTTATTCTGTTTTCCACGATGTATCATTGTTTCTGTTGTTCTAAAGCATGAGTTCATACATAGAGTGTGTCAAAGATTGAAAATGTGTATTAGTAAATAACCATTACTTAGTTAATACTTAGTTAATAGGAGGAGGAAAGAATATTATGTATGCTCACCACCTTGAGTTACCTATAAAGCAATATAAGCAGAATTTTAAAAAAATCTAATAAATAAATGCAAATTAAATGTATGCCAACAGTAACTTTTGGGATTTGGGGATGTGTGCGTTTGTGCAAGGAACTATGTTGAGTTCATGGGCTTGTTTAGGCTTATAGTATAGAATCCCACTCATTGTGTCTGAAAATGAAAAATAAGGCTGTGAGGAGATTCACTACACTTTCTTCTCTTCTTATTTTATTTTATTAAATTTATACCCCACCCTTCTCTTTGTTAGGACCCTTGTTGTTAATGACATCTCCTTGTTGTTAATGACATCAAAAATCTTTATTGTAGTTCAGAGGTGTCAAACTCGCAGCCCATGGGCTGGATGCATCATGCACTGGCCATGCCCACTTTCAGTTTAATGAAGGGGGGGAAGTTGCAATATGTCACATGCCAACAATGTGTCATCACATGTTTGGCACCCCTTTTCTAGTTGAAGATGGACTTTGGAACTTTTAGTTTAACTCCAAGCATTTGTCTCTCTGTTTCCTTGGCTTTCATTTTTCCAAGTGCTTATATCCTATGGGCCACTGACTGACTGTATGAAGAAAGCATCAACTGCTTTATAAAATAGGCAGGGTTTTGGATCTGAAAATGGACAGGCGCTTTGTCTACGGGTTCTTTAGCTCTCTGATTTGTGTCTTGCTTCAGTGCGAACCCATTTTCACTTGCTCATTTAGAGCCAGTGAAAGATTTTTTTTAAAAAAATCTGTCACTGGTGTTCTTTGTCTACTCTGCTAATCAGACCAAAACTGATTTTCAAGAGAAAAAAGCTCTGAAGAGAAGATTAGATATGTTGTTCCCTTTTTAAAAAACAAAATCCCCTCCTTCAGTTATAATAAGTGGAAAACTTGATCAAGACCTTAGCAATGGTTTGGATTTTACTACGGCAAGCATATAAATCACGGTACCTGGAAAGCAGAGAAACATTGTTATAATAGGCAAGAATCTGCAATTTTTAGTCATTCATCTCTTCGCTAGTTCTTGGGAAGGCTAACACACATTAGTTTGAACCTTTGAGTGGAACGCTCCTAAATTTTAAGTATTAGAAAGACACATTTTGTTTAAATTAAACTAAAATGAAAAAAATATATCAAAAATTCAAGTGAATGCTGAAGTTGAGTTTATAATTTTAAAGGCCAGCAGGACGATCACTGTTAGAGACTCAACAATAAAACTACATAGACTACATTGTCTAAGGCACAAACACATCAGTCCTTCCATATTCCCCTACTATGACCCTTTAAAGCAGAGGTAGTATTCAGCAGGTTCTGACCAGTTCTGGAGAACCGATAGCAGAAATTCTGAGTAGTTCGGAGAACTGGTAGATGCCACGTCTGACTGGGCCCACCCTCATCTATTCTCTGCCTCCCGAGTCCCAGCTGATCGGGAGGAAATGGGGATTTTGCAGCAACCTTCCCCCTGGAGTGGGGAAGGGATAGAGATTTTACAGTATCCTTCCCCTGCCATGCCCACCAAGCCATACCCACAGAACCAGTAGTAAAAAAAATTGAATCCCACCACTACTTTAAATGGTGCTTAGGTTGAATGTAGTTTGCCACCAGGAAGAATAGACCATTAGGTTAGAGCCACGATGGTGCAGGCTGCCTCTGCCCACTGCCAGGATTTCAACTCTGACTGGCTCAAGGTTGACTCAGCCTTCCATCCTTCTGAGGTTGGTAAAATGAGAACCAAGATTGTTGAGGACAATATGCTGACTCTGTAAACTGCTTAGAGGGGGATGTAAAGCACTGTGAAATGGTACATAGGTCTAAGTGCTATTGCTATTAGGTTAACCTGGTTCTCAGTCTGTGCTTACAGAGTAGGTGAGGCCATCAGAATATTATTAAAAGCCAAACCACAACTGGAACAACTTGGCCATTTTCTTAAGCTTGAAATTGGCGACTTCACATGTCTGGTTGTCTTTGAATCTTTCTCCGCTTGATTGCAATCTACCTCTGCCCCTTGGTGAGTTGATGCTGAGAAAACATATAGGTGATCAAAGCATTCTGAATTCTTTTGTCATGGAATGGTTTGGTTGCTTGTGTCATTTCATCGAATACCAAACACAGATGTGTTTTTAAGCATGCAATGGGATTTTTTTAAAAAAAAGAAAATGAAAACTCTCTTCCATGAGATAAATCATGCTCATGTTGAACATCTTGATATTATTCATGTAGTGATGATGGTCCATATTATTTTTATGTATCTATATCTATATCTATATCTATATCTATATCTATATCTATATCTATATCTATATCTATATCTATATCTATATCTATATCTATATCTATATCTATATCTATATCTATATCTGTCTGTCTCTGTGTGTGTGTCATAGAAGTTTTTTGAAACTTCAGTAGGATATGAAAGATATTCTTTTTGTGCTAATAAAGTTTTTTTTTAACAAGACAGACATTTCAATAACACTAACATTTTCTAAGAGTTAAGATGGAATAGTCAAGGCACAAACCACTCCAGGGTTTATGTTTGATTATTTTCCCTGATAATGCTCTATATTCAAGTGTTTTAAAGGCAATCACTAGAGATTTTCCCCTTAAATTTACTGTCATGAAGACTGCCCTTTTGCAGCTAGGTAAACTTGGTCTTCTCTAATAAAAATCATCCTAATCTATATCAAGCAGCATCTGAAATGTCACATGGATCAAATGCTGGGGTGGCCCTTATCCTGGTGTTTTCCAGACGTATTGCAGAGTAATTCCTGTAATACTCACTAGCTCAGGATTCTGGCAGTTGTGAGCACCAAACATCTGGAGAGCTCCAGGTAAAGAAGGGCTTGAGTGAGTCACTATTATCCAATAGGCTTATTAGAAAAAACTCCTATTGAATTCAATTAAAGGTAATCCTGGGAATATATGGGGAGGGAATCAGATTAGAACTACAATATAAGGGCTTTATTAAAGTTGATATCCTTCATTGCAATGACTTCCCCCCCCCCCGCCCGCTGTATATGCACCTTTCTGTCCTCATTTATTTGGGAGAGTTAAGAAAGCTGCTGTCAAAGATTTCTGGGTGATTATTCCAGTTTGTGTAGCACATTGTAAAAAGTAAAGGTTCCCCTCACACACATGTGCTAGTTGTTCCCGACCCGCGGTGTGCAAAGGTGTCTCTGTGATCATGTGGATAGCATGACTAAACACCGAAGGCGCACAGAACACTGATATCTTCCCACCAAAGGTGGTTCCTATTTTTCTACTTGCTTTTTATGTGCTTTTGAACTGCTAGGTTGGCAGAAGCTGAGACAAGTAATGGGAGCTCACTCCATTACGTGGCGCTAGGATTTCGAACCGCTGAACTGCCGACCTTTCTGATTGACAAGCTTAGCGTCTTAGCCACCAAGCCACCACATATTGTAAATGCGTATTAATCTGGGCCACTGGTAGAAAATGCAAGCAGAGCTCTGCTCCTGATCAGATGCCAGAATCTTCCTACCAGGTAGGGAAGATGAGTCTGCCAGGTTCACTGAAGCCTATAAACCTGAAACTGGAAGTTCACTGAGGTTCATCTTCCAAATTTCCTGGGACTTTTGCTACCCCAGAGGTTTCGGCAGGCGAAACCTCTGGGGTAGCTCGGGAGTTCATGGCTTCCATGACAGCCATGGACCTGACCCAAGTAGTTGTAGGCCCTACCCACGAGGGCGGACACACCCTGGATCTAATCTTCGTCTCGGGACAGTGGAGTAGTGATCTGGGAAGAGGGGATCTAGCCATCACACCCCTGTCATGGACAGATCACGCTCTCCTTCAGCTCAACTTTCCGATCGCCGCACCTCACTGCGGGGAGGCGGAACCGGACATTCCTATATGGTTCCGCCCCAGGCTCCTGATGGACCCGATAAGGTTCCAAAGGGAGCTTGGGCCAATTCCTGTGGACTTGCCCCGCGACTCGACTGAGGACCTAGTGGCCGCATGGTTAAGTGCGGCCACGGGGGCCTTGGACCGAGTCGCGCCCTTGCGGCCTCTCTTGCGGCGACAAACCACCTGGGCTCCTTGGTTCACCGAGGGGCTTAGGGAGATGAAGCGCCACAAGAGACGCCTAGAGAGCAGATGGAGATCTTCTCGCTCCGAAGCCGACCGAACACTAGTGAGAGACCATATTAGGACTTACTTAGTGGCGTTAAGAGTGGTCAAACGTGAGTATTGTGCCACTCTTATTGCATCCGCAGATAACCGCCCTGCCGCCCTGTTTGGGGTGACCCGCTCCCTCCTTCAACAGAGGCCGCGGGAAGCCCCTTTACAGGGTCGAGCAGAGGAATTTGGGATTTATCTGCAGGAGAAAATCACTCGGATTCGGAACGAGTTACCCTCCATCGACAGTGGTCCAGTCGAGCGGGCTGAGGCTGATCTTGTGACACCATCCTGGGAGGAGTTTGATTTTGTTACCACCGAGGATATGGACAAGTTGTCAAAGAGGCTTAGGGCTACCACATGTTTATTGGACCCGTGTCCCTCCTGGCTTGTACTGGCATCCTGGGAGACGACACGAGGCTGGCTCCAGGGCATTGTCAACGCATCTTTGAGTGAGGGGTCCTTGCCTGCCGTCTTGAAAGAGGCGGTAGTAAGGCCCCTCCTCAAGAAGCCGTCCCTGGATCCAGCATTATTAGAGAACTATCGTCCTGTCTCCAACCTCCACTTTCTAGTGAAGGTTGTTGAGAGTGTGGTGGCCCAACAGTTTCCACGACACTTGGAGGAAGTTGATTATCTAGACCCGCGCCAGTCCGGCTTCCGACCCGGGCACAGCACCGAGACGGCATTGGTCACGTTGGTTGATGATCTCTGGAGGGCGCGGGATACAGGACATTCCTCTATCCTAGTCCTATTAGACCTCTCAGCGGCTTTTGATACCATCGACCATGGTATCCTATTGCGCCGACTGGGAGGGTTGGGGTTGGGAGGCACCGTTTTGCGGTGGTTCTCATCCTACCTCTCTGGTCGGTCGCAATATGTGTTGACAGGGGGGCAGAGGTCGGCCTCGAGGCCCCTCATATGTGGGGTTCCTCAGGGGTCGGTCCTCTCGCCCCTACTATTCAACACATATATGAAGCCGCTGGGTGAGATCATCCGTGGTTTTGGGGTGGGATATCATCTGTACGCTGATGATACTCAGTTGTACATATCCACCCCAGACCACCCCAACGATGCCGTCGAGGTTATGTCCCGGTGTTTGGAGGCCATACGGATCTGGATGGGTGGTAACAAACTCAAGCTCAACCCGTCCAAGACTGAGTGGCTGTGGCTTCCGGCGCCCCGGTTCAGCCAGATTATTCCAACACTGGCCATTGGGGGCGAAACACCGGCCCCCGTGGAGAGGGCGCGCAATTTGGGTGTCCTCCTGGATTCCCGGCTGTCTATGGAAGATCACGTGGCAGCCGTGGCCAGGGGGGCGTTCCATCAGGTACGCTTGATGCGCCAATTGCGCCCCTTACTGGATCGGGGTGCCCTATGCACAGTCACTCAAGCACTCGTCACCTCTCGACTCGACTACTGTAATGCTCTCTACATGGGGCTTCCCTTGAGGTGCACCCGAAAGCTGCAGCTAGTCCAGAACGCAGCCGCGCGGGTGATTACGGGAGCGCCTAGACACTCCCACATAACACCTATCCTGCGCGAGCTGCACTGGCTCCCTGTGGTCTTTCAGGTGCGCTTCAAGGTCTTGACGACCATCTTTAAAGCGCTCCATTGCTCGGGGCCTAGTTATATGCGAGACCGCCTCCTGCCCCATACATCCCTCAGACCGATACGCTCCCACAGAGAGGGCCTCCTCAGGGTGTCGTCGGCTGGACAATGCCGACTGGCGACACCCAGGGGAAGAGCCTTCTCTGTGGCTGGGCCAGCCCTCTGGAACGACCTACCCCCTGAACTCCGCACCATCTCTGACTTCCGCCTCTTCCGCAAGTGTCTGAAGACACATTTATTCCATCTAGCCGGCCTAGCGTAACCCCCTGTATTGACCATTAGACAGTTTTAAATTTGGGATTTTAATTCGGTTTTTAGCACAGGTTTTACTAGAATAAGTTTTTTAAATTTTATATGTTTTGTATGTATTTTAACATTCCTGTGCGCCGCCCTGGGTCCGTTTGGAGAAGGGCGGGATATAAATTTAATAAAATAAATAAATAAATAAATAAATAAGCCAAGCCTCATTACAATAATTTGAGTAGAATAACAAGGGTCCCCTTGAGCTTTATTTCTTCTTCTTCTTCTTCTAAATAGTGTTATACACTTTAAAACTGAGGTGGATAATAGGGAATATCGCCTTCTAGGACATAACTGTCATTGAGCAGATTAATATTAGTGGCTGCTCTTTGGAAATGGTTTCTGTTTACATCTTCTGAATTGCTGTTGATGAATGGCTCCAGATATCGAAGAGTTATGAAGTAAATGTCACATCTGTTATTTCAACAAATGATTTCTGTTTCCAGTATCCAAATATGGGGAAGTCAATCGAGATCACTCATGTGAGACAACACCATTGCAGGAACTAGGTATATCTTTTCTAATAAAGAGAAGGACTAGGAGTCTAACGGTTTTCCAATATTATAAAAGTCTTTCCTCACCTTCTTTAGGAGTCCAAAACCAATCATTGAATTTTAGTGTTCAAAATTTGGGCCTGTGGGTAATCTGAAGAATACCTCAGATCAAAATAATCTTAAATGGGTAAAAATTGTGGTTTGGATGGATAGGGGAAAGTTCTATTAGTCCGAGTATTATGTCTAAAATAATTTATTGTTAATTAACTCCTCACTTAAATCAAATGGCATGACAAAATTTAATTAACTATAATCCGATATACTGGAATCTGCTAAATTCCCCCCTTTTTTAGAACATTGCACAGGATTTGGAGCTATAGAGAAAAAAAAACCCTATTAACTATTTAAAAAATACTTCATTATTTTACAACAGGAGTGTATTGTCAGGGCCACCAGGGCCACCAATATCTTCCTGGGATCCTTTATTCTTTAATGTAAAAAAATACTCTCCACTGAGTTGAACATGACTCCTGATGACTCCATGGTGCACTCTAGGGAACAATATGGAAGTCATTGGCCATTGACTTCATCAACAAGCATTTTCATTTTCCTGTCCAGCCTACAGCTATGAGATTTCCTAACCCTGGGAGTTCCTATGTTCTTCATCCAAACATTAACGAGGGTCAATCATGAAACTCACTATATCCTTAAAATAATATGAGCTATTATTTACTAGCAATAACAAAAGGATTTAGACTTATATACCACTCCATAGTGTTTTACTCTGAGCAGTTTACAATGTCAGCATATTACTCCCAACAATCTGGGTCCTCTTACTAACCTTGCAAATATGGAAGGCTGAGTCAATCTTGAGCTTTTTCAGGATTGAACTCCAGGCTGTGGGCAGAGTTAGCCTGTTATAATACTGCATTCTAAGCACTGCACCACCAGGGCTTTTTAACAAGGAACTTATGAAAATTGAAAATATTCACTTCTTGGGAATACCCACATTCAGTATTTGATCACTCAGTCAGACAAGAAATTTCTACTGGTATAAAGTGATCATTGGGAATGGTACATCTGCAGCAGAAGTGAAGAACAAAAATTATAACAATCGGCAGTCTCAGGAATCATGGCCAATGCTGAAGAAGTCTGGGAATTATGGTTGCCCAAAGCCCATGAACAAAATCTTGCTCTCTTCTTCTCTTCTTGTATATCCACTCTCATTGCCAGCCCACAGTGATTGTTGTTGTTGATGTTTTTTCTTCTCCTGCCTATTGCTCAAAATTCTTCTTAGCATTCAGTTATTTCCCTGATGACGGTTATTTCCCATTGATTACTTTTATGCTTTGGAAATGTTTGTCTTGTTTTCACTGCTATTCTCTCAGCTCTGCTCATCATTTTAAAGGGTATCTCTCCACTGAATGCTATTTCTCTAATGACAGCTATTTTCTCTTTCATTGATATTTCCTTCCTGTGTTTTCACTATGTGGTTTCTCAGTAAAATTATATTTATTTACTTATTATCCCATTTATATAGCCAACTTCTTGCTTGAAAGCATGTGCATTTACAAGTATTTTTATATTTTTAGGTTCAGGTTCACTCTGAAGTATGTAGTTCTTAACTTTTCTTTAGTTAAACAATCTCTCTTGCATGCTTGTTCCAACTGGGTGGAGTCTATGCAGATTTACTTCAAAAATAGGCAGTTACCAAAAGACTTTCTTCCAACAAAGAAAAAGACTGTTAAAGACTATAGATGCAGATATTTAAAAAGTGAGTTTCACCAGTTTCCTTGAGAAGGAGGCATACAGTGTGACAGTCCTTTTTACACTAGCCCTACTAGTGTGATACTCTTTTACATTAGCAGCATCTGTCTGGGTCTATGACCATTCACTACAGCCAACTCATCATGACCAAGTTGCCATTCCCAATTCACCATGGCCAACTTGCTGCAGGATAATTCATCACAGTCAACTCAACGCAGGACAAGAGTTACACTAATATTAAAAAAATTAGTGGAATAGAATCATTAAAGAAGGGATGCAAAAGGAGGGATGGAACGAAATGTGAATGGCAAAAATTAAAATCATTTTTATTTATTTTAAATAATTAGAATTGTTAAGTTGTCCCATTGCAAGTTATCCTGCAGCGAATTGGCCATGGAGAGTTGGCCACAGCAAGTTGGCTATGGCAAGTTGTCCCATTCCCATCTGCTTTGCCCCCAGATTGATGTGACAGGACACAATTCTTTTATTTATATACATTTATACACCACTGAAGGGTCTCTAATAGGTTTTTAGCCTAATAGGTTTTCTTCTTCGTCTTCCAGGAGTAGGGAATGTTTCTTAAGAAAGGCCTCTTCCTCTTCTACTGTTTTAACTCTAACTCTGCCCCCCTCCCAGAAAACCAACATTCCTTCAGGCATTAGCCATTTGAACCAAATCCCTTTTTAAACAATTTTTTAGATAAAAAGGAATACTTCCTTCTTATCTCTCTAATTTTCGCTTCCTCCTCTTTTTTGTAGGTTTAGTCATCCACCATCAATTCAGCCTCAGCTTTTAAGAACTGCTTGCTTCACAGCCTCCCAGGCCTAGAAGCAAAAGGCTTTTTTACACAGCAAACTTCCGGATGTTGGCTTCCAAGGTTGTTCCCTCAGGAGAGGCAACTCTCATCTGCAGTGAATTGGGTTGTTACACCCACCCTGCAACTGATCTTGAAGCATTCAGAGCTCTCTTTCTCTTTCTCAATGGAACTGTAACTTTCACTTAATTGGACATAGGTAGATGATGGCTCTCTAGCATTTCAGGCCTAAAATGCCTGACCACCCTCTGTCTCCAACTTATATTTATTTACTTGTCCAACTTAGGAACTGACCATCTCACTCCGAGAAATGTGCACCTATAAAATACATTCAGAGAAATCTATGACATTTTTTAAGGTAACTAAATGTTATTTTTCTGGAAATAATCTATGCTTTCCTGGAAATATGCACTTTTTTTTTTAAAGCCAATTTTTGCAGCATATATAGCAGAACAGGCGCCTGATTTCTTCAGGATTGGTAAGTGGAGGAATCTCTAGCCCAGAGATGGCTAACCTTTTTGTTGTTTGGTGCCAAAAATGTGAGCGTGTGCATCTGCAATAGCATGTGTGTGTGTCGGCACCCATAATGCAAAGTACGGCCCCACATGTGCATGCCTGCACAACTGCCCCCACTGCACTGCCATCTTTAAGCTGAGCTCGGTAATTCCTCTGTGGGGCAGAGTGGCGTTTTCGCCCTCCCCAGGCTCCAGTAAAGCCTCCGGAATCTGGGGAGGGCGAAAAACGGCCCAAACGGGCCTACCAGAAGTTTGGAAATGCCGAAAATAAGCTTGGTGACGTGTGCATGCGCACTGGAGCTAACAGGTCACGTGCCAGCAGATATAGCGCGTGTCATAGGTTCTAGTCATTGGTTCAAAATGTGCCATTTCAGACATTCCATAGATTTCTTATGCTAGCCAAAAAAGAGAGTCAAATATGGAAGCTGGATCATTGTTTTAAAGATGAGTATAGCTTTCTTCTGGAAGATTTATATTCCCTGTTCAGAAGTTGCCAGAATGATAGATGTAACCAAGGAGGACTAGACAAAGCAGAAGACAGTTTTACTAATGTTCTTTGTAATTTTCCCAAAGCATGAGTTATAAATCACCTGCACCACTTCCAGGGGTGGGATCCTACTGGTTTAACAACTGGTTTGTTGAGCACACGCTTCGTGTGCATGCACAGTTTAGAGAATACTTATCAGTAGTGGGTTGCCAATTTTTTCACTACCGGTTCAGGCAGAGCCTCCCACCTCCACTACTACCAGTTGGGCCAAACTGGGCTGAACCGGGAGCAACCTACCACTGATACTTATGTTCCAGATTGCTTCTCGGGAAGGAAAACAGCTGAGGCACAGCAATCTACTCTGCTGTGCAACTCAGCTGAGAATATAAAGGTAGGTAAAGTGCAGGGGTGGATAGGCGGGCCCACTTGTAAGTGGAAGCGAATCGTTTGCTCCAAGCTGGTCTTTGGAGCTACCGGTTTGCCCGAACAAGTCTGAACTGGTAGAATCACACCCCTGGCTACTTCTAAACATTAAATTTTTAGATTAAGATTAATTAGATTATTCCTTTAAGGAATAAGGAGTGCACCATTCGTGGCTCTCACTGCTATATCCAGTGACTTTCACAGTCACACACAAGAAATGGCAGTGATTGAATCTGGGACATTCTGATAAGAGATCTGCTCTCAATCCCTGAACTATGGGTTTTTCCCAAGGGACAAAGCTAAATGGTAATAACAACAGCTATGGAATTGCCATCCATTAAAAGAATGTGTTTACTCCCTACATTTTTGTAGGGCATAAGTGGATAATTTTTATTTCTCCAAGTGCTGCTGTTACTTCAAGTGTTCAGTGCAGAAATGGTAGAAACAAGATTTAAGGAAGATTAAGGACCCCTGGGATTTTTCTGACTGTTCTTAAAGTTAAAAGCAGTTATAGGTTTTCCTGTCGACAAGAAATACCATTCTTCTCTTGCACCAGCAATTTCACAACTATTTTTAATTCTGCAGAGAAAATTAAAATATACATGAAAAAGCCAATGGCACCAGTCTGCCTCTCTTCAAAGTAGCACATTGGGTAAAAAAAATCACTGTGTTACTTTGAACAGCTCAGATTGTGTTTTATTATTCAAGGTAACTAAGATACGTAAACATTGAAAAAAAATTCTCTGTGTTCTAGTTGTGGGCCTGGCTCCAAACTGATGATGTACGTGGCCCCTCCCCTCGGGAATGTTGGAATCCAATTTTTGGGAATGCATCTATAGAAACAGGAGGCTCCAACAAAAGATAATATTTGTAGCTCAGTGTTGAACAGTGGGATCCTTGATGCTCTCTGACCTTGGTGGTTTTCTTGCAGATGTTTTTTTATCCAACTAGGTAACCTTATTAGTGTTAGAAAGGAGTGGGGTTTGCCATCATTTTATATACTAGTCATCTGCCCTGTCCCCCGTTGGGGAGAATTTTCTTGCGGTGTTTTTCTTCTGCTTGATTATTGGTCTAGTATTAGGAAGTTGTCTGCAGATGCTTGCTTCAACAAAGAAAGTGTGATGAGAAGGAACATGGAGTTACAATGCCAATTTCCCTCATGTGATTCTAATGATCATGAAAGCTAGAATGCTTAAATTAGGTAGGTGCGTAAGTTACTCATCTAGATCAACCAAGGAAGTCATAAAAGATTAGCTCCAATTATATTCACTATATCCTAAAATATCTGGATGTATATACTTTAAATTCATATTGGATTCAGTCCTGTGCCCTCTTTTTTATAAAAAAAAGTATTTAAGAAGGGACATGTGCTACTTTACAAGAAAGTCAACACAATTAGTAGAATACTGTAGAGAAATATGTATTTTAAATAAATAATTTGGGCTGTAATCTCAGCTGATCTAAATGGGCATACCAGAGCCATTTCAAAGCAACTAACTTACCTCCAACAGTCATGCAATTTATTTCAAATGTTAATTATCTCCCTCTGAAAGAACACATAAAGTAATTGAGATTCTTGCTGGCATGCCAGCTAATATTTATTTGCCCTGGCCCTCGGCCAGCAGTTTTAACGGTGGAGTGTTAAAACTGGAAAAGAGAGAACAGGCCCGTTATTTATTATTATTATTACTATTGATAAGAATACTTTAATTAATATGGCTGTATAACTGTATTTGGCCAAGAGCATTTTAATAAGTTTCTGATATTGGTCATCATGCATCATAGTCATGCAGCTTGCAAATAAGTGCTATTTCTGGAATGGCTTTTGAGAATGCCAAACTCTACAATGTTATGACAAACGGCAGGCATCTAATAACTTTCTACTTTAAAAAAATTAGTATCTCAATATATTCTAAATGAATGTTTCTCCCTACCTCCTCCATAGTCCCTTGCATTATGATGGCATTCTGTTAAGTGGGAAAGAATCCCAATGTCTTTTATCTTAACTGGGACATCATTCATCTACCCACATTTTTGCCACAGATTCCTTTTATACAGCTTATCTTGCTCCCCAATTAAAGGATTGTTTTGAAAGTATTAACTTATCAAGCTCGGAAAGTTAATCGAAACTGAAATGACAAAGAATAAGACGCCCCCTGAAAGCAGAGGAATGTATTATTTCATGAATTTAATGAAGTGGATTCCAGCTGATTTTGTTGCAATGTGGAATAACATGAGTGAAAATGGGTCGATACTGGTTTCCATTGTGAAGGTTACTGGAAGCAGACGGAGAGTGATGGCCCCCATTAAGCCCAAAATGCTTTACATTATTTCTAGAACAATTGCTATGATCTGGTGCCCCAAAGGCTCCATTCAGAAACAAAACCCACAAACAAATGTAACATAAAGTATGAAATATTTTCCCCCTTCTCATCTTGTTTCAAACATGCACACACCCTGAGCCTTGAGTCTGCCTCCAGAAATCTCCATTAATTACTCTTGTAGATCCTAAAACTTGCAAAGTTTCAAAGGAGGGATTTGCTTAGACGGAGGTTCCAAAGTCTTTTCGAATGTAGCAATAGTATTTATTTATTTATTTATTTTATTAAATTTATACCCCGCCCTTCTCCAAACGGACCAGGGTGGTGCACAGGAATTTAAAAATACATACAAAATCAATAATTTTTTTTAAAAAAAACGTATTTAATAACCGTCCTGTGCTAAAACCAAATTAAAATCCCCCCAAAATTTAAAACTGTCTAAAATAGTCAATTGCAGAGGTTACGCTAGGCCGGCTAGATGAAAAAAATGTGTCTTTAGACACTGGCGGAAGAGGCGGAGGTCGGAGATGGTGCGAAGTTCAGGGGGAAGGTCGTTCCAAAGGGCAGGGCCCGCCACAGAGAAGGCCCTTCCCCTGGGTGTCACCAGTCGGCATTGTCCGGCCGACGGCACCCTGAGAAGGCCCTCTCTGTGGGAGCGTATCGGTCTAAGGGATGTATGGGGCAGGAGACGGTCTCGCAAGTAACTAGGTCCCGAGCCATGGAGCGCTTTAAAGATGGTCGTCAAAACCTTGAAGCGCACCCGAAAGACCACAGGAAGCTAGTGCAGCTCACGCAGCATTGGTGTTATATGGGAGTGTCTAGGCGCTCCCGTAATCACCTGCGCGGCTGCATTCTGGACTAACTGTAGCTAGCAATAAGCACTTATATACTGCTTCATAGTGCTTTTTACAGCCCTCTCTAAGCAGATAAAAGAATCAGTATATTGCCCCCAACAATCTGAGCCCTCATTTCACACTCCTCAGAAGGATGGAAGGCTGTGACAACCTTGAATATGCTTTGCAAAGGAACATAAACCTATCACTTCTGGAAACAATGTCAAGCAACCATTGTGTGCCACCTCCATCTCAGCCTTCTCCTGCAGGTTCTGTGCTGTGGGAGAAATCTGAGAGTTTTCATCATCAGGCTCTGCAGCAGAAGGCAGAGGAGAGCCTTCTTTGGCCATAGAAGAGGTTGGCTAAGTGGCTTTGGAAAATGCTACCTGGTTTAGGCCAGCATTGCCTGAAAGTGGTTAGCCTGAGGCTGCTTCGGCAGATTCTGTAGAACTGGTAGACCAGGGAGCTTCAGTGAACCCTGGAGGAATTCCTATAGCACACAGCTTCATAGACTGCCCAGTCAGGAAACAATTCAACCAACATTGAGGGACGTTGAGAGGAGTTAAATCAGTTTAAGTTGCCTTGAATTACTTTATCAGGGCAAATCATTTTATCTTTTGACTTCAAGTGAATCATGGCACATCCAGTACAAAACTTGCAGTCAAAGCAAATTCAAATCACTTTGTACAGGTTTAATAATTTCAAGTGGAATTGAAAGGGAAAGGAAGGAAGCATATTTATTTTACCTTTTTTAAAAAAATGGCATTGACAACAGAATATGAACCTAGAGGCATTGACAGAAGATGCAAGGAGTGTGGGTATCAAGTGATAAAACATGCATTGCAATACCACAACACAAATTCCATCCCTTTTGATCAAGTAGAAAAGGGCATTGTGGTGCTACAGTGTTCATTTTGGTGTCATTATGGCTCACTCTGGATATCTGTAGCAATCCCACTAAAAGGCTCAGTGCAATTCTTGTGTGCCTGTATCTTATGTTCACCAACAACCAATATTCTTAATTTCATATAACTTTAAGATTTGCATCCATCTCTTATTTGTGTGCGTCCTTTTCCCCCCCTACGACAGGTAGACCTCAATATGTGACCACAATTGAGCCCAAGTCTCCATTGCTAAGCAAGAGAGTTATTAAGTGAACTTTGACCATTTCACAACCTTTCTCGCCACAGATGATAAGTGAATCACTGCAAGAGAGCCAAGGAGGTGCAGTGGTTGGAGTGCAGTACTGCAGGCTACTTCAGCTGACTGCTAGCTGCAGTTCAGCAGTTCAAATCACACCGGCTCAAGGTTGACTCAGACTTCCATCCCTCCAAGGTGGGTAAAATGAGGACCCAGTTTGTTGGGGGCAATAGGCTGACTTTGTAAACTGCTTAGAGAAGGCTGTAAAATGCTACATAAGTCTAAATGCTATTGCTATTGCTAATGGTTGTTAAGCAAGTCCGTCTTCCCCATTGAATTTGTCAGAATGTCACAAACTGTGAACGCATAACCCCGGGACACTGCAACCACCATAAATACATGCCAATTAAGTCATTTTTTTTCAGTGCTGATGTAACTTTGAATAGTTACTAAATGAATGATTGTTACTTGAGGACTACCTGTACTTGACAATAAAATACATTTTACTTCTCTATTTCATTTTGTCTTCAGCCCTGAGTAGCCCGCTCTATGATTCTACAATAAGTATTAAAGACTCAGATTTTTCACTTCTTCTTTACATTTTTCACATTCAAACTGTTCCTATTTTTTATATCTCTGTTTGGATTGATTGGTTTATGAGATTTGTGGCTGCATCTGTAGATAGTAGATTTATCACATACTGTGGCTGATTTAGCATTATGGCCCTGGGGTTCTTGATGCTCTTTGAGTTTGGGGATTTTCTTGCAGACATTTCGTTACCAAACTAGGTAACATCATCAGTTCACAAAATGTTCGCAAGAAAACAAGCAAGCTTAGAGGGCGTTAAGGAGCTCAAGTTCGAACTTGAATTACAAATATTCTCTTCTAGCAGCAGTACAACTTTATTTCTGAATCAAGAAATTTGCACGGAATTAGAATAGCTGTGGCTCCTGACCCTTCCTACTTAACAATTTATGCATCTTGGATTATGTCATCTTGCCAACCTGGACTGCTGGGATTGTCATCGCTAAGCAATGCAGTTAGATGACATTGCACTTTATGATTGTATTGCTTAGCAACAGCAATCCCAGTCCAAATAATCTTTTAGGTTAATGGGCTACAATTGTCTAAGTATATATCCTTGGATTTCAGTAATGTTATTTCTGAGTAGATTTCAAACTGATAATTAGAAATATATACTCCTCTCTATTTTTAGAGGCACGATTTAGTGGAAAGGATCTGCTGGTAGATGTGTACATAACTTGTAAAAGATGAGAGTTTTTATTTTTATTCACTTGCTTAATTAGAACCATAGAAGACTTTAGATGGTATATTAGTAGTGTAAAAGAAATGAATGCCAGTTTTGATGGTGGCAGCAGAGACAGAGAACAGAGCTAATGGGTTTTCCATAGCCTGGAAAATGTGAAAAAAAAAGTGTTCAAATAGAATGTGAAACACAGCTATTAACATTTTATTATTTCTGTTTTTTAAACAGCATTTTTTCAATTGTAGAAAATATTCATAAAATGACATTTTGGGCCTAATTTAACTCACCTTCTTGATTCCCCCCCACCCCCACCATTGGAAGTCCTTTCTGAACAAATGCATTATTTTAATCAAGACATGTACAATATTTGTGTGCAAATAGGTTTTAGGTTTAGGTTTAGGTTCTTTTGGTTTTTTATACTGCCCTACTCCCGAAGGACTCAGGGTGGTGTACAGCCAGAGTAAAACAAATATATAAAAGTTTAAAAAGATTTTAAAAGACATATTAACAATTTGGCCTAAAAATGGAAAAACCCAACCAACCCTGATTAAAATTAATAAAAATTTGTAATTTAAAAATCATTTTTATGCCAGCCCTGCTTGTTGGAAAAAAAAGGTTTTGAGAGCACGGCGGAAGGTGCGTAAGTCAGGAATAGTTCTTAATTCCGGGGGCAATTTGTTCCAGAGGACTGGTGCTCCCACAAAGAAGGCTCTCCCCCTGGGTGTCGCCAGTCGACATTGTCTAGCCGACGGCACCATGAGGAGACCCTCTCTATGGGAGCGTACTGGCCGGTGGGAGGCTCTCGGTGGCAGAAGGTGATCTCATAAGTAAGTACCCAGGTCCTAAGCCATGGAGCACTTTAGATAAAGGTTTCCATAGGAACCTTTAGATATTTTTGTGAATAAAATCATTAAAAGTCACTCTTAAAAGGCCCATTTGGCTTCGGAGGACGCGGCCGGCCCCTTTGGGGTGATCGGCAAGGGCCGGCCCAGCAAGTTGAAGACCCAGCCGTCACACTGAGGCCTTTCCAACGCCGGTGAGTGTGACGGCTGAGACGGGAGGTGCGGGGGGAGCCCGGAGGAAAACGCCGGAAAAAAAACGCCGGCAGGCCGGAAAGTCGGAGGCCCTAGCGGAGGCCAGGCAAAGGCTGGAGGCTCTGGTGGACTGATAGAGCGGCGGCAGAGGGAGCGCCGGAAGGCCGGAGGCCCTGGCAGAAGCCGGTGGAGGCCGGAGGCCTCAGATGGAATGGAGCGGCGGCGGAGAGCGCCGGAAGATCCTGAGGCCCTGGCGGAGGCTGGTGGAGGCCGGAGGCCCTGGCGGAGCGGCGGCGGAGAGCGCCAAAAGGCCGGAGGCCCCAGCGGAGGTTGGCGGAGGCTGGTGGCCCCCGGCGGAGGGGCTGAGCGGCAGCGGAGCGCTGGAGGGAGCGGCAGCGGAGCGCTGGAGGGAGCGCCGGAATGCCGGGTGGTAGGAAAGGCGGAGCGGCGGCGGAGCAGTGGCGGAGCTGCGCGGACCATCTCAAACCCGGCGGAGGCCCCCGTGGAGCAGCGAGGCCGGGTGAAGGCCTCCACAGGGGATGGCTGGTGAGGTTGGCGGCCGCAGAGGGACGGGAGGTGCGGCGGACCGATGGAGCGCCGGAGGCCCCAGCAGAGGCCTATTGGAGTGGTGGAGGCCCTGGCTGAGGCCCTGGTGTGGGGTGGCGAGCCTGCGACGCGGTGAGGCCCTGTGGAGGCCTGATAGAACAGTGGAGGGAATTTTCCTCCCCCCCCAGGACTCCCCGATAAAACATCTACGGGGAGGGGGGGCGAGAGCGAAGCAAGGCCAGCCCAAAGGAAAAACAGCTCCAGCCACCCCGTGGAAAGCCTCTACCCGAGGAAGAACTGACTGACTCTTATGATCTATTTTCCCTGTTGATTTGACTTGCACTTGCACTTTATCTAGGCGTTTCCTCCCTTTAAAGCCAGCAATGGAGCCACGGGATGGTTTTTTATTCAAGGTCCGACCTCCTCGATCTGCGAGAGTCCCCCCTCTCGCAGGTTTGGCCCCTTAGTTTATCTCGGGCCCACCTCAAGGATGGGTTAATTAATCCAGAGAGGTGGAAAAAACGCAAGCTCAGGGGGTTTTTAAATAAATTTTTAATTAGGCTTTTAAGGGGTTCTGGGGTGGGGGAGGGGTTTAAAAAAAGATATAGACAGATGGAGATTGAAACAGTGATCAATAGTAAGGGCCAGGATAGCAGTCGACGGCGGGAAGCGGAAGGCGAAAGGAAGGGGGATACTCGAGTCGTTCCACAGGAGGGCATACCAATTCAGAGGGTCGTGGGGAGGGGCAGGACCGAGGGGAGACAATTTTCATCCTCCCGGTTGGTGGCACGTAGCCGTTGGTTGCAAGCGGTCGGGTGCCACAACCCCCGCAGGCTAGGTGGCCAGGGAATACAGAGCCAGGGTCTGCGGCTGATGTTTTGCAACGCCAGGTCCGTTGTCAACAAAGCCCCCCTCATTAGTGACCTTGTGTCAGAGGGGGAGCCGGACCTGGTAGGGATTGCGGAGACCTGGTTGGGCCACGAGGGAGGTCATCACCTCGTTGAAATGTGCCCACCAGGCTACCGCGCATTTCATCAGCCGCGGGCCCTAGGCAGGGGTGGTGGGGTAGCGGTCATTATTAAGGAAGGCCTGGAGCCGAGAGAGACCATTGTGCCTCAGACCTCCGGCTGTGAGTCCCTATGCATGAAGTGGGGCCTTGGGAGGCAGTTGGGCTTGCTGGTTGTATACCTGGCTCCCCGCTATGTAGCAGCAGCCCTGCCCGAGCTCCTGGAGGTGATCGCTACGGTGGCAGTGGAGACCCCCAGACTCATAGTCATGGGGGACTTTAATCTGCCATCATTGGGCGAATCATCCGTGGTAGCTCGGGAGTTCATGGCTTCCATGACGGCCATGGACCTGACCCAAGTAATTCAAGGCCCCACCCATGAGGGTGGACATACGCCGGACCTCATCTTCGTCTCGGGCCAATGGAAGAGTGATCTGGGTATAGGGGACATAGTCATCACACCCTTGTCATGGTCAGACCACTCACTTCTCCGACTCGACTTTCCGACCGCTGCTCCCCTCCGCGGGGAGGCGGAACCAGAGTTACCAATCTGGTACCGCCCCAGGCGCTTGATGGACCCGGATGGGTTCCAGACAGCGCTTGGGCCATTTCCTGTATCCCTGACCCGCGCCCCGATGGAGGACCTCACGGCCGCATGGAATAGTGCGGCCGTGGGAGCCTTAGATCGGGTCGCGCCCTTGCGGCCTCTCTCGCGGCGGCGAACCACCCTGGCTCCTTGGTTTACTGAGGGGCTGCGGGTGATGAAACGCCGCAAGAGATGCCTAGAGAGAAGATGGAGGGCTAGCCGCTCTGAATCTGACCGGACACAGGTAAGAGCCCATTTACGGACTTACATTGTGGCGCTGAGGGTGGCCAAACGTCATCATTGTGCCACCCTCATAGCATCCGCAGAAAACCGCCCTGCCGCCCTGTTTAGGGTGACCCGTTCCCTCCTTCAACAGAGGGAGCGGGAAGCCCCGCTACAGGGTAGAGCAGAGGAATTCGTGATTTTTCTGCAGGAGAAAACCGCCCAGATACAGAGTGAGCTAGCCCCCATTCATGGCCCAGTGGGATGCCACGAGAGAGATCTTGTTTGGGAGGAGTTTGACCCCGTTACTTCCGAGGATATGGACAGGCTACGTGGGCGACTGCGAGCCACCACATGTTCATTGGACCCGTGCCCCTCCTGGCTTGTACTGGCATCCTGGGAGGTGACACGAGGCTGGCTCCAAGAGGTTATCAACGCATCCTTGAGTGAGGGTTCCTTGCCTGCCTCCCTAAAAGAGGCTATGGTGAGGCCCCTCCTCAAGAAGCCCTCTTTGGACCCAGCTCTTTTGAACAACTACCGTCCAGTCTCCAACCTTCCCTTCTTGGCGAAGGTTGTTGAGAGTGTGGTGGCACAACAGTTTCCCCGTCACCTGGAGGAAGTTGACTATCTAGATCCGCGCCAGTCCGGCTTTCGGCCCGGGCATAGCACCGAGACGGCATTGGTCGCGTTGGTAGATGATCTCTGGAGGGCCAGAGATGGGGGATGTTCCTCCATCCTGGTCCTATTAGACCTCTCGGCGGCTTTCGATACCATCGACCATGGTATCCTATTGCATCGGCTGGGGGGGTTGGGGGTGGGAGGCACCGTTTTACGGTGGTTCTCCTCCTACCTCTCTGGCCGATCGCAATTTGTGCGGGCAGGAGAGCAGAGGTCAACCCCGAGACCCCTCACATGCGGGGTGCCTCAGGGGTCGGTCCTCTCGCCTCTCCTGTTTAATGCATACATGAAGCCGCTGGGTGAGATCATCCGTGGTTTTGGGGTAGAATACCATCTGTACGCTGATGACACCCAGCTGTACATATCTACCCCAAACCACCCCAACGATGCCGTAGCGGTGATGTGCCAGTGCCTGGAAGCCGTGCGGATCTGGATGGGAAGTAACGGACTTAGGCTCAACCCGACCAAGACCGAGTGGCTGTGGTTTCCGGCTGCCCGATTCAACCAGCTTTCTCCAACGCTGGCCATAGGGGGCGAACACCTTGCCCCTGTGGATGGGGCGCGCAATTTGGGTGTCCTCCTGGATACCCGGCTGTCTATGGAAGAGCAAGTGACAGCCGTGGCCAGGAGGGCGTTTTACCAGGTTCGCCTGGTTCGCCAATTGCGCCCCCTATTGGATCGGGACGCCCTTCGCACAGTCACTCATGCCCTCGTGACATCCCGACTGGACTATTGTAACTCTCTCTACATGGGGCTCCCCTTGAGGTTCACCCGGAGGCTTCAGTTAGTTCAGAATGCAGCCGCGCGAGCAATTATGGGCACCTCTAGGTTTGCCCACGTAACACCGCTCTTGCGCGAGCTGCACTGGCTACCTGTCGTCTTCCGGGTGCGCTTCAAGGTGTTAATTATCATCTTCAAAGCGCTCCATGGCTCGGGACCTAGCTATCTGCGAGATCGGATCCTGCCCCACACATCCTCACGACCGATTCGCTCCCACAGAGAGGGGCTTCTCCGGGTGCCGTCCACTAGACTTTGTCAGCGGGCGACGCCCAAGGGAAGGGCGCTCTCTGTGGCGGGCCCGGCCCTCTGGAACGACCTTCCCCCTGATATTAGGACGACCACTGACCTCCGCTCCTTCCGTTTAAAATTGAAGACCTATCTTTTTCGACTGGCCGGCCTTGAATAGTTCTCTCTGTCTATTGACTCCAAATTTTAGTGGGTTCTTAATTTTATATTTTTAGCACGGGTAAATATTATTTAATTCTATTTTAATGTATGTATGCTGTATTTATTGTATATTGTTTTTAGCTTTGCCTGTGCACCGCCCCGGGTCCCTGTGGGGAGAGGGTGCGGTTAATAAATTTCAATTTCAAATTTCAATTTCTATTGGCAAGGTTGAATTTAATCCCATCACATCCCATTGTATTTATGACCAAAAAGCTCAATAGCAAATTTACAAACGTAATCTAAATTTGGTAAAAGAGATAAAACAGTTTCACAAGTAAAATATTTAGCAAAAATTACACAATAGACTTAAAATCCAACATATTGATTTGTTTTTATAGTCGTATTAAAAAATCTGGCCGTTTTAGATTTTCACCTGCAAATAATTTTTGTACCTACTGAGAATAATCTTTTCCTAGTTTGGATTTTAAATTAGGCCAGGTAACTTCCCCATGAAGACACTTACAAAACTCGCAATACAATAATGTACCGTTTCAGGATCAGTACCAATACAGAGACAAAATCTCCGAGTGATGAAAATTGGCAGGGTTCCCAATGCTGTCAGCTGTTTTCCTTTGGGGACTGGCGCATCTAGTTCCTTGTCACCGTCATAGTTTGGCACAGCTAAGTGACCTGCAGGGAAGCCTTCCATTTGTAAAAGGTCAAACATTCTTAGCCTTCAGCTTTTGAAATGAAGCAGAGAAAACAGTTTCAAAGCTATTTGCTTCCCAGTTCTTTGACAGCTTTTGTCCTGCCTTCCTGTAAGAGATATTTGCTTTCATAGTCACAATCCTTTAAGTAAATATGACGCTTGTGGCTACAGAAAACCATTTGATTGCTTTCTTTGAGTCAAAAAGCTTTTATCTTGTTTTTAAAATCATAAAGCCCACCAGGCATTGGGATTTTCAATGCTATCCCTTCCATATATTTTAGGTTAGCAGAGAGAGATGGTGATAGTGCAACTCTGGCAATAGACAAAAGGATTCTCCCCCCTACCCCACCCCCAAATGTTCACCCTTGTTTATTTTACTCTAAAACATTGTTCTTCAGTATTCATGGTGGACTTATAGTAATTTCCTAAACTACATAACCTAGAATAAGGCTTTCAATATATTACATCATTATATATAATCACACCACACAAACATAAACACACAGAGAAAGACCAGCTTGTTTAAGATCGAAGAGAAGCATATTTAGGATTGTTTAAAGAACAGGAAAAAAAAAAAGCTGAAAGCAGCACCAACCTAAACCTGACTTATTTTGAAAAAAATTAAGCCAGGCCAGCCTGCTAGGTGATTTACTGATATTATTCTTTTTAGTATTTTGTATTTGGAGAGGAGACCACCAGGAAATACCACAGTTAATTGGAAAGGTGAAAAACTTTCCCAGAAACAAGCGAGGGCAAATCATTTTCTTATTATTGCCATGAAAGTGCAAGGATCCGTGAATCACCAGGAGAACCACAACCGAGTGATCTCAATGTACATTAGCATCCATTGAGTATGAATCTAACCTGACTTTATAGAAAATTGGAGGATGAACTTTCTGCAGAATTTAGACTGAGGGACCCGAAAAAAGAATGGGTGGGAGATTTCATTTTATGCATATTTTATGTTAACTGTAATTACTCATCAGTCATGTATTTAATATTTTTTTCTTTCTGTCACATTAAAAATTACAATTTGGTAATGACTTTTGAGGCTCTGGGAGATACATCCCAGACCTTCAGAGTCTAGTATAAATCCTTTTGTTCCTTTGTTTCCAAATTCATAATACTTTTGGATTAACAATTAAATAGATCTTTTCTAAGTGGAGTAAGTTTTAAGAGAATTATTATATAATTGCTTCCTCTCCCTTTCTTTCACAAGAAATCCCCCCCCCCTTTTAAAAGTTCCTACCTGTCTCCATTTTGCTGTTCCTAGTAATATTATTGATCCTCTATTACAGGGGTCTCCAACCTTTGTAACTTTAAGTCTGAAGGACTTCAGACTTAAAGTTGCAAAGGTTGGAGACCCCTGCTTTATTAGACTGGTTTTTAATATAGTCACTAGTCTTTGTCTTGTTTTCTATTATTATTTATTTCCATAGCAAGAGTATATTAAGTAATTACTTAGTTTATCAATTAAAATTCTGAAAAATTAAAACAGTTCTTACATATTGACAGCCAAATGGGAGGTTACACCCAGGTCCTCCAATCTGGTGGGAAAATACTGAAAGCTGATTGGCTGAGCCGTTTGACAGCTCCCTATAAAAGGGCAAACTGTCAAATGGGCCAGTGCTGGGTTTGTAAATAGTTTTCTAATAAAGAGTGCAGAGAAGAGCAACCAAGATGATTAGGGAACTGGAGACTAAGACATATGAAGAACGGTTGCAGGAACTGGGTATGTCTAGCTTGATGAAGAGAAGGACCAGGGGAGGCATGATAGCAGTGTTCCGATATCTCAGAGGGTGCCACAAAGAAGAGGGAGTCAAACTATTCTCCAAGGCACCTGGGGGCAGGACAAGAAGCAATGGGTGGAAACTAATCAAGGAGAGAAGCAACTTAGAACTAAGGAGAAATTTCCTGACAGTCAGAACAATTAACCTCTGGAACAGCTTGCCTCCAGAAGTTGTGAATGCCCCAACCCTGGAAGTCTTTAAAAAGATGTTAGATAGCCATTTGTCTGAAATGGTATAAGGTTCCTGCCCACGCAGGGGGTTGGACTAGAAGACCTACAAGGTCCCTTCCAACTCTGCTATTGTATTGTATTGTATTGTATTGTATTGTATTGTATTGTAAAGAGCTGTTATTTGTCACTGAAGCATGAATCTGTCTCATCCATTCACCCTATCTAACAACAGTAGTATATAAGTATGCATGTCTGTATTATATAGGCTAGGAAGTGGGAGACTGTGTGTTAGGCATGAAAGCTGGTTGGGTGATCTAGGGCTGGTCACTGTCCAACTCACCTCATAGGGTTGTCTTCTGGGAAAAATAGGAGGAGGTAGAAGACATGTTAGATATGTTCACTGTCTTAAGGTTTTTAAAAAAAATATCAAATAAACAAACAAACATCACATTTAGAGACTGTTCATCTGTCTCACAGTGCACCTCCTACCACATACCTCCCTTAGACCTGTCCGCTCCCAAAGGGAGGGTCTCCTGAGGGTGCCGTCGAACGGTCAATGCCGGCTGGCGACTCCCAGGGGACGAGCCTTCTCTGTGGCAGGCCCCGCCCTCTGAAATGACCTGCCCCCCGACCTCCGTACAATCACGGACCTACGCCTCTTTCGCCAGGCCTTAAAAACATACTTTTTTCATGTGGCCAGCCTGGCATAGTCTTTTATTATTGATTTTTAGCTTGGGTTTTAATTGTGAATTTTTAGCACGGGCTCTCAAATTGATCTAATTTATTTTAACCTTGTTTGATTGTATTTATGACTTCTGCTGTTATTATCCCTGTGCACTGCCCTGAGTCCCATTGAGGAGAGAGGGTGGTATAGAAATATAATAAAAAATAAAATAAAAATAAATAAGACTATATTTTGCTCTTTATAATTGCCTGAAAACTCAAAAAACTGCAAAACAAAATCCACCCCAAACCACTAAAGAGTTGTACCTACTCAAGCCCTTTTCAGATTCACTAAATCAATTGTGAGAGGAGAGAGTTTAATGTAGTATTTTATGAGACGGCTCTTTAATAATGCTTTTTTGAAGGCGTGAAACGTCAGATCAATTGAAAGAAGGCAATCAAGTGCCTAATGCAATGTGTCTTCACCTCATAAAATGCCATTCCCTCAAGAGCAAAGTTGGGCCATCTATGATGTATAGGTAGCATAGAGAGGCAACATTCAGCCATAGCCCTTCAACTCATTTTGAAACAAACAAAACAACCACAAGATCCAGAGCTGCTCATCTGTTTCTAGTAATGTCCCTCATTTCTCTCTTTTGAAAGCATCCCTAAAGCAGCAACCATTTTATTAGTCTATAAATCATGGAAAAGGCTTATAGTGTAATCATGGTCATTTGCTTCTAAATTAGAGCTGGACCATGGCAGTGTCCCTCATCTGTATAAAAACATGAATCCCTTTTAATAAAACCTTCCTGGGTGTGTAGGATGGAATCCCTCCTTGAAGTTTAGTCAAATGGACTGAATTGGTTTTTCTGACACTTGTAGTTTATGTACCTTCAAGACTGTTATGAATCATTCATGGAAGGATTATTTTTAACAACTAGTACATGCTACACAAAGTTCCTAGTGGGGGAACTCTCTGACTAAAGAGCCCTATTAGCAAAAGAAATGTTTAAAACTAAAAACAGTGTTAAATGTCGATTCTGATAATCTAAGGAACAATCCAGGAAGAATTGGGCTTTGACGAATTTAGAAGACATTAATTGATCCACTAGGAAGGCAACTAAAAACTAAGAATGGGGGCCTGCAATCTAACTCGCTATATTTTACAACTCTGAACAGGATTTCATCCCTCCCTCCCTCCCTCTCATTACTTATTCTATCTAGCTAGGAGTCAAAAGAGACTATTTGCAAAAATAGAGTATTGTCCTAAAATTTGCCCCAAACCAAAGGACCACTATGCACTTGGTTGCATTCTGTCTGAACGCGCACGAGAGAAAATGATTAATAGATGGATTGAAAAGGCAGCATCCAACAGCACCTTAAGGACTAAAACGTTTATTGCTGTACAAGCTTCCATAAGAATCTACGTTATCAGGTGCAAAAAACCCCTAAATAAAAGCATTGGAAGCCGAAGTAGAAAGGAGAAAGGGATGTATCTACAAAAGGGACACACTATATCATATAATCAACTGAAATAAGCACTGTTCAACAGCGTGAAATGTGCAATACGATTGTGGATAGGTCCAGGCAAGGAAGTTGATATCAGGTTTGAAAGACATGAAAAACAAATACTGCTTTGAGGGCTTAAAACACAATCTGGTACAAGTCTACTTGTACCAGATTGTGTCCCCATAGAAGTTCAAACGACTTGCTTCCAGGCAAGTATTCTAAGTCATGCCTGATCTAGCAGATTGGACACACCCTGTTTCCCTGAAAATAAGACCTCCCTGGATAATAAACCCAATCAGGCTTTTGAGTGCATGTCCTAAAATAAGCCCTCCCCAGCAAATAAGCCCTCCACATAAATATTGCAACACAGCAGCAGCCACGAAGTGACCACACTTGTTGCCTCCTGCACCTCAAAAATAATAAGACCTCCCCAAAAATAAGGCCAAGTGCTTATTTCAGGAGGGTCAAAAGAAAATAAGACCCTGTCTTATTTTTGGGGAAACACGGTATTGCAGACCACATCAGCCAGAGTGTTGGCTGGTAGGGATGAGAAGGTGGGCCTTTTCTGCAGTGGCCCCAGCTCTGTGGGATATCCTCCCTTTGACAATTAGAATGGCCCCAACCCTGTTGGCCTTTGATAAAGCTTTAAGCATGTGGTTGTGTTCAGAAGCCTGGGGAGTTGAATGTGCTAAGAAATCCATTTCCTGGCTTTAGTGTTAACTGTCCAGGTATCATGGCTGCTGTAGTATATTTATTTTGGATGTTTTAAAAATTGACTTTAATTTGTTATTGTTTTATTTGGAATTATAAACCATGTAGAGTCTTTGATGCTGTTGTGGCTCATCAGGGACTGGCTGAGATGATGATGGACTCTGATAGTGAGGAACAATATCAGTCTGCCCTGGAGGCTAAGGAAGACCCTGGAGGGGTGTTCGGAGGCAGAGCAGGGACCAGAGAGGCTGGTTGACCACCAGGAGGCACCTGAGTCATGGAGCAATGGGGAAGACCAGAGTCAGTTTGTCCCTGATGCTAGAATGCAAAGAGCTGAGAGGCGGAGGCAGCATCTCAGGAGGCAGACTCACAGAAGGTGATTAGGCACCAGATGGTTGTTGATTGACCCCTCCTGGAGAGCTTATAGGTGAGGCAAATGGGAGGGGACATTTACAGGAAACAACTGTTCAATGAAGGAGTCATGAATGTCTGTGTGAGTTGAAGCCTGTGCCCATTCAGTTTCCTGTGAGTTGAAGGCTTGCGTGAAAGTTCGCTGCAAAGCCAAGCCTGTGGCGTGAGTTTCTGGGCTCTCAGCCAAGAGACTGCTTATCTGGCTTATTAACAGTGGCAACCAGCCAAGTTTGGGTTCTTATTTATTCTGAGGCTGCGAACGAAACAGGATGCTATAGAAATTGAATGCATTTTTATAAATCATAAATTTATAGATAAATAATAAATGAAATGAATAAATGAAACAAATACTTAGCTAACTGTCATGCTAGCTGGAGTTGGTGAGATGGGAAGTGCAGTGAACTGGAAGGTGTTAGCTTGGGATGGTGCTCTCAACTTCCAGTTTTACACAAATGAAGAAAACCGGATCTAAGTCTCAAATTATCCTCATTGAACAGTTTCATCAGATTTGCCCAAATCATGACTTTGAAGCCCAAAATCTTTCCCATCTTACCTGATAAGGGGGAGAAGGTGGTGATGATGATAGTGAAACAGACCGTAAGAGACCGTCACTTTGCAGAAAATACACAAATGAATTGTTTTCACAAAACATATTTGAGGAATTCACAATGAGACTGCAGCTCACATCTAGAAAACTTAAAGCTGGGTTAGAAGAGCAGCCAGGATTGAAACTTTCTACTAACAAAAGATTAAACCAAATTAAAGCCAGTGTCCGGCTATACAAGAAATAGAAAGCTGAATGAAGCTCAAAGCTGAAAAGAGCTCCGATAGGCTGACAGTTTAAGAAAGTATTAAGCTGATTAGTTGGCTACATGTGTTAGTGTCAGAAAGCTGATCCCATCACTCAACCCACCTCCCAGCATTCTCCATACGTGGAATTAAACTTGCAATGTTATATGTTGTCGGTAATAATCCTCAAGAAGAGGAAGCCATTGATAAGCTACCACTGGATTGGATTCACTGCTTCAAAGCAAGTCCCTACTTTGATTCATTAATTTGCTTTGATCGGGTGATTAGATGGAACATTTGCCAGGCTAAAACACTGCTTGAAAGCTTTGCACGGTCCTAGTGCTAATGTTTCCCCACAGAAGAGTAGAGGCTGGCGTACAGTTGCATTTGAGTTCAATTTCAAGAGTGTTCATGTTTCCATCTTATCATCCTATTACATCTAGATCATTTATGCAGGCTAGGGTTCTTTACTTTCAAATTGTCTGAAACAATAACTCAATATATGCCTCCGCTTTTTTTCCTCTCCTTGAAAATTAACTTCTTGATTGGTTTCTGTTTTGAATGCATTCTTTTTCAAAGTACTTAAGCTGCCTAATTATGTGCGATCAATTATCTCTACTTTCCAGACTATTACATTCTCCCTTTCTCCATCCTGACCTTGATGTGATGTTAAAAATCTCTAATAAGCAAGACATCCATCTTCACCTACTGGCATTGTCTCTTCTACTCATGGACTGGTCCTTCTGCTTTCCATCATTTTTTCAAAAGTTTTTTCCTCCTTTAATTTGCACAGTAATGTAATTTTATTCTTTAATCCATTTTTTTTTCTTGTAGTGTAAAATCAGGCTACAGTCCAGTATCCAATTTTTTTATTTTTTTATTTTTTTATTTATTTTATTAAATTTATATCCCGCCCTTCTCCAAAAGGACCCAGGGCGGCGCACAGCACCGTGTGCAGATGTTGATCCTAGTTTAAGTGATTGAGACCAGGAGAGTGGGTCTTGAACAAAATACAAAGCAGAAAAGGACAATATGATTATTAGTCTGGGTATGCCTGGATCTAGGCCGGTGAGAGACTCGGACACGATTGTTCTGTGTTTCTCAGAGTTTCAGAAAACAAATATATTATCTTCAATCTGTATGTTCTCTAACCTTTCCCTCTCTACTAGTATATTTTAACCTATTCCACCTCATAGGGCTACTGAACAGAAAACAGGTTGAGAGAGCATTAGCTTTAGCATCTTACATTGCTCAAAGTAAAGACAAGAGCTAATTCAAATAAATAGTATTTTCTTGTTCCTCTTATTTCCTACCCCATCATCCAAGGCCACTGTGTGCTGAAAAAATATACATGAGGGCTCTCTATGATCATATCAGACACAGCCCCAGGGAACTGATAGAGAGGGGAAGTCCTTGATGGAAACAGGTAGAAGTTAACAAATGCATCCTCTAAGTCCCGGTCATGTTAAAAAAATAAATAAAGGGATGTACTCCCAGGTTCTGGAATGAAGGTAACTGAAACAACATCCCTTTTAAACTAACTTCAATGTTACAGCTCGAGGCAAATCAGCACTGCTCTTTTCTCCTTGCGAAGATTTGACGTGAAGGTGCCTTCACCAAGCTCTTATGTGATACCCAGACAGAAGTCATTAAAAATAAAACTGTATCTGTTTCTCGCACATGACATGCCTGAAAATTAGAGGGGATTCAGAAAGTCCTTCCTTTTTTCCGTAGTGACATTAAATTCTACCAAACACAAGTTCTAATTTGCAGATCATTTGCA
Organism: Rhabdophis nuchalis; assembly: GCA_039707465.1. Lineage (NCBI taxonomy): Eukaryota > Metazoa > Chordata > Lepidosauria > Squamata > Natricidae > Rhabdophis > Rhabdophis nuchalis. The sequence goes on along the minus strand of CM077643.1, from coordinate 268,176,322 downwards.
CTGGCACACTTCGGTGTATGTTCAAGGATAGAGAGATATGGAAAGAGACACCTATGGTTTGAGCTGAAGACAACATGTACAAATATCTTCTTTTTTTTTTTTTTTGCTCATAAAAATATCCCTCTAAGTACTCGAAGCTAATGCAACACTTTTAGTATGTGTGGAATTTAGCTTGCAATGCAACGGCTTCCCTTTGCACTGCACTGTATATTCTGATGACTAGAAGTTGCAGATATGACATTATCTGAGTGACCCTAATAGAGGCAGAATTTGGGAAAATGACTAACAGAAATGATTATTTATTTTTGATTATCTGAATCAAAATGATCTGAAGTTCCTGTCTTCTTAGCAATGGAAGATACTTAATTCTTCATTAAGGCCATAGACTATATCAAATTCATATCTGTTGTGGCCTGCTAGCCGTCAGTGGAGCTGTCAACGGATTCGGACAGTGAAGAGGTTGGGAAGGAACATGGGTCAGTCCTGGAGTCTGGGGAAGGCTCTGATGAGGGCTCTGTGTCAGAGGCAGAGTGGGGGCCAGCTATCAGCTGCCTTCAGAGTCAAACATCAGTGAGGCAAATAAACAGCTAGAGCTGGTTCCCAGTGTGCACATGTGGACAGTTGCCAGACGAAGGGAACAACTAAAGAACAGGGGTCGACTTAGGAGTAAGACGAGACGACGAATGATCCTTCCCAGAGGAAATAAAAGAGGAGCAAAAGGGGAGTGGAGTTTGCAGGAGACAATTCTGCCATGTTTTACAGATATCGGCCTGTCAGCTCTCCAAGCCAGATAAGGTCTGTGACCATAAATCCTCCTTTGAAAGACTTTTCTGGCTGTGAATGAGCAGAATTCACAGTGAATTAATAAAAGGGGGTTTTGCCCGGACCAGGAGTTTGTTTCATGCTCTTGGGAAGCCTCGGTCAGAACAATGCAAGGCAACTCTGTTTTATTTTTTTTATCATAATAATGTTCAAATTCAAGAAGATATATTCTGTGTAATGTACTAGCAGTTCACGAAATGTCTTATCAATGGAGTGCTAATTCTGTAATTATGAATTTTTCAAATTTCATAAGATCATAGGAAGACCCCTACTGGATCTTTTCAAACATTCATCTAATCCAGCTTTCCATCTCACATGGTGGTCAACGAAAAGCATAGTTCCAACATATCCTTTTATATGTCCCTTGAAACACCTTGTGATCTGAACAACATGCAGCTTTTCATCTAAATGAAGAACGGTGGCTGGAACTGGGTATGTCCTGTCTTATGAAAAGAAGAACTAGGGGAGACATGATAGCAGTGTTCTGATATCTCAGGGGTTGCCACAAAGAAGAGGGAGTCAAGCTATGCTCCAAAGCACCCGAGGGCAAGACAAGAAGCAGTGGGTGGAAACTAATCAAGGAGAGAAGCAACTTAGAGGAAAGAGAAATTGACAGTTAAAACAATTAATCAATGGAACAACTTGCTTCCAGAAGTTCTGAATGCTCCAACACTGGAAGTTTTTAAGAAGATGTTGGATAACCATTTGTCTGAAGTGGTGTAGAATTTCCTGCCTAAGCAGGATATTGGACTAGAAGACCTCCAAAGTCCCTTCTAACTTCTATTCTATTCTATTCTATTCTATTCTATTCTATTCTATTCTATTCTATTCTATTCTATTCTATTCTACTCTACTCTATTCTATTCTATTCTATTCTATTCTAAATACGTAACTAATATTAATTATAGATGAACAGGAAGGGCAGATACTGAAGCTGAAGTTCAAATACGTTGGCCTCTTAATGAGAAAGACTGTTGGGAAAGACTTACGGCAAAAGGGAAAGGGGGAGGATGAGATGGTTAGATAGTGTCATCAATACAATGAACACGAATTTGGGCAAAGTCCAGAAGTCAGTGGGGGATGGTATGCTATGAACCAAGGGACCCAGACAGTCAGGCATAACTTAGCAACTGAACAACAACATAGATGTACTATGTAACACAGTGTTATATCTTATGTTATTAATGATGAAATGATTTATGAAAATGAAATGTTTTATATATTTGTAGAACATGTCTTAGTTTTCTGGATGATTCCCAGCCAAGGCCATCATTTGATATATAGTGATATCACTAGTATTCTACTGGTTCGGACAGGATCACCTGAACCAGTAGCAGAAATTGCAGGTGGCTCCGCCCATCCATGCCCAGCTCTATGGCATCCCATTTAGGCCATTTTTTTTTTTACCAAAAGTGCATGTGCGGAAGGATCTACGCATGTGCATTGGTGGCGCATACGCTCACATATACAAACTGGTTGGGAAGATAAATGTATACCAGCCCTAAATATCACTAAAGAAAGAGCAAAATATTGAACCAGGAAAATAATTGTCCCTGTGTCCTAGTGGGGGGGGGGGGGAGGAGGAGGAGGAGGAGGAGGAGGAATTGTTGCTAGTATTTCTGTGACTAACTATATTAAGACTTCGTGCTTATCACAACTAAATTTCTGCTTCCCAGAAATGCCTCTATGAACACCCTAGACTCAACGGTAGGAATTACGTTCTCATATGAACACCCTAGACTCAACGGTAGGAATTACGTATCAAAGGACAAGAAATGAGAATCAATGCAAAATGCAGTCCTTTTCCATTTATGTAGCTCAACATCCATGGAAGATGAGCTATTTGTAGGAGATAACATATTTCTACCCATGGCTCTCCTTGAAATGTTATTTATTATTATTATTTATTTGACTTATTAACCGCCCCCTCTCCCCAAAGGGACTCAGGGCGGTGCACAGGAAATTTAAAAAACATAATACATCACAAAATAAATACATGAATACTTAAAACTATATTAAATTAACACCCCATTAAAACTAAACACCCCATTAAAACCAAACCCATAAAACCAATGTAAAAATTTCTCTACTAAAAACTAAGGCTAGGTACGGTAGGTTAGGCCAGGCCGGCCTGTTGGAAAAGGTAGGTCTTTAGTTGCTGGCGGAAGGAGCGGAGGTCCGTGATAGATCTAAGTTCGGGGGGAAGGTCATTCCAGAGGGTAGGGCCCACCACAGAGAAGGCCCTTCCCCTGGGCGTCACCCGCTGGCATTGCCTAGTGGATGGCACCCGAAGAAGTCCCTCTCTGTGGGAGCAAATCAGCCGAAGGGATGTGTGGGGTAGGATACGATCCCCCAGATAGCTATAACAGATAAATGTTGGAATCCTGGGAAAGGAGGCTCCAACAGAAGAGAATATTTGTAGATCAGGTTTGAAATGTGGGGCTCTCTGAGCTTGCTGATTTCCTTGTAGATGTTTCATTACCCAACTAGGTAACTTCATCAAGGCAATAGGAAATGGGATTTGCTCTCGTTATATATACCAGTGGCTTCCCTTGTCAATGTTGGTGAGATTGTCAGTTTGACAGGTAAGGAAATGTTGATATTTCTTCAATATATAACATTTGTCTATACACAGAGCAAGTATACATTTAAACGCATGGCCTGTAGACTTCATTAACATAGTTGATGAAAAGACTGAGGTGTGACCCTACACCTGATCTGTTTCCATTTCTTAATACATGGAGTCTATGCTGGCTAGGGCTAGTTTAATGAATCAGCTAGGTTGATATACTACTGTAGTTTTCATATTACGATCTGAGGGTGATATACACCTTGTTCTCCCCAGATTTACTCAGCAGCTTGGCTCAGGGTTGTGATTTTTCATAATATATGACTGACCATTAAGCAGACAAAACAAGTAATATTTAATCCAGGAATAAAGAATGTATTTAACAGATAGTATATGTGGCTAATGTTTTATAAGATGAAATTTACTAACTCTCTCCTACCCCTAAATGCTGAATTGTTTTTATTGGCCATATTTTTTTTGTTACATGCTTTTAAGCTTTTTAAGGTTTTTTTAGTGATATATGTACTTTGATTTGCAGAATTTCCCTCACAGATATGCATGAATTATTCAAATTGTTTTTAATTTAATCTTCCAATCTAATTGTGCTTAAGATGATTTACAATGAATCATAAAATTATGTGTGTGTGTGTGTGTGTGTGTGTGTGTTATGTTTTTGAGCTGATCAATAAGTCAGGGAGACTAGTATAGATCTATTTCGAGCTTTTTAGCTCTCATCAGCTAGCCATACCCTTACTGGGATTTGAACCGGGGCTGTGTTCCATGCTAGGCAGGAGCCTTAGCCATTAGGCCACCAGGTTCTCTTCCTGATCAGCTGAGACAGGAGGATAAGTATATACTTATGTCACAACACCCTGCTAAGCCCCAATTAAGGGGGGAAGCATACTGCTGTCCTTTTCTGCCTTTCGGCTCATCATCAGAGACCATCTAGACAGAAAGCTATGAGTTCTGTTGTGTAATTTTTTTTATATGTGTGTTACATGTGTGTAACACATTTATTGTACATTTATTGATCAGCTCAAAAATGTAACACACACACACACACGTGTGTGTGTGTGTGTGTGTGTGTATAAAATAAAATCCACTATGTATATTAAAATAAAGTAGAATAATCCTTTAAAATCAAGACTTAGCAGAAATAACCATAAGATAAAGCAATAATAACCATAAGATTCATCCAAGGCTAATAATGAAGAAACCAACTTAATACAACCGCTAAGAGTTAGCTGTTAGTAAGCACAGTTAGTTGCTCCTAAACCAAGGGTGGCCAATCAACAGTCTCAAAAGAGCCATAAGGAATTGTTGAGTTTCCTTTGTGCTGCTTGGGGTCCCTTTGAACCATGCTTGTACACTTAATCCTCTTCACATTGTGCTTAATTAACCCTTGGAGTTTATTATCAGAAAAGCCAAGGTGGCGCAGTGGAGAGCGGAGGTGGCACAGTGGTTAGAGTGCATTACTACAGGCTACTTCAGCTGACTGCTAGCTGCAGTTCAGCAGTTCAAATCTCACCAACTCAAGGTTGATTCAGCCTTCCATCCTTTGGAGGTGGGTAAAATGAAAACCCAGATTGTTGGGAATGTGAGGATATGCAGCTAACAGTTGCTAACAGGGAACAATATGCTCACTCTAAACCGCTTAGAGAGTGCTGTAAAAGCACTTTAAAGTGGTATATAAGTCTAAGTGCTAAGTACTAAGGCAGTATGATGGCCACAACTTCAGATGGTTTTAAGAGGGTTATAAATAATTCATGAAGGAACACAAAAAAATCCCACCTATAAATTGTGTTGTAAGCTCACAAAATGACTCCTCCCCTAAATTTATGCCACTATCCCATTCCTGCCTACACCTGTGAAGAAGCCCTATTTATTTCACAACTCTCACTGCAAGTACCAAAAAAAAGTCAAGCTCAGTGCTACACTTTAGTCTCTTCATGATGTCTCCATCAATGTCACCTTTCTAAGAGGCAGAGCACATGATGGTGGATATAAGTGGAGCAGTTTCCTAAAATGTATTAAGTGGACCACAAGAATCCATTAATTTTAAGCACTTTGCGTGTGTATGTGTGGGGGGGGGAGGAATCATGTTTAGAATGTTGTCATGCCTGGACAAAGATAATTTGTATAATAGTGTAGTGCTAATGATAGTTCAGGATCAATAATAGCAACTTATCAATCATAGCCTGGCAATGCATTTCCCATTGTAGTTAGCTAAAAGCCTGCAGGAGGCCCACAGGCCATGAAGCTAGTATTAACTATTGAATAATGTTCATTTACAAGATATACAATGGCAAGTTATTTCTGAATATGATGATCCATTTAACCACGATGCTTGGATTTATCCTTCATTCACTTATCTTGTTAATCCATTGTCAAATATAAATTAGTATACAGAAACTGAAACAGAAAAAATTGAAGATAATCAAATATGAAATTCAAATGTCATAACTTTGGTGAATAGTCAAGTAGATACAGGATGATTTATATCTAGAAATGGCAAGGAAGCTATTGGAATTCAGGTCCATCCTTCATGTATTTCATATTTCCATTCATTAAGATTACACAAATTAAGAAAATTTACTTTAAAGTTTATAAAATTAGAAAGAGTAAGAAAAGCATCTGGTACTCTGAACAAAAAGAAATCAGTGATGAATGGCCAATTTGCCGTTGCATACATTAATTAACATCTCATTTTGAGTATTAGTTTGACAGTAAAACATGGCAAATCCAGATATTGATTTTTCAGTGTTCTGTATTAGATGTTAATGTCCCATTTTCCACATAAAACTCATTAGTAAAGCTATTAGGCAATAGCATTAAAGAATTAATTACAAAACAATTCCAATTATTTCCATTGCAGTTATTTTTTTTTAAGTCTCTGTAAGCTGTGAAAGAAAACTATTGTATTATAATGCAATATCTTTTTTTCTTTATTGTTAAAATGTTTTCAAAACTCCTACAAATCAAACTTACTACTCTGCTTTAGTGCTGTATGTGGCCTCAGATTAATCTTCAGCATGTCAATAAATCATAAAGTCTTTTTATTCATGCTCAAAGTGCATGCAATCAATTTAATTCACTGCTGAGCTTCTGGTCTGATCAAATGTTTTGATCTATCTTTGTTTATTTACTAAATAATTTAGGATTATGATATTGACTGCAAATTACTCTGAAGAACACAATCTATAGTAACCTCTGTGTTTTTTATTTCTTTGTTTCCCAAAAAGTTTTTTCCAGTTGTGATGGAATATGAGCTGCACTTAATTTTATGTTTTTTAGTCAAACTTCATGTGAATAAAATAATTTCCTAATATCATGTCTTATATTAAAATACAAATATATTTCTGTGCCCTTTGCTTAAGAACCAGTATAAAATATTTGACAATTGGGGATAAATAAAAACTGAAAAATCCAAGAAATAATGTTATAAAATAACAGCTCTTCATCATATGACTGTACATGTTCGATTTTTTAAGTTAGGAATAAACCCACAGACAAGGCCCCTAGATTTCCTATTCCTTGCAGAACCTGTGAGCCAATTTGCCATGGTTAACTCACTGCAGGATAATTCACTGTGGGACAGGAGTTACACAAATATTAAAGAACTGGTAGGATAAAATCATTAAAGAAAGGGTGCCAAAGGAGGGATAAAATGAAATAAGAATGACCAAAATTAAAATATTTTTAAAATTATTTTAAATAATGAAATTGAATTTTTGAATTGACCCACATCGAGTTGTCTTGTGGCGGGTTGGCCATGGCAAGTTGGCCATATGGAGTTGGAAATGGCAAGTTGGCCTATTCTGTTCCAGAGGTACCCATTGTACATCATCTGCCAGTGTTGTGGCCACAGTCAATTTGTTCAGTCAGCACATCATAGAAGGAGAGTAAGGTAGTCTATGGTAAACCAAAATCAGGAATCTTGTAGTATCTGTTTAAACCAAGGGTGTCAAACTCAAGGCCCGGGGACTGGATCTGGCCTGCGGAATGCCCATGGAGCTGCCCTGAAAACAGCAAAGGACTGGCATGAGGTGCTTCTTCCAGTGAAAACGAAGCTCAACAAACAAACAATAAATAAATAATTTTTTTTGTGAACTACAGCTCACTTCATTTGATGCCTTGAGTAGTTAAGATGATATAGGATTTAAATTGGAATGAGGTGAGCATCAAAACTGGGAAAGAGAGGGGAAGACAGGTTGGTTAGGCAGATGCAGGTTATGTGGGAAACAGATTACAAGTACCTTATCCATTAGTAACTGTAATGTGTTTTAAAAAATACACCATTGTTTTGAGACCTTCTGAGATAACCTGATATTTTTTCATGCCTTTTGAATGAATAGCCTCTTGTTCAGTGATGCTTGGAAAGTTCCCTTCCCACCAAATGTCTACTTTGATATCTGGAATGGAGCATCGAGGAAATTAAAATGCTCTGACATTTATTACTTTATCCTTCTTTATCAAACCCTCTGGATGGTTACATGTTATCTATGGAATTGGTCCATTGAAGGAATGGACCTTTTCTATGAATTGAAAATCAGTCACTTGTGACATGTACCTATATTTATGTCTATGTTAGTAAAATTGCAGTAGTAGTGATACCACTGAAGACAAGATATGATGGCCTGGAGGACTCTGTATAAACAACAGCTAAGATCCTGATCATTCACTCATGTAATAATGCATCGCATAATGGTAAAGGTCTCAGTGCCACCAAAATTATGTGCAATTAATCTTGTGAATTTGTAAGACTATCCTAATGGATTTGCCATTATAGAAATCAACCATTAATAAAGAAAATCTCATCGGTTCCAAACCTTTGCTCATATGCAGTCTGTAGTCTGATGGTCATACATTGCGGGCAGCCAAATAGTCTAGCTCTGTGATGGTGAACCTATGGCAAGGGTGCCTGAAGTGGCATGCAGAGCCATGTCACCTGGCATGCATGGCATTGCACATTCCTCCTCCGTGTGCAATGATCAGCTGGCCTTTATGTGTGCGGCAGTGCCAGAATCTGGATTATCTTGGGTTACATGCGTACCAGTAACCCAAATAGTAACTGCCTGGCATGCATGCTGGAAACTGGAAGTTCATTCACTCAGTGCCAAAAAGGTTCACCATCACTGGTCTAGCTTCTCTGTAATTGATAAAATACAGGCTATTTTCCTCTTCCTTGATTTTATATTGGGTAGAACGTTACTTTCTGGTATGTTTTCCCCATCTTCTGTGTCCTTGTGAAAACTTGACTCCTGTTTGGAGACAGGAAATATGTCTTCAGAGATTGCTAAGAATCCTCCATAATCTTAGCTAAACTTAACTTGCAATAACTTGCCATTCCAATCGAGTGTAGTAGAGCAGGATTGATAGCTTTTGGCTATAATAATAACCAAACCCAAGAGCTGTGTACAGATCAACAAGCATAATGAAATATAAAAGAGAACAATAATGGGGAGTAGGGAGAGTTTACAATGAAATCAGTACAATCAGTAGTAAGAAAGAAATTGAATTAGCATGTTATTGTGATGGAGGGGCCTAGATAGCCTAGTGATACTAAGGACTTTGGTGAGCATAAGAAACAGGTCTTAGCTAATTTAACTCAACTACGTCTGCTCCAAAAATCTCATTCCACATGTGAGAATGTGCAATTTGTCTCCTATCGGTGAAATGAACTGGAAAGGGAAAAAGATGGCTAGATCAACTGCATCAAGAAAAGCCAACTACTCTTCCTGGAGGAAGTCAGTCCAAGGCAGCTCTTGAAAACAACAAAGGTGAAGTCTGGGTATTGAAAGAAACAACTAAAAACTGATTGGTAATCAGGGAAAGCAAGCTGATGCACAAACAGTACTTGAAGCATACAGAAAGGAAAGTCAATAAAAATCCTATATGGTGCTGGTTAAGACCAGGAATGTTAAAAAAAGAAACTGAAGTCTTTGTTTTAGCAGCTCAAGAACAAATTTTGTGAATTCCCTGGAAGTGAAAATTCAGCATGCAACGAATAACGAAAAACGTCACCTTTGTAGAAAAAAAGAATGAAACAATTTATCATTTGATCAATGAATGCAGTAAAATTTCACAAACTGACGATAAACAGCATCATGACGGAGATGCCAAAATTATTCATTGGAAACTTTGCCAGAGGTTTTTGAATTTAAAAGTAGGAAAAGCTTTACGGAACATCAGTACTGGGACTGGTTTTGGAAAATGAGCAGGTTAAAGTCTTATGGAACTTTAAAATTGAAACAAGCACCTTGCTCATAACCTGCTTGACATAATAGTCATTGAAAAGAGGAAATTGGTGTTGCTGTAACAGGTGATGCTAGGATTGAGGAAAAGCAATTGAAAAAAATTACAAATGCTGGGATTTGCTGATCAAAGTTGAATGCTGATGAAAAAAGAAACCAGCTGGTAAATCAATCATAATTGAAGGCCTCAGAGTGACACCTAAAGGACTACTTCAATATTTGGAAGTTTTGAATTTATTGGAGCCGAACATCCATCCATATATACTGTTTCTACTTTAATAATTCCTAGATTCTTGGTTAGAACTTGAATACTAAGTGTTCACCAATCTTACATTGTGAATCTAACTGCAGATTACTCATAATAATAATAATGCAGCAGAGCACATCAAATCAAATCAAACAAGCAGCAGAAAAAATAATTATAGATCCATCATCTATCTTTGAGGATTTTTTTCAAAGAACTGAAAAGACTTTAATGTGATTGAGAAGTGATTCTCCCTGGATTAAGGGAGCATTAGACAGATTGCCTCCACTGAAAAGAATCACTCATAGCCCTTTAATCAAAGCACTTTAAATTCATCCAGGGTAGATGGCAAACCATCCATTTCAGTCCATCTCAGCTGACATTCTAGTCACCACGTTTTGTGCAACAGAAGTTCCTAGACTGCTTTGAAAGACTGCAATAATCCAAATTAAGATTAGAAGACTGAAAAATTGTGGCAAAGATACCTGGTCCACATGATGTGCCACTCTGTTGGCGCATCAACAGAGGTGTGTTCCTACTGGTTCAGACTGGTTCAGCTGAACCAGTAGTAACTTGGCAGCCTGGGTTGCTGGAACTGGCAACCCAGTCCTGCCACCCCCCTGAACCTGTTCTCCCAGTGGCGCTATAGGTGCCGCCATCGTATTTTTTGCTTCTGCGCATGCGCAGAGAAATTTAAGTGGTACTGTGCATGCATGCGCAGTGTGTGGCACATCTCTGAGCAAACCAGCAGTAGTGGCTGCTGGAACCCACCCGTGTGCATCAAGTACATTTCGAGTCATTGAGACCATCTAAACTTTATCACAGTGATGGATCTCAAAGAGGATTCCAGGTTACATATTTGATTATTTAAGGCAGGGGTCTCCGAACTTGGCAACTAGAAGACTTGTGGACTTCATGTCCCAGAGTTCCTCAGCCATCCATGCTGAGTGGGGAATTTTGGGAGCTGAAGTCCACAAGTTGTCAAGTTTGGAGATTCTTAATTTAGGGATAACTCATTTTCCGTACAGAAAAGAGTGAATATTTCTGTCCTATGTGGACGCGAGTCCTGGCCTCTGTACTGAAGGCACTTCAGTCAAAGGAGAAAGTTGGATTTGCCTTAAGAACCACATCAGTGGTAGTATTCAGCCGGTTCGGACTGGTTCATCCACCAACCTACCCTGGCTCTATGCAAGCGATGGCGAACCTTTTTAGGCTCACATGCCATAAGGGGGGAGCGACAGGGCATGTGCGAATGAAACAAGCACACATGCACACTCACATTTGCAAACCAGTAGGGAAAGTAATTGAATACCACCCCTGAAAGACATGATTCACTTAATAATGGCAGTGAACACTTAATAATTGTGGCAAAACAGGTTGTAAAATCAGACGCGAGTCACTTAACAATCGCCTTGCTTAGCCAGAGAAATTCTGGTTCTAAACTGTGGGTGTAAGTCAAGGACTAACCTGTAGTAGCTTAGTAAAAGAAAAGGTCATTTGTATTAAGGTATTGTTATTTTTCCACTTCTTCATGAACATTCAGTGGTCAAACATTTCCATCAAACATCATTAAGTTCCTTTACCTAACACGAATTACTACATGACGAAGTGTAATTAATAATTAGGTTGTGCTCTTCAAATCAGTTAAATGAAAGTGCTTCTTGTGATGCATACGGTATTACTTTGCATTCATTTCAATTTGAAACTGACGAGTGGCAGCTTCAGAATCAAACAAACTTCATGATTAAGGAGCTTTGACCTTTTGTGGTTGTCTTGTGATATGAATTCCCTTGTACTTTGGGTTAAAGATGGAAGTGTTCCTTGCCTATCCAGCATAAGGCACAGCTTGCAGGGTTGACGGGCAGCTCATTAAAAAAATAACACTGAAAACTATATAGAAACAATTAAAATTGTGGAGGAATTAAATACAGATTAAACATCCCATGGGCTTGAGAGGGGGTCTCTACTGCAAGAATGTGTGGACCAACCCAGTCCCATTGGAGCAAGATGGTTCCTCAGATATCCTGGACCCGATGCCTCAAAGGACTTGCATGTCTTCTCAGGCACCTGCTTTCGTTTCCAACTGCCAACTGCTTGAGAAGAATCTCGAATCTGTTGGCACCCAGCAGATATTACCCTATTAGAAGCTGACTAGTAGGGATGCGCTGAATCAACTGAGAGTGATAGGTAATAAAACGCTTGTAAGACAGGTTACTGCAAAAAATAGATGAAAGAGGTATGTCACATTATTATATGCGTCAGTCGACAGGTAGTCCTCAATTTACAACAGTTCACTTAGTGACTGTCCATAGTTACAATGGGTACTGAAAAAAGTGACTTATGACCATTTTTCACAGTTACCGATCTTTGCTGTATCCCCATGATCATGGGATCAAAATTCAGATTATTGTTTATTATTATTTATTGGATTTCTAGACCGCCCCCTCTCCCCGAAGGGACTCGGGGCGGTGTACAGGTAAAAATTAAAATTATGACAATCAACAATACATATAAACTAAAATCGAATTAAATAATCCCCTGTACAAATTTATAAAAATTAAAAACTTAACCTTAAAACCTAATAACATAATTTAAAATTACAAACTGAGGCGGGAAGCATAGAATAAGACCAGGCCGGCTAGATGAAACAGGTGGGTTTTGAGTTTCTGGCGGAAGGAGCGGAGGTCCGTGGTTGTTCTAATGTCAGGGGGAAGGTCATTCCAGAGGGTCGGGCCTGCCACAGAGAAGGCCCTTCCCCTGGGCGTCGCCCGCTGACATTGCCTAGTGGACGGCACCTGGAGAAGTCCCTCTCTGTGAGAGCGAATCGGCCGAAGGGATGTATGGGGCAGGATACGATCCTGCAAATAACTAGGTCCTGTGCCATGGAGATGCTTGGCAACTGGATCATATTTATGACCTTTGCTGTATCTCAAGGTCATATAGCCCCCTTTTGTGACCTTCCAGGCCAACAAAGTCAATGGGCAAGACAGGTTCACTTAACAAGGGTTTTATTTTCTTTATTTTCGTTTATTTCTCCTCCGAAATAAACACTTGGCCTTATTTTTGGGGAGGTTTTATTATTTTTGAGGTGCAGGAACAGTGGTGGGTTGCAGGCGGTACACTAAGGTATGGGCGTACCGGAGCCTGCCCGGAGCACCGGGTACTGTTCCGGTTTGGTGCTCTGAAGGGCCCACCCACCTGCCCGTCCTCCTTACCTGTCTTTAAAGTCTTCAGGGCTTCTGTGCATGCACACGGCACATACAGCGCCAGTGCAACACTTCGCCGAGCAGCTGGAGCATCTCAGAGGCTCACGGAGGTGTCGCTGGACAGTAAGACGCATGCGTGTGCTATGTGTGTGTGCTTGCGTGCTGCACGCGTCCATGTGGATGATGCTGGTACGGTTGGAACGGGATCTGTAATCTACCACTCTGCAGAAGGCAGCAAGCGTGGTCATCTCATGGCTGCTGCTATGGTGCAATATTTTGAGGAGGGCTTATTTTAACACATATGCTCAAAAGCCCGATTGGGCTTATTATCTGGGGAGGTCTTATTTTCAGGGAAACAGGGTCCTAAGTTATCAACTGCAGTGATTCACTTAACAACTGAGGCAAGAAAGGTCATAAAACTGGGGCAGAACTCCCTTAACAATGTCTCACTTCACATCAAAAAATTTGATCCAATTGTGGTTGCAAATCAAGAACTACCTGTATTATTTATTTTTATGACAGTTTTATTTGTGAGGGTTTTGAAAAGGGATGCACCAAAAAAGAAGCAATGTTTAAAACAATCTCCCATTCAACAAGAAAAGTGAACCAATGCAAGTACAGTGCAATTAAACCGTGTTAATTAACACAGGCAGTCTTGCTGAGGATTTTAGATATAATTAGTTTGAAGGTTGAATGAATGGAATGCCTTCATGTGACAGGTCATCAATAAAGGTCACTACTGATGTGCTAGGAGCTCTGATGTTAACAACACCAACACCAACAACACCAATAGAATTGGAAAGGACCTTGAAGGTCTTTTAGTCCAACCCCCTGCTCATATGTTTTTGATCATTGGTTCTTTCACTTTGTTGGAGGGAACTTGGCATGAGGAATGCTTTTGTGGCTTGTGAAATGGAAGCCTACATGTATAACAATTTATCAGTGCTCTTGCAATAATGACTTGTGTCTAAATTTTTGAACGCTGGAGGCCTCCAATAGAAATTCAGTTTGGTTGTAAAGGAGGGAGATGCAACTGATCAGTTTCGCATGACAAAAGATGATCAACTGATCTAAAGGATTACTGAAAGGGAAATTGCTGTCACGTTTGGCATTTCATAGGAGCAACATTAGTGACTGTATATCAGAAGGCTTGTGTAAGATGGCTAACAGCTGCAATGAAAACTCTCTAAGAATTGAGATTTGCCAGTAGTTATTGTCCTGCTACATGAACAAAAGTGGGGAATTTCCTCACAGCATCATGACAGCTGACAAAACATCAGCTCGTCAGTATGACACAGAAATTAAGCATCAAACATAACTTCCCATTCAAATCTCGTAGTTGAAACTCTAGTATTCTGCTTCCTGTATTTAGGGTGTGTGGGTAGACGGTGACTGTCAAGTAAATAAAGAAAGATATGCTAGAATCATATTCGGATAAGGTTTAGATACAAGTCTAGACATCCAGTATGATAGTATGAAGCCTTTAAGTGTCTTTTTAGAGTTTGAGTAATTGTGCAAATATTGAAATGTGATGATTTGCAGAGTGAATTGATCGTATGCCCCAAACACAAGTCTCCATGCGGTATACAACAAAGAAATTAGAAGAAAAAGAAAGAACCATCATAACCCTAATAAAAGTCATCCACAAATAACTAGTCTTAACCTCAGTTATAGTAAAACCCAAAGGCACACTGGGCTGGAAGTAAACTTGGCACACACTAACTTTCTGCACTTATAAGCCTGGGCAATAGTAGTAGAGATAGTTAGCAGAGGACCTCAGCACTTTGGTTTCCTTTGTTTGGTGAAATACTTTCTTCATGTGTGAACATGTGCCTGCTATTGGTTAGACTGATATTCTCCGGACCTTCCTTCCTTCCTTTCTTCCTTCCTTCCTTCCTTCTTTCCTTCTGTATCTGACTTGTGAAGTCCACTCACTCATCCACCATAACTGGAGAAGTTAGGTGGTTCTTAAATGTTATGATGATGGATAGATGATAGATAGGTAGGTAGGTTGGTTGGTAGATAGGTAGGCAGATGATGATAGATAGATAGATAGATAGATAGATAGATAGATAGATAGATAGATAGATAGATAGATAGATAGATAGATAGATAGATAGATAGATAGATAGATAGAATGGATAGAGAATGGGGCAGACAGAGAAAGACAGACAGACAGTCAGAGAGAGAGAGAGATAGTCACAGATGATAGAATAATAGAGGAGAGCAGACTATAGTCTTGTAACTGAGGTAAGAGATGTAATTAACTCAGACATTTGATTCATTTGATTTCCTAAATAAAACTTGTCTTTTTCTTTTGTGCAAGTGCCAGCCTCCAGAATACTTTATTACAGAAGCAATGCACCTAAATTTTGTGCTTGCCTCTCCATGCGTCCTTTCCATTGTACAAGCCAATTTGCTACCTAAAACATTGGCCAGCCCCTGACTTGTTACTTTGGATTGTCCAGAAGTGCTGGTAGGGTGTATTTGATTTGATGGATCACAAACTTAATACGACTCATTGAAGTACATACAGAAGGCTCTGTTTCTTTCATAACTGCTCATCATCTTTATCAGTTTTCACAAGCCTATGGGCAGGCTCTTTGTGTCAGCATTAGACTTAAAATGTGACCTCTTTTCCCCAGGGATGTGAATTCCCAGTCGTTGTTATTATGTCTGTATCATAGAACCCACCCACCCCTTCTGGTTTCTGATAAGGTTTTGCTAGCCTCTAATGAGATTTTCAGTGTCCATCAATATTTTACAAAATGTATTATGTTTTTTTCTATGGGATCCCCTTTCTTCTTTCTATATAAAGAAGTACCTGCTGAAAGCTTCTTCGTGGCCTGAATATAAATCTGTTGTACCTCTGATTGTTCAGTCCTGATAGCTGCTGCCATTTGAATTGTTCATTGATTAATAAGATTTCTCATTTCAGAGTGGTGAAAGGACTTATGTGGTTGCCTCCTGTTTTATTCCCACTTGACTTCCATCTCAAGGCATCAATCCTCATCTATGGCTTAATTATTTGTGCTTTGAACAGAGATCATGATTTCCAACCCAAAATCACTTTGACTATCAACCTGATATCAATACATTCATTTCACTATAGAAGACCACACAGGTTTAATTATATGAGACCACACCTGGAATACTGCATCCGGTTTTGGGCACCCCCATTACAAATAAAGATGTTGAGGCTTTGGAAAAAGTGCAGAGAAGAGCAACTAAAACGATTAAAGCCCTGAAAACTAAAACTTATGAAGAACAATTGCAGGATCTGGGTATGACCAATCTAGAGAAAAGAAGGACAAAGGGTGACATGATAACCGTATTCCAATATTTAAGGGACTGCCACAAAGAAGAGGGGTCAACTTATTTTCCAAAGCACCAGAAGGCAAGACAAGAAAGAAAGGATGGAAACTAATTAAGGAGAGAAGCAACCTGGAATTAAGGAAACTTTTCCTAATAGTGAGAACAATTAACCAGTGGAACAGCTTGCCTTCAGAAGTTATGGTTGCTTCATAACTGGAGGTTTTTAAGAAGAAACCAGACAACCACATCTGAAATGATATAGGACCGTGTTGACGAACCTAAGGCATGGGTGGCACAGGTGGCACGCGGAACCATTTCTTAGGGCATGCGAGGCGTTGCCCTGTCAGCTCCAGTGCGCATGTGTGCGCTGGCCAGCTGATCTAGGCCTTCTTTTGAGGCCGTTTTTCACCCTCTGGAGGCTTCAGGGAAGCTCCTGAAGCCTCTAGAGGTGGTGGGGAGGCTGTTTTCACCCTCCCCAGGCTCCTAGAAAGCCTCTGGAGCATGGGGAGGGCAAAAAAAGCGTGCCAAAAGCAGGGGGCACATGGCATTATGGGTGTGGCATGCCCATGCATGGCCCCCCTGCACTCTCCCTGCTTTTGGCATGTGCATCAAAAAAGATTAGCCATCACTGGTATAGGATCTCCTGCTTGAGCAGGGGGTTGGACTAGAAGACCTCCAAGTTCCCTTCCAGCTATATTCTGATTGACTGACTTTGATATAAAAATGCTGCTAAGGATCCAGGATTACTCTTGGATCTCAATTTGAGCATACAGAAAAGAATCCATTCCAAACTGCTTGTAAAGTCCATCTGCCTGATTTAATTTTAACCCTGATCCTTGCTTTGGAAATCTGAATGTTCCACTTATTCAAGTTTGGAAGTGGGGGGAAAAACATACTGTCTAATGGAACAGTTAAAATGGAGTGCATGTTGCCTCCATTCTGGGCCGAGATATGAGATGAAGACTATTTCATGTTCTACAAAAAAGACTACTGTAGTATCTCTATAATATGGTTAACAAGATATGAGATCAGGTTTAGCCTAGGTCACTATTGTAACATACACTTTTCAGATATTATGTATATATGTTCATTGAATTCACAAATAATAAAGAGCTGGTTGTCTTCCAAACTATATTTTTGATCAATAAAATAATTTTGAACTACTCTGTATACAGTATAAACAGTTAAACGTTTTTAATGTGTCTTTATATTGCTTTTTCTGTTTATTTTTAAATTACATAACGTTCAATGAAATATTGTTTAAATGTGGCAAGCAGACATTTCAACTACATTTACCATAGCAAATTATCTTGCTCTTGGAAAAGTAGGACATTGCATCTGGCTATTGAGTTACTATGTTTTCACAGTAGAAATTTTCATAGAGATTTCAAAAGGAAATATTTCTCCTCACTAATATATCTAATAATTTGACACACAAAACATACAAAGAATACTTGCAGGAATTGCATATGTCTAGTCCCTAATGACTAGGGTGACATAATAGCAGTGTTCCAATATCTGAGGGGCTGCCACAAAGAAAAGGGAGTCAACTTATCATCCAAACCACCTGAAGGCAGGACAACAAGCAACAGATGGAAACTAATCAAGGAGAGAAACAACCTAAAAATAAGGCGGCATGTTTTGACAGTTAGAACAATTAATTAGTGGAATGGCTTGCTTTTGGAAGTTGTGTAGGTTTTCACATCACTGGAGGTGTTTAGAGAAGGGACCACCAATCTCTAAACCATTTTAGAGAATGGATAGCCATTTGACTGAAATGATATAGTATTGTCTGCTTGAGCAGAGGTTCTACCAGAAGACTTCTAAGGCCCATTCCAACTCTGTTATTTAGCAACAACTTTGAGACTGACTATACTTCTGAACCAATATATACTGTATATACAGGTATAGTTTGTGAAAGTGAAAGAAGCAAGAATGGGGCAAACCTACAGCATTTTTGGTCAAGCTGAGCAGTGACTCACCTAGTATGTTGACTGACCTTAGAACGATATGTTCATAATGAGATATGTTAGGGAATTGGTGAACCAAGCATTTGTGATTTGCAAACAATTGACACTGGTATAGTGTAGTACACTAGGTGAATCCGTTTAGTGAGTCCAATTTTTTTTTTTAAAAAAAGGTTTGTGTAATTTATATGAGGTTGGAGCTTGTCTTACTTCAGGAAAATGTCTAGGTATCTTGTGTGTGTGACAACAGAAAAACAATAACCTAACTTTGCTTAGTTAAATAGCTGATCAAATCATATAAAATCAGCCTCTGCCTTGAAGCCTACTATGATTATTAGGGTGATAAAAATCACATTAACCATCTGCCATCTTTGGAAGAACAAGAGAGGTAAAATATAACCAAGAAAACCAGCAGATAAAACCAATGTAAACCAAAGGGCCAGGGATAAGCAATGGAAATGGGTTGGTTTGGAAATGTTCAGCAAATGTTCAGCAAATTAGGACACCAAAGACGTCGTTTCAATTCACCTTACAGCACAAAAGTAATTAATTCCCACTTTTTACTCTTCCTCAAAGAAAGGGCTCCCATGTGAGTCTTAAAAAAAAGGTACAACTGCTTTAGTACCCACATTAACTTGATTGTGCCTTAAAGCAGCTACCCTTTGAAAAAAAAAGAGAGAGCTACTTTAATGATAATGGAAAGCGTTATGAATTGTGCTTCTTAGGAATGAATTGTAATTGGTGTGGGTGAGTGAATTAAAAGAGCCAGCTGTGAGTGAAAGTACTTCATACTTGATCTAAGGCTGGACGGCAGCAGTAAACCTTATATAGAAATATAGTGTGCATTTCTTTTTATGTCTGTTTATTGTCAGTTATGTCTGTTTAATGAACATAAGGGGTGACTTATCTGTGCACAGCCCTATTGATTCCAATCCTAAGATTTTCTTTTTAATGACTGTATCCAACATTTGGCTTTTAAAGCTTTTTGAAATTTTGGATATTATCCCAATTCATTTTCAGAGACACATTAAAGAAAGCACTTAAGAATATTTAGCTGACCTTGACCAATAACAGAAAGCCAAGTGAATCCAGAAGTTATTAATACAGATATTCCTCAACTTTCAGCCCCTGGTTAAGGGACTGTTCAAAGTTACAAGGGCACTGAAAAGGAAGGCTTACGACAGTCACAGGAATCAAAGTTGACTCAAAGCAGGCATCAGTCCTTGGAGAGGAAATTTGGCTGCTAGAAAATAATTATTTTAAAGACTGATGTCGGTATTTAGTTTGTCAAAGAACAGTACAATATATTCCTCTATGCCAGGGTTGTCAAACTCATGGCCCATGGGCCGAATGCATCACGCACTGGTCATGCCCACCCCCAGTTTAGCGAAAGGGGTAGAGACAATACATCACATGTTGACAACGTGACACCCCTGCCCTGCTCTATTCTTTCTTTTCTTGTTCTTTTCCTTACTGTGAGTTTTTCATAATAAACAAAATATTTTAAATGCATTTGTCTTAAAGAATAGATTTTAAAAGTGGGTGGGGGTGGGGTGGGGGGTAGAGAGGAGAAATGGCTTACAAGTTAAAAAAAAATAATTAACTAAGTTTAGTGTTAAACGTTCTACAAATTATCCGAATGAGAATGTAAGTCTTCTTGGGAAGCACCATGTATAATAAATAAGAGCTGGCAGAAAAAAAGAATCCTTTAAAGTTTACTGTGGCAATCCAGTTCACCTGTTGTTTCCTTCCACCTTTCCTTTTTAATTTCAAGGCATCTGTTTCTTTAATTAAGAATTCATTTTTGTAATTCTTAAAATTAATCCAGCCCCCTACAACAGAACATTAAGTGCAATTCTAGTTAGTGTCATTAACTTTTAGAGTTTAATATTCATTGCAGAGACTTCTAGGAAGCCTGTGCATGTTTTAAATATTTCATATATTTATGGGTGATTGCATTTATTTAAGACCCTAGAGCATGCTACAGTGAAACTCTGGATTCTAAATCATTTTCATCCTGTAGGTCACTGAAAAACCTGTTTCATACCAATCTTCCAGTGCAAAGAATGAATTTATCAGCATTAATTAACACATCAAGCTCAAAGTTATTAACTTTTTCTGAACCACTTGTGCCAAGGTTTCCTGCTAAGAATTCAGATTTGCTTCATTTAAACAAATAACCCAAGAGTGTCAGTACACATCTCTGGTATTTATCCCAATGTGCATTTCATTTTCCTTTTGTAGAAATATGGTTTCAAAAATGCAAAACATTAATCTAATCCAATATTATATATATGATATGAAGATGATATGATGATAATATAAACAAATAAAATATCATAATAATAGAAAAGGAATACCGTGTTTCCCCGAAAATAAGACAGGGTCTTATTTTCTTTTGACCCCTGAAATAAGCACTTGGCCTTATTTTCAGGGAGGCCTTATTTTTGAGGTGCAGGAGGCGGGTCATATCAAGGCTGCTTCAGTGTTGCAATATTTTCAGGGAGGGCTTATTATCCGAGGAGGTCTTATTTTCAGGGAAACAGGGTAATAGGGGGGGGAAAAGAAAGAATAAACAGAGAAAGAAAAATGTAACAGAATAAAGACTAATAAAGGAACATAGTGGAATCTGGTATTTTGTGTATGAAGCAGAACATATCTATAAATGAAGGTGAATATATGTGTCCCAGAATAATGTTGCAGGATCCAGTCTGGGTCAATGACCAGGACCAGAGTTTTTGTCTTCCGACATTTTGGACTCACGCTGGAGCCCATATCTTTAGCAAAGTTTCCTGAAGATGGGCTCTAGCATGAGTTTGAAAGCCCAGAAGACAAAACCTTTGCTCCTGGTCGCTGACCCAAACTCGATCTTAGAACATGCCTATACAAACTGAAACTTATCCTCTATCTCATCTGAAACCTTCTACACAATTTCCTGTCTTAAGCACCTAGAAAATATGTTCCTAAATGCCACAGCAGGCAGAGGAATTACATATTGTGTTTTATTATAGAGATAATTTGTGGCTACCAAGTGAAGCTGTTTCAATAGCATTTCAGTTTAAAATTTGTCCAAATTTGTAAAATTTGTCCTAACATCCTATAGCAACTAGAAACAGGGCGTGTGAGATCATAGGAAGACCAACACAATTTGTCTAACAACAAGCAAGCAGCAGGGGGCAGGGAGTTACAGCTGACTTTAAGGTTGAATTGCCAACCCAGAAATCAACTGAGTGGATATATTTTGAGGACACAGATCAAAGAGGGAAGAGAACATATGCTAGAGCTTTCTATAAGCTCTCACAATCTCCCAGTCCAATTTAATGAGCATTTTACTAATAAAAAAAAAAAGCAAAGAAAAAGTTCTGGGGAATCATCAATTAAAACACTGGGAAGTGTTTCCTTTAAGTGAAGATAATTAAAGCATAAAGATTGATAATGTCAAAACCCATGAATTAACTGTATGAAATTTCCTCTACATAAGAACGTGTGCTGACAATTAAATGACACCCAAACAAGGTTGATTGGATATATAGCATGATCAAGAAAGTTATCAATCAGTTTCATGTGTCAGCTCAGCCTTAATGGTGACCACATTTCATTGGGCTTCCAGCTCTTGCCTGAAGAATTCTTTCTCCTCAAAGCAGGGTGGAAAATGAAAATTGAACTTTGAGTCCATTAAAGACCAAAGGACGAGAAGCAACTGCTGACTCCATCTTTAAATGTAAACATGACCTATTGGCAGGTTAAGCAAAATTTGGATGCAGAGTGGGTGTGAAAATGGTCAAAAGAGGCTGTAGATGTGGAGTCGGGAGATGTAACATTTTCTCTCTGTGTGATTTTTTTTACAGTTTTTAAAAATTTCCTCCAGCTGAGCATTGATATTGGGAACCAAACCAAACCATACCTGGAGTTGTATAGAAGCATGGAGAAGAGGCGAATTCATAGACCCCAGTTGGAGAAGATAGATGGGGAAGATGACCAACTAGGAAGGCCTCAGGGCAGTAGGACTAAGGCAGCAATAGAACCAGAAGTGAAATTCAGCAGGTTCTGGCAGGTTCTGGAGAACCAGCAGTGGGTTATGGTTAGAGTAGTTTGGATAACTGGCAAATACCACCTTTGGCTGGCGGTGGGAATGGAGATTTTGCAATGTCCTTTCCCCAGGAGTGAGGAGGGAATGGAGATTTTGCAATATCCTTCCCCTCCCACACCCACCAAGCCACACCCACAGAACCGGTAGTTTTAAAAAAATTGAATTTTACCACTCAACAGAACTCATCCTCATTTCCCATTGATTGGAAGAGAGAAGGGGAATTATGTAGAATTCCCTATTAAGTTTCTGCAATCTTCTAATCCCAATTTATGAGCATTTAACCAATATTTAAATACCTTGCTAACTATTTTTAAAGGATATATCCTCTTGGCAAGGCTGAAGTCTCATTCCCCAGATGATCATGGAGGCAGGCAGCCTAAAGCCATATGGTCCATTGTTAAAAGAAATTTTTTTTTTGCCTAGCAGTGTCATATCTAATCTGCAAACTACTAGATGGGAGTAAAGAGCTAGAGTTGTTTATATCTCTTTGCTGCCATCAAGAAATTATCTTGAACTTCACAGCACAGGTATGTACAGGTGGCCCCTGATTTACAACCTTTTGTTTAGAGACCGTTCAAAATTTCAACAGCCCTGAAAAAAGTGATTTATGACCATTTTTCACACTTACGACCATTGCAGCATCCCTGTAGTCACATGGTCAAAATTTAGATGCTTGACAACTGCTTCATATTCATGACCCAGTGATCACCTTTTGTGACAGTCTTAGAAGCAAAATCAACGGAGAACACTTAACAACTGTTTAGTGAACAATTTAATTGCAATGATTCACTCAACAACTATGGCAAGGAAGATCATAAAATGGAGCAAAGTTCACTTTATGCCAGTCTTGTTTAGCGAATAGAACTTTTGGGCATAAATGTGGTTGTAAGTCCAAAGATACGTACATCTAACATAAATAATCCTCTGCTTGCTCTTAGATCTGATTTGTTCTGTTGAGTTTAGTGCCTGAACTCTTGGGCAGCCCAATTGGTTGTATGGCAAAATAAACATGTGGTAGCCATGATGAATTCAGGTCATCTAACTCAGGGGTCTCCAACCTTTGCAACTTTAAGTCTGAAGGACTTCAGCTTCCAGAATTCTCCAGCCAGCTGAAGTCCTTCAGACTTAAAGTTGCAAAGGTTGGAGACCCCTGATCTAACTCATTCAGGTCATCTAACTCATCTAACTACTGGGCTGCATCCTATTCACAATCAGGCCATGGGCTAGTGCACACTTGTGTGCATGCAGCATGACTCACAAGTGCAGTAGGCCAGCACACCTATGTGTGCAACTTGACTCACATGAATGGCCGGGTGGCACTCACGCACATGCGACTCAAGTTGCAGTTGAGCTGTGTGTTTATGCACATGCGTGCTAATCCGCCATTCATGTGAATTGAGATGTGTGCCTGCATACCAGCCTGCTATTCATATGGCCCAGTTCCCCTTTCCCAACCAGCTGGGCTGCTAAACCACAAAGGTTGGGGACCACTGATCTATTCACTCTTTTTGACCTAAAAGGAAATCCTCCTTAATGTAATAGCCTGATTATGTTATGTTTTTACTATTGGTTCGGGTGTGCTCCCGTGCACGGTTGTGTGTGTGTGTGACAGAGACACTTCTGCACATGGGTGGGCGGAGCCTCCCTCTGCCGCTACTACCAGTTCGGCTGATCTGGGCCGAACCAGCAGCAACCCACCTGATAGATACACATTATGCAGAACCTGTTAACATCATTTCTAACAAATATCGTCAAGTGGGCAACAGCCGATATCAGCTACTGATCCAGAATGAAAATTAAGTTATTTCTATCCCTGTTATATTGATAAAAACTGTCCACCCCCAAAAAGACGATTAGCCCTGGGACAGAAATGTTTATCGGATATGGTAGTTGAGCTGGTTAATAGTCTGATGTGGAGGCTGTTCTTTTATTGCTTAGGTATTCTTAAGTCACGCTACTCTTGCTGGGTTTTCTTTTGACTTGTGTATGCGGACTGATTCTGAAACTTGCTCTGCATTTGCTTATCAAGGGCACAGCACATTCTTCTCCTAGCATCTCATTTTTCCCAGCATGTGGATTCACAACAGATTTCCCGCAGAGTGCTATCTTAATCAGAAAGGTAGCACTTGAGGGCTTGCTTTCGACTAACAAGTCCCCTTGGACAGCACAGACTTGGCGAACCTTTAATGTTTTACTTCAACTCCAAAAAAGAGAGAACCTGGGAGGTTCAGATGTGAATTAAAATGCTAGAAGTTTCACCTTAAAAATGCATTTATTTTGTCCTGCATAACTGGTGGAGGCTCATTTTATGGTCTGATAAAACTGGGGCATGGGAAGCTGAACTGTCAATTTTATTTTTTCAAACATCGGCTTTGAAATAATAGCTTTCAGTGTACAATTTCAATTTTGTCTGGCCTTATATTTTAAGGTTTAAAACCTAATAATGGGTTGGTAGGCCAATATTTTCCCATTGGGCAAATAGTGAATTGCATGCTGATGTTGGCAGGCAGAAGCTGGCCTAATGACACCCAACAGAACCATACAAACTTTAGGAGTTAACCCTTTGGGGGGGAAAAATCAGCATTGGAGATGTATCAGATGTAGCTGAACTTCAAAATGAATAAGCCTATTTTGGAAAAATACAAGAAATTGTTGTTATTACTTGCGAAGTTGTGTGTGACCCCATGGAAAACGTTCCTTAAGGCCATCCTGTCTTCTACCATCTTCTGGAGTCCATTTAAGCTCACACCAACTGCTTCAGTGACTCCATCCAGCAACCTCATTCTCTGTCATCTCCTTCTTCTTTTGCCCTCAATCTTTCCCAGCATTAGGCTCTTCTCCAGTGAGTCCTTCCTTCTCATTAGGTGGCCAAAGTATTTGAGTCTCATCTTCAGGATCTAGTCATCTAAAGAGCAGTCAGGGTTGATCTCCTCTAGGACTGACCGGTTTGATCACCTTGCCATCCAAGGGATTCACAGGAGACTTCTCCAAAATCATAGTTCAAAGGCCTCAATTCTTTGGCGCTCAGCCTTTTTTATGGTCCAACTTTCACAGCTATACTTTGCAACTGGAAAAATAAATGAAAATATGACTAGAGTCCAAAGAGATCTAAAGGTGAATTTTACAGACTTCTGTTCATGAACTTTGAATGTAAAAGCCTGTGATGGTGCAGTGGTTATGATACAGTATTGCAGGCTAACTCTGCCAACTGCCAATAATTCAATTCTCACCGGCTCAAGGTTGACTTAGCATTCCACCCTTCCAAAGTTGGGGGCAATTTGCTGACTCTGTAAACCACTTACAGAGGGCTGTAAACCACTATGAAGTAGTATATAAGTCCAAGTGTTGTGGCTAATATGTTGTAGAAGTTAGTGGGGTGATGCACATTCAAGTTCATATGCAAGCAAACAATCAAGTCCAGAGAACACCAACAACTCCACCATTAGGTTTGTAACTTTAGGAAATAACAATTGTGTCTCTAGAGACGGTAAAGGAGACAATGATTAGCTGGGAATAAATTTTGGCCATAATATAGAATTAGAAAAATGAGATAAACTATGGGGAAGAAATTATAAATTTATGACGGCAGTAACCTACAAAGAAAATCTCTATAAAATGTTTTATAGATGGCATTTGCCTCCAGCGAGATTGCCAAAATATACCCAAATTTATCCTCCAAATGTTGGAGATGCAACCACAAGCCTGGAACATTCTATCACATGTGGTGGACTGGCCCCATCACAAGGAGATACTGGTATAAAATTTGGAATTGGCTGGAAGAAATTACTGAGAGAAAAATAGAACTCAAACCTGAAGCATTTTTATTAGGACTGCTGGACCAAAACATAGACAAACAATCTCAATATATAATCATACACATATTCACTGCAGCCAGGATTGCTTTCGCACATAATTGGAAAACATTAATACACCCTCAGATGAAACCACAATCAGGAAAATACTTGAATGCGCAGAAATGGATAAAATGACAATAGAACTAAAGGAAAGAGAAGAATCGGACTTCTATAAAGTATGGAATAAAATGTACAAGTGGCTAGAAATTAGAAGCCAAAACAGAAAATAGAGAAAATGGTGATACAAATAATGAATATTATTATAAGTGTTAATTGCATGTTTGTTATATTGTAGGATAAGAATTTAGTAATAGGAAGGTAATGAAGAAGGGAGAATTATAAAAGCTAAGCAGGAAAGCCGCTATAGAAAGCTGTAAAATTATTGCATATTTGTTATATATGGTCTGTGTTTTGTGTTGTTTTGTTCTTTTGATTTTTTTAAACTTGTAATGTCTTCTCATTGTTTTTAAAGATTAAAACATTTAATAAAAACTATTTTAAAAAAACAATTGTATCTCTAGAGATCTTTGTCATTGAGAAACTTGGTTAGTTTGAATAACATTCTGCTAACTTTGTTGATCTTGTATGAGTTTAGATAGAGCAATCTATACTCTAGTTTTACAATCTTTCTAAACAAGAGGCTTCTGAGAACTAATCTTCCTAAATAACTTTCATGAGTATTGCATCCTGAGGTCTACCAAGGACCCTTTCTTCTTTCTCTTTTATTGGGGATAATGAAAACTGTTGTGGCCCAGCCAGTTCCAGATGAGTTGCTGATGGACTCCTCTAGTGAGGAGTCCTATGAATCTGCTCTAGAGGAGGAGGTTGAGAGTGAGAGAGCAGAGAGCCCGGCTAGCCATCAGGAGGCACCTGGGGCTTGGAGTAGTGGTGAGGATCAAACCCAGTTTGTCCCTGATGTCAGGCTAAGAAGGATGGAGAGAAGGCAGCGTCAATTACAAGAGAGACAAACCCGGAGGAGGTAATCAGTCTCAGCTGCCTAATTGACTGGCCCCTCCCAAGAGGCTTTAAAAGAAAGCCTCTGTTAAGAGAGTGGTTGCAGGGAACAACAAATAATTTGCAGAGTCAGAACTTCCGTGTCTCAAATCGTGGTGTATACTTTCGTCAAGAAGCTTCAAGGTCAGTTCGGGCAAGCAGCCAAGAACCAGTCAGTTTTGGTTATTAGTCTTGTTAAGGAGGGAGTCAGAACAGAAAACTAGGATAGCCCCCCGTTTCTGACTTTTTAAAAATAAATTATAATTTGGGAAGGTTTTTAACATGGGTTTTAGCACGGGTTTACTAATTTAATATATTTTAAATTGATATTTATTGTATTTTTGTGGTTTTAATAATGCCTGTGCGCCGCCCTGGGTCCTAACAAGGAGAAGGGCGGGGTATAAATTTAATAAAATAAATAAATAAATAAAATAAATAAATAAACTATATAAATTTTTGTGCTGGGTATGCAGTTCCCCCGATCCTCACCAAGCACGACAGTTGGTGCTAACAGCTGCTTTATTCATGGACAAGACCTATTGACTCACAAAGGTTGTTGTGAATCGTCTCAGTCATGCCTGACACTTGGTGACTTTATAGGCAAGTGCTCTCCATGCTACCCTGCCAAGCATAGCTTCTTTCAGTTGTTGGATGCTCATCTTTCTACCACCTTTGATGGTATCAAACCAGTGAGTTTTTTCCTTCCTCCTCCTTCTTGTTCCACTAAGCACTCCTAGCATCATTGACTTCTCCAATGAATTTCCATGCATGACATGGCCATAGTAAATCAGGTGCAGCCTTGTGATTTTGGCTTCTGGTGATGTGCCTGGTTTTATACAATTCAGCACCACTCTTGTTGTTCTGGCTGTCCATGGTATACACAACTCTCACAAGAGGAAGCTACTCATTGTAACATAACTATGTTTTATATTCTAGTATACCTTTCTGTGTTCAGGTTTATTTATTTTACAAACTGTTATCTCACTTTAAGTTCTATGTATAGTTATAAAAGTATTTTAATAACTAGTTCATGTTGGAAAGTTATAAAGATATGTACGTACAAACATACAGTATTGTACACTCACCTTATTAAATATGGTTATCTCTTTTTATATTATACCGCAGCTCAAATAATGCATTGTGCATGATAGTCCATCTCAACATGACTTTAAAAAAAAGGAAAACAGAGAATATCTTGAGACCTCATTCCAATATCTTGCCTCCAGCACGTAGATTTCTGTATAATTTATGCCTAAAGTCAGACAGTCCTGCTATTTAATATGTTGAAATCTCTAAATCTTTGGTGGCAGATGGGTGGTATATTCATCCACATGAAAATGCAGAATAAATAAAATGTGCTGCAAACTGTAGTAAATTTCTATGGAACGTGCATCTTTGTTACTGCCGGTTATGCACATGCAATATATTGTCCTGGCTTTATAAATGAGTTGTTTTCACTGAAAACATGACTCCAAGTTAATATTCCTTTCTACTTTCATCAAAAACTAAATTTCCAACTTGCTACTTAGGATAGAAATTTTCATGAATCATTTCTATTTTGGTAAGGAATAAATGGAGAAAAAAAAACCCCAGTCACAATGTTGATGAATTAAGAAGATGAAGCTGTCCAGAAGCCAATCTCTGTTCTAATCAGGGTGTCCACAAAGGGATTACTGAGTAGCACAGTGGCAGAGCCAGTGAAAACACTAATAAAGAAAACTGGAGACAATGGACATTAAGGGAATGTTGAAAGGAACCAGAAAGGAAAGGAAGCCCAAAGGAAGAACTTATTTGTACTTAAATGAAGAGCATGGGTTGGTTTGTTTACTTCTATATCACATCTGCTGAGAATGTCTGGCTGCCATTCTATGTATCTAAAAGCCCATTCATTCATTCATTGGCATCCTTCAATCTCAAAAGACTATAGTATCGGGCTCTGGAAAGAGGTCAAAGCTGGAGTGTCCTCTCCAGCATGAGGCCTGGGTAGATCAATATGGAGGATAGACTGTTACCCAAGTAGCAGCTTCCTCCCCTCTCCATATCGCTGAAATAGTCCAATGGAATGGCAGATCTGATACGATTGGTTCCAGCTGTAGCACAGGAGTTACTAGAATGTGATTGTACACAGTCATGAACTGCTTCCAGGACTCCGGCTCCAGATTTTGACTCCTGAAGCTTTTTCCAGTAGTGGATATAGCCACAAGGCAGTGGAGGTTTGTAATCAAGTTTCCCTTCTCCTAGAAGATTGTTCTGCCACTTTATCTGCCATTGGGGCATAGAGCTCTCTTCCACCTTCAAAACCATTGAATGTCTTCTCCTGTCACTCTGGAAACGGGCCCTTATGAGGTGCTACCAGGTAGGCCAGCTGGACCAAGGTTTTTTAAGGAGGTGTTACTCCTCCATCACTCACCCTTTGTCCTGGCTTGTGACAGGCAGAGCCTGGCTTCCCAAATGTTGGGCCCAGGATGGTGGGTTTCTAAAAGCCCAATGGTGAATTTTAAGGACAGTTATAAACTATAAGTTAACCAGGAGCTCTAAAGTTCCAAAAGTGAAAAGAATTTTTTTTAAAAACCAACTAATAAATTATTCTCTACTTACCTAGCCTCACCTCCATGTACAGTGGTGGGAATCAACCTGTGTAACAACTGGTTTGCTGAGCATGCACAGTGTGTTTGAAAACAGCTCAAAAACCTACCTTCTACTGCAGTCTTAGTGAGTAAAACAGCTGAGGTGCAGCAACCCACTTTGCCATGACTATCAGCTGGGCTTCAAACAAAGGAAATACACATCAGTATAGCGCAGGGGTGGGTGGGTAGGTGGGCCCACTTGATCATCAGAGCAAACTGGCTTATTCTCAGCTGATCATTGAAGCTACCTGTTTGCCCAAACTGGTCCAAACCGACTGAATCCCACCCCTGTCCAGGTATGATCATAAAGTGTCTCGGAACTAGAATAAATGACTAGTTGTTTAACCCCACTAGTTGTTTAACCTAAGATGCTATTTCATGCCTTAATTTGTATTGTTTTCAAATTTAGCTATTTGGGTCTAGAAGAAATAGCTGGTCTGAAATCAGATGAATATTATTATTGCAGGGGAAAAAATCAATAGAAAACATCCAGTAAATTTTACCGCAACTTAAAATTCACCTACATCAGATGTAGGAGACCTGGTACCTACTTTATGCATTGGACTGTGGCTTCTATTAACCTTAGCAGCATAGATAACTGTTGGAGTTGCAACCTAAAACATGTATAGGACATCGGTTTGCCTACTAGTACATGAATTTCTTTCCAGTGCATTAAGAGATCATAGAGACTTCAAATTGTATTTTACAACGGAACAATTTTTAAGTGGGTTGAGGGGAAGCTGTATTTGTTTTTAGCAGAAGCATTATGGCTATGCAATTGCTAATGTAAGATAAAGGAATAATTATCTTGTTTTCCAAGGCTAAGTCAAATTTAGGGGATTAAAATCAAGATTTCAGCATGAGAAGAAAAGCCACAGCTTAGTAGTGGAAGATGTACATTGTGTGAAGGATTTCATAGGGTTCATCATCATCTTCAGGGTAGGACTGAGAAAACTTTAAAGATCTCCTACCATCATTTCTACTGATACTGAAACAAATGGACCAATAGTATAAGGCAGTTGTCTTTCTTTCTTTCTTTCTTTCTTTCTTTCTTTCTTTCTTTCTTTCTTTCTTTCTTTCTTTCTTTTTATTAAATTGATATGCCACCTATCATACTATTAAGCAACTCTGGGTTGCTAACCACCTCCAAAATGGGTCAGCCCAATCAGGGCTCCAAGAAAATCAGCAGAGCCAAGTTTTCAGGATCTTTCAGAAGACCACAAGGTAGATCTCAGAATAACAGAGTTGGAAGGGATCGTGGAGGTCTTCTAGTCCAACTCCCTGCTCGAAGTAGGAGACCCACAACTTCTGAAGGCAAGCTATTCCAATAAATGATTATTCTTGCTGTCAGGTAATTTCTCCTTAGTTCTCACCTCAAGGAGAATGATATTCCAAAAATGATAAGGTAGAATTTAGATGAACGTGCTTTAGTCTAACTCACCATCCCACACGATGGTTTGGAGTGATGATGCCATCTCTGCCAAAGGTAGGTGACTAGTTGTTCTGGAGAGCAACATGATAATGGGGACCCTGAATTAAAGCCTATATCTCCTGATGCCATGAGCCAGTTTTGATTCCCCAATAGTTTTTAGTAATTGAATTCTCGTGATTGTTTTTCAACCCTTAACCTACTGTATTCTTGATATAATCTACTACCCATCTGTGTTTCTGCCGATGACATATTTCTTCTCTTGGCACTAAAATGAGCATAAACATTTGTGTTATCACAGCCATTCAGCCAGCAGTGGTAGGTCTGAAGAGTAAATGTGGTGTGTTGCTATGCTTTAAGTAGTCTAATATTGTAAAATTGATTGGAAAAATATATATATTGTGATTCCTTCAGTGAACTGATACAGTCTGGTATTAAAATCAATGTAATGGAACAGGTGTAGAAAATAATTTGTTCTGTTTTGTTCATTGCTAATATGAAGGTAATGCTTTGGAGAGGCTTTGTTAAAAATCCAATTTTATAAGGCTACGGTCTTTGCTGCACTTTTACTTTCTTCAAGCTTACCAACTGCTCTGAGCCTTTAGATTTGTTTATTGTCAAAAGAGAAAATGAACTCTCCCATCACTTCTTAAAGCGGGTGATCATACCACTAAGAACGTTGCCATTGGCAGAGAAAAAACACAACGGCACATCTCAAACTTGTTCCATTTACTGTTTTTGGAGAAAGCAAGTAGCAGAACATTGCAACTACATTTAGCTTAAGGGAAAGTCAGGAACAACACAACACTGAGATGAATTCCTGGGAAAGCATATTAAACTTCATATTGTATCTGTGCTTCTTTTGAATCTATGAACTCACCTTTAAATCACAAGACTGTCAAACAAATGATTTATACATTTGATCTCTCTAAAGCTAGCTGTGCTATCATCTTAATGAAAGCAGATCTTAAATTTTATCTCTATTACTGGAAATCTGTGAAATGAACTGGGATGAAAAATAGTGATTTACTGAAAGTCACTTTATGAGATTCCATGTCTTTGTATGGACTTGAAGTTGAGTCTCTAGGGTCCAATCCAAGTCGGTCACCATGACCAGAGATTTAATCTTCCAAGTTTTTGAACTCATGCTTGGACCCTTCCTCAGCAAACTTCTCTCTCACACCAGAATGTGAGAAAATGTTCTGGTGAAAGAGAAGTTCCCTGAGGATGGACTCAAGCATGAATTTGAAAGCTTGGTGGACTAAACCTCGGTCCTGGTGACCGACTCAGATTGGTTTCTGTGACACGTATATTTGCCTTCATTCTTGAAATTGAGTCTCTTCAATATTCAAGCAACATCCTCAATTATTTTTACACATTGTTTTTACTGTAACATTACTACTTTTACAGAAAAGGTAGATTAAAATTCTATGAAAATGATTTATGTGTACACATTAATAAAAAAAATAAGATTTCTGTTATTATGATTCAGGCCCATGGAACCTTCCGAATGACTTTGTGTCCTTCATTATCTCTCAGTCCAACTTGCCCAAGGGGAAATTTGAAGAAGGAGACTGGCTGAACTTACTACTTTGAGCATCTGATTTAAAGGCAGATGATACATCTAGAGAATAAATCAAACAAGTTGAATAAACAAGAAGAATGTGCACTTCGGTCTTCTTCTGGCATCCAATTATGTTTAAAATACTTAAGAGCTTAAAGGTGCTTTGGTTGAAAATTGGAGTGTTACACAGGATTTTATACTCTGCAAGGAGATTCTTTAATGAGTACTGTCAGGTAATCCAGCTCTTCAGAGATTCAAATATTCTGAGATTATATGCAAAGAAAGTGTGCATCTCCAAATGATGGATTATCTAAGCGTTGAGTTTTAAAGCAATGAAACCGCTTAAAGAATACACTGAATCAGATCATATTATGGTGCCGAAGGCCCTGGAAACCAGTGGCATTAAGTGAAAGCTCTAAACAATTGCTAAAGTTTGGAAATGAGATTCTGAAATATAACTTTGCCTTCATAAATTTTTATAGTGTCATGAAAAAGTGATATCACTATAGCTCAAAACCTTTCTCTTAGATGGGATTTATTTCAGCAGACAACAGAGATGACCTTGCCATCTTCTCTAAGATGATGTGATGGTTAAACCATTTTTACAGTCTACATATGTAGACGGTAGATTTTATGGGAAATGACAAAAGTCGAAAACTTGTGAGCCAGAGCTTAAATGAAGCTTATTTATAGGGCACAACATGGCCTTTTCCATCAACAGAGCAGAGATGGATATAGGATGTTGCCAGCTTTCCTTGAACAACTTTTCTAAAATATATCATAGAGAAGGTGGTGATTGTTTCAAATGCTAATTTTCTGCTGAGTTATACCCACGTCTATACAGGGGAATTTATAAGGGGAAAAATGCCATAAGGTTAAGTGATGTTTCATCATAATTTTATACCTTCCCAATCCAGTGCTATCTATATTTTCTTGCTACCTGGAGAATGAGACCAAGATACTGGATTACCAGGTTTTTACCTGGGAGTTTCCTGTTAAAAAAAATAAAATAAATTCTAATAGTAGAAGAGAGGGAGCCCTGTGCATTTTATTCTCTCTTCCTCCTTCCTCCCTACTAACACTGAAGTAAATTTTGGTTTTCTCTACAGTAATTGTAAAAGGGACTTTGGTCATCAGATCAATTATTACTACTTATTTGGCGTATGATGAGAATATGACAGAAGAATATATATGTGTGTGTGTGCGTCTGTGTGTCTGTACATAGGTTCATACGTACATACATACATATGTATATATGTATGGGGGTAGGCAGTGGCCTCATAACTGACTATCCAATTCAGCTATCCATCTATTACCTCTGGTGTTGCTTTATGCAAATCTGCTAGGAAACCAGAGAACAGACGTCTTGGGCAATCTTGCACAATATGTTTAATAGTTTGTGTATCAACACCACAACCACAACGAAGGGAATCTTCCCATCCCCACTGGTACAGGACAGAGCACTTCTTCCTGTATCACATCTAATTCTATTCAATTTTTACCAGACAAAGTGAGGTAAATCACACAACCAGATGGTTTGGTAGAGCTACCTTCAGATCAATGATGGGACAGCAGAACTGTATATCCATTCTCTCTCAGTGCCCTGGAGTTTCCAAAACTCTGGTGAAGAAGGTCCAATAATTTTCTGTCTCATTCCACCCCCCCACCCCCCGTTCCTCAGGCTGTCTTGATTTTTCATATTTTAAAATCCAATTTCATAAACAAAATGGCTGTTAGGAATGTAAAATGCCCACAGTCAGCGAGTCAGGGATACCCGCTAACTCTGCCCATAAGAGTGCATACATGTTATTGTGGTACCTGATGGGCTTATCATGGAAAGAGCAGAGAACACTAACCACAGAGAAAAATGTTAGCTATACCAAGAACAGGAAATGGTTGGGTGATCATAAAGATTACAATATATGGAACAATGGAACATAAAGGAAAGGGTCATATCTCGTAGGGTTTTCTAATTTTCTTGATTTTTTGAGGCTGGTTGGATTTTTGAGGCTTTTGGAAGTTGTATTATGTTAGATCTATTTTAAGGCCATGTTACCTATTTCCTATTTTCTCTACTTTAAAATGTTAGCAAATGAACTCTGACAATCATAGCAATCCTAACCGGGAATCAGAATGTGAAAAAAAAAGTCCAGCAGTGGCAGGCAAATAATATTGTAGAGATTTCATTACCCATACGCATATACACAGAAATATTTAAATGTTTTTTAAAAATTAAATGATGCATACATATTTCCAATGTGCAATCATATAGGATCATTGACTCCTATGACTGCATACATTGGGGTGGGGGTGGGGGGAAGCACATCAGATGAAAGTTTCAAACTGATCATATGTTAATTGCAACAATAATATGAGCAATGTGTTTGGCTGTTAAGTTAACCTTTAATCTCAAGAGTCAAAAGCCTTATATTTGGAAGATTATCTCTTGATATATCTTTGCTTGAATCACAGGGGAAATGATGTTTAATAGATTTTCATAGTTGAGTCAGATTCTCTTAACGCCCTTGTTATTAACTTAACCACTGTAATGATTCACTTAATAATCATGGCAAGAAAGGTCATAAGATGGGGCAAAACTCACTTAACAACTTAAGTCTTGCTTAGCAACAGGAATTTTGGGCTCACTTGTGCTCGTAATTCAAGAACTACTAGTGTCTACATTTAATTACCCTATTGTTCTGCAAATTTATACTTAAAATTGGCCACAATCATACAAATTATGCCACAAGGGAAATGTACAGACTGTGTTTTTCTTGAAATACTGATGTTGATTTAAAAGGAATCAAACAAAATTATTCTAGCAAAGTAAAAAGGCTTTTCAAATTTCCCCACTAGGTATATCCTGATTGCACATGAAAGAATGATCAAAATGTTGAAACATACATTTCCAGATGCTCTGAGGCAGGGGTCAACAAACTGTGGCTCTGGAGCCACATGTGGCTCTTTCAACCCTCTGCTGTGGCTCCCTGTCGCCAGTCAGCTCCACAATTGATAGGGCTTTCGGTTAGGACAGGTAAAGGAAAAAGGATGCCACACTAGGTGGAGACTCTATGGTGGGGGAACCGGACTTCCAATCAGCAAAGGAAAAAGGACACCACACTAGGATGGTGGGGGGAAAGGACACCACTCTATGGTGGGGGAACCGGACTTCCGGTCGGCTCCAGAATTGAACAGGGGGCTTCCGTTTAGGACCTTTGTGGCTCTTTGACTGTTTAAGATTGCTGGCCCCTGCTCTGAGGTGACTAACTCCGATACTTTTACATCCATTTAAGAGAAAATCTTGGTGCAATCTGAATGATCATGTTTTATAATTCAGCTGAGATAGTGTGAGCTTATAGTTTAATTTTGATACTACAGTAGAATCTGCATTATATATAAAGCAATAATTTTAGGTTTCCTAAATAAATTGTCCAACACACTGATTTCATTTTGCAAGAAAAAGATATTGCAGCGATGAATGGTATAAACATTCGAGAGGTTTATGTTTGGCTAGCTCAAGTTGCTGAGCAAGCGGTAAAGGAACTGATAACTCATAGAAAGGAAATAAGGATTTGTAATGAAAGATGGTCTGGATTTATGGGTTATATTGTAAAATCTCCATTTCTGATTATTTCACACTTTTCAGATTTATACAGAATGTGTACGCCATGTTGCACTGTGAATATTTATTATGCTTTTGATGAGAATGTTATGGAATAAGGGGCATTATTTAAGAGCTTAAACTGAATTATTATTACCAATAGAGGAAAATATATGAGGCTGAGGGTTGAGCTGTGGAATCCTTGGTGCTCCCCAAGCTTGGTTGTTTGCTCTCAGACATTTTGTGACCAAACTAGGTAACATCATTAGCACTAGTGAGTGTGGGGTTTGCTCCTTGTTTATATACAGTATCTTAGCTTATCAGTGTTGGTGAGGATGTGGTTTTTTTCCTGGTAGTGAGGCAGACATTGATGTAGTTCATGATTCTGGCTATTTAAACCTTAGTATGTTTGAATAAGTTGAGTTGGGCAGCTGCCACGGATTCTTTCGCTAGCTCTGGATCTATGGATACATGTTGTTATTGTTGTTAGTGGCAAAGTCGTGTCCGACCCATCGTGACCTCATGGACAACATTCCTCCACGCCTTTTTGTCTTTTGGTACTGT
This sequence comes from Rhabdophis nuchalis, assembly GCA_039707465.1. Lineage (NCBI taxonomy): Eukaryota > Metazoa > Chordata > Lepidosauria > Squamata > Natricidae > Rhabdophis > Rhabdophis nuchalis. The sequence goes on along the minus strand of CM077643.1, from coordinate 268,139,223 downwards.
CCATGGGGTTTTCATGGCAAAGATACTGGTGTGGGTTGCCATTTCCTTCTCCAGTGGATCACGTTTGGACGGCACTCTCTGCTATGACCTGTCCATCTTGGGTGGCCCTGCATGGCATAGCTTATAGCTTCGTCACAAAGTAATCCATGAAGGGGTAATCCATGAAGGGGTACAATATGTATGGATACATACCAAGGGTGGGTTCCTGCCAGTTCTAAGCTCTTCTATAGAAGAGGTTCCACAAATCTACAGTATTGTTTAGAACCAGTTCCAGCTCCCTCCCCCCTGCCCATCCACATATCATCAAGATGAAGAGCGAGAAGAGGAATTCTGGGAGTTGAAGTCTCCAAGTCTTAAATCTGTCAAGTTTGAAAACCCCTGGGGTTTTTCCTTCTAAAGGGTTAGGGGTGCAAGGGTCTTGTAACTTGACAGCTTTAAGACTTGCGTGCTTCAAATGCCAGAGTTTCTGAGCCAATATTTTGGTTGCTAAACAAGAGCATTGTTAAGTGAGTTTCACCACATTTTACAGCGCCCACCCAGTCACATGACTGCCAAGCCACTCCAACTCAGTCACATGGCTGGCAAGCCATTCCCACTCAGTCGCATGGCTGGCAAGCCACTCCCACTCAGTCACATGGCTGGCAAGCCACTCCCACAAAGCAGGCCACACCTACAGAAGAGGTTCTAAAAACTTTTGAAGCCCACCATTGATACATACATACTGATATTTGAATCTGCTACTCACTGAATTCTGAAGACAAGAATTCACCCCATCTACAGGATGCCCTTGAAGGATACACTACAATTAATGGCTATCCAAGATCTATTTAAATCTCCCAAAATGATGGGTATTGCACTTGCCCCAGTGCTTCTCTTGCAAGGGAAGGCTTCAGCCACATTGCCTTGCTGCCCCCAGCCTTATTGCTCAGATTCCTGCCTGACATACTCAGCTTAGTCGCTGTTAACTCAGTAGCAAGACTGCTGCAGAGCATATTCTCTGCAGAGGAGCCTCCTTGTTACCACATTGCTAGAATTCTTCGTGTTGGCACTGAAACATTAGCTGCACAATCTGGAAAGCAGATTGGGCTGAGGGTAATTCATGAGATATTGTTTGAACTAGGTGATAGATTGATTGATTGATTAAAATGGTTTATCGATAAAGGAGAATGCTTGTAGCTCAGGGTTAAAAAGGTGCTCCCGGAGCTTGGTTGTTTTCTTGCAGGCATTTCATTACCCACACTAGATAACGTCATCAGGGCTAGTGGGTGGAATTGTGCTTACAGGCAATTCCCCCCCCCCCTCATTTGCGTGCTTTCTGAAGCATTTGATGTTCATATACAGTATCAATAAAAGAGAATATTTGTAGATCAAGGTTGAAATGAAGGGTCCTTGTTAATCTTTGAGCTTGGTTGGGGTTTTTTTTGCAGATATTTCGTTACCCAAACTAGGTAACATCATCACTGCTAGTCACTAACACTAGTGATGTTACCTTGATTGGGTAATGAAACAACCAAGAAAACAACCAAGTTCAGAGGACCCCTCAGAAATTATTTGCATTATAATTTGTATTATGAAGTTGATAACCCCGTGACTTCATCTGCATCATGTATTTAATCAGTTTAGTTAAAGAGTTTTAACATTAACATTATCAGTACATGTTAACCTTAGTTTTGAACTTTGGTGAATGTTTGGTCTTGTATTGTACAAATATTTTGGACATGTGATGTGACACCTTGAAACATATGCCATACTTCACTTAATCCTCCCGGGAAAGATTGAAGGCAAACAAGGTCCAGGCAGAAGAAGAACATCAAGGCTTCAAAACTTAAGAGATTGGTTTGGACAAAACTCAGCAGCATTTTTTTGTGTGGCTCTTGATAAAAAATAGGATCGCCAACATGATTGCCAACGTCCAATGACAGATATGGCACAAAAAGAAGAAAATTGTAAAAAGTACAAGGTCATCTTTCGTTTCTTTGGAGTTAATATTTTGTGCAAATTAAGAACATTATAATTCATGATTATAATAATTACTGTATTATTATAGTGATGACGATGATGATGATGATGATATTCGGTTACATTGTACATGCCCCAAAGTCTGTTCCTTGGCGAGACAGTGCTGAAATGCTCAGATGGTGCCTATACATAAGAATAAGTTTTACTATGTCTGTTTCATACCCTGGTTAACTACAATCTTAGATGACAGGTGTCGGCAGTATGCTTTACCTTCAAAAAAGAGCAAATGTAGTTTTAGTCTTGTCTCAACAGAAATACTTTGGGGGGGAAAAAATGAAGGAAATAGCCATTCTACTTTATTCTGCAATAGTCACACCTTTCCTCGGGGATCATGTACAATTTGGCACACACTTTCAAAAGGAATCTGATAGATGGTAATCAGTTCAGAGAAGAATGGAACGGATGGCTTAAGGGACCAGAAACCGTAGTTATACACAGAGAAATGGTAGTCTGAATGTAGCAACTGTCGGCCAGATCAAAGGACTCTAAATAATCCCTTTACATCCTGTAACAAGAGATTAAAATAGTTATAAGCAACTGATATTTGCTTACTCAGAGAGTTAGTACAATTATCCTTCCTAGACAATTCAGAGGTGGGCAGATTTGGCTACATAAATTCAAACGTCAATACAGTCAAAGTTCACTGAACACGTTCAAATAGACAGGTATCCCTTGAAGGTATCATTTTTGGATTCCTCCACTGACCAGAGGGTTGGATTCTTGGAAGTCTGACTAGAGTAGCGTTGAATCTTCAGCCCTGCACAATTTATTGATGGGGCAATGGGTTGTTGACGGAGAATTACTCTTTTATCCTCTCTTTCCGCCTGCTTTTTGTTTATGAAATGACTGATCGCAGATTGATTTCTTATGCTTTTGTTCTCGAGAACGCCCTCATGGAGCTCTTGTTTTCTGACTCCTGATGGGATATAGTTAGCTAGATGCTAAGCTTTCATACACACTAACATGTATTACCTTGAATAAATCATTTTCTTGTTATTGCTTCGAAAACTGTTGTTCAGGCTGGATTCTTATTCTCAAGAATTCTCAGATGCATGCATTTTCCCACTCCCAAAGGGCTTGATGTTCTAAATCAGGCTTTCTCAAACCAGGGTAGATTACCTCAAATTGGCTAAAAGTGTTTTTTTCCTCTAGGTAATGTGACACGAACCCATTAAAGGTAAAAAAAATAAAGGTTCCCCTCGCACATATGTGCTAGCTGTTCCTGACTCTAGGGGGCAGTGCTCATCTCCCTTTCAAAGCTGAAGAGCTAGCGCTGTCCGAAGATGTCTCCGTGGTCATGTGGACGGCATGACTAAATGCCGAAGGCGCATGGAACGCTGTTACCTTCACATCAAAGATGGTTCCTATTTTTTACATGCTTTCGAACTGATAGGCTGGCAGAAGCTGGGACAAGTAACGGGAGCTCACCCTGTTACATGGCACTAGGGATTCAAACCGCCAAATTGCTGACCTTTCTGATCATCAAGCTCAGCGTCTTAGCCACTGAGCCACTGTGTCCCTTTTATGAACCCATTACCCAATCACAAAAGGGACATTTAAATTAGACTTTCTGACAAGCTGTAAAAAAGAATACTTTCTGAGAAGCGATTTTAGATAATGAAGGAAAATGTCTGTTCCAAATGGGCCCTTTCCACTTTAGGATTTTATGATTTGAACTGCTGAAATGGCAGCATACAGATCTGGAAAAGTGTAATTCCACCACCTAGTGGTCCACCAGATATTTGCAGCGTAGGTCTGGTAGCTCCTTATGCTGCAGATGTAATTACTTCCCCACACTCAGTCCAAAACTAAAACTGATCAGAAAAAAAAGTTGAGGCAAAATATAGCAGGTGGGACAGCAGCCATACTATCATCTGCTGCATTGACAAAGCACTGCATGATGTGGCAATGGAAGGCTAAAACAGCTTGCTATTATGTTCTTCCCCCAAAATTAGTTTGCAAAGCTTGCTGGACGGCAGAGGCAGGGAGTCGAGGTTTGGAAGAGAGAAGCGAAGGATGACAAATATGTCCCCAGAAAATGCTTTCCCCTCATGCAGTAGAGTACAGAATGGAAGGAACCTGTTTTCCAGCAATTGCAGAATGAAGTATTAGACTGCCACAAGTAGCCACCTGTTTGCAGAGAAGTAAATGGCCTGGGGTTTATCTCTATGTATGGAAGGTCTCAATATTGGGAAAATTATAAAAAGAAAAAAAAAGTGATATAACCATTACTAATTTTCAGGATTTAAACATATCATTCAAATCTCTGTGATTTATTTCTCAAAGTCATACTCTGTGGATGCAATCCTCCTCAGAGGTTTATTATATATCCTTCTTAATATTTGCTGGTATGTGTGCATATACTTGTTATACGTCAGAGTGGTATTCGGCAGGTTCTGACCAGTTCTGGAGAACCGATGGCAGAAATCTTGAGTAGTTCAGAGAACCGGTAAATATCACCTCTGACTGGCCCCGCCCCATCTATTCTCTGCCTCCCGAGTCCCGGCTGATCGGGAGGGAATGGGGATTTTGCAGTATCCTTCCCCTGTCATGACCACCAAGCCATGCCACGCCCACCAAGCCACGCCCACAGAAACAGAAATAAATTTTTTAAATCCCACCACTGGTATATGTGTTAATGCATGTACACACGTATATGTACAGTATATTATATGATTATTATTTTTATTTCACTAGGAAAGATAATTGTTGTAATTTACTGCCATTTTTAAATAAATGACTATAAGGCATTTAACAACTAGTTTAATCTTTTGTTACAGGTTGTAAACTGATTTACCGTATTTTTCGGAGTATGAGATGCACCTTTTTTCCTCTAAAAAGAGGCTGAAAATCTGGGTGTGTCTTATACATCAAATACAGCATTTTTTTTGCCTCCTGAAGCCCCACCCCCTTCACCAAAAAACCTGCTTATGGAGGTTTTCAGAGAGCTCCTGAGTAATCTCCCCAGCAGTTGCTACATTCAAGCTTGTTCCAAGCTTGTTCCATGAACTGATTCACCCTAGAATTCTAGGGTCCCTAAATGAAACTTCGCATGGGTTGAAGTTTTCCTTAGAAGTTCATTTTGGAGGCCAGAATCAATTATATTAAAACTTGCTGGCAGATGGTAACTAAAAAAAAAAAGCAAGGATATTATCTAAGCCTTTGGGCCCTTATAGCCATAAATAAAATTGATTGAATTGATCTAGGCACTGTTAGGCACTTTTAGGAGGCATTGATTTTAATGGGGAAGTGAGGTTTTCCAGTTAAATCAATGGGACTTCAAAGTGCCTAAGGCCAGCTAGCTTGTACAGTACTCCAATGTAGCAAGCAATCTGTTTCTGTCACCACTTGCAAAGCTTTTATTTCATCCATAGCTGCTAAATAATCATTGCTTTAGCAAGCAAGCACTGTTAAGTTCTACAGTGAAAATGCTTATTCGCAAAAATAAAATTAGATCTAATTCCTAAAGATAATCAATATTATATGTTAAGCAGTAGCCAACCACATTTTGTTTCCTGAAGGAATGATTTAAAAAAAATATGAATGTTGTCAATTCATTTTGACATACAGTCTTGACCCACCTCTGCGGTATGAATAAAATCCAAGGTTTGAAGGTATGGGTTTGAAAAATTACTTCCTTTAGTTTAAAACAACCTCTCTCTCTCTCTCTCTCTCTCTCTCTCTCTCTCTCTCTCTCTCTCTCTCTCTCTCTCTCTCTCTCTCTCTCTCTCTCTCTCTCTCCTCCCTCCCTCCCTCCCTCCCTCCCTCTCTCTCTCTCTCTCTCTCTCTCTCTCTCACTCTCTCCTCTCTCTCTCTTTCTCCCTCCCTCCCTTATGTTCAATAAGAGCATCGGTAAGAGTCCTTGGAGTCCTAGTTGACAACCATTTAAATATGAGCCAGCAGTGTGCAGCAGCTGCCAAAAAAGCCAACACAGTTCTAGGCTGCATAAACAGAGGGATAGAATCAAGATCACGTGAAGTGTTAACACCACTTTATAATGCCTTGGTAAGACCACACTTGGAATGCTGCATCCAGTTTTGGTCACCACGATGTAGAAAAGATGTGGAGACTATAGAAAGAGTGCAGAGAAGAGCAACAAAGATGATTAGGGGACTGGAGACTAAAACATATGAAGAACGGTTGCAGGAACTGGGTATGTCTAGTTTAATAAAAAGAAGGACTAGGGGAGACATGATAGCAGCCTTCCAATATCTCAGGGGCTGCCACAAAGAAGAGGGAGTCAAACTATTCTCCAAAACAGGAGAATAGGACAAGAAGCAATGGGTGGAAACTAATCAAGGAGAGAAGCAACTTAGAACTGAGGAGAAATTTCCTGACAGTTAGAACAATTAATCAGTGGACTAGCTTGCCTCCAGAAGTTGTGAATGCCCCAAAACTGCAAGTCTTCAAGAAGATGTTGGATAGCCATTTGTCTGAAATGGTATAGGGCTTCCTGCCTAGGCAGGGAGTTGGACTAGATGACTTCCAAGGTCCCTTCCAACTCTGCTATTTTATTAAAGGTACCAGCCAGGAGACTGTGATATGGAAACAGATGGGAGATGGGAAATCTTCAGGTTTGTTCCCCCATCCATATTGTTCTTTGCCCTTGTGGGTATCTAAGCACAAGCATCTATAGAAGAGGGAATAATTAGTTGGAGAAGTTACAGTATATAGTTTTCTTTCTGCAGGTTTCCAAATGACACTTCCCCTCTCAAAATGCTGTTAAGAATAGGAGCTCTTTGACCAAACCTACTGAACAGTGAAAGTTGTCAAGAGCTGTTGTTCAGTAATACCTGGAGAACCACAGCTTGTCTCCTGTTGTAATAATACTTGATTCATGGGCTGTCTTGAGTTGTCTTCTTTAAACTTTTCTTTTTTTTTTTGATGCAAGATGAAAGAGGCACATAAATTAAACTACTTTCTCTTCACAAATAAAGGGGGAGGGGGAGAATGTGTTTCCCCCCCCTGACAAGGTCTAACCTGCAGAATTCTCACAGATTATTTTTTCCTATTAAAATAATCCAACTGTATCAACCAAGCAAAAACATCTAACTGAAGGGCTAGGAGTTAGCCTGCAGATATTAAACCAGGTTGCCTCAGTATTTTTCTGTGAAAATGGTTAGGTTTTAGTCTGTACAAAAAGATGATCCAAGCTCCACCCCTCCTAGGAGAATAAAATATTTTGAGAAATATTAAAAAGGCAGGATATTTCACCAAAGGGAGAATGCTCTTTAGGGAGCATGCCCCAGCCCCAGTGTCCCTGCCCCAAGCAGAAACTGAGGAGGCCAGCATTTAGAAATGCAGATTTGGTAATCCATTCAAGATAGGGTATTTTGAAACTCCTTGGCAGCATGGTAGGATTAGAAAGCAGCCCCTCACCCAAGATCCAACACAGGAGGAAAGCCATTAGCCACAATAGGAACTGCCCAACACCCTTTCAGAACACAAGCCCCTTCATTTCACCCCCCCCCCACAACAATCCAAACTTCAAAGTCACAGAAACCTATAAAGATCCATCCACGCCAGTGGTGGGATTCAAATATTTTTACTACTGGTTCTGTGGGCGTGGCTTAGTGGGCATGGTAGGGGAAGGATACTGTAAAAGCTCCATTCCATTCTCTCTCCAGGGAAAGATTACTGCAAAATCCCCATTTCCTCCCGATCAGCTGGGACTCAGGAGGCAGAGAATAGATGGGGGCAGGGCCAGTCAAAGGTGGTATTTACCGATTCTCCGAACTACTTAAAATCTCCGCTACCGGTTCTCCAGAACTGGTCAGAACCTGCTGAATACCACCTCTGATCCACTCATTTAACCATTTTGTCAGCTGCCTAGAATCACATGTGGCTGGTGGTTCTGCTTCCTTAATAAACCTTTCTTTCCAATCAGCCTACATGTTTCCAGTGTCTTTGTCCCAGCTTGGAACTGAACCAGATGGATTTTCCTTTGAACAGATTCAACCAGGTTTTTGAAAAAAAATTCCATAATTGAGATATATTTGAAAACTAGTGGTTAGTTACCTATACCAGGGGTCTGCAAAGTCGGCTCTTTTAAGACTGGTGGACTTCAACTCCCAGAATTCCCCAGCCAGCATAGCTGGCTGGGGAATTCTGGGAGTTGAAGTCCACCAGTCTTAAAAGAGCCGACTTTGCAGACCCCTGGTATTCTGGGAGTTGAATTCTGGGAGTTGAAGTGCACCAGTCTTAAAAGAGCCAACTTTGCAGACCCCTGACCTATACAATATACAATACCGTGTTTCCCCAAAAATAAGACATGGTCTTATTTTCTTTTGACCCCCTCCCCTCCTCCAGAATAAGCACTTGGCCTTATTTTTGGGGAGGTCTTATTATTTCTGAGGTGCAGGAGGCAGTGAGCATGGTCACCTCATGGCTGCTGCTGTGTTGCAATATTTTTTGGGAGGGCTCATTTTTGGAGGAGGGCTTATTTTCAGGGGAGGTCTTATTTTCAGGAAAACATGGTAGTTACTTATTGTTTTAGAATGTACTGTTCACCACCCAGAGTTAAGATGAGTGAGAAGGTCTTTGTTCTGGTGCATAACCCAATGGCACTGAATTTCTTCAAACTCCTAGTTTATATTGTTCCTCTGGCTTTGTAAAGTTTTGAAGGCAGGAAATTTCCAAAGAATTATGAAAAACAAATTGCCTTATCTATAAAAAATAGTTTTACTGTTTTGAAACTTTTTAATCACGGTTAAAATACTATTTTGTACTCCAGGATAAAATAATAAAGAACCAACTAACAATCTCCACTCTTCCTGACCACAGCTTTGCTCATAACGTAATGCATACAGCTTCTCAAAATGAAACAGCATCAGTCCCTTGGATAAAAGTGCTATAACATTACATTGCTGAAAAACAAGGTCATAATATTAGCACAGACAAGCAGATGAACCGAAGTAAAGATTAAAGCTATTGCTCAAATAGCAGAACAGAAGGTTTAGTCAACCACACAGTTACAGTTGCATAATGAAAGATATATATTATTAGTATCTTTTTTAGAAAGTTGCAAGGGAAAATATCGTATAAATTAGACAACGAATTCTACATAGAACTGAATGATGTACACATTCGAAACAATGCTTCACCAACCTCTATCAATATTGTTAAACTTGGTTTGAATAGCTATGCAGGCATTTAAGCTGGGATTCAGAAGGCTTTGTTGCCAAACTCTTGGCATCACCAACACAGGTCACCTCATTGCTGAAGAAAGGTTAAGCCAAAACCTAGTGTTTAATTGAGGAACTTGGATAGGTGGGTTGGAGCCATGAGTGGAAATCCATTTGCCTCTGCCAGCTAGTGATGGCATTTTTCCTATAAAGTTGGGAAAGATGGTATTTTCCCTATGTAGTTAAAAATTGGGACTGAAGTAGAACTATGCAGAAAAGGACAGATTCTTGATCTGAATAGGATGTATAAAGCACTTACTATGGAATAAGATTTAGCTTCATGTTATATATTGTTATTGTAGGTATGAATCCCACATCTAACTAATGAGGAATTTTGCTGGGCCAATTCTTACCCCTTTTCTCCTCCGACACCAAAGCAGTAAAAGAGGAGGAAGAGGAGGGGGAAGGAGGAGGGGAGGAGGAGGAAGAAGAAGAGGAGGAGGAGGAGAATTCTTACCCAAGATTTGATTTCCTGGAGCTAGACAACACATCTGCAGTATAAATATGGTTCAGCACATGATAAACAGTAAGAGAATTACTACTTCATAAAAAACTCAGGAAGAATGCTGACTGTCACAATTCACAGTCTTTGCTACCTATTCAGTAATGACCACTGAATGGAAAATAAATGAGATGAGCTCAAACCCCTGTTACGGGAAGACAAATTAGATGTAGTAGACATATCTGAGACTTAGGACGAATGGAAGAATGCCATTAAAGAATACAGCCTGCTCAAATGTAACAGAGGCAATTCAAATGTATAAGTAGTGGTACCCAGGGGTGGGCATCAAAAATTTCGGCAATGGGTTATCTGCCAGTTGCTGGGTGACCGTGGCCATGGTGGGCGTGGCCTAGCCAGCCTCCTGCACCACAGCAGGGGTACATGTTTACCCTCCCAAGGCTCCAGAGGCTTTCCTTGAGCCTCTGGTAGGGTGAAAACTGCCTCCCCCGGGTTCTGCAGGCCTTCTGGGAGGCTTGTTTTCCCCCCTCCCCGAGCCTCTGTGAGGGCCTTGCACTTACCTTGCATCCAAAACAAGCCGCGTGGAGATTCCTGGGAGGGGAGGGGCAAAGTAGGAGGGACAGGGTGGGATGGGTGGGGCCAGCCAGGGTTGGTATTTGGAAGTTTTCCAAACCGGCCATAACATTAGCTACAGGTTCTCCTGAACCTGGACGAACCCGTAGCAGCCCACCTCTGGTTATGATTAAAAAGAAGGGGGGGGGGAATGGTAGAGAAATTGAAGGGAATCCAGCATAGTCTATCCAGGAAATTCCTCAGCTATCTGATTTACAATTCTGTCTTTCAAAGAGGGGAAGAAGAAAGAATAGGATAATTAGTTCTGATATTAACCATCAAGGAAGACTTAATAACAGAATGCAAAGTGAAATCTCTGGGCAAAGAAGACTATGTAATGCTGGAATTATTGATGTTAAGGGAATATTAATTTGAATATAATAAAGGCATACCTGGGATTTCAAGCAAGTAGATTCTAATAAACGAGCAGGGCTAGCATTAGACTAAGGCTGAGTGGGCACTGGCCTAGGGTACTAAAACCTAAGAAATACCAACACAAACCCTCCTTGCATATCATTCTAAGAATGCAAATCTTTGCATTGGCAGGAAGTAGAACCATAGAAAACGTGGCCTAGAGGCACCACATATCCTTCAGCTAGCCCTGACTCAGAGCAATGATAAGAGGCATCCCACGGCAGGAGAAGTTAATGGGAAAAGGGAAAGAAGCTGAGCTAGGTAAGATCTGCTTTAAAAAAAGGCACAAAAGAAACAATTCCAGTTAAGGGGTGGGAGAGGAAAGGAGCAGAAATAGCCAATAGCAAAAATGTAATGAAATTCTGCAACTAAAAATGAGACTTCGGCTTACGATCATTAGTTCAATGACCATTCAAGAGTTATGACAGTACTGAACAAGTGCGTGCCAAAACAACTAGACACAAGAACAGTTTCCCGTACATGCAATCACTCTGCTAAACAACTAATTCCCACAACACTATCAAATTGCATAGTAGGGCTGTATTAATATTATCCTTCTCATCTTTCCTATTACCTATTTCCTTTTCTTCTATAACTTTGCTGCTTGTAATTTACAATTTTTGTTAATTGTTTTATTTAGTACCCTAGTAGGATTTATGTTGATTGCTTATTTGGTATCTTATGATTCTCATTGACTGTTGTATCTTATGATTTATAATGAACGTATTTTATGATTATGACCACGATTTATCACTTCTTGCTTGTATGTACAGTGAGAGCTTATGCACCAAAGACAAATTCCTGGGGTGTCCAATCACACTTGGCCAATAAATAATTCTTATCACCGGCTCACAAGTTCCATCAGTCACAGTATCCCAACAATCACATTAGCGTGATGTCCAACATTTCCTATTGACTTCTCAGAATCAAAGGAGTCAAAGGAGAAGCTGGTAGAAAATTGGAAATAATGTGAGGTCCTTGTTAATGAGCCACATGGACTTCACCTAATAACAGCAGCCAGGACTTCTGAAATTGCCACCGGTAAGCAGCATGTTGATATGGCATCACACTTTTCAACAACACAGTTTAGCAACAGAATGTCTTGTCCCAATTTCTGTCATAAACTGAGGATTAGCTGTAGGTTAAAATAAAATCTCCATAGAAGAGTACATACAAGTCCCCAGAATTCTAGAGATAGAGCAAGGAAAACTAAACCTCAGAATGAGCTAAAGTTAGTAAATGATTGTTAGAATTCTTCAGATCACGGGTTAAATTTAGCAGGTTCTAACATGTTCTGGAGAACCAGTAGCAGAAATTTTGAGTAGTTCGGAGAACCGGCAAATACCACCTCTGGCTGGTCCCAGGGGTGGGCTGGGAATGGAGATTTTATAATATCCTTCCCCCAGGAGTGGGGAGGGAATGGGGACTGTGCAGTGTCCTTCCCCTGCCATGCCCACCAAGTCACGCCCACAGAACCAGTAGTAAAAAAAAATGAATTTCACCACTGCTTCAGATAGATTTAAAATAAAAGGAAGAGAAAAGGAATAATGTATGAGCTAAATATAGGCAGAGAATACCTACTGACCTTGCATGAATTCAAGTTGTCAAGGAAATAAAGGATGAATCTTACGATTGATGATAATCTTATGATTATTTTATGAATCATGTCTATCTTATGATGAAGATGATAGAAAATGATGCTGTCCAAACTGTGATCCATTCTCTTTTAGAGAAGTCCTGGAAAGAATCAGATGATGAATACGGATGTCAAACTCATGTCATCATGGGAGAGTCACGTGACGTATCAGGGCTTTTTTCCTCTTTGCTAAACCTGGCAAGGCCGTGGCCAGTGTGTGACACAGCTGCCCTGCAGGCCGGGAGTTTGATAGCCCTGGACTAAAAGAAAGCATATACTGTCCCTTTCAAGAACAATTCAATATAATTACCAGTTATCTATATGGATTGTTAATTTTATTTCTTTTTTTTTTAAATACAGAATGTTGATTTCCAAATAGGTCCTGGGAATGCAATAATCTGTCTTCAGCAAACAGTTTGACAAACTATCCCATGACAGTCTGTTTAACTAGTTAAGAATGGGCTGGATAGCATCTATTAGGAGTATCCCAGCTGGCTTAGAAATCACACTTAAAGAGTGCTCATCCAACTGGAAAAAAGTAATGCAATGTAGGAAGTTAGCACCCAGCCCTCTCCTAGAAAAATGAAACATGTTAGGAAACATTAAAAGGGCAGAATATTTCTCCTAACAGGGAGGCAGAAACTCAGCCATCTGCCACCACCCCCAACTTTGTCAATGGGCCATTAAGGCCTGGGCCAGTCTACAGTATTCTACATAACAAAGATCTACTTCCTTCATGCAGAGCCATAGTAGGAATTGCCCAAAGCCCTTTCATTACATCATCACTGAACAAGGCACAACCATACTTGGGACTCAAAACACAACCTTCAAAGTTACCCCTGCATGGCCCCATGGGAGTCTGACAACCAATCAGAACACCAGCTCAATTTCAAAAGCCCAGAGAGGGCATAAATCCCAGGCACTGTCAGCATCCCTTCCCTTTTTTGCCCAGGACCTCAAACCATGTGATCCTGTCTACCATTAAACCATCTTTCCAAGCAGTCTACATGTTTTCAGTATCTTTCTCCCCACCTGCAACTGAACCAGTGGTGGGTTGCCAATTTTTTTACTAACGGTTTGGCCGCACTCCCGCATGACACTTCTGCGTATGCACAGAAGTGTCCAGGCGGGTGGGCAGAGCGTCCTGCCATAGCTACTACCGGTTCACCCAATCTGGGCCGAACCAGGATCAAGCCACCTCTGAACTGAACCCAGATGGACATTTATTCCAACAGCAGTTTGCAAGTTAAAGCATAGAAATATACCTAGATGCAGGCAGAACAATCACGTTCAAAATAAAAGTACCTTTCTTAAAGTTACGCAAGCTTGATGCTCTTGTGTCTGCTCAGCTATCATTTTCAATGGTACTTTGCTATACCTAACAGTCAAAAGGCATGGGTTCAAAAGCTGGTAAAAAGATTTTCTTTTTTTTAATTATCATTTTCTTTTCCCTAGCTATCCACCTTACTTTTTAAAAAAGATCCAAACCTTCTATATCAATTTCTGCAGTCACGTAAGGTAGTTTCACTTCAATTCCCAACAGCCCCAATAATAATAATAATATAAAAAGTACCGCAAAGGACTTACCACTGCATTGATCTGAAGCTGGCTGGAAAAAAAAGAAGAGAGAGAACTCCGATGTTTCGGTGTTGTGCCAGTGGATTATTTAACAACAAAAACAACAACAAAAGTCCAGAAGAAAAGTGGATAGCTCAGGGAAAGAGGATTAATTTTATTAATCCTCTTTTCCTGAGAGGATTTAGTAATTTAAAAAAAAAATCTATTGGGATCCTCTACATATCAGGCACTTGTTAGAACTACCATGCTACTGAAACTCCATTAGTAATGGTATCTGCAGCTGAGATTAGAGAGCTGCAAGATAGTAACCAGGCCTAGGCAAGGTGTTCTTGCCAGGGTCACAGTAGACAATCAAAATGCAAAAGTTTGTCCGGAAGAAAATAAAGCACAATGGGCAAATTAGACAATGGTACTTGAGCTAGCACAAAACAGAAAGCATTATTTTCATCACAGACCAGGGAAACAATTCTAGACATTGCATTCATAGTGGGTTCAGGGCAGTGGTGGGATACAACCAGTACACCCCAGTACAGGCGTACCGCTGCCTGCTAGGAGCCCCCAGTACTGTTCTGGTACGGTGCTCCAGAGGGCCCACCTGCCCGTCTGCCCTCCTTACTTGTATTTGAGCCAGTCCGTGCATGTGCACAGAGTATACGGTGCCTGTGCGATGCTCTACCGAGCAGCTGGAGTGCCATGGAGTGTCGTGGGTGGTAAGTACGCATGCACACGTGCGTGTGGTAGATTCCCAGCCCCGTTGCACCGTACTAGTTGCACTGGGATCCGGAACCCACCACTGGTTCAGGATAATACCAATAGCACTTCGACTGGGGGTATCAAACTCGATTTTATTGTGATTTTATTGGGTTGTGTTTGACCTCAGAGGCCATGGGGCATGGCCAGAGTGGGCATGGCCAGCTCGACTTCACTCGTCTCAGGGTGCCTGTGTGACCTGAGTGCTCTGCCAGCAAAAATGGGCTCCTGAGCTCCACTTTTGCTGGCACGGGCACCACAGGCCAGTCCTTTGCTGTTTCCAGGGCAGCCCTATGAGCCCGATCTAAGCACCTCGCTGGCCAGATCTCGGCCCAGGGCCTTGAGTTTTACAACCCTGATTTAGACTTATGTACCACTGCACAGTGCTTTCCAGCCCTCCCTAAGCAGTTTACAGAGTCAGCCTCTTGCCCCCAACAATCTGGACCCTCATTTTACTGACCTCTGAAGGATGGAAGGCTGAATCAACCTTGAGCCTAATGTGACTTGAACTGCCAAACTGCAGGCATCCAGCAGTCAGCAGAAATAACCTACAGTACTACATTCTAACCATTATGCCACCACAGCCAGTAGAGGATAACTTCATGTATTCCAATCATCCAGAAACATTTGGTGGCGTGTCCTCATGATGGGCCTACCTGGCAAGGTGGTTATGCCCAGAATCTCAAGACCACAGGGCACAAGTAAATATCGTCGTAAAGGAAAAGAACCCAAAGCCTATGACAGGAATTGCAACAGGGGTGAAGTCTGGCTGGTTCAGCCAAACTGGTAGGCACGATTATCGTTGGTTCTGCAAACCGGTAGTAAAAAGAAACAGCTTCCGAGGATCACACAGCTCAGCTGCGAGCCGCACGATCGTCGGAAGGTATTTTTAAAAGCTTTTTAAAGCATTTTTAAAAAGCTTGAAAAAGCTTGAAAAATAGCTGAAAGTGAAAAAAAAATGTTGCCGATGCCCACCCAGTCACATGACACCACCATCATCAAGCCACACCCACAGAACCAGTGAGGGGGGGATTAGATTTCACCACTTTAATTGCACCACTGTTTGTGGTTCAGGTTTCCCTGCTTCAGTTGCAACGCTTTTGCAAGACGTTGAAGATCTACCTTGTCCCACAGGCAATTAGGTTAGGTGGACAGATGAGCTACATGCGTTTTTTTTCTGTGAATGGGATATATTGGGGTGTGTGTGTGTGTGTGTGTGTGTGTTAATCCTTGCGAGCTGCCTAGAGTCTCTTATGTGACTGGGAAGTTTTATAAATTATATTCAAACTCACCAGCACACAAGTATATTTCAGAAATATTCCCATATCAACAATTTCATGAACAGTATTTAGTACTCTGTCAATGCAGGAAAAAAAAGATTGTGTTAATAATTTACATATTTTCTTTTGGGTTTTTTCCCCCTCCCTCTGAAAAGTCCAGACCAGTTTTAAGCGGTCTTCTGCAATCAAGACTGCTCACCTTAGCCAGGATGTCTAAAAATAATTTAAGAGGGATACTATGGTCAAAATATTTTAAAGATGCTTGCCGTTATTCCAGCTCCATTCTAGCCTGACCGATTAGTACAGCTGTGATATTGTACAATGCATATTATACAAAAAAGCCAAACATTTTTTTTTAAAAATGGCCTAAATTTAGCCTCAGCAATTCTGGTGAGGCTTCATGGTGTACTAGAGATCCCCAATAGAGTGGGGCAAACATTCCAAGGGAAACAGTGGACTGTTGGTGAGCCTTGGTCATTGAAATCTGTCTGGGAGAAAGTGAGATAATGAGATTAACAGTGGTGGGTTCATACCGGTTCGGACCACTTCAGCCGAACTGGTAATGGTTTGATGGCCTGGGTTGCTGGAACCGACAGCAACCCAGGCCCCCAAACCGGTTCTCTGGGCAGCGCCATAGGCACCGCCATTTTGTTGTTTTCTTCTGTGCACACGCAGAACAAATTTTATTGTACTGTGCATGTGCGCGCAGTGTCCATCCATCGCATGTGCAGTGCGCCCACGAGCAAACCGGCAGTAGTGACTGCCGGAACCCACCTCTGGCGATCACCCACAGGTCCTCTGGCAACTGCATCTTGTGAGTAGATTGCCGGAATGTAGGTGTTTGACTGGAAGCTGTATGTAAAATTGCTATTGTTCTACAGAGAAAATTATTTAAAATATATAGAGAAAGCCTGCTAAAATCAGATCCCTAAGTCAATCAAGAGATGTTGCCTCTATTCCCAATGCAGGTAGTTCTTGATTTACAACCACTTATTTAACAGCCATGTGAAGTCACGACAGTGCCGAAAAGAAGAGACTTACAACTGGTCCTCACACTTATGACTATCAAAGCATCCCCACAGTCACATGATCCAAATTTGGACCCTTGACAACTGGTATGTATTTACAATGGTTGCAATGTCCTGGGGTCATGTGATTGGCATTTACGATCTTTCCAAGGAGCTTCAACGGGGGAAGACAAATTCGCTTACCTCATGAATTGCTTAATGATGGCAGGGAATTCATTGAATAACTGCTTTGCTTAGCGATAGAAGTTCCAGTCCCAGTTGTTGTGAGGACTGCGTATACTGAAATGTGGACAAGTCTGTGACCACAAATACTGTATGGTACTACTGCTTTTCTCTTTCTGAAGAGAACTTTAAGTTTAATAAATATCTGCTGTGGCCTAGAGGTAGAGTTATCCTCTCCCAATCAGGAGTTTGTGAGTTCAATCCTAGGTAGAGGCAGATGCAGGGTCTCCTGCTTGGGCAGGGGGTTTGACTAGATGACCTGCAAGGTCCCTTCCATCTCTGTTAATCTGTAACTAACAGATTTTTTGTCTGTGTGAGAAAAAAAATTACTCTGCGTGAGGGAGACAGGTGCTAAAACGCAAAAGATAAATGATCTGTCTCATAAAAAAACAACCTCTTGGATATCAAAAGCTGCTATTAAACATTAAAGCCAACTGAGAATGTCTACTAGGGACCAGTTTCATTCTGTCCATTTTGCATAGCTGTCTTGTACATCCAGAATTATGGAGCACCATTTTATGTACCAAAATATAATCTGGCAAATAGAAAACACCAAAACATGAAATATAGCAGATTTCCAGAATTGTATAGTGTTTTTTAAGATCACTGTCTAAAAGCAAGGTTTCTATAGCCTTCCATCCATCTGGTTGGTGATAAATTAAAATGGGACATGTAACATTATTTTTAAAATCATTTAGGTTATCAGATTGCAGATATTTAGATGCAGAATGTACATTTGAATTCCACCCCCTCCCTCACAAAACCTCCTTCTCCTCCTTTCTTTATCCAAAGACATCAATGGTCTCATAAAGTGACTGTAGGGAAACCCAAAATGCTGAAATAATTTTCAAAATTACATGTAATGCATTAGTTTTACTACTTCAAATTAGAAGTTAATCTGATATATATATATATATATATATATATATATATATATATATATATATATATATATATATATATATATATATGAGAATATTTTTACAGCTCCTGTTTTTAGGCCCGTTTAAGGGAGGAGACAAACTGTCATCCTTCTCTGTCCTTCGACTCAACCTAGAGATCATCCAGACAGAGACCCATTAAGATTGCTGCTGTTTTTTAGGTATGTGTTAGATTTTTAAGGGCTGATTTAATAATTAAGAGACCAGGCTAGATCTATTTCAGGCTTTTTAGCCTTCTTCAGCTGGCCATACTTCATCTACTGGGATTTGAACCGGCACTTTCCAGCATATCAGGCAAGCCTTTCTATGCCTTGAGCTAACCGGCTTCCCTGATTACATCAGCCTTTTACAGGACTCTTGATGAGAGAATATTTTCACAGCTCCTGTTTTGAGGCTCGTTTAAGGGAGGAGACAAACTGTCATCCTTCTCTGCCCTAAGGGAGGAAGCATACTGCTCTCCTTTTCTGCCTTTTGGCTCATCACCAGAGACCATCTAGACAGCTAGATGATGAGAGCTAAAGAGCTCGAACTAGATATATACTAGTTTCCCTGACTTATTTATTGATCAGCTCAAAAACGTAACACACATATAAACAAATTACACAATGGAACTCAAAATTCTGAGCCATATGTTGAATGGCATCTTTCACGGGAACCTGAAGCAATCACTCATATTGGTGTTAAGATTTTGTGTTATTATTGGTGGTAAGACAATTGGTGTTATGACTTTGCTTGTGGGAAGCCAACCATAAAGCTCACAAGTGGTGATCACATAATCCCGGGACACTTCCATCGTCAGTTGCCAAGCACCGGAATCATGATCACGTGACTGCTGGGGCACTTTTTGGTCTGCAACTATGAGGACCCATTGGAAGCACCTTCAGAATTTTGAATGGTCACTTGAAGGAGTGGTTCTTCAACAAGGAGTACCTGCATTTTCTCTTTAGTCTCATGGGGATAGGAGCAGAGGTGGGTTCTGGCTGCCACTACTGCCGGTTCGCTCAGGGATGCACTGTGTGTGTGTGTGAGCACTTGATGCATGCTGTGCGTGCATGCGCAGTGCAACAAAAATTGCTCTGCACATATACAGAAGGCATAAACAAGATGGCGGCACTTAGCATGCTTTTTAAATTTTAAATTTAAAAATTTAAATTTAAACTTTTATTGTTTTAATTAGGGTTAGTTTGGGTTTTTTCCACGTTTTGGCCAATATTTTAATGATGTCTTTTAATTATGCCTTTTAAAAGCTTTTTTAACTTTTATATATTTGTTTTATTTTGGCTGTACACCACCCTGAGTCCTTCAGGAGTAGGGCGGTATAAAAAACCAATAAACCTAAACCTAAACCTAAACCTAAACCTAAACCTAAACCTAAACCTAAACCTAAACCTAAACCTAAACCTAAACCTAAACCTAAACCTAAACCTAAACCTAAACCTAAACCTAAACCTAAACCTAAACCTAAACCTAAATCTAAACCTATGGCGCAACTGAGAGAACCAATTTGGGGGCACGGCAGGTTTATTACCGGTTCAGCAAAACTGGGTCAAACCAGTAGGAACCCACCTCTGAATAGAGGAGAGAGAGGGGCGGGGAGAGAAGGAGGGAGGGAGGGGGAGAGAGAGAGAGAGAATAAATTCTGTGGGCTTCTTTCTTTGAAGCAGCGCTCTTGATTAGGTTGGAAAGGTTAGGGAAGCGGTTGAAAGAGCATTGATATTTTGGCCTTTCATCCATGAATACATATGAACATACAGCACTGTGATTTATTTCCTGTTGTGCGTAACATTTCAGCTTTCAGAAATGCTGCTATTAGACAAAATTCTTAAAATTAAGGACTCACCGCATTTCCCTTTGACCTTTGAAATAAATACCTGGGAACACGAACCGTTTGTGAATCTCAAGAGCAGCGAGACGTAATTAGAATATTAAGATAGCATTGTAGTTGGTATTGTCGCTTTAAATGCTGTTCTATTTTTAAAATGTGGCAAAATGTGAATTAGATGAAATCCAGTGAAAGACGCAGCAAAATTTGGACTGGAAAGTACAACAAGCTGTTGGATTAATGCTTCGAACGGGGTATTGGTTGTGTTATTCCCAGTTGTTATGTAAACTTCTGCATAAAATAGAAATGTCATATTTATTGGAGCTTAAAGTTTTGTTGTTCTTTTCAAAGTACACAGAAAAATATAATTGCTGCCACTGAAGTTGGAATTTATTTTGCAATTTCCACCCCCTGATAAGCATTAACTTTTTTCACTTTGACACAGCACACTTGTAAATTGTCATTGTGAGTGAATTTCAAAAGAGCAATGTTTTAATCAATGGCTTTAAATCTGCCCTCAGAGTAGAGTTCAGCGAAATATTTCATAGTTCTTTAGACCAGTCACGCTGACTTTTTCTCAGAGTTATGGAACCGCCTGCAGGCTAGTCTTGAATGCTGACAGTAATTTCAGTGTCTCACAATGTGCTGCTTTTGAAGGCATCAGGCACTGAATCTTATTCTATTGTCATCGATTCTGGCTAGAGTGTTGATGCCATCAAGTCAAATTGCCCTGCTCTATATTGTTCCATTGTTTAATATATTTTATTTATTTCATTTTCCTCTTGTATTTTTGGGGATGGGGAGTCGAGGGAGGACACTCTGAAGCCCTTGAAATTTTGCTGAGGATTTTTGTCAGGAGTTTCTGAAAGGCAAGAAATTGACTTGGGAAGAATCTCATTATTATATGCTGCGAAAGCAGCATTTTACCATAGTGCTAAAAACATTTACTCATCCGGAGAAAGGAATAATCAAACCGCATAGTGGCAGATGTCATTTGATCTTCACCTTAACCTGTTCTGCAGTGGAAGGGCGACCTGTGTTCCGTCTCTGCCTCCACATATCTGTAGTACATTAAGAAGCAAATGAGCAGGGACATTCAGCTATAATACTAAGTACAAACACTAAAGCTACATTATCCCCATCCATCAAATTGTTCACTACATGGGACAAAATAGAACAGAGTCACCTGGAGTTTTTCTTTCCACTTCTATTTTACTGTCATTATGTACAAGTAGTGCTTGACTTACAGCCACAATTGAGCCCAATTTTTTTGTGGTTAAGCAAGACAGCTTTGTCCCATTTTATGACCTTTCTTGTCACAATTGTTACGTGAATCACTGCAATTCTTAAGTTAGGTTGTTAAGTGAATCTGGATTCCCCATTGACTTTGGTTGTCAGAATGTTGCAAAAAGTGATCACATGACCCCAGGAAGCAACAATTGTCATAAATACATGCCAGTTGCCAAGAATCTGAAGTTTGATGATATGACCATAGGGATGCTGCTTTGGGCATAAGTATGAAAAATGAATATAAGTCACTTTTTTCAGTGTCATTGAAACTTTGAACTGTCAATAAACAAGTGGTTGTATGTTGAAGGCTACCTGTACATTAATGTCAGGCACAAGGAATCAAAAACAACCCCATGAACTAATCAAAGCAGTATATTTATTGTTGCTTGCCTATAGATAGAAATCTTGCCAATTAAAGCACATGCTGCATTACTACTACATAATACTGCAAAGTTTTAGGGAGTCTCTGCATTCAGCCTCTTCCTCCCACCAAGGCTACTCAACCATTTCACTCCTCCCCTCAGTTCAGTGCAGGGGTGGGTTCCTGCCAGTTCTAATTTCTTCTATAGAAGAGGTTCCACGAATCTACAGTGCTGCTTAGAACCGGTTCCAGCTCCCTCCCCCCACCCATCCGCACATCATCAAGATGAAGAGCGAGAGGAGGAATTCTGGGAGTTGAAGTCCACAAGTCTTAAAGCTGTCAAGTTTGAACACCCCTGGGGTTTTTCTTTCTAAAGGGTTAGGGATGCAAGGGTCTTGTAACATGACAGCTTTAAGACTTGCGTGCTTCAAATGCCAGAGTTTCTGAGCCAACATTTTGGTTGCTAAGCAAGAGCGTTGTTAAGTGAGTTTCACCACATTTTACAAGTTGGCCACACCCATCCAGTCACATGAGTGCCAAGCCATTCCCACTTGGTCACATGGCCAGCAAGTCACTCCCACCCAGACACATGGCCGGCAAGCTACTCCCACAAAGCAGGCCATACCTACAGAAGAGGTTCTAAAAAATTTTGAAACCCACCACTGGTTCAGTGCCAGATTCCACCATATCAAGAGGGTTAAAGCTGAAATAACCAAAGGTTACCTCTTTGGGACTGTCCATGCTAATTACTCACAGCATTGTTTCCAAACTCTGTGTAGGTACAACAGGAAGATGATTGATTCCTTTATGCTCTGGTGCTGGAGAAGGCACTTACCTTCCTTTGGACAACCAAGATAACCAGTCCTCCAATACTGGAGGAAATCCACCCAGAACGGTCACTGGATCATGGAGCCAAATGAACACATTGCAAGAGTAATGCATTTGCTGCTGTGGCCTAGAGGTGGAGCTCCCGCCTCCCAATCAGGAGGTTGTGAGTTCAATCCTATGTAGAGGCAGATGTAGGGTCTCCTGCTTGGGCAGGGAGTTGGACTATTTATTTATTTATTTAATCGGATTTTTATACCGCCCTATCTCCCAAAAGGGACTCAGGGCGGTGCACAGAAAGGATAAAAAGTAGTAAACACAATAATAATATAAAAGTTAAAAATACATTAAATACTATGGGTCTGTGCTAAAACTTATACTTAAAAACAGTTAAAATTATTATAATTGGGACTATCATAAAAGCTATGCTAAGCCAGCGACATGGAATAGGTGTGTTTTTAAAGTTCGATGAAAGAGGAGAAGGTCCGTGATAGTGCGGAGGTCGGGGGGCAGGTCGTTCCAGAGGGCAGGGCCTGCCACAGAGAAGGCTCTCCCCCTGGGGGTCACCAGCCGGCATTGTCCGGCAGACAGTACCCTGAGGAGGCCCTCTCTATGGGAGTGGACAGGTCAAAGGGAGGTATGTGGTAGGACCAGATGACCTGCAAGGTCCGTTCCAACTCTATTAATCTGTTATCTGGTCCATCTATGGCAAAGACTATAATGCTTAACAAGGTGGATGGAAGGAGGAAAAATAGCCAAATATGCCTGAGGTGGATAGACAGAGTACTGGAAACTGAGCAATAAACATGCAATAATTGTGCAATGCAATGAGAGGCAGAACAGCCTGGAGAACCTTTACCCATATTGCAGAGTCATCAGGAGTTGCCTACGACTTGATGGAACACAACTTTTTTTTCCCCTGGTGGTTTGGGAAACTTTTATTCCTTTGGATGTAGTGTGGATATAAAAGCATCTTGCCTGTTATTCAACTCAATCTCTCTTCTTCCTTTTGCCTGATTTTGTTTTTGTCCTACATTAGCCAGGGAACTGTTTTTGATGCTTGCTGATGTTTAATAAATAAAGCTCAAGTTGAATTTTTGCTAAGGAAAGTACAGTTTGTTACTACCGAGCATATGGACAGGTTGCGGAGGAACCTTAGAGCCACCACATGTTTATTGGACCCGTGCCCCTCCTGGCTTGTACTGGCATCCTGGGAGGTGACACGAGGCTGGCTCCAGGGCATTGTGAATTCATCTCTGAGTGAGGGGTCTCACCACCATTCATCTCTGAGTGAGGGGCCTCACCACCGTTTTGAAAGAGGCGGTGGTGAGGCCCCTCCTCAAGAAGCCATCCCTGGACCCAGCTTTATTAGAGAACTATCGTCCCGTCTCCAACCTTCACTTTTTAGTGAAGGTTGTTAAGAGTGTGGTGGCTCAACAGTTTCCCCGACATCTGGAGGAAGTTGATTATCTAGACCCGTGCCAGTCCGGCTTCCGGCCTGGTCACAGCACCGAGACGGCATTGGTCGCGTTGGTTGATGATCTCTGGAGGGCACGGGATAGAGGTTGTTCCTCTATCCTTGTCCTATTAGACCTCTCAGCGGCTTTTGATACCATCGACCATGGTATCTTATTGCACCGATTGGGGGGGTTGGGGCTGAGAGGCACCGTTCTACGGTGGTTCTCGTCCTACCTCTCTGGTCGGTCGCAATGGGTGTTGGCAGGAGGGCAGAGGTCGTCCCTGAGACCCCTCTTATGTGGGGTCCCTCAGGGGTCGGTCCTCTCGCCACTTCTGTTCAACACCTATATGAAGCCGCTGGGTGAGATCATCCGTGGTTTTGGGGTGGAATACCATCTGTACGCTGATGACACTCAGTTATACATATCCACCCCAAACCACCCCAACGATGCCGTCGAGGTGCTGTCCTGGTGTCTGGAGGCTGTACGGATCTGGATGGGTAGTAACAAACTCAAACTCAACCCATCCAAGACCGAGTGGCTGTGGTTTCCGGCACCCCGGTTCAGCCAGTTAAGTCCAACACTGGCCATTGGGGGCAAACAACTGGCCCCCGTGGAGAGGACGCGCAACTTGGGTGTCCTCCTGGATTCCCGGCTGTCCATGGAGGACCATGTGGTGGCCGTTGCCAGGGGGGTGTTCTATCAGGTACGCCTGATACGCCAGTTGTGCCCCTTACTGGACCGGGGAGCCCTTCGCACAGTCACTCAAGCGCTTGTGACATCCCGGCTGGATTACTGCAATGCTCTCTACATGGGGCTCCACTTGAGGTGCACTCGAAAGCTACAGTTAATACAGAATGCGGCTGTGCGGGTGATTATGGGTGCCTCAAGGCAAACCCACGTAACACCTCTCTTGCGCGAGCTGTACTGGTTGCCTGTGACCTTTCGAGTGCGCTTCAAGGTGTTGACTACCATCTTTAAATCGCTCCATGGCTCGGGGCCTAGCTATATACGAGACCGCCTCCTGCCCCATACATCTCTTCGTCCGATCCACTCCCACAGAGAGGGCCTTCTCTGGGTGCCGTCGGCGGGGCAATGCCAGCGCGGGCTCAGTACAGCATCCCCGGCACCCTGCATTTCCTGCAGCACGAGTGGGGCCACTTCAAGGCCGAGAGAGCCGAGTGGGAGGCGGAGTGAGGGCAACTACAGGTAGCCTTCCCCCCCCCCCCCAGCTCAATGGTGTCCCGCTTTACCAATTTAAAAATCTGGTCACCTTATCTTAGAAGCCTGTATATGAAGTCAAAAGACTCAGTATATGTGTGTATGGGGGCACATGACTGGAGAGAAGAAGGAACACAACACAAGGACAGAAAACTTCTAAGGTTTCTGGAGTGAAAGGTGTAAGAATATGAGGAGGATTACTAAACCACATCATGCATAATATAATTCCTACACCCAGGCACTATAATGAATTTAATTATTTATCATGCATCTATCTAGTGTAACAATCTCGAAACAGTTCATCACATATTGTGGCCCCAAATATATCGATGTAACTGAACATTACAAAGTTTGTAAAATGAGGCATGACTCATTTAACAACTGCTTTGCTTAGCAACATAAATTCTGGTCCCAATTGCAGTCATAAATCAAGGACTACATGGACTGATAGTTTTAGTTTCTTTAAAGTTGGATACAGCCACATCATGACTCATTTCTATCCCTAACAGGCAGGATTTTGACTCAGGAATATTGCAAAAGAACACAAATCCATTTATTAGGAAGAAAATGTATTCCAGGATGTGCAGCATTGCTGGCGTTGGAAAATTCCAAGTTAGTTTGAAATCGTCCCACTCTCAGTCAATCCCAAATCTAAATCAAAGCAAGTACACCAACTTTATTTATTTTTATTATTTATTTTATTAAATTTATACCCCGCCCTTCTCCTTGTTAGGACCCAGGGCGGCACAGAGGCATTATTTAAAACCACAAAATACAATAAATATCAGTTAAAATATATTAAATTAATTAACCCGTGCTAAAACCCATGTTAAAACCTTACCAAATTATAACTTATTTTTAAAAAGTCAGAAACGGGGGGCTATCCTAGGCCGGCTTGCTGAAATAAATACATCTTAAGACGTTGGCGGAAGAGGCGGAGGTCGGTGATGGTACGTAATTCAGGAGGTAGGTTGTTCCAGAGGGCCGGGCCCACCACAGAGAAGGCCCTTCCCCTGGGTGTCGCCAACTGGCATTGCCCCGCCGACGGCACCCAGAGAAGGCCCTCTCTGTGGGAGTGGATCGGACGAAGGGATGTATGGGGCAGGAGGCGGTCTCGTATATAGCTAGGCCCCGAGCCATGGAGCGATTTAAAGATGGTCGTCAACACCTTGAAGCGCACTCGAAAGGTCACAGGCAACCAGTACAGCTCGCGCAAGAGAGGTGTTACGTGGGTTTGCCTTGAGGCACCCATAATCACCCGCACAGCCGCATTCTGTATTAACTGTAGCTTTCGAGTGCACCTCAAGTGGAGCCCCATGTAGAGAGCGTTGCAGTAATCCAGCCGGGATGTCACAAGCGCTTGAGTGACTGTGCGAAGGGCTCCCCGGTCCAGTAAGGGGCACAACTGGCGTATCAGGCGTACCTGATAGAACACCCCCCTGGCAACGGCCACCACATGGTCCTCCATGGACAGCCAGGAATCCAGGAGGACACCCAAGTTGCGCGCCCTCTCCACGGGGGCCAGTTGTTTGCCCCCAATGGCCAGTGTTGGACTTAACTGGCTGAACCGGGGTGCCGGAAACCACAGCCACTCGGTCTTGGATGGGTTGAGTTTGAGTTTGTTACTACCCATCCAGATCCGTGTAATAATTCTTTTTCATTGCTGTATTTGTCAAATAATTACTTAAATACAAATAAGATATATAAAGAGGTTTCTTTGGATATTGATAGATGGGAATCTTCAAACCTTACACTTGTCAGTGTAAGTCTCAAAATGGACACCGTCAGGAACCCCGATATCCCTTTGGATAATGGTAAATGGTCTATATATATGTAGTATATACAAAAAAGCATACATAAACTACAGCATTTCCGAAAACCAAATATATTTTTGTTATTCATTTCATGGGGTTCTTCAAGTAAAGATATCCTTGAAAAAGATGCAGTTCTCAGCCGTCAGATGATGGCTTAGTTTTCTGAATCATGAATCATGCCATTATTAATCACTTCTGACTAGTACCAAATCTGGAATGGAACCAGTCCATATGAATTTTCTTTTCTGGGCTGTTTTGGAATAATCACACATAGTGAAGTGCACTGTTTCAAATTCAAAATATAACGGCTTAGGCTTATGTCCTGGCACTATTTTAGCTGCTCAATTATTGTGGTATGCCGTTTGTAGAAAATTGCATTTTGATCCTTTTTATCATGCTAAATCAACATTTTTGGGATAATCCATACTTTAAAATTGATATTTTAAATGGAAAATTTGGATAGATGATGTGATTTTTACTTTAATTACTGAATGAAAAAGATGCATTTTTTTTATCATTCCCTGTATTAAAGAACAGACATTTCTTTTTGCTAGCAACATACAAAATTAAAGGACTAGTTCACATTGTGGAATTAAGAAGTGAAATGGAACTCATTTAAATCCAAAACACATTACAACATGAGCTCAAGTTTCTGAGTTAAGGAGATTTAAGAGGTGAAATAGATTTTTGTCCCTTTTTATAAAATTTGAAGTACACTGTACAAGTGGCTAGAGAATAGAAGCGAAAACAAGAAATAAAAGTTTTAAAAACTATTGATTATACTATGAAGATATATGTGTGTGTGTGTGTGTGTGTGAAATGTTATTATAAGCACTATATTATTATATTATAATATAATTATTACATTATCATTAGAATTGTTAAAAACTACGAGAAGGCAATAATTGAATAGTTAGTAAACTAACTAGCTACTTCATTTACAAATTATAACATATCACTCATTGTTATTCATAGCAATTTTTAATTATTATCAAACCCCTTGAATGAAAGGAGTTTATACAATTGAACATGTCAAATGCAAGCCCTCCTCCTCTTTACAGAGAATATTCTATATGTAAAGATTATTTAAAGATAGGTTAAATATGCAGTATTTGTATTCAAATTCAATTTAAATTAGTGTTGCTGCTTCTAAAGATTTCATCCATACCTTTAAGTACACAGATTATACAAATTTGATGGAAAGCTTTTTCTTATTTTTCAAGCAATAAGTAAATGGCTATATGCACATTTCTTCAAAAACTCATAAAAGTCAATCCAGCAATTAAAATAAAATTTATAAAAAAACACAACCCCATAGTGTTGTGGTGACTTATGGATGATTAGCCTGTTTGGGCTAAGTGATGGTGATTGGTGGGCTTGGTAAGATTTTGGGCAACTAGCAAGGGGATGCTAGTTCATCAGAAAATGACGCTAGCCTAATCCTGCTTCCTCAGTCCAAGGATAATGCTTCTCACCTGCTGTTCATTAGACTTGATTTTCATGTTCAGATTGATATATTTTTTCTACACATTTTATTCAATATGTTTTTCTTCCCTTTTTCCTTTCTTTTCTTGCTAAGGAATACAGGAATACTTGAAATGAAAAATAGGCTAGCAGTGCCCCATTGGGTCATTGTTTCAGAGATATTTCCTTACCTAAACAGAGAAACAAAATAAGTCACGGTGGCACAGTGGTTAGCGTCCAGTATTGCAGGCTATTTTTGCTGAGTGTCAGCTGTCTGCCTAATGGCACTTCAAATCTCACCAGGCTCAAGGTTGACTCAGCCTTCCATCCTTCCAAGGTGAGTAAAATGAGGACCCAGATTGTTGGGGGCAATATGCTGACTCTGTAAACCGCTTAGAGAGGGCTGTAAAGAACTGTAAAGCGGTATATAACTCTAAATGCTATTGCTATCATGGATGGGCAATAAAAGCAGCAGGGGTGGGAGTGACTGCCAACTTCCGGCTGACTTCCCCACTGAGTTTTCTTGTGGAAACTGGCAAAGATCAGAAATTTTCCTTCCTTCCTTCCTTCCTTCCTTCCTTCCTTCCTTCCTTCCTTCCTTCCTTCCTTCCTTCCTTCCTCTTTCCTTCCTTCCATCCATCCCACCCACCCTCCCCCTTCCTCCTTTCCTCCCTCCCTCCAAAAATTAAGACAATGGACTGTTTTTTTTTAGTGGAAAAACCATTCTATATATGATTGTCTAGTAAAAAATATGCATTTAGAGTAGTTTCCCTCTCCCAGAAAAGGAGGGGGCAGTTAATGCACCAGTGCAGTTTTTCAGCTCTAATTTTTTATGCTTATATAAGATATGCTTTTTATGCTTGCATAAACAAAGGTATATTTTGCTGATATCCATCATTTTTAATATAATCACATTTGTTGGCTTAAAAAAATCAATGCTCATAAATAACACACATGGAAAATATATATTGTTCTTGCAATTTACTTCTTTTGCATATTGAGTTACAATGTCCAGAGCTAAAGGCAATAAAAGAAATTCTAATGATGCATTTAAAATACGCCATGTATTTAAAATACACCAAGTGGACGACCTGCAGATTTCTCTACACTGTAGGGAAGACCCTTGCCATCTATATATTGGCTATAATGAAATATGTTTCTCCGGATAATGGTCTAAGAAGCCAAGTAGCTCCTTCAATGTTCATAGCTGCCTCTCAGATATGATACTCTGCTGAGGATCAATCTTGAATACCTCTCCGACCGGTCGCAGTTTGTGTTGACAGGGGGGCAGAGGTCAACGTCGAGGCCCCTTACTTATGGGGTGCCTCAGGGGTCGATCCTCTCACCCCTCCTGTTCAACATCTACATGAAGCCGCTGGGCGAGATCATCCGTGGTTTGGGGGTAGAATTCCATCTGTACGCTGATGACACCCAGCTGTACATTTCTACCCCTAACCACCCCAACGATGCTGCCGACGTGATGTCCTGGTGTTTGGAAGCCGTGCGGGTCTGGATGGGGAGAAATGGGCTCCGACTCAACCCGTCCAAGACCGAGAGGCTGTGATTTCCGGCGCCGCAACATAGCCAGTTAGTTCCATCTCTGGCTATCGGGGGGGAATTATTACCCCCCGCAGAAAGGGCCCGCAACTTGGGTGTCCTCCTGGACTCCCGGCTGTCCTTAGATGACCATCTGATGGCCGTGGCTAGGGGGGCCTTCTATCAGGTTCACCTGATACGCCAGTTGCGCCCCTTTCTGGATCATGGCGCCCTACATACAGTCACTAAAGCTCTTGTCATTGCAATGCTCTCTACATGGGGCTTCCCTTGAGATGCATCCGGAGGCTCCAGTTGGTGCAGAATGCAGCCGCGTGGGGGATTGTGGGAGTCTCAAAATACTTCCATGTAACACGTCTCCTGCGCGAGCTGCACTGGCTGCCAGTAGCCTTCCGGGTGCATTTCAAGGTTTTAGTGACCATCTTTAAAGCGCTCCATGGCAGCGGGCCTGGTTATTTGCAGGACCGCCTACTACCACATATCTCCATTCGACCTGTCCGCTCCCACAGGGAGGGCCTCCTTAGGGTGCCGTCTGCCGGACAATGGTGGCTGGCGACATCCAGGGGAAGATCCTTCTCTGTGGCAGGCCCCACCCTCTGGAATGACCTCTCCCCAGACCTTCGTACTATCACCGACTTTCGCCTCTTCTGCCAGACACTGAAAACATATTTCTTCCACATGGCCGGCCTGGCATAGCTGCTACAGTTATGCTATTTTTAGGGTTGGGTTTTAAATTAAATTGTTTTTTAGCACGGGCTAAATTATTTAATATTAGTTTTAACTTTTGTAGAATTTTGTATCGTCTGTATTTTAGATTTTTAAATTCCTGTGCGCCGCCCTGAGTCCCTTTTTGGGAGACAGAGCGGGATAGAAATCTAATAAAATAAATAAAAAAAATTGAATTTGATCTTCATCTTTTTTTTTCATATAAAGTAGCTGAGGCAGCTGGCATTCTGAAACAGTGCTTGGACAAGATAATGGACTTAACCAACTGAGTCTCAGTCTGGCAAGATGGGGAACCTGATTTTGGTTCTCCCCATTTCCATCCCACCCTGTTGTAGCCCAGCTGGCTCTG
Organism: Rhabdophis nuchalis; assembly: GCA_039707465.1. Lineage (NCBI taxonomy): Eukaryota > Metazoa > Chordata > Lepidosauria > Squamata > Natricidae > Rhabdophis > Rhabdophis nuchalis. The sequence continues at coordinate 268,108,216 of CM077643.1, read as the reverse complement.
GATGAGCTGGTGATGGACTCTTCTAGTGAAGAGTCCTATGAGTCTGCCTTGGAGGAGGAGGGTGACCTTGAGGAAGCAGAGAGTCTGGTTGGCCACCAGGAGGCACCTGGGTCATGGAGCAGTAGGGAGGATCATGGGCAGTTTATCCCTGATGCCAGATTATGCAGGGCTGAGAAAAGGAGGCAACAGTTACATAAGAGGCAAGCTCATAAGCCCTGATGAGCACCAGCTGCTTGCTGAGTAGCTCCTCCCAAGAGAGCTTATAAGGAAGGTTTTGGGGAGGGGTCATTTGCAGGAAACAACAGTTACAACTCATCATTGGAAATTCTGGTCGTTAGAGTCTGGGTTCACAGCCAAGGAGATAGTGGCAAGTAGCCAAAGAGATAGTGGCAAACAGCCAAGCTTGTGTGTGTTCGTCTGTGGGGCAGAATACACCCTGAACACTGAGGGGAACACCTTTGTTTCCAACCTAATGAATGTGCATTTACTCTGAGCTGTCTGGTACACTAAATTCCCATTGTCAAGCACTTTTCTTTAGCAAGAAGTAGAAGAAGGACAACAGCATGATATTTGAACTAATTAGAGGAGGCCCAGTGCCAAGGTTCAGCACAGTATCCCCGGAGAACATGTAGACATCCATGTCTTCTCAACCTAATTAACTACGTAACACCCCTATCTGGAACTCCCAAGAATCCTTCAGTTTAGAGAATCAGAGTCAGGCCTGCAGCCATCTTTTCTTTTGGATCTTTGGTCTGCCACACCTTCTATTACTCTACTATGCATTTGCTATTGTGGGGGAATGGGAGGGGAGATTGTAGGAATGAGATGTGATGTAGACATAACAAATCTTTTTCTAGAAAGTCAAAACCATCCCATGTCTTTGCACCTCTGTACCTGACCGGAGCTGGATGGGTGGAAATGCCAGCATGGCAGTGGAAGATTGGACCATGTGATGGACTTGTGGGTATGGGGGCAAGATCTTGAACTTTCAACTAGGTGGGGAAAACCAGGAAGCTTTCAGATTCAGGTTTTCTCAGATGTGCCAACATGGCTCTCTTAATAAATTGGAACTTTGAGCAATACTTAGCCTTGGACTATGATTTAATTTTGGATGTTATTTGGAACCCTGACAATCAGGACTTTTGCTGTAGAAATGACAATCCTTGGATTGTATGCAAAGGCATCTGACCTCTACATAACCACAGTATAGCTTTCTTCAGCCTTTAAAAGAAAATGGCGCAGGTTGACTTCCTCAAAGCATAAATGACACTTTCAATCTAGAGGATACTGCATGTCATAGTTGGTATGTGAAAGGGTGATGTAATACCAGATTTTAAAGAAATGTCATATAACCAAATAAAGAAAGCATGTGTTGTATTAGGAGTTTCCCCTATTAGGTTCCTGAGTATCTTGTTTAAATGATGAGACTGTAGGACACAGTAACTTTAAAAACAATGCATTTACTAACAGCAAAGTGTAATTTGCTAATAAAATCAATTAGGTACCATCAGGGGTGGGTTGCTACCAGCATTACTGCACGCAGAACCAAAAATAATGATGCCGCCGCCGAGAATAGAACTGGTTCAGGTGCGTGGGCGGCCAAGTTACTACCTACACATCTGAACTGGTCCGAACCAGTAGGAACCCATCTCTAGGTGCCATTGGCAATTGGAGGATTTCTGGTGGATAGACTGAGTTAGTATTGTATTTTGATGTTTCTCCAGTCTTGACCCATCACATTTTCAAAACTGTCCCAAATCAGCTATTATATAGATTTGGACATTTATGAACAGTAAGACACAAAACAGGCACAAACTGTACATGCATATCAACTATTAAATATTAGCATAACAATCATTGCTCTTTTAATTATAGATTCAGAAAGCTCAGTTTCAAACTATACCCAACAGCAATGGTCGAATGCACCCAGCACACGTCCTAAAGCTCAACAAATCAAGCAATATCGACTTTGTATTTGCACCACTTGAAAAATTCACGAGCATTAGCAACACTTGCTTAACTGAGCACTGCCTGTTACCATTGCCTTACTCATTTGATTCCATTGGATTCCTGCTGCGGTTTAATAGAGACCTGCCTGTAAAAAGAAAGCTCAAACAGAACACAACATGGAATGCAATCATGATGAAGGATTAGAAAAGGAACAAACTAATCAGCTACATTGGCAGGCAATTAAGAGAAATCTTCATCATTGTTTGGAATCAGCCAGCCAGAATCTTCTCTGCAATGCTGCGTCCTCAGTGACTGGAACTCAATCCTTAGAAGATATTTTTAAATAATTGCTGATTTCCCCTCTTATGCTCTCCCTGATCCTTATACCTTATCCCAGTTGTGTGATTCAAATAATTTGACAACTGGTTCACTCAGGGTCAGGTTGGCTGTAGTGGGAGGCGTGGCCCATCTCAGTCGGCCAGCTTCGCTGCACATGTAGGGTGAACCTCCCGCGATGGCCAACCTGACCCTAGGTGAACTGGTTGTTAAATTACCCCCTCTCCCACTATCAAAGTGGATCCTGGGCAGTGCACGGCAATGGAGAAATGAGAAATGGACCACGAGGGGAGGAGGAGGAGCACAGAGAACAAAGGGGGAAAGCAGCCTTCTCTTTTCCTTGTGCCAGCCACTCTATTGTCCATTTCTCAACTACAGTGCAGCACAGCACCCAGGACCCACTTTGATAGCAGTCTTAGGTGGTGATGGTTATTTAACAACTGGTTTTCCTGAATTGGTGTGAACTGGCCGAATCCCACCCATGTCTTATTCTAGCTAAGACCATCACAAACAGGAATGGAACAAATCCGTCTGGAAACTCAATAAAGAAAAATAATAGCACCCAAATGCACCCAGCAATTTTTTTACCACGATCAATATGTCCATTTGGTCCAGTTCAGTCTGTTCATTTTATTTGTTTGTTTGTTCATTAAATGCATTTGCCACTCATTTCACTGCAAGTCGACTCTGGGCAGCTTACAACATTAAAAGAGATGAAACTCTGACTATAAGAATACTATAAGGGTAAAATTAAAAGAATAAAACACCAGATTGCACTGGATTGCACAGCAATGATGAACATGAACCAAATATGGAAAACCAAGGACACCACCTTTTCAGCCAAATGTAGGTTAATCAGCTCTATGGTGTTCCCCATAGCTACTTATGGTTATGAATGTTCAACCTCAAAAAAGAAATATGGGAAGAAAATCGACTCATTTGAACCATGATGCTATAGAACAGGGGTCTCCAACCTTTGCAACTTTAAGTCTGAAGGACTTCAGCTCCCAGCAAAGCTGGCTGGAGAAGTCTGGGAGCTGAAGTCCTTCAGACTTAAAGTTGCAAAGGTTGGGGACCCCTGCTATAGAAGGTTCCTGCGTATTCCTTCAGCCGCAAAGGTGATCCACAAGCAAGCACTGGAATGCATGACACCAGACATGTCACTGGAAGGCGAAAACAAAAAAAATGACATCTCCATTATTTTGGCCATTATGTGGGGGAATTCACTGGAGAAAGCAATTATGTTCCAAAGAGTTAGTTATCAAAGGAAATCAGGCAGCCAAAATGCACAGTGGCTGGAGACCATCAAAGTTGACACCAACTAGAGCATAAAACAACTCAAAGAAATAGCGCCAGATCAGAAGATTGGAGAGACCTGGCCCATAGTATCACCAAGACACGACTGAATGCATAACATCATCATCATCATCATCATCATCATCATCATCATCATCATCATCATCAATTATAACAGTACAAAATTATAATTAAAAAATGAGAGGGGAGGAATCAAGATGCCCAGGGGAGGGAGATAGAATCTACCATTAACCACCTCCAGCATGGTAATCCTCCCTCATTAAGAGAAGGGCTATTGAGTTTCTCCTCCTTACAAGATTCACAGGGCATTAGTGAGATGGTAGCTCTTCTCTCCAAGAGCCCTCAGCCCCAATTATCAAATGGGGCTTCCTTAGCCCCCAAAGTACATGCAGGCTCACCTTGCTGCCATTTCATAAAGAAACCAAAGCTATTTTATTTCAACTGAATTTGTGGCCCAAGGCTCTCTACATGGGGCTCCTCTTGGGGTGCACCCGAAGACTACAGCTGGTCCAGAATGCGGCTGCGCGGGCGATCTTGGGAACGTCTAGGTATTCCCATGTAACACCGCTCCTGCGCGAGCTGCACTGGTTACCTGTGGTCTTTCGGGTGCGCTTCAAGGTGTTGATCACCATCTCTAAAGCACTCCATGGCACGGGACCTAGCTACCTGCGAGACCGCATCCTACCGCATACATCCCTGCGGCCGATCCGCTCCCACAGAGAGGGACTTCTCCGGGTGCCGTCCACTAGGCAATGCCAGCGGGCGACGCCCAGGGGAAGGGCCTTCTCTGTGGTGGGCCCAACCCTCTGGAACGACCTACCCCCCGACCTCAGAACAACCACGGACCTCCGCACCTTCCGCCAGAAATTAAAGACACTCCTGTTTCATCAGGCCGGCTTGGCCTAAGTTATTTACCTAGCCTACAGTCTGTACAATAAATTGTTTTAATTGGGTTTTAAATGGGATTATGTTTTAACCTTTTAAATTTTAGCACAGGGATAACTTATTTAATCTGGTTTTAATTATTTATATTGTGATACTGTGTATTTTAACTTCCTGTGCACCGCCCCGGGTCCCTTTGGGGAGAGGGTGCGGTTATATAAATCCAATAAATAAATAAATAAACAAACAAACAAACAAACAAACAAACAAACAAGCTACTTAAGGGAGGCCATCCTGGTTCTATGTGGAGTTTTTAATTATTGCCTTCTGTTTTTATTTGGGGTTGGTTTGTTTTCGGGACTGTTTTGGATTTAGTTATTTATTATTCTGCTCTTTTTTGGTTTTCTTTCTTTGGTTTGCTAAACTGCCCAGATCCGTTGGCTTCAATTATGTTGGACAAGTTGTAAAATACATAAAATAAGTAGTCATAACCCAATCATAACCCTCACAACATTCCAAAGAGTGCTCCTTGAGTCCCTGTTTTCTCCTGAAAACGGAATCACACTAATGTGGCCTCTCAGGCATGGAACAAAATGCTGAAAAATGACTGATACGAGCTCATGTGCTTTCTTCTTTGCAACCTTTTACACACCTTTCAGTTGTGTGTCCCGATAACACGTAAATTTGTAGTTTTGTGAAAACATGGCTGGCACATATTCAATAGAAATGGGTGTTGCTTAGCAACCAGGACAGTGGCAGAAGTTGCAGGGTTTTAAGGGATGAAATGAGGGCTTCTGAGAGCGAAATGATAGGATGGGGATGAAATGAAGAGGGCTTTGGTTGCCAGCTGAGTGCTCACAAAAATGGAATATTGTCCACCTTCAGTTGCAAAGGTGCCATTATCTATTCCACTGAACAGGCAAATTGGACACTTATAGTATATGCATTTCCTTGTCATGGACAACTGTCCTTCTCCAAAGATGGGGTGAAGTGGAGGGATGCAATCCATCAATCAAAGCGTCATTCTGGTCATAGAGCAGCATATGGAGGAGTACAAATGTGCAGCCAAGAAGTCACATACAGCCTGACAGTATTTTTATTCAGGGCTTCAACACTCCCATACATACTAGTTAAAGCCAGACTTTTCTCTCCTCTCCTCTCCTCTCCTCTCCTCTCCTCTCTCCTCCCCCCTTTTTTTCTTTTCCTTTCGTTTGGATTTTGGCTGGAGAGGGAAATAAGGAGTGAATTAAAACTTCATTTTATCCCATGGATCTTTTGGGGTGCAGCCATTGACATGCTACCCAAAATCTGGTGTAGACTCAATAACCTCTAAGGCTTATGCTATAGTCCAGTATAGTAACCATATATAGGATATACTATGCTACTATATATATCCACATTCACTATGAGCCTCTTAACAATGTGCACTTTAACAACCTGGTTTCCAAAAGTGGGAAGGGTTACCTCTGTATAAGTTACTGGATATAAACAAAGCAGTTGTGATCTTATATTTACTGTGCTACAATTACTAGAAGTAAGTCGCCTTACAGTAGAAGTAAGACTTACAGTATCTGTATTTACATAGGTGAAAATTGAATAGTGCTATCATTTTACAGGTTCTAATCAAAATAAAATCAGTTGCTTTTCCACTAAAGTAACAGAAACTTACAAGATTATTCCCCCCATGAGTCTGTACATAAGATGTTGACACATTGTTTCCAGAGCTATGGAAACATGGTTAAGATTATCTTGGGCTCATAAATAATATACCAGGAAAAAACCGAGAGTGATACAAAGTCCTTGAAATTTTTGTAGGTTTTTAGCACTTCCCCTTTTCTAAGAGTGCTCTGTTGCTTTTGAAAACATGCTTATGGAGAATAACAGGAAGGGACATTGATGGTCTTCTACTCCAACCCCTTGCTCAAGCAGGATACCTTTTGGGACAAATGGTTATCCAATCTCTTTTTAAAAACTTCCAGTGATGGAGCACTCACCACTTCTGGAGACAAGACGTTCCACTGATTAACTGTTGCCACTGTCAGGAAATTTATCTTTAGTTCTAGGTTGCTTCTCTCCTTGATCAGTTTCCATCCATTGTTTGTTCTCCTGCCTTCAAGTGCTTTGGACAATAGGTTGATCCCTCTTTTCTTTGTGGTAGTCTTCTCAAACATTGCATTTATGTCTGCCCTAGTCCTCCTTTTCATTACATGCCCAATTCCTGCAACTGTTCTTCATATGTTTAGCCTCCAGTTCCCTAGAAGCTGCTACTAGGTCAAGGTGAGAGAGGCACATAAGCATTAAGACCTAGACAAAGTATCCTTATAAAACTAATAACATTCCATGTTGATGTAAATGTATAGTACAATGCAGAAAGGTATAAAAGCCCTTGTTCAAGCTGCACTCTGCCAAGAAAGTGACATCCCTCCAGTTGGCCATAAATGAAAATTTCTTATTGAGAAATCAGTCCTGTCCTTGGGGTGACCCCTGACCTGCAAATATTTCACCAAACATCCCTTTTTTAATTCATCAAAGCTGCACAAAAGCACCAAATGACAATTTGTAGATTAGATAAAATCCATTTGAGTAGGCAAACCTTCAGTGTTGTAACAGAGGAAGCGCCTGTTAAATTTCAGACACAGGGAGTGTATTGTGTGGTCTTCTACATTTCCTTTTTGCTCCACAAGGGCTATCTGTCTTAGTAGCTTAATGTGCTGCTCCACAGAGATCTTTATTATGTTGGAAGAAAATACCTTTTCTAAGTGTCTCACTCACCTTCCAAGGTGAGAAGGCAGATGTCGGATGACACTTGTAGAGAATCAAGTTTGTCTTTATGAGAAGAGCCAAAGCAGAGCAAGTGAGCACAGCTGGGTGGTGACTTCATAGGACCACTACCAAATAGCCAGCGCCCCTTTTACTTTGTCCCAGTGTCCCAGTGTCTGGAGGCCGTGCGTGTCTGGATGGGGAGGAACAAACTCCGACTCAACCCATCCAAGACCGAGTGGCTGTGGTTCCCGGCATCACAATATAGTCAGCTGGTTCCATCTCTGACTATCGGGGGTGAGTCATTGGCCCCCGCAGATAGGGCTCGCAATCTGGACATCCTCCTGGATTCCCGGCTGTCATTGGCTGACCATGTGGCAGCCGTGACCAGGGGGGGCTTTTATCAGGTGCACCTGATATGCCAGTTGCGCCCCTATCTAGATCGTGATGCCTTACGCACGGTCACTCAAGCACTTGTCACCTCCCGCCTGGACTATTGCAATGCTCTCTACATGGGGCTTCCCTTGAGGTGCACCTGGAGGCTGCAGCTAGTACAGAATGCAGCTGCACGGGGGATCCTGGGAGTGTCTCGATACTCCCATGTAACACCTTTCCTGCGCGAGCTGCACTGGCTGCCTGTGGCCTTCCGGGTGTGCTTCAAGGTGCTAGTAACCATCTTCAAAGTGCTCCATGGCATGGGACCTGGCTACTTGCGGGACCACCTCCTACCACATACCTCCCATCGACCTGTCCGCTCCCACAGAGTGGGCCTCCTCAGGGTGCCATCCGCTGGACAATGCCGATGGATGGCCCCCAGGGGGAGAGCCTTCTCTGTGGCGGGGCCTGCCCTCTGGAACGACCTACCCACCGACCTTCGGATCATTGCGGACCTACGTCTCTTCTGCCAGGCACTAAAGACATATCTATTTCAAGAGGCCGGCCTGGCTTAGTTTTAATGGACATAGTTTTAATTGATTGATTGATTTTAACCCTTTTTCTATTCTAAATTTTAGCACAGACCTTTATTTAATTTATTTTTAACTGTTTTGTACTGTATTGTTTTATATTTTATATTTCTGTGCACCGCCCTGAGTCCCCTTGGGGAGATAGGGCGGTATACAAATGTGAATAAACTTGAAACTTGAAACTTATCCTTTTAGCCTGCACGCAACAGGAGGCCCATGCTTGCTTAGGAATATCTTTACTTTCTTTCAAGCAGACTACTTGCTTCTTTCTTTTATATCTGCTCAAGTCTACGTGTTTCTCTTCCCTTGCTCAAGTGGTGGCTCTACTGTTTCCTTTCAAAATGGTGTAATTTTTCGAAAAACAGTTGCTTTTTATGTTATAATACAATGGAAAGTGTTTTATCAAATGACTGTAGAAATAATACCTCCCATCATAGTGCTTACTTTTTTTTAAAAAAAATGGAAAGACTTATATTCCCTTTATCCCCATCCACAACATCACTTTCTATCAATCTGTCCTACTAAAGTGATTTAGTTGCCCACAAAAATCCTTTCATTCTTCAACGTACATTTACTTTTCACGTTGTTATTGCAGTCAGTTGAAAGGAAAAAGAAAGGAAAAAAAGAAAAGAAACCACAACATACAGGCAATGAAAATACTGCTGCCAGGGCTGTGTTGTCTGAAAATTATAGTTCAGCATCAAAATAGAGCTATGTGACAACAGCCTGCTGGCCTGCTACCCTTTGACAGGCTTGATGGAAGAATATATCTACTGTTGAAAAGAACTGTTCACCAGTAATGGCACATCACCATAGCAACTCTGGGCCTAAGAATACTGCCGTAACCAACTAGTAGTTCAAACTGACCTGAATCCTTTCCCCCCACTAAAAACAACCCCAAAGTAAAATGAAACAAAAAAAACAACAACCCTAAAACAAACATCATAACATAAAGATGTTTGTCAGGTTGGTTTTGTGGACTTGTCTTCCATTTTCGCTTTGGAGTTAGAAAAACAATCTGACAGCAGAAGTGTATGCTAAATTATTTCAGTTTCTGTCCACACATTGCTGTAATTCATTACTCACTCTCGATCAGACTTATTAGACAGAGCTGGACTAGTCTAGCTGTCAGTAATAAACCTAGCTAATGAATATACCTGCCCTTTGAGTCTGCTGACATTTTGATCATCACTGCTTGCGAAATTGATTACCTGCTTTTTTGGAGCTATGAATTACATTTGAAGTCTAGGACTGAAGGGGGGAGGGATATTATATAGGAATATTCACTTAAAAAAAACTTTTAAAAGTTGCTTAGCAGGTGCCCAACTTGAGTTAGTCAGCCAAGCTCAAATTTTTCTGTGATATCTTAGAAAAGAAGTACCATATTTTTGGGAGTATAAGACGCACCGGAGTATAAGACACACACAGGTTTTGGAGAGGCATTTTTTTTAAAAAAGTCGGCAGATAGATAGAGGGATAGAGAGGGAGAGAAAGAGAGAGAAATACAATAGGTAGGTAGGGAGAGAGAGAGTAGGTAGTTAGGTAGGTAGGTAGGTAGATAAAGGGATAGAGAGAGAGAGAATAATAGAGAGAGAGAGAGAAATACAGTAGGTAGTTAGGTAGGGAGAGAGAGTGTGTAGATAGGTAGATAGAGGGATAGAGAAAGAGATAGATAGATAGATAGAATTACAGTAGATAGGTAGGGAGAGAGATAGGTAGGTTGGTAGGTAGAGGGATAGAGAGAAAAATAGAGAGAGAAATACAGTAGATAGGTGGGGGGGAGAGAAAGAAATACAGTAGGTAGGTAGGGAGAGAGAGTGTAGATAGGTAGGTAAGTAGAGGAATAGAGAGAAAGAAATAGAGAGAGATAGAGAGAGAGAAATACAGTAGAAAGGTAGGGAGAGAGAGAGAGAAGGTTGGTAGGTAGAGGGATAGAGAGAGAAAAATAGAGAGAAATACAGTAGATAGGTAGGGAGAGAGAGAGAGAGAGAAGTACAGTAGGTAGGGAGGGAGAGAGAGAGAGTAGGTAGGTAGGTAGGTAGATGTTTCCAGGTGTATTTATCCATGGAGAAGGAAATCGCTGACAACCTGTAGCACCTAAAACTTGGTTTCTGCTGGTGCAGCTGTCAACCAATGTAATTCTCATCAACCACACTAACTAAACAGCTTTCCGAAAGGGGGGGCAGTTTTTGCACTTTGCAAACCTCCCCAAAAGGGCCCATTTTTCATGAAAATGGGCCTGGTTTTTTTTTCAAAAAAGAGGCATGAATAGCCGGGGGGGGGGCTTGCAGAGTTGTTCTGGGAGGGGGCGGGTCAAAAATGAGCAAAAAATGGCCCATTGTTTGCTCATTTCTGCCCTCCCCAGCCCCCAGGAGCTCTCTCAAACCCACCATAAGGCTGTGCACAGCCATTTTGGTGAAGGGAGCAGGGCTTAAGGAGGCAAAAAATGCTGTATTCCGTGTATAAGACGGACCCCGATTTTCAGCCTCTTTTTAGAGGAAAAAAAATGTGCATCTTATTCTCCCAAAAACACAGTAAGTAGGATAGATCAGTGAGTACAAAAAAAGCTCATAATCTCACAAGTGTGATTTGTGGAAAATTATATTTTAGGTATTTTGAACTCCCCCTTCCAAACAATGCATTTGAAAAAATGGCTATCAGGTTTATTTATGCTGGAACTATTGAAAAATGAGAGCAGAACAACTTGCTTCCAAAAGTTGTAAAGGCACCAACACTGGAAGTTTTTAAGAAGAGATTGGACAACCATTTGTCTGAAATGGTATAGGGTCTCCTGCCTTAGGAGGTGGTTGGACGAGAAGTATTGAAGCCTGAACCCAAGGACAAGGCGTCAGACTTGCTGAGGTAACGGAGCAGCTTTTATTTCAAAAGAACAATACTCAAGGCAACTACAGAACAGTTCAGCACCTTGCTCTGCTTGACAGCTATTTATTAATTTATTTCGATTTATACGGAGCTGTCAAGCAGAGCAGCCAATGGTGACACAGTAAAAAGCCCGCTTCCAGCCACGTGCATCTTAGCCAATAGCCTTTGGTTGCCGGGCTTTCAGTCGTATGTCGAGGACTTGCGGCCAGTCATAAGTTGAGGACTTAAAACCGGTTGCAACTCACGGACATTACAAGAAGATCTCCAAGGTCCCTTCCAACTCTGTTATTCTGTTATTCTGACCCATATGTGATCATTTAGTATCTTTTTGGGCTAGATTGGTAGGAAAATCTTTAAATGTTAAACATGTTGATGCAATGCTGACTTATATACCGAAACTCAGAAATTTGTCTGTTTTTCAGGAATTTTGGATGTATCAAACATGGGAGGGGTTTGCTAAAAGAAATATTTTACGACATTGGAAAAGTGATATTACACCGGATGTGAAAGAATAGTTTTTGGAAATGTGTGATTAATCCATTTCAGAAAAGGTATTGTTTTCCACTAATCAATGGTTGCAATTACTGTGACAGAAATTTTGTGATAGTTTTCTTCGATAATATTTTCTGTTGTTGGTATTATATTATTGAATTTATTAGTAACCCAGTGACTATTGACGGGAATAAACTATAAGCTAAAGGTTTTTTCCTTTCCTTTCCTTTCCTTTCCTTCTTTCCTTTTTTTCTTTTAACTTGTATTTTTAGTTTAGACTTTTAATTCTTTCAAAAATATCTTTAGGATTAAAGATTGTCTTGTTAATTGTGCAAGTTTAAAGTAAATATTTTTAAAGTCTCGCAATTGAATATGGTGTTTGTAAGTTGACCAACACCTATGAGAACATGGATCCCTTGTGGGGGGAGAAAGGACAGAAGTGATAAAAATGTGTGTGATGTTAAACAAGACAATAGCACAACTTAAATATTTCCATCAGAAGTCGGGAGGTAAGGGACATGATTACATCATTTGCATAATGCTTGATCATCATTTTTTTTCTTTCCTGTTATCCTATTTTTGTTTTGCTTCACCTCCGTTGTGCAGCTGTTGAACAGAAGCTGGAGAACATCTCTTGATTTGAATCTCTACCTAAGGTTATATATTGCTAATGTAAAGGAGTCTCCTTGGATTTGATTCCACTAGCTGTTGCTGGACTCTAGGGGTTGGTGCTCATCTGTTTCAAGGCCTTTGAGCTAGCAGTGTCCAAAGACATTTTTGTGGTCATGTGCCCCACATGATGTCATGGAGTACTGTTAACTTCCCACTGAAGTGGTACCTGTTTATCTACTTGCATTTGCATGCTTTTGAACTGCTAGGTTAGCAGGACTATATATTGCTCAATAATCTGATAAATTGGTTAAACAAAAGGCAGGTGCAATACAATTTTTTAGTGTGGAGTGTTCTTATGGGGTCACCCATAACATCTTTCAGGACATGCTGTCTCATCTCTTCCTACCTAGGTGATCATTCAGTGATCACTTGAAGATGCTTCATCTTCACCAACCATCAACTTGAATGGTTCTTCACTGTTTTTGGCTGGCTTCAAAAAATACATTTTTTAAATTTCAGTAAATCAAAGTCCTCATATCTGCCCTGATGCATGGATGATATTGTTTGAGCTGCATCTGAACTAATATTCAGATGATTGAAATGACCCTTAATATATAATATGGTAAGCATGGACATCCTGGACCAGGGAATGGGGCATTGTGACATTGTAATCATTGTGATATTATTGAGAAAAATGACATTAATTATGTAATTTGCAGCAACTGTATCATACTTCGAAGAAGAAACCTACAATGATAAGAAAAGTTTTATGGCCTCCAAAGTCCCACTTACCACATATAATCCTTTTTTTATATAATTTACATTAATTTCTTTCTTTATAACACATCTTTAACAGTCCAGTTAATTTCATATTCTTGGATCAGATTACTCAGTTCTGTGTGAATGAGTGACCTATGCTAAATTAATAGTCTGTGGCATTACAATAATTGATGGTTTGACATTTTAAAAATTGTGGTTTCTTTAAAATAATCAAGCTGTCATCAATAAAGGAAGAAATGAGGAGATTTTTAAAAGGCTTTCAGTAATTAGTGGTCTGGAGTAAGGAACAGTTTCTCTGTGGAATTATGATGAATTGCTTACTTCTGATAAGCTTTATTGATTAATATGCCTCCTGCACATATCAGAGAAAGACATGAAAAAAATCAGACTTCGGAAGGGTTCACATTTGTTTTGGATTTATAAGTGTATCTAAAATATCACATTTTTAATTAGGACCGTGGATATTATTTTCCCCAGACAACCTAATTTGCAATTTCCTTTGCAAGGTGCACAATTTACAGCATTTACTTGGGTTGAAAGCAATTCCTTTTATTGACTCTTGTAGAATGTGAATGATAAGACCCTTACATCTCAGCATGATATGTTTTCAAGAAAGTTTGTAAAACATAGCAACAGCTATAATAACTTTTACGTCCACCTTCCTTCATAGCCTTTCTAGCCTTATCTATACTTCCATATGTTTAATACATGGAGGAAGTGGGAGTTGAGGCCATTTGCTTTGATTCTGGTAACCATCTTGTTGTGTGGCACCTTGAGAGGGCAGTTTGAAAATATTTTTTACTTATAGTTCAGAGGTGGGTTGCTCCAAGTTTGGCCCAAATCAGGCAAACTGGTAGCAGTGGCAGGAGGCTCTGCCCACCCACCTGGATGCTTCTGGGCATGCACAGAAGCATTGCATGAGCACGAGCACAAGCACGCCCGAACTGGTAGTAAAACAATTGGCAGCCCACCACTGATATAGTTTCAGTTTTAGGTGCAAAGTTTAGAAGTTCTTTAATTGAGTATCTTTTTTTTATATTCTTTTTGTTATTCAGATGTTAAGGGCAGACATCCATAGTCATGTTAGGAGCATGTTTAAAAGTTTAACATTTACTGTATAAATGAGCCAGGCACCATTAAGATTATAGTTTTGACCTCTTCCAGATGAGGAGACAGGTACCTAGAAATAGTAAATACAGGTAGTTCTCGACTTATAACAGTTCATTTAGTGATCGTTCAGAGTTACAATGGCACTGAAAAAAGCACTGTAGCATGGCCATGTAATCAAAATTTGAATGCTTGGCAACTGACACATATTTATGACGGTTGTTGTATCCTGGGGGTCATGTGACTACCTTTTGCAACCTTATGACAAGCAAAGACAATGGGGAAGCCAGATTCATTTAACAACCACGTTACTAATTTAACAAGTGCATTGATTCGCTTAACAACTCCGTCAAAAAAGGTTGGGGTGCAAAATGGGGCAAAATTCATGTAACAACAGTCTCGCTTAGCAACAGAATTTTTTTGCCCAATTGTGGGCATCGGTCAAGGACTGCTTCTATCATATTATAAGTATAAGTATAATCTTTATTGTCATTGTACTTAAATACAACGAAATTGGTTTTAACCTCACTGGTGCAAAATTATAGCCGAAATGAGAAAAGAAAGAAAAAGAAAAAAACTAACGTGTGCATGGAATGATTGTGGTTGTATTTAAAAGTCTGATAGCCCAAGGATAGAAACTATCTTTAAATCTGTTTGTTTGGCTGGCTATACTTTGAGGTCTTCTGCCTGATGGTAGAAGTGCAAAGAGACACTGACCAAGGTGTGAATCATCTCTGAGTATCTTCCTTACTCTGCTAAAGCAGGGAGATCTGGCGATGTCATCCAGTAGTGTCAGAGGGCAACCAATGGTTTCTTGATCACTCAATTGATCACTCTCTGTAGTGCCTTCCTGTCTGCAGCTGTTAAACCAGCATACCATATTGTAATGCAATATGTGAGGACACTTTCTATGGTAGACCGATAGAAAGAGGTCATCAGCCGTTGTTCCACTTGATTTTTTCGCAGGACTCTAAGGAAGCCTGGGTGAGAGCATGAGAATGAGATTCAGAATAAACCCTTGATTTTGTATGGTTTGTAAGCTTCTGCTACAACATCAGGGTTCCAACAGGTGTTGCAGAGTCTGCTTCCTGATTTGGCCCAGCTCAAAGGGTTGACCTCTAACCATTATGGAAACTTGTTATAGCACACTATCAAAGCTGTAGCAACCCACTACAATCACTGGCCCTTTCTAGCTTCTGATGTAGGCAGGGGCAGTTTTATGGGCATTTTTAATTCCCTTGATGAAACTTTGTTTCTACAAACTATCCTACAGCACAGAACGATCTCTATCCATTGAAATCATTATGGAAGACTAAATGCTAAAGACTTTAGCCTTGAAGTGCTGAATATGATTTAGAGCCCTTGAACTGCTAGTATATTGCTGGGTTTTACTGAATGAAGCAATCTGCCTTAAGTTTGGTTTATCTGTGATCTTGTTCTATAACAAAGCATATATTGATAAGTTGTAGCATGACTCACGCGGTAGCTTACCTTGAATGCTAAAAGGATGTAAATGAATACATCATTCCGCGCTTCTGAATATTTGACAGGGCTGTACCCAAAAGATTTCCATGCAAACCCGTTCTTTGCCACATTTCCTTCCCTCTTTGCAGCAAAAATCTTTTTTTTTCTTTTCCAAAATAAGAGATAACCAAGAAGAAAGCGGTCCCCACTGACTCTGGTCTGCATTTGAAATGCTGCTTGTCTCCCCCCCCACACCCTTTATCTTTTCCTGCCAGTGCCGTCTGCTTCTGCCTTACAAAGGGAAAGAAGGGCCTTTTTATACAGAATAAAAGGTCATTCCTGGCTAGATTTTCCTGAAAATCACAGCGAAACCAAAATCTCCCGAACCATGGATTTGAAACAAGCAGCGAGAGGTTTAGAAATGTTGCCCTACGGTTCCTACATATAGGATAGGTTTGATCAAGAAAAACGTAAGGAGGCAAATCGGCTCCTGAAAAGAGAAGTTTTTATTTTAAATAATGCTGCCTTCTCCGGCTTCTGGTGCTGCATTTCAGGTTGCTTCTTAAATTGTTATAGCTTTAAAAAAAAGGAAAAAAAATTGGTGATGCAGTATAAGGAAAAAAAGATGGATGCTTTAAAGCAGGGGTCTCCAACCTTTGCAACTTTAAGTCTGAAGGACTTCAGCTCCCGGAATTCTCCAGCCAGCTTTGCTGGCTGGAGAATTCCGGGAGCTGAAGTCCTTCAGACTTAAAGTTGCAAAGGTTGGAGACCCCTGCTCTAAAGGAGGCAGTGGTGGGTTGCAGGCGGTATGCCCTTGTATGGGCATAGCGGATCCTGCCCAGAGCACCAGGTACCATTCCAGTAAGGTGCTCCGGAGGGTCCGCCTGCCCGTCCGAGCTCCTTACCTGCCTTTAAACTCTGTGGTGCTTCCACACACGTGCACAGTGTGTACAGCGCCCATGCGACGCTATGTCGAGCAGCTGGAGTGTCGCAGAGGCTCGCAGAGGCGTCGCTGGAGGGTAAGACACATGCACTGCACACATTCATGTGGAGAATGCCAGGCCCCGTTGCAACCATGCCCTACCGGTTGCAATGGGATCTGGAACCCACCATTGAAAGGAGGTGACAAAAATCAGATGATTGTGGCGTCTTTTGGGACTAAAATGTTATTTGAAAGGCATAAGTTTTCATGTACTATAGATCTCTTCATCACATGCACCGAGTGGCTAAATTGATATCAGATTTCAATGGGAATCAGACTGGGGATGGCAAAGACAAGGTGGTTATACTAATAGAGGTAGCCCTCAACTTACCGTAGTTCCTTTAGTGACCATTCAAAGTTACAATGGCACTGAAAAAAGTGACGTATGACTGTTTTTCACACTTACGACCATTGCAGCATCCCCACAGTCACAAAATTCAGAGCCTTGGCAACTGACTCATATTTATGAAGGTTTGAGTTTGAGTTTTATTTGATTTATATACCGCTCCTATCTCCCCAATGGACTCAGGGCGGTGCACAGGAAATTAAAAAGCCACAACAGACAGCAATAGATACAATACAGTGTTTTAATACAATTAAATTAGATAACCTGTGCTAAAATGTTAACTAAAAATATTAAAATCCCCTACCAAATGCAATTAAAAAAAATTCTAATCTAAAATCTAATCTAAAATCTAATCTAAAATCTAATCTAAAATCTAATCTAAAATCTAAACTAAAATCTGAGCTAAAATTTAAGCTAGGCCAGCTAGGTGGAAGAGGTGCGTTTTAAGTGAACGGCGAAAAAGACTAAGGTCCGTGATGGTGTGAAGTTCGGGGGGAAGGTCATTCCAGAGGGCCGGACCTGCCACAGAGGTTGCAAGTTGCAGTGTCCCGGGGTCATGCGATCCCCTTCTGCCACCTTCTGACAAGCAAAGTCAATGGGGAGGCTGGATTCACTTAACAACCATGCTACTAACTTAACAATGTTTCACTTAACAACTGTGACCAGAAAGTTTGTAAAAGGGAGCAAAATTCACTTAACAAATGTCTCACTTAGCAACAGAAACTTTGGGCTCAGTTGTCATTGTAAGTTGAGGACTACCTATATAGGCTATAAGCTATTAATAAATTATTATCTCAAGAGATGAATGTTGGTGCAATCAGTGATATTAGAATAGTAGATATGATTGGCTGGTCAAAGCACCCACAATTTTGTATTTATTTATTAAATATTTTTATCCTGCCTTTTTTACTTTATAAGTAACTCAAAGTGGTGAATATGCATAATAGAAATAATCCTTGACTATTATAGCAGTTGAACCCCAAGTTTCTGCTGCTAAGCGAGGCAGTTAAGTGAGTTTTGTGACCTTTCTTGCCATAGTTACTGTGTGAATCACTGCAGTTGTTTTAATTAGTAAAATGGCTGTCAAGTGACTCTGGCTTCCTTTGCTTGTCAAAATGTTAGAAAAGGTAATCACACAACCCTGGAAAACTGTAATGGTCATAAATATGAGTCAGTTGTCAAGTATTTGGAATTTTGATCGCATTGACCATGGGGATGCTGCAATGGTTGTAAGTGTGAAAAATGGTCGTAAGTCACTTTGCATCTTTGAACTAAACAAAAGGTTTTAAGTCAAGAATGGAATGGAATGGAATGGAATGGAATGGAATGGAATGGAATAGAATAGAATAGAATAGAATAGAATAGAATAGAATAGAATAGAATAGAATAGAATAGAATAGAATAGAACTCCTTATTGGCCAAGTGTGATTGGACACTTGGAATTTGTTTTTGGTTGTGTATGCTCTCAGTGTACATAAAAAGAAAAGATACATTCATCAAGAATTATAAGGTACAACACTTAATGATAGTCATAGGGTACAAATAAGCAATCAGGACACAATCAATATCAATATAGATCCTAAGGATACAAGCAACAAAGTTACAGTCCTGCAGTCATAAGTGGGAGGAGATGGGTGATAGGAACGATGAGAAGACTATTAGCAATAGTAATGTCGCCTTAGTGAATAGTTTGACAGTGGTGAGGGAATTATTTGTTTAGCAGAGTGATGGCAGTCGAGGAAAAACTTCTTGTGTCTAGTTGTCTTGGTGTGCAGTGCTCTATAGTGTTGTTTTGAGGGTAGTAGTTGAAACAATTTATGTCCAGGATGAGAGGGGTCTGTAAATCTTTTCATGGACCTATACAGGTCCTCAATAGAAGGCAGGTTGGTTATCTACCTGTACTCCTTCCTCCTCCTTTCCCCACGACAATAACCCTCTGCTGTAGGTTGGACTGAGAGAGTTTGTTGCACACATCACCACACAAAATGTCTGCCATTTTGATCTTCTTGGCAAGCCTGGAAGATGCTCTTATTTATTTATTTTATTTATTACATTTTTATACCGCCCTTCTCCCTTCCGGGATTCAGGGCGGTGTACAGGTGACAATAAAAATCAGTGGTAAAAATATAAAATACACAAAATACGTTTAAAAACAGATTAAATGGTTGGCCTGATTCTAAAACCTTAATAAAACCCTACTAAAAACCATTTAAAAACTACGCCAGGCCGGCCGCACGAAATAAATGGGTCTTCAAGGCCCGACGGAAGAGGCGCAGGTCTGTGGTCGTGCATAGGTCGGTGGGTAGGTCATTCCAGAGGGCAGGAGCTGCCACAGAGAAGGCTCTCCCCCTAGGGGTCGCCAGCCGACATTGCCTGGCCAACGGCACCCTGAGGAGGCCCTCTCTGTGGGAGCGAACTGGTCGGAGGGAGGTATTTGGTAGCAGGAGGCGGTCTTGCAGGTAACCAGGTCCCTTGCCATGGAGCGCTTTAAAGGTAGTTACTAGTACATTGAAGCGCACCCGGAAAGTCTTAGTGAGATGAATCCACAAAACCAAGTAAACTGAGACGCCACAATACAATGCCTACTGAACTCCAAAATAGTCACACAAGAGGAGGACTTTTTGCTTGAATTATCAAGACGCCAAACCTCCTAAAGACTTTTTCACCGGGAGATGTATGAAGGTTGAATTTCTCCAGGCAGTATCTATTGAGGAAGTCTCACACAGATAACATAGAAAGACATAGAAACAGAAAACCTTCTGTCAGAGGAGATTATTGGAAGTGCTGTTTGACAGTCCAGCAAAAAAGGAGAGAAACCAAGTTGATCTTTCATGCAACCATGTAAACCCCGAAGCAAACATCTTATTGGCAGTGTTTTGTTGATTATTCAGGAAAACAGCATGGTGCTTTCTGTTTAGGAAATTAATGGGCACATGAAAAAGTGCATCCACATGCATGCCAGACAGCTGGAAAGTTAAGAATTAATGCCTTGGATTTATTTTATTTTTTTGAAATAATGGAAATCGTTGTACGGAAAATAACAGATAAAACAACAATCATATATTTTTATAATTTGATGACAACGACATATAATTTGTTGTTGATGAGAGTCCAGACAAAATTAATTAATTAATTGAGGATATTTGTAGCCAGAGTTGAAATGAGGGATCCTTGGTGCTCTCTGAACTTGCTTGTTTTCTTGCCCTCAAAGTAGGCAACATCATCAATTCTACTCTAGTTGACTAGCACTGATGATGTTACCTAGTGAGGGTAATGAAATGTCTGCAAGAAAACAAGTAATCTCAGCATCAAGAACCATCCATCCATCTATTCATTCATTGATTTATCCTATTTAAGAACCACCCATTTCCCTCACAGGGAAAATATGGGAGGTGTCTAATTAATTATTAAGTGCCTAAAAACCGTGTATAAAATTTAAAAGAGGTAAGAATTGTTAAAATTAATCCAAAGATAGGGGGAAGTCTTTAGGGCACTAACCAACCCCACAGCTACTTGTTCCTCTGTTTGTCCCAACAACAAAGAAAGACTTGATACTCCATTTTGACACTCCTACATTTTATACAGACTATAAAATCTGCTATGACAGTCATCTCTGTAATCAAAGCATTATAAATAATAGAATAATAATAGAGTAACAGAGTTGGAAGGGACCTTGGAGGTCTTCTAACCCAACCCCTTGCCTAGGCAGAAAACCCTACACCACTACATAACTACAACAAATAATTATCCAATCTCTTCTTAAAAACTTCCAGTGTCGGAGCAACGTTTTTACAACTTTTGGAGACAAATTGTTCCACTGATTAATTGTTCTAACTGTCAATAAATTTCTCCTTAGTTCTAAGTTGCTTCTCTCCTTGTTTAGTTTCCACCCATTGCTTCTTGTTCTGCCCTCAGCTGCTTTGGAGAATAGTTTGACTCCCTCTTCTTTGTAGCATTCCCTGAGATATTGGAAGACTGCTACCATGTCACCCCTAGTCCTTCTTTCCATTAAACTAGACATACCCAGTTCCTGCAACCATTTTTCACATGTTTTAACCTCAAGTCCCCTAATCATCTTTGTTGCTCTTCTCTGCACTCTTTCCAGAGTCTCAACATCTTTTTTTTTACATTGTGGCGACCAAAACTGAATGCAGTATTCCAAGTGTGGCCTTACCAAGGCATTAAAAAGTGGCATTAACACTTCACGTGATCTTGATTCTATCCCTCTGTTTATGCAGCCTAGAACTGTGTTGGCTTTTCTGGCAGCTGCTGCACACTGCTGGTTCATATTTAAATGGTTGTCCACTAGGATTCCAAGATCCCTGTCGCAGTTACTACTTTTGAACAAGGTACCTGTGCATTTTGTTTTTCATGCCTAAATGTAGAGCCTTACTTTTTTCACCATTGAATTTAAATTTGTTACATAGCGCCCAATGTTCAAGTCTGTCAAGATCCTTATATATCCAATATATATTAACAAATATATATTAAAAAGCTTGACTTATTGAAAAAGATAACATTCCAGTTTGATGGTGCCTGCATGATGTTGTGAAGATATAGCACAGACGAACCATGATATTTTACATCTACTCCAGCAAATCTGCATCACACACTTTAAGGACGTGGAACTTTTCTGGTGCAAAGGAAGAGGTTGCCCTGAAACTTTAATGAGAACTACCATATCTATTCAATATTCTGACAAACTACAATATGTGTAAATGGCAAGAAATAATTGAACACTTTTGAATGTGATCGCTGATTGTCAGATCTCCCAAAGAATTGTGCTGGTTGTCCAGACATGTAAAACAAGTATTTGCAGCTACACTTCTCTTATTGACACATTAAATAATGTTCTTCCTGCGTCACCTTAGGAAGTTCAGACTGCCCCAGGACCTATTGATATAGTTCTACAGATGAATTATTGAATCTGTCATTTGTACTTCTACAACTGTCTGGTTTGATACAGCAAGTGGATCGGGACGCCCTTCACACAGTCACTCACGTGCTCGTGACATCCCGTTCTATCTAGACTATTGTAACGCTCTCTACATGGGGCTTCCCTTGAGGTGCACCCAAAGACTACAGCTAGTCCAGAACGCGGCCGCGCGGGCAGTTCTGGGAGCCTCTAGGTTCTCCCACGTAACACCACTCCTGCGCGAGCTGCACTGGCTACCTGTGGCCTTTCGGGTGTGCTTCAAGGTGTTGATTACCATCTTTAAAGCGCTCCATGGCACGGGACCTAGTTTCTTGCGGGATCGCATTCTGCCTCATACATCCCTGCGGCCAATTCGCTCCCACAGAGAGGGACTTCTCTGGGTGCCGTCCACTAGGCAATGCCAGCGGGCGACACCCAGGGAAAGGGCCTTCTCTGTGGTGGGCCCGACCCTCTGGAATGACCTACCCCCCGAACTTAGAACAACCACGGACCTCCGCTCCTTCCGCCAATAGTTAAAAACTTACTTCTTTCATTAGGCCGGCCTGGCCTAATCTATCCTATCCTAGGCTGTAGTATAAATTTAAATTATTTTAATAGGGATTGTAGGGAAACAGTGTTAAGGGTTTTAAGGGTTTTAATGATTTTAAAATTTTAGTGCAGGGTAATTATTTAATTCGATTTTAAATATTGTACTGTTGTATTTATAATATGCTTTTAATGTCCTGTGCACCGCCCCGAGTCCCTCCGGGGAGAGGGTGTGGTCTATAAATCAAATAAATAAATAAATAATAAAATAAAAAGTAAACAGAATGGGCACAGATTCCAACAGATAGTTAAGACTGCAGAACAAACCATTGCAATCAGCCTGCCTTCCACAAAAGACCTGTATGTTGTGTGGGTCAGAAGGAAGGCTAGGAAATAACTACAGACCCCTCACATCCGGGACCTAATCTGTTTCAGCTCCTCGGGAAACCACCGTAGGGCATTACATGCTAAAATAACTATACACAGGATCAGGGTTTTCCTAATCTGCTGAACATCTAATCCACACAGTATTGTTTTATGTCTAAGTATATTCACCCATGTTGTATGGCTGTAATATTATTATTCTTATCTTCCCTACTACTCCCTCTATTGGTATCATATTATGATTATTATTACCCTGTTGCTTTGCATGTAGACGGAAAGCTTCTGCACTGGAGGCAAATTCATTGTGTGTCTAATCACACTTGGCCAAATAAAGTACACTATTCTATTCTGTTTTGGACTATGTTGACCAAGGAAAAGATAATAATCCAATTTCTATATATGGTCCCAAAAGCTAAAAAGCCTAGAATATTAGAGAGTCGCAAGTTTTGACTAAAGTACTGTCAGAGTTGGTTTCATTATCTATGCTGTCTGAAAAATAGTAGGTGTCGTTTCTTGATTAATTTCATCTTGAGTGTGATAAATTGAAACAAAATCAGAGGACAATACCTCAGTTAATTAATTTCACAGTATGATAAGGCTCTTCTAGATATGAGTTCTTGAGGAAATAATCAAATGTATATGAATTCTATAAGTTGTTTCATAAACTTTCTGTATAGGACGCAGTGGCTCAGTGGCTTAGACATTGAGCTTGTCAATCAGAAAGGTTGGCGGTTTGGTGGTTCAAATCCCTAGCACCGTATAACAGAGTGAGCTCTCGTTACTTGTCCCAGTTTCTGTCAACCTAGTAGTTCAAAAACATGTAAAAATGGAAGTAGAAAAATAGGAGTCACTTTTGCTGGGAAGGTAACAGCGTTCCGTGCACCTTCGGTGTTTAGTCATGCTGGCCACATGACCACGAAAACATCTTCAGACAGCACTGGCTCTTCAGCTTTGAATGGAGATGAGCACCGCCCCCTAGAGTTGGAAACAACTAGCACATATGTGTGAGGGGAACCTTTAACTTTACTTAAACATTCTATACCCCCAGTTTTCTAGTCTAGGATTGGCCTACTAATTTTGACTGCACGACAATAGAACAGTGAGACATGAGTTTTGGAGCAGAGCAGGTCAGTTCCCTATGTTTACAAAACAGACTTTATTATTGAAAATACTATTACAGTCAATCAGAATAATGACATCCAGTTTTCAGAAGGTGAAAAAAAAAAAGTGAATTGGTCTCAGGTTATTCTGAAATGATGGCAATTGTACATCAGAATCTGGAAAAAGTTGATGAATATTGGAGAAACAATCAAACATCCAGGGGAGAGTATGAACATGGCTTCAGCTTAATGAATATTCTAAAACACGAATTATAGAATAATTTATAACCAAGTCATTTGGACATGCCAATGTACGTTAAGAGTTATCAGCCTAATGAATTAATAGACCTAAAGACCGTTTGTTTTGCAGTGGCAAATGCCAAACATTGCAGGGGGTGAGGGTGGGGGACGCTATAATGAATGTTCATGGACATAGTCAGAGAGAAAAGAAATGGCAACCTGTGGTTCATGACATTATTACAAAATGCACAACCTATTAGCTTCAGAATAGGTTGATCAACTATCTTTATGTAATTATATACTTGCCTTGTTGATTTCAGTGCTACCTGGTGGACCAACTGATTAGACAGATAGATAGATAGATAGAAAGATGATAGATAGATAGATAGATAGATAGATAGATAGATAGATAGATTAGATAGATGATAGATAGATGATAGATAGATAGATAGAAAGATAGATAGATAGATAGATAGATTAGATAGATGATAGATAGATAGATAGATAGATAGATAGATAGATAGATAGATAGATAGATAGATAGATAGATAGATAGATAGATAGATAGATAGATAGATGACCTTGTGTCAGAGGAGGGGCCGGACCTGGCAGGAATAGCGGAAACCTGGTTGGGCCACGAGGGTGGACTCCCCCTCGTCGAAATGTGCCCACCAGGCTACCGTGCTTTTCATCAGCCTCGGGCCCTTGGCAGGGGCGGTGGGGTAGCGGTTATTGTAAAGGAAAGTCTTGAGCCGAGAGAGACCACTGTGTCACAGACTACCGGTTGTGAGTCCCTCTGCATGAAGTGGGGCCTAGGGAGGCAGTTGGGCGTGCTGGTTATATACCTGGCTCCCCGCTATGTAGCAGCAGCCCTGCCCGAGCTCCTGGAGGTGATCGCTACGGTGGCAGTGGAGACCCCCAGACTTTTAGTCATGGGGGACTTTAATCTGCCATCGGTGGGCGAATCATCCGAGGCAGCTCGGGAGTTCATGGCTTCCATGACGGCCATGGACCTGACCCAACTAATTTTAGGCCCCACCCACGAGGGTGGACATACACCGGATCTCATCTTTGTCTCCGGCCAGTGGAAGAGTGATCTGGGTTTAGGGGACATAGTCATCACGCCCTTGTCATGGTCAGACCACTCACTTCTCCGGCTCGACTTTCCAACCGCCACCCCCCTCCGCGGGGAGGCGGAACCCGGGTCTCCAATTTGGTTCCGCCCCAGGCGCCTGATGGACCCGGATGGGTTCCAGACAGCGCTTGGGCCACTTCCTGTACCCCCGCCCCGCGCCCCGATCGAGGACCTTGTGGTCGCATGGAATATTGCGACCACGGGAGCCTTGGATCGGGTCGCGCCCTTGCGGCCTCTCTTGCGGCGGCGAGTCACCACGGCTCCCTGGTTTACTGAGGAGCTGAGGGTGATGAAACGCCGCAAGAGATGCCTAGAGAGAAGATGGAGGTCTACCCGTTCTGAATCTGACCGAACACAGGTAAGAGCCCATTTACGGACTTACATTGTGGCGCTGAGAGTGGCCAAACGTCATCATTGTGCCACCCTCATAGCATCCGCAGAAAACCGCCCTGCCGCCCTGTTTAGGGTGACCCGCTCCCTCCTTCAACAGAGGGTGCGGGAAGCCCCGCTACAGGGTAGAGCAGAGGAATTTGTGATTTTTCTGCAGGAGAAAATCGCTCAGATACAGAACGAGCTAGCCCCCATTGATGGCCCAGTGGGATGCCACGAGACAGATCTTGTTTGGGAGGAGTTTGACTCCGTTACTTCCGAGGATATGGACAGGTTATGTGGGCGACTGCGAGCCACCACATGTTTATTGGACCCGTGTCCCTCCTGGCTTGTACTGGCATCCTTGGAGGTGACACGAGGCTGGCTCCAAGAGGTTATCAACGCATCCTTGAGTGAGGGTTCCTTGCCTGCCTCCCTAAAAGAGGCTATGGTGAGGCCTCCTCAAGAAGCCCTCTTTGGATCCAGCTCTTTTGAACAACTATCGTCCAGTCTCCAACCTTCCCTTCCTGGTGAAGGTTGTTGAGAGTGTGGTGGCACAACAGTTTCCCCGTCACCTGGAGGAAGTTGAGTATCTAGATCCGCGCCAGTCCGGCTTTCGGCCCGGGCATAGCACCGAGACGGCATTGGTCGCTGATGATACGCAGCTGTATATATCTACCCCAAACCACCCCAACGATGCCGTAGCGGTGATGTGCCAGTGCCTGGAAGCCGTACGGATCTGGATGGGAAGTAACGGACTCAGACTCAACCCGACCAAGACCGAGTGGCTGTGGTTTCCGGCTGCCCGATTCAACCAGCTAACTCCATCGCTGGCCATAGGGGGCGAACATCTTGCCCCTGTGGATGGGGCGCGCAACTTGGGTGTCCTCCTAGATGCCCGGCTGTCCATGGAAGATCAAGTGACAGCCGTGGCTAGGAGGGCGTTTTACCAGGTTCACCTGGTTCGCCAGTTGCGCCCCCTATTGGATCGGGACGCCCTTCGCACAGTCACTCATGCTCTCGTGACATCCCGACTGGACTATTGTAACTCTCTCTACATGGGGCTTCTCTTGAGGTGCACCCGGAGACTGCAGATGGTCCAGAACGCAGCTGCGCGGGCAATCCTGGGTACCTCTAGGTTTACCCATGTAACACCTCTCCTGCGCGAGCTGCACTGGCTGCCTGTCGTCTTCCGGGTGCGCTTCAAGGTACTAATTATCATCTTTAAAGCGCTCCATGGCTCGGGACCTAGCTACTTGCGGGATCGGATCCTGCCCCATACTTCCTCACGGCCGATTCGCTCCCACAGAGAGGGACTTCTCTGGGTGCCATCCACTAGACTTTGTCAGCGGGCGACGCCCAGGGGAAGGGCTCTCTCTGTGGCGGGCCCAGCCCTCTGGAATGACCTTCCCCCCGACATTAGAATGACCACGGACCTCCGCTCCTTCCGTCTGAAATTAAAAACATATTTTTTCTGCTTGGCCGGCCTGGGGTAGTCTCTCTCTATGGGGTTTTAGCTGTATAGTGGGAATTTTAGCTTAGATTGGGTATTTTAGCACAGGTACTATTTAATTTGTTTTTAAGATGTCTTTGATTGTATATTTATGGTTTTAGTTTCCCTGTGCACCGCTCCGAGTCCCTACGGGGAGAGGAGCGGTCAAGAAATTAAACTATTATTAGATAGATAGATAGATAGATAGATAGATAGATAGATAGATAGATAGATAGATAGATAGATAGATAGATAGATAATTATAGATATAGATGACAGTTATAGATATAGGAGAGAGAGAGATTTTTTAAAAAGAACTTGTAAGTTTTATTAATTCCATAGTTTGATTACACAGAAAATATATATAAAAATTACAGAAAGAAAGAAAGATTTATCAATCCAATGGGGGAAAAAACACATAGTAAGCAAACTAAAGAAAAACACAGGATATTGACAGAGAAGTTACTGGAAGCACCTGTTTGTGAAAGCAGAAGCAAAGCGGAGACAGTAACTAGGTTGCAGAGATATGTAGAAGTTAAATTAGTTAGTGCATGGAACAAAGTGTCTTGTTTAACTTTAAAGTGACCTGAGCTTTTATGATAAAAACACCGTTCCCCTTAAGACATCAAACATCTTTTTTTTTTAAAAAGTAAAACATTGAAGCAGAAACTTATCCAAATGACAAACACACACACCCTGCAAAAATTCAGTAGTCATGTGATTTGCTCATAAATAATTAAGTAAATACATCTTTTTAATGGTAGAAATCACAAGACTTTTGTATCATTTTTGTTCCAAATTCTAAAAGGGTCTTTCTTCTCTGGAAGAAGTTAAGATTTAAATAGATTTAAATATTTCATGCCATTGACAGCTTAAGTCAAACCCTCTGTACATTTGAAGACAATTTCTAATAGCCCATCCTACTCACAGTGTGTACCTGATAAATCACATCCAACGTATCTCTGGGTCGGTGGCCTACACAGAAAGAAAATACTGAATCAGAAAGAGCTTTGTTAGATCATCCCATTCAGCATAGCTTTCAGCTCCGATCGATGACCAGGTTTTAAACATAATATGAAGGCTCAAACATTCTTCTTTTTCTTTGTGTTTACAATTGGGACTAAAAAACGTGCTGGTCCTGAATATGGAAGGTATTTTTAACTACCAAAACTAATAATGGTTTTACCAAAATTCATTTCTTCCCATTGCTATGGAAAGAAGGATCACAGTTGTTGCTTGGTGTTGACCAGCTGAGCTGAAAAATAGGATTGCTTGCTTAATGAGTTATTGAAATATTGAATTAAAGTTGCATCATGCCAGGGTCAATTCAGTTACACTTATTGGCTACATTTCAAATGCATCAAATATATTGTCAGAGCAGTGGTATCCATTTGCAAAAATTGCAAGGGAAAACTCATTGTGAGCGGGGGTGAGCCATGTTAATCTACAATGTCAAAAAATCCTAAGATTAGTTGCACCTTCTCCAACTTACAAATGTAATGAAATAGCATAAGCTTTCATGATTGCAGTTCATTTCATCAGATGCACTGGGTAGCTGGCTGATTCAGGACTTAAATTGGGGAGGTGGGGAAGGAAAGATGGAGGGGAAATGGAAGGAAAGATAGATTGGTTATGCAGTTGCAAGTTACATCTGAGACAAAAAGTATTTTTTCAGATATCAATTGCAATATATTAAAAACTCATTGTATTTATTGAAACCTGAAATTGTCTTAATCCTTTTAATGTGTATGAGGTCAACAATTTGCTGTGGAGTATCCTGGGATATTAAATTGTATTCTTTTGTCCTTGTCATTAGTCCTGGTATTAAACTTGTGTCTATTTATAAAAGGTAGCTGGTTTCTTTTACTAACTTAGAGATTATGCTTATCTATATCATGACGTCATGGTTTGTTTAGCCCTGTTTTATTGAATAATCCATCATAAAATCAATTCATGTAATGGGTCGAACTTAATAAATAAATAAATAAATTTAGCTTGTTGGGTGAACCCAATCTTTAGTATACCATAATTTCTGTTTTACAAGGTAAGTAAGTTAGACAAGAAATAAAAGAAAGGAACAGAATTACCGTATACGCGCCAGAGTATAAGACACACCAAGGTTTTGAAGAGGCAAATTACAAAAAAAAGTAGGTAGGTAGATGGAGGGATAGAGAGGGGGAGAAAGAAAGAGAAATACAGTAGGTAGGTAGGTAGGTAGATAAAGGGATAGAAAGAGAGAGAAATAGAGAGAGAGAAATACAGTAGGTAGGTAGGGAGAGAGAGAGTGTGTGTGTGTAGGTAGATAGGTAGGTAGGTATAAGGATAGCGAGAGAAATAGAGAGAGAGAAATACAGTAGGTATGTAGGGAAAGAGAGAGTGTGTAGATAGGTAGGTAGAGGGATAGAGAGAAAGAGAGAGAAATACAGTAGGTAGGTAGGGAGGGAGAGAGTGTGTGTGTAGGTAGGTAGGTAGATAAAGGAATAGAGAAAGAGAGAGAGAGAGTAGAGAGCGAAATACAGTAGATAGGTAGGGAAAGAGAGGGTAGGTATGTAGATAAAGGAATAGAGAGAGAGAGAGAAATAGAGAAAGATAAGAGAAATACAGTAGGTAGGTAGGGAGAGAGAGAGAGTAGGTAGGTAGGTTGATGTTTCCAGGTGCATTTATCCATGTCCTGGAGAAGGAAATCGCTGACAAACCTTAGGACTTCATTTCTCCTGGCACAGAAACAGTTAAAGAGCCTTCCAAAAGAGCTTTCTGAAAGTGTTTTTGCAGTCTGCAAACCTACCCAAAACTGCTAATTTCTCCGTGAAAATGGGGCCGTTTTTCTTCAAATAAAAAGCATGACTAGCCTTGGGGGGGGGGCTTGCAGAGTGCTCCTGGGGGGGGGGTGAAAAATGAGCAAAAAACTGCCCCATGTATTGCAAAAGTGGGCCATTTTGTGTCAAATAAATTGAATGCATAACCCTATGGAGGCTCATAGAGTGCTGCTGGGGGCTGGGGGGGGGGCAAAAAGCGGCCTGATTTAAGCTAATTTCTGCCCACCCGAGCCCCCAGGAGCTCTTTGAAAACCTCCATAAGGGTATGCACGGCCATTTTGGTGAAGGGGCAGGGCTTCAGGAGGCAAAAAAATGCTGTATTCGATGTATAAGACGCACCCAGATTTTCAGCCTCTTTTTAAAGGAAAAAAATACGGTAATGTTTCCCACCTCAAAATAGCACAATGTGCTTTCTACTTTCTTATACTACTGATCTAAAAACCCATAGTCTAAATAAGATGCTGGGTGCAGATTCTGTGATTTCTTATAGAGTTGCGTATAATACAAATTGAAAGAAGCATTTTTGTTGTATTTTCCCAAGGTCAAATAAACAATCTTAATTTTGTGAATGAGCCAGCCTTTGGATCATTAGAGGTGAGAAAGTAAATGTTTAATTGGATTTGAATAGACCATTAGTCTAAAGCAGGGTTGGCTTATATGTAGAGCAAAATGTGTTATAACATCACCCCTAAGAATTTAGAAATGTGGGTTAATTGAGTAAATGATAATTTAACCATGGATGCAAAAACAGCCTGTAACTCCTCCCTTTGCCATAGTCCTGTTTTATCTTAAGGGAAGCCTCTATGGGACAAATATAAACATGACTTCTAAAAAGACTGAAATGAGATATAATTTTATATATTACAAATTTTATATAGTTATTGCTCAATCTCCAAGTCATGTCCAACTTTTTATGATCCCATGGACCATAGCATACCAGGCTCCCTTTCCTCCCCCTGTCTCCCAGAATTTGCCCAAATTGATATGCATTACATCAGTGATGCTATCTAGCCATCTCATCATCTACCGTCCCCTTCTCCTTTTGCCTCTAATCTTTCCCAACATCAGGGTCTTTTCCAATGAGTCTTTTCTTCTCATCTGGTGGTCAAACTATTGAGCTTCAGCTTCACTATCTGTCCTACCAAAGGACGGTCAGGGTTCATTTCCTTTAGGATTGATTGATTTGATCTCCCTGCAGCTCAAGGGACTCTCAAGAGTCTTCTCCAACACCACAATTCTAAAGTATCAATTCTTCAGCATTCAGTCTTCCTTGTGGTCCAATTTTCACAGCCCTATATATTGCAATTATAATGCACACACACACGCACACACACACACACCAGACAGACAGACAGACAAATCTAAAGGATTTAAAAATGTTCTCAATGTTGTCAGAATTGCTATTATTTTGTATGGGAGAAAGGAATGTAACAGATAATTTGAGATCAAAAGGGCTGTCCCACATGCTCGGAATGATTGATGACCTTTGGGAAGTTTTATTCACTTCTTCTAACAAGAGGAACATCTTTCTTCCCTGAACATTGCTGTGTGTTTTAATAAGACAATTATTTGCCTTTCACCTTTGGCACGTCAGTGCTTGCTTATTCCTGCTGTTTGCCAGTGACATACTATGAATCCGAAATCAGGGAAGTGCAAAACCTCCAATAGTGTTCACTTCATATAAAATCAAGGTGGAACCTAAATTGAAAAGCTCTTCCCCTTTACAATCATTATTCAAAACATTTAACTAAAATTATTGACAGAAGAGACATTTGTTTAATCATTGAAATACTGTCTTTCTAGGGGCTTTCTAGGTTTTTTGACATGTTTATGGCTCAGGGTGTTTGAACACACCTTGTATTAGGATAGAATAGAATCATAGAGCTGGAAGAGATTTCAGAGGTCTTCTAATCCAACCCACTGCCCAAAACAGGAGATCTTATACTATCGTTGGTAAATGATTGTTCAATCTTTTCTTGAAAACCTCTACTGATGGAGCAACTTGGGGAGGGAGAGAAGCTATTTCATTATTAATTGCTCTCTCTGTCAGAAAATTTATCCTAAGTTGGATCACTTTTGATATGTTCCCACCCATTCCTTCTTGTCCTATCCTCAACTGCTTGTGAGAATAAGACAACCCTGTCTTCTCTATTACAGCCCCTCAGGTATTGGAAGACAGCTATCATGTCACAACTAAACCTTCTCTTTGTTGTAAGTCAAGGACTTTCTGTTGTTCAGTTAAGAACCACAAGCTAAGTGTGGTTGGTCAACCAAGTGCAAATCCACCTGGTAGTCAACAAGTACAATGACAATAAAGATGATGATGAAGATTATTATCTGTGGTTAATCTTTGGTGAGATTCACAGCCTTTGGGGCTGGTTGGTAGCTCAACAGCTCGAGTTCTAACCAAGGACCTAGGAACTGTTAAGGTAACGTCAGAGGATATAAGCTGTTCCAAGTAGGGTAGCCCTTTGTAAAGTCAGAATGCTCAAGTCCGGCAAACCTAGAACCTCCACATAGCGAGGCAGCCCCCTAGGTATTGCTCCAAGGGCTCCAATCACAATTGGAACAACACACGACTTCCTCCTCCACAGTTGTTCAACTTCAATTTGCAAGTCCAAGTATTTTGTTATTTTTTTCTTGCTGCTTATTTTCAATTCGTGCATCACCAGGTATTGCAATGTCAACGAACCATACTTTTTTTCTTTTCAACTATTGTTATATCAGGTGTGTTGTAGGACAAGTGCCTGTCAGTCTGAATTCTGAAGTCCCATAAGATCTTGACTTTCTCATTCTCTAAAACTTTCTCAATCTGATGTTCCCAGTGATTTTTGCTGTACTCAAATCCAAACTTCTGGCACAATTTCCAGCGAATGATCTTAGCAACACGGTCACATGGCGTTGTAGGTAGTCAGTTTGTGAAATTTTGCTGCACCCACTGATCAGGTGGTTGACTGTCATCTTTCTCATTACAGAGGCAACATTTGCTGTTGGTGGTAACATGTTGAATTTTTGCCTTCATGCAGTTTGTGGCTAAGGCTTGTTCTTGAGCTGCCAAAATAAAGCCTTCTGTTTCTAGTCACTTTATCAAAGATGGCAGTGAAGTTTATGTGGCATGTTCTGTTCTTAAGAAACCCATGCTGGCTTCTAACAATCACTGTGCTCATTTTTAGGGGATAACAAACCTGCTGCTTGATTATCTTTTCCAGGATTTTCCCAGATATTATGTCAAGCTGATTGGCATAGAGCTTTTTTCCCCTCAATCTTTTTCCACTTCTATTCATTTTAATAACTAGAGTAGTTTTGGATTTGATGGATGAATGGGTCATTTTCTGTTGTTTCATCCTGCAAAATATTCAGAAATATTTCCATCTCCCAGTACTTCAGAAGATTTTTAAATAAGAAAATGCTTTTTATTCTAAAAAAAACAACCCCGAAATGACATGATCCAGTGTTCATAGAGGCTTCAGCTGGTGGTGACAGCTGGCTGACCACTCTGAGTCAGAAACAAAGTAAATCCAGGCATGGCTAGAATTTGGACAGACAACTGGCATGAGTAGGTGTCGTCTGTTGCTGTTCTTGGAAAAATTAGTGATAAAATTTAAATATTAAATTGAGAAAGGGATGAGTTCCATATTATTGGATGTGAAAGAATTATCTATGTTAATAATAATATTATTCATCAGGGAATGTGGCAAGAAGCAATGGGTGGAAGTTCGTCAGTGGGAGATCCAACCTGGAACTAAGGAGGAATTTCCTGACTGTGGGAATAATTAAACAATGGAACAGTTTACAATTGCCTCCAGAGCTCTAGGTGCTCCGTCACTGGAAATTTTCAAGCAAATATTGGACAATCAGTAGTTTGGGATGGTATAAGGATCCATGCCTTGGACAGTGGATTGGATTAGAAGACCTTTGATATCCCTTCCAGCCCTATAGATTCTATGCCTTATTATTCTAATGATATATGGGAACTATTTTTATTTATTTATTTTTATTTTATTCAATTTATATAACCGCGCCTATCTCCCCAAAGGGACTCAGGGCGGTGCACAGGAAATTAAAAATGGAAATACAAAACATAACAATAGGCAAAACTATAATAAATAGGACTACAGACTAAAATCTCATTAAATTTAGAGTACCCTGTGCTAAAAATTGCCTAAAACCTACCAACCCATTAAAACCAATTAAAACAATTTAAAACTATGACTGAATTTTAGGATATACTGTTCTTGGTTATTATCTCATATTTTTGTTTTACACACACACACACACACACTGTATGTATGTATGTATGAATGGTGTATGTATATGTTTGTGTATGTGTATATAATGTAACGTCTCAAGGGTCACCAATCATTCTGGGTGTTTGGGACAGTTGTCCCATACACTCAGAATGATTGGTGACCCTTGAGAAGTTTTATTCTCTTCTTCTAACAAGAGGAACACCTTACTTCCTTGAAAATTGAACCTTTTCTTTTTCTTTTTCTTTTCTTTTTTTAAAAACCCTGTGTTTATCCAAAACCTGCATAAATACATTTATAAGGCCATGAGGCATCAAGCTCAATTCACTGGATACTTGTCTTTAGAATGTTTCCCAATGGACTTACTGAAAGGTTACAGGATCATACTGCATGTAACAGTTTTGGACTGGCAGTTGAATCAGGAGGGAGCCCACTTTACAGATTTTGGGATGTTTAATGCTTGGAACTTTAATTCTATTCATTTGGAGTGAGGAGATCAAAAAGTTACAAGTGCTTGTCATATTCTCGTTCTAGGCATAAATCCAAGTATGGCAACCTTTTGATTTGATCTGAGCTAAATCTAACTATTTTCTGAAGCAAACAAATTTGAGGCCAAACTGAATCTATGATTAGCTACTGCTCTAGGACTGGTAATCCTGTTGTTTCTACTCAGGCATTTAAAACAGCTGACTAGTACAGTCTTGTTCAAAAGCAACAGCTATAACTAGGTGCCATAAGTACATTTATATACTAGCTTATGCCCTCTCATGGCAGTAAAAGTCAATTCTGGATTGCTTTAGGAAGAACGATAAAAATGTAAATTCTGAAGACAGACCTGATTTTGGTGTTACTGCCTTGGCTGAGTTCTAACACTTTTAACGTGGAATAAATGGCTTCTGGTGGTAATTAATACTAAGTAATTTGCATATTCACAAGACTGCGCTATGATTCTCTCAGCCAGGATGAGATGAATGGCCCAAGATTCTAGAGACCACTTTAACTAGAATTCCATATTAGAATATTTTCTTACATTAAAATGTATGCAATTCCTCATAGATTATCTGTGTGCCATTATTATAGTGGTCTTATTTCATAGAAGAGGGACTCGGTGGCTCAGTGGCTAAGACGCTGAGCTTGTCAATCAGAAAGGTTGGCAGTTTGGTGGTTCAAATCCCTAGTGCCACATAATGGAGTGAGCTCCCGTTACTTGTCCCAACTTCTGCCAACCTAGCAGTTCAAAAGCACATAAAAATGCAAGTAGAAAAATAGGAAACACCTTTGGTGGGAAGATAACAACATTCCATTTAGTCTCCATGACCATGGAGACGTCTTCGGACAGCGCTGGCTCTTCGGCTTTGAAACAGAGATGAGCACCGCCCCCTAGATTCGGGAACGACTAGCACATATGTGCAAGGGGAACCTTTACTTTTACCTTTATTTCATATAGAAAAAGAGAGAAATGGAAATACTGGGAAAGACCAGTATGACCAGCCATGTAAAGGCATGCCCAAATTGAAATGGAGATTCACATTCCTAAAATCAGGCAGTTTTATGTTGGGGTAGGAATTGCCCAGTGGGCACCAACCATGGTACATTTCTTATGCCATGTGCCCCAATCCTCCCAACAGCTTTTCAGGTGGCAGTGTGAATTACAGTGGCAGGTAAGGCAGCTTTGATATTGAGACTGCCATCAGACTTGAGAAGTGCTTTCCATTAGCAGAAATGTATCACAGTCAAATACAGTGGGGCCATAGCTCACAAGAGAGCTAAAAGACACCACAAGGAATCACAAAATTTCCGCTGTATGTCTTATGCTCTTTGTTTTCTGAAAACCAGGAGTCTAGAGTTTTCTTTGGCTTCTGAAGGCTTTTTTTTTTTAAAGGCTTCCTCACTAAGAAATGAAACACATTCGGAGATTCTTCTGCTGTAGTTTTCTGGCTGCTGGTTCTGCAAGTAGGTCATGCCCCTGCTTTGCACTAACTTTCTTTCTGAAGTGCTAGGAATATGTGGAAATGACAGTCCTCCTGGCCATCTGGAGAAGAACACATTAGTAGCTGGTGACGTGTTTTGCTCTTCTTTCAATTCAATTCCCACCGGTGGTGGCACAACGATCAAGACTCGATACGTGTCCAGAAAGCTAAGCAAATTGAAGGAATGAAGCACACTTAGCCTTGAGAAAAGACATCTTGGGAAGGAGGTAAATAGCTCTCTTCAAACACCTGACAGGATTTTACACTGAAGACGGACAAGACCTATTCTCTCTCCTTCCAGAGGGCAAGAATAACAGATTAAAGGTACAGGAAAGCAGAATCTAACTGCATGTTAGGAAAAATATCTTGCTAATAGTAGTTTCACAATGGAATTCTAAGAGACCATGAGCAAATATTCAGGTCAAACCCGGACAGCCTAAAAAATAATAATTTCCAATTCTTCCATGAAAATAGTAGTGTTGCTACTTTGATCTTTATTTGGCTGGAATTGGCTGGCTTTCTCTGCTTCCAAAAATTTATATCTATAAAGTTGAACATCTTTATTCAGAAAATTCAGAACAGAATACCTTCAATGATTGGCCAGCTTCCACTGGAAATGGAAAAAACCTGTTGTTTCCAATTATTCCTATCATGAAAAAGTTCCTAACTCTGTAACAAAATGGTTAAGTTTCTGCCAAATTATTTTTTTTTACTTTTTGGGGAATGGGAAACAGTTTTAATATTGGAGATGGGATTGCAAAGCTCTGGGAGGCAAAATGGTCTCAGTTTTCTCGCATAATCCTCCCATCAAGTGAAAAAAGGTCAAAAATGTCATTCCTACATTTTCTACTGCTATCACCATAGAATTACAAAGCAATTCTCAATCAATCAATCAATAATTTAATTTATAGACCGCTCCTCTCCCCGTAGGGACTCGGAGCGGTGCACAGGGAAAACTAAAACCACAATACAATAATTCTATGGTGGCCACCAGCAGTTTGAGAAGTTGCAGTGTCTGACTCTAAAAGAATAGTCCAGCTATTTGCAACATTGTTTCTAGGTCTGGCTGGATAAAAAAATTATTTTTCTACTCTCTCCTCTGGGCTCTGAGATGGGCGGTGGAAGGTGGCTTTTCTTTGTCCCTGCCTGACTATTTCAACTATGGAAAATTCCCAGCGTCTCTTTGCAATCGGGACTCTCTCTGGATATTAATGAAGAATTTTTCTCTTGCTGGATTTGTGATTTCTTTTCTGGAATACCTTCGCTATTATATTTACTGAATTGGAAAATTGTGTCTCTCCTGGTTCTTGAATTTTGCAACTTCATAACCCTGAACTGAACTGAGCTCCTGATTTGCCTCACCAGCCCCACCCGGATAACGCCATTTTGGTGGCAGTGACTTTAACAATTAATCATGGCACAAGAAACAGCACTTGCAAGTTTAGAACAAAGGATGGCTTCTCTTGAATCTGTTATACAAACTTTGGTACAAGAAATCAAGGCCCAGAGGGCTGAAAATATTAATTTCAAGAAGGAGCTACTGGATACACGGAAGCAAGTGTTGGAGAATACACAGAAGAATGAAGAACTGGAAGGGGGGTTGGTGGGGGCTAAGGGAGAGATTAAAAATGTTACTAATGAGGTGGGGGAGATAAATGGGCATGTGTCTAGGATAGATATGGAAAGAATGACATATTTTTTGAGATTTCAGAATGTTTTTGAGCAACCTGGTGAATTCCTCCCTGATCTTATGAGTACAATTTTAGCAGACTATTTACAAAAACCTAAAGATGAGATCAGGGGGGACATTGACCTGGCTTATAGAATTAACTCAGCATATGCCAGGATAAATGAAGTGCCTAGAGAGATACATGTGAAATTTGTTAGAAGGTCAACCAGAGAGGAAATCTTGAAGGCGCAGAGAGAGAACCCTTTAATTTACCAACAAAAAACGGTCACTATCTTGAAGCAGATCCCTAGAAAGATTAGAGATGCAAGAAGGAAATTTTCCTTCTTGTCTAAAACATTGTTTGATC
Organism: Rhabdophis nuchalis; assembly: GCA_039707465.1. Lineage (NCBI taxonomy): Eukaryota > Metazoa > Chordata > Lepidosauria > Squamata > Natricidae > Rhabdophis > Rhabdophis nuchalis. Next base: position 268,070,090 of record CM077643.1, on the reverse strand, counting down.
ATGGGATCTGGTTCAAGTGGGTGACACCTGAAGGGATGCTGGTGTTCTGGGAAGATGGAAGAGTGAGGATTAAAACAGTTGTAGAGGCGGAAGCCTTTCTTAAAAAACATTCCTCTGCCCTGGGGGAAGATCCAGGGGGGACGGAGGGGGCCACGGCCCCGCCCGCTGGGGGCCAGGGAGGAGAAAAAGAAGATACAATAGCCAAGAGACTTAGATCGAAAAAATAACTTTGCCTTGATTTTTCTGAACAATTTTGCATAATATTTGTATCTGGATTTTTTGTAAATGTCTGACAGCATGGAACTGAGAATTTAGGTATATGTACTTGCTTTTACCTTGTAGTGTTATGAAAAATGTTTTTTTTTTGTTATTTTTTTATTGTGTATTTTGAGGTCTCGGAAGGGCCGACGACTCTGACGTGAATGCTCTCAAAATTTCTTTGTATCCCTTACCCTACCCTATAGGAAAAATGTAAAACCAATAAAACTTTTTCAATAATAAAAAAAAAAGAATAGTCCAACCCTGATGAGCATAAAGTCATGCTAATATTTTTGTAACCCCACCATTGCCAAAACATATCCACTTTGTGATCAATTATAAGGTCAGTGTCCATTTTTCCATCACTAAGTGATGGATACCATTTGACACTTTATCCATAACATGCTATATCTTACTTGTACATGTTTTGTCTATGGGTTACAATCTCTCTTTCCCTCCACATTTAGGGGTGGCAGAGCGGACAATCTTTGTTTGGTTGAAGAGCGTAATTACCTTTGTTAATTTCCCGTGTTTTCTATGTTTCTTCCTAGACACTCAAGAGAGGTAATCATCTGACCAGATTAATACATCAGTCAAGGTTTCAGAATACCTCCTGTATAGTGTGGCAACATTAGCACACAGAGTTCTCCGTTTGAATTGTCTAAAGACAAAGAACATCTAGAAGTATCTCAATACAGTATGATTCCTTCTTGGATGCTTAAAACTAAAGTTACCCTATTTATTTGCGGCATTGTCCAAATGAATCACTCAGTGTGAACTATAATATGTCCATCTCAGTTTATCAGCCAGTCATTTGAATTACTGCTTTCCTGAGGCACAGAACTGATGGCTGTATTTTATGAGTTCTCTGTATTGTCACCGGTGTTTATTTTATCACTTGTTTTTAAAGACAGTATGGTTTTATGTTTGGGCATCAGACAAATGCTGAAGAGTTATGGGGTCAAAATCCATATGAATCAGGAAGCTCGCAGTGTAATTTTGAGGCAGACTTTATTTTTCTAGCTTAAGCTACAACATGAATGAGGGAGTCCTTTATTTATCAATGGGAGAAAAGGCAAAGTATCCATATGTAACAAAGAAATAGAATCCTACTTTGCTTCAAAAATGTATAAACATTCAAATGACTGCCTTTATTGTCTTCTTCACAATGATACTTTAAAATGGCTGGTTGCTATTTTTCCACCTAAACTGAGCTTGTCAATCAAGGTTCATAACTGAACTGATATTTTCTCTCTGGACTTCAGTTGAGCACCTTACTTTTTTCTTCCTGAAACTTTCTGAAAGCCATAATGTTTACAATTGTAATATTTAGGAAATGTCATGCTTGAACTCTACAGTGCATCAGCTGTGTATTTCTGCATGTTTATGAACACTGAGTGTGGCTTCACGCTTGCTATTCACTGCTTCAGATATTGATTTTTATTCTGGATCCTAATCTATACTAAGTGTATCTGGCTGCTTTTTAGTTATTGCCTGGATTATGTTGTTGTTATTTAATGGATCATGTTTTACATAAAATTGCTGTGACGCATTGCTGTGAACCTCAGCAGCTGTACCAATAATGTTTTGCTTATTTATCTGCAGATATTGTCACACAGATTTAAAATCCATGACACAAAAATATAACTCAAGGAATAACACAATTCAGAATCCAAAGACTGGTAATATCACAAGCTGGGTTATAGATTCAGGTTGTGTCTCACATTACAGAGCTTATTCCACAAGGAAGATATGTGATTAAAATATATGAAGACAATAAAACTGGTTATCTTTTGTAAGGGGCCTTGATTCAGCAGCCCTGTCTGTTCCTTCGGCAGACTGGTTTTTGATAGATGGCAGACAGACAGGTATCAATTGGATTTAGCCTAGCCCTTTTTCTGCTCTTATCCATAACTGCTATTTGAATGTCTGTGTTTGCAACGATGTAAAGAACTTCAGGAGAAATCAAAACACTCAAATACAAAAAACTGGATTTCTGTTACTCTATTTTTTGTTACTGCTGTGCTCAAAATACTATTTCTTTTCTCATTTGTCTTCTACATCTTTAGTATAAATGGATTACAGTACCATATCTGATTTGCAGAAACAACAACAAAACAAAACAAAATTGCCAATATGGCAGCAAAGTGTTCAGGTTTCCTGGCTTTTGCACCCCCTTGAAATGATAATCCCTAACATTAAAGTCCCTGCTTTCTACTGAAGAGACCTACTGATGAGGTGAAGGGTGGAAGGAGAAATCTGCACTTCCGAATCTGCAAGTCAGAAGAGGTTGCCATTCTTCTTTTTATAGACTCTAAGGTAGAAGTCTACCTTATCTTATGTCATCACTCACAAGATTTCCAACAACTGCTAAGCCTTGGCCTGAAGACACAAGAATTCAAACCATTTGAGACTGCACTTCTAAAGAAGAATCCCATTTCCCCAGAACCTTCCCTCTCTTGCCTTAGAACCAGAAGCTGTGTTTGCCCAGCATACTGGCAGGTGGATAAAACCACGTCTCAATACAGGAAGAATTGCTAAACCAAGTTCCATTCTCAATTCAGCTGCAGGCAATAAGAATTCAAAAGGATCAGCCACATTTTAAAGCAAAATGCAATGAAGAGTAAAATCTTCATCTTTGATTATATTCATATAGTTCAGGGATTGGTAACCTTAAAACTCAGAGAGCCATTTAGCCCCGTTTCCCACAGAAAAGAAAACACCTGAAGCCACAAAACTCTTCCCATGCCTGACTATTGCCTGAGCGGTCACAAAACTAACATATATAATTGAATTAAAGATTCCGTTTTCTGAAACTTTTGTTTTTTATCTTTGGTTGGCCTTCCGGGGGTCGAAAAGCTTAATAAATTGTGGGTCGGTGGGTGTCACACATTGGCAGTTGTGATGCATGTTTTGAGTGACAGGGAGCCACAGCAGAGGGTTGAAAGAGTCACAGGTTGCTGACCCCTGATATAGTTACTTGGAAGGCGAGTAGCATGCAAACAGGGAACTAAGTAGTCCATGGCATGATCAGGAGATCTCTCAGATGATTCATACCGAACCTTAAATCAGAATCATAGGAAAGTGTGTGTGAGGTAAAGATTTGGCCTGAACACATTTCAACGTATCTAAATACGTTGAAATGCTCTAGCACTGTGATGGCGAACCTATGCCACGGGTGCCACAGGTGGCACGCGGAACCATTTCTTAAGGCACGCGAGCCATTGCCCTGTCAGCTCCAGCGTGCTTGTGTGCTCTGGCCAGCTGATTTAGGCCTTCATTTGAGGCCGTTTTCGCCCTCTGGAGGCTTCAGGGAAGCTCCTGAAGCCTCTGGAGGTGGAGGGGAGGCTGTTTTCACCCTCCCCAGGCTCCTAGAAAGCCTCTGGAGCCTGGGGAGAGCGAAAAAAGAACGCCAAAAGCAGGGGGTTGCGCACATAGCATTATGGGTGTGGCACGCCCACGCACGACCCCCCGGCACTCCCCCCGCTTTTGGCACGCGAACCAAAAAAGGTTAGCCATCACTGCTCTAGCATATGCGAAGGAAAATGTTGACTTACCATGGAGGCCACTTATTTTGAACTTTTCCCATAGCGAGTTGGCTGTGGCAACTTGTCCCATTATGTAACTTCTCGCAGGTGACAGCCGTCATAATCAAGGAACAGTAGTGTTGCAGGTACAGCATTCACTTCCAAACAGAATTCAAAGTATTAATTTCATCAAACAAGGCCCTCAATAGCAGGGTGCACAGATACCTTTAAAATAGGAATGGCATGGGTTTTGGGCTCAGCATATTAAAAATTTGGAAAATGCCTGACTTGACTCTGCTGGTGTGTCACACTCCCACCCCCAAACAAAAGTGAAACAATTATATATGTACATATTCATTTAAACAAAATGCAATCCAACATGTCCCATTATGTAACTTCTGGCAGGTGCTCAGAAGTTACATATGGATGATTCCACTGAATCTGCCATACAGTACTTATCTTCAGGCAGTCATCTTTTTCTGAGGATGGGCCCTCTAGGCTAGCCATTGCTGTTTTGGGTCAATTTTCTTTTCAAAGTCTTTTCTTCATTCTTTGGAATTGACCCTGCCTGAGATTCAGAGGGTGCCCTCCTTGATGGCAATGGTATCTTCACCAAAGTCAGAGAAATCAATTGACAGAATTGATTGCTTGATTTTTTTTTCTTGTTAATGTCAAACAGAGGGTGTCAAAAAAATAATAAAAATAAAAATGGCTTTGATAATTTCTTTTTGGCAAAAAAGAGACCAACAACAACAGGTTTCAGCTGGTCAACCTCAAATCATAATGGACACCTACCAGCAGAAAAGTTTGGTTAAACTGGTTGGCCTGTTTTTCTTTTTTTTCTTTTTTCTGGCAAGCAAGGAATTAAATGGGCTTTTGCAGAATCATAGCATGAGCAGTGATGTCACGATTCAGACCCCACCCTGCAGCAAAGGGGTGGGGTCCTATACCGGTCAGTACCAGTTTGCTACATGCTCATGCGCACGTTGGCCGTGTTTTGCTGGCAAAAAATTGTTCTGCACATGCGCCAAAACATGCCAGCAACAGCATAAGAAATGGTGGGGTGGGTGGGTGGCCAGCCTAGGTTGCTTCCGGTTCTGTGACCCAGGCCACAATTCCACTATCGGTTTAGCTGAACCAGGCCGAACCAGGAGCAACCCACTTCTGTTGCAGCAGCAGCAGGACCCAGACAATGAAGAGGAGGGGGAACTTTCCAGATTGCTGGAAGAATTGTTTTGCTATGGATGTCAACTGTGTTTGGAAAGGCAGATAAAACAGCTAAAACAACCCCTTACGTATAAGTTTTCATGACACTGCAAACTGCCAAGGCCCTTTGTGGAAACAGTGACATATAAATAGGCTTGTCTTCAGAGGTTGTGGGTGCTCTATCACTGGTGGTTTATAAGAAGAGTTTGGACAACCATTTGTCTGGAATGGTATCAGGTCTCCTTCTTGAGCAGGAAGTTGGATTAGAAGACCTCCAAGGTCCCTTCCAATTCTGTTATTCTATTATTAAAAGTAAAGATTTCCCTATCCAGTTGTGTCCGACACTAGAGAGCGCTGCTCATTTCCATTTCTTAGCTAACAAAAGCCGAGTTATCTGAAGACGTTTCTGCAATCATGTGGGCAGTATGGCATTACACCACACTGCAGAGCATGCAGCAAAACACGGAACACTGTTACTTTCCCACCAAAGTGGAACCTATTAATCTAGTCTCATTTCCATGCTTTCAAACTGCTAGGAGGGCAGGAGTTGGAGCAAATAATGGGAGCTCACCCAGCGCTTGGGTTTCCAGCTGATGAGCTTAAATCTTTAACCACTGAGCCTTTGTTCCCCCAACATTCTATTACTAAATACTGTGTGAAAGATGTTGAATATGGGAATGTTAGAAGACAGGAGGCAGTGTGAACTTTTGTGAACTTTTACTCTGATTTCTAAAGGAAATGGAAGAATTTTAGCTGTATGCATAGCTTTTTATCGATTGATGGGCAAATCTAAATAGCTAAGAAGTGATATCAGAGTGAAAGGAATACTTTACAGATATGCAAAGGATATGTTTCAACTCTGCAAGTTGGTTCTCTGGCAGTTTTCAAGTATAATGACACTTTTAACTGCAGAGATCTATATATCTCTAGAGCTTTATTTAGTACAGAATTGTCTCTAGGTGCACATTTGTCATCCACTATATCAACCAATGTCTCTCTTTCCTTTTGTCGACCACTATCTTAATATGACAAGTATATATTACTGAGGACATTTTTAAAATAAACCACTATGAATGAATGTGTGTGTGTGTGTATTTCTGTCACGTTTGTGCTGATAAATAAATAAAGGGAGACGAGGATAGATCTATTTCAAGCTATTTAGCTCTCATCAGCTAGCCACACCCTTACTGGGATTTGAACCTGGGAAGTATTACTTGTGAGACAGTTGTAATTGCCACTAGGCCACAAGTTCTCCTCCTGATCAGCTGAGTCAAGGGAACAAGTATATACTGCGTCACAACACCCTGGTATGCCCCAAATATGGGAGGGAGCAGAACTGCTTCCCTTTTCTGTCTTTCGGCTCACTCTACGAGCCATCCAGGTAGAAAGCTATTTTTTCATTGCCTTTGTTATATTTGTGTTACGTTTGTGCTGATAAATAAATAAAGGGAGACTAGTATAGATCTATTTCAAGCTATTTAGCTCTCATCAGCTAGCCATACCCATACTGGGATTTGAACCTGGGAAGTATTACATGTGAGGCAGTTGTAATTGCCACTAGGCCACAGGTTCTCCTCCTGCTCAGGATATATTGCAGTTCATTTAGAATTTTCATCTGACCAATACACAAGTTCCCTTTCTTCATAGCCACCTTATTTAAACTTAAACAATTCAAACTTATACTAACTTGAAATTAAATGAGTCACTTATATGAAATTGTTGTGATGGAGAAAAAGCATTTCAGGGTAATTTAAAGATTCCATCTAAAATGATGCTAAATCTCTTTAAAATATGTTTTCTCATTATAAGAGTTTGAATGCTTGTCGGTATTTGGGGGATTTTTACTGTGACAGTGAAATGGGATAAAATTTAAACAGGGGGAAATTAGCTAAACATCTAAATACTTGTTGATTGAGAGAACTATTTGGGTGTATAATAGCCTCCCAGAGGAAGATGTAAAATATATTTTACTGTAGCCACTTGTGTCATAGATTATATTTCAATTTTGTTTTGTTTTGAAATTAATCTTGCTGTTAAGGATTAAAATAAATCAAAATATGCCCATTTTATTACATATAGACTTTTGACAAGTCATTACATTCTGCAATGCTCTATTAATTTATTTTTCACTCAATGAAACACCATTTCAAAATCTTAAATAATCCCAAAGTGAAATTATCGTCCTTCAAAAATAGCTCTGAGTCTCTTTTAAACTTGAAAAAAATGTGCTATTATGTATTTTATTAAACTGAAATACCTTTGAATAAAGTATAGAACTTTGTGATATGGAACCTAATTTCAAATGATGGCATGTGTCATGGAGTAAATATTTCAAATTTGATTCATGTAGACATGTACTCTCAATATCGACAGTTTCCCATAAGCACAATATACTTGTATGCACATACCTCAATCTGGTTTATTGAAAGTTAATCCCAAAGGTGCTTTTTCAAAAGGCAACTGGATTTGTTTTTCCTTGAAGATGTTTCACTTCTCATTCAAAAGCTTCTTCAGTTCTGACCGAATGGTGGAGGATGGTAGGATTCATATTTCTTTTTATTCCTGGCAAGATGGAAGAATTTATATTCCTGGTCGTTAGCACTCTTTCTGAGTGGCCACTTGGAAGTTTACCTGTGCCCTCAGGGTTACCTGAATAGCACAAATGAGTTTGGAATCTTCTTGGAATCTGCTGATAAAATTGTTATAAACAAGAGGAAAGTCTGTTTTGAGAGGGCTGTTCAATCTTAAGGTAGACGAGCCTCTTTGATTCCTCTTTCAAACCAGTGCTCCTCTCTATCCAGAATGCGGACTTTCATTAAACTGAAATGTCTTAAATTGAAATACCCACATTCTGGACAGAGACAACCAAGCTCAGAGAGCACCAAGGGGACCTCAAATTTAATATTTATTTTTGTTATTGGATTTTCAGCAAATGTATCTGAGAGAGCACCTGTGCTCATCTGGAAATCCCAATGTTCACTGGCACTGAGATGTTTGGTGTAGTGTGTGTGTGTGTGTGTAAGACCGATACACTCCCACAGAGACGGCCTTCTAAGGGTGCCGTCGGCCGGACAGTGCCGACTGGCGACACCCAGGGGAAGAGCCTTCTCTGTGGTGGGCCCTACCCTGTGGAACGACCTACCCCCTGAACTTCGCACCATCTCCGACCTCCGCCTCTTCCGCAAGTGTCTAAAGACACATTTGTTCCATCTAGCCGGCCTAGCGTAACCTCCATTACTGACTTTTAGATAGTTTTAAATTTGGGGATTTTAATTTGGTTTTACCGCAGGATTTTATTGAATAAGTATTTTAAAATTTTATATGGTTTTGTATGTATTTTTTAATATTCCTATGCACCACCCTGAGTCCGTTTGGAGAAGGGCGGGGTATAAATTGAATAAATGAAATAAATGAAATGTGTGTGTGTGTGTGTGTGTGTGAGAGAGAGAGAGAGAGAGAGAGAGAGAGAGAGAGAGAGAGAGAGAGAGAGAGAATCTGCCTCATTGCAATGCTGCATTTTTGAAGAATGGCCGCTAGAGTGCTGCAGGTAGCCATTCAATATGAGTCTCTGAACATTGCCACACACACTCACACGGTAACCTGGCAAATCTACCTTGTAAAGATTGTGGCTGGCTCTTCCCAACGCTTTATTGCAGTTTGTCTGCTGTGCTTAGAAATCAACTGTGAATGGAGTGTCTGCGGGACTCTCTATTTTATTATTAGAACTGAGAATATATGAATACGGAAGGAAGGGAGGATGTGCGGTACAATACCATTACGTTTTAAAGACGTGAAGTCAGCAATCTCCTTAAAGTCCTCGGCTACGTGGTTATGTGTTTTGTCTATGGCTATATTGATAGAGCAGTAAATAAATAATTGATGGGTGTGTGTTTTATTAATTAGTTGGTGCTGACAAGGGAGTCTTCCTCTGTTTGCTTGCAAACAATGGGACAATGATATTGAGCCCCTTCTTGGCAACCATTCAAGTAATATAGTGCACGCTTGAAAAATAAAACAGAAGGCTTTTAGATGCTGCGGTCATGTTTACAGCATTAATTTCTGAACCCATATGCTGTGCAGGAGAGATCGGGCATATCTTGCACGAAGATAGCAGCAAGCTTGTAACATTCCTAATATTCTTATCAGACTCCCCCCCTCTTGCTTTGCCATCTGACAGCCAAAAGAGATGTTTGCACACACAGAGAGAAACTTAAATAGCCTTCGGCTATCTGTTGCCCTCGGATATGTTAGGCTGAAATGCCCATGTTCCTGAATATTCAGGTAATAAAGATTAGAAATATGGGTCAAGAATGGGAAATGGTGTTTTTACCAGGTGTAAGTGGGAAATGATATCCGATATCTTGTTATATAAAAGTACATGTGTAGAGAATATCAACTGGAGTATAACTGGATCTGGGTTTTGCTTTATTTTAAGGGACTCATATAACCAAAGCAATCTCAAGTGAGGCTGCTTGGGAGCGATAACTTGCATTTCTATTCTTTCTGGTCAGGCCCAGTTCTGCGTATTGATAATTTCACCAATTTTCATGGATACGTTTCATGTAAAGAGCCATGGTGGAGTAGTGGTTAGAGTGCAGGTTACTTCTGCTGATCACTGGCTACCAGCAGTTTGGCAGATCGAATCTCACCAGACTCAAGGTTGACTCAGCCTTCCATCTTTCTGAGGTTGGTAAAATGAGCATCCAGATTGTTGGGGGCAATATGCTGACTCTGTAAACCGCTTAGAGCACTCTGTAAAAGCACTCTGAAGAGGTATATAAGTTTAAGTGCTATTACTATTACTAGTGCTCCCCCCATCCTTGAATCCTGTGAAAGGGAGGTGAAATTAGTCACACCAGCCGGCTGCTTCAGAACCATCACTGAACATCAATGTGAGGAAAGATCATCTTTGAATCCAGAGATTCAGGATTGGGTCTAGCCTATTTCTTTCCAAATGACCATTTGGGGAACTTTCAGTCTGGGCATGTCAGTAGCAGGCTCAGCCATGGGGAGCCCACCTCCTCCAGTGATATTGATTTTAACCAATGGAAAGGCCCAATTTAGCCATCAATATTGTGGTGTTAGGATCACACTTTATTTATTTATTTTTAAATGTTTTTTTTTATTTGACATTTTCCAAACATTAAAATCCCACTTTAAAAGTCACTAAAGAACAAAGACTATCGATATTTTATGGGATGGGGTATAGTAAACAGTATTTTGAAAGGAGACTGGGATTCCAAGAATATATCTGAGGGGAATGCAATAGTAGAGAGAAATAGAAATGGATGGATGGATGGATGGATGGAAACATAGTGAATTTAGATTGAAAAGAAATGTGCATATTGTTAAGTATAGACATAACAATAGACTTATAGAAGACGTGAGGCATCTGAGGTAAGCTGAACACAAATGTTTATTAGGAAGGTACAGCAAGAACAACTATGTACATTAAGGCTAGGGCTCTCCCTGCCTGATAGCTATTTATACAAGAGCTGTCAAGCAGGGAGCCAGTAGGGAAGCCTTGGCAACCCACGTTCAGCCGGTCACATCTTGGCCAATCAGATGCGGCTGAGCTGTTGCTGGCTGTCATTCGTAAAGTCGAGGACTTGCGGCCGGTCGCAAGTCGAGGACTTAGCACATATTATATTGGTGCTACAGAGCCCATTGTAGAAGAGATAACACAGCATGCATGTAATATATTATCTTGCCTGAATGTATGTTCTAATTTTATTAAAATTTAATAAAGGAATGAAGGTAAATAAAATGGCCTCTGTGAGAGCAAGTTCCATCCACTAAATAGTCCAGAAGAAAGGAACAATGAAAAAGAAAGCAACATTAATAGTGTCTAAGAAAATTTTTGAAACATGTCTTCAACCTGCCCAGGTTCACGATATTAGTAAATATAACTGAATAGTATTACTAGACTGAAGTAGTATCTAGCTATCAGCCAAAGTAAGAATTAATTTTAAAGGCTGCAAAGTACTAAGTTAAACCCAAGACATATAGACCTGGCAAAGAATGTATATAGCTCACATATGAGTGACGCGTTGCAGTTTCCTGAGCTAGCTTTTCCTTTCCAGATGTTTCATTACCTGTCAGGGCAACATCTTCAGGGCTATGATTATGGAGAAATGAGGTTTGTTGGTTACTTGTGGGCTATATAGTTATCTGTCCACCCAGCCTTGCCTATGGGTCATAGAATCATAGTGCTGGAAGCAGAGGTGGGTTGCTCCTGGTTCAGCCCGGATGGGGCAAACCTGTAGTGGTGAAGGCAGGAGGCTATGCCCACCCACCCAGATGCTTCTGCGCATGTACGGAAGTGTCGTGCGCGCGAGCACGAGTGAACCGGTAGTAAAAATAATGGAAACCTACCACTGGCTGGAAGGGACCTTGGAGGTTGTATACTCAACCCTCTGCTCAAGGAAAGCATCAATCACAACTCTGAAAGTAACATTGGGTGTGCGCCGCACTGTTGGGTATTGTTTTACAAGTAGGACGGTAAGAATTAAGGCTCCGATTTCTGATGAATGTTGTCTCAGTGTTTTTATGAGCACAACTACTTTTTGTTAAAAAAAAAAACCCAACAATGTTGGATAAGATGAACTTTGGGTGTGATCCAGAACAATGTTTATCTGCTGCTGTGGCTTAGAGGTGGAGCTCTTGCCTCACAAGCAGGAGGTTGTGAGTTTGATCCTAGGTAGAGGCAGATGTAGGGTCTCCTGCTTGGGCAGGGGGTTGGACTAGATGACCTGCCAGGTCCCTTCCAACTCTGTTAATGAGAAATATTCATTTACAAGTTTAACCTGATTTCCCCATTCAGAAAAAAAACCACCATGTCTCTGATTCTGTCTGAATTTCAAAATCTAACAGCTTATAACGGTCAAAAATTGAAATTCTTGATCTCAGTGCTCTGGGACATCAAGCATGAAGACGATAAGGTGAGGTCTGCACAGTGTTTAGACATGGTCATCAAAACAACAGACATGAGAGGGAAAGTAAAATTGCTCTCAGTGGAGAAAAGGAGAAAACTGCATTTCTAATGAGGTTTCCAGGATCAACTTTCCTTTTTCTTCGCCGATCATTAATTTCCTTTCGGTTTCAGACTTCTGAATGTTAAATTGGCAGTTTCAAATTCCACTGTATAAAGTTAATGAAGAGTGTATTCTTAGCTTGCTTGACATTTGACTTTTCTTTTAATGCCCTGCGTTTGCTTTTTAAAAAAAGAGTTCATTCATTTAATAAGTGAGTCAGGCCTTGCACTGCTTTATTTAAAAATGGTTTTTTTTTAAAAAAAAATAACATTTTGATGCTCCAATATTATACTAATAACCTATTATTAGTATTAAACATTATTTGTATAATAATAGTTTTTGTGACTAGTACCGTACTATGTAGTCTAATTGTTAAAGGCTTGAAACCAGAAGACTGTGAGTTGTAGTCCTTCTAAGTCATAAACCTACCAGGCGACTTTGGGCCAGTTATTCTCTCTCAGCCCCAGGAAAAAAGCAATAGTAAACCCCTTCTGAAAATTTTGCCCCAAGACCAGTGGTTTATCCTGCTGTCACCAGGAGTCAAGATTGACTGGAAGCAATTTAGTGAAACAATTGCCTCTTTCTGTTCATGATTCTGGTATGAAAAAGTGTACATAGCAAATACAATAGCACTTAGACTTATATACCACTTCACAGTTCTTTACAGTCCTCTCTATGTGGTTTTACAGTCAGTATGTTACCCCCAACAATCTGGGTCCTCATTGAACTGCTGACAATGGGCAGTCAGCAGAAGGAGCCTGTAGTACTGCATCCTAAGCATGGCACCACCACTGCTCGGTACATCCACGACTTACCATATGACCGTTTTTCACACATGTGACCATTGCAGCATCTCGATGGTCACATGATCAAAATTCGGACCCTTGGCAACTGGTTCACACTTATGATGGTTGCATTGTCCCAGGGTCATGTGATCATTTTTTGCAACCTTCTGACAAGCAAGGTTTATGGAAAATCCAGGTTCACTTAACAACCCTGTTGCTAACTTAACAACTGCATCGCTTAACTTGTTCACTTTAACAACTGTGGCCAGAAAAGTTGTAATATGGGTCAAAATTTACTTAACAAATCTCTCTCTTAACAACAGAAATTTGGGCTCAATTGTAGTCATAAATCAAGGACCACATGTAATTTTAAACTTTGCTTGAAGAATGTACTGTATACACCCATTCAGTATTGCAAAGAAATGGTTAAGTTCATTTTCATCCATTTCCATTCTGGGTTCCTCTAAATATTACAAAAGTATTCTTTCTGAATTGATAACAACATATTTGGGGTTTTTAAAACATAAAAGGTTAGAGTAATAAAAATACACAAAGCCAAGATAGCTAAAAAAACCTGTATTTGGTTATCACTTCTTAAAATTAATTCTTGCTGAATTTCTACTTGGGGAAGCATCCATCATCTGCATCTCGGCTCTCCTTCTCCCATGCTGGTTTTACAGGAGCTTCCCAGAAATCCAACCATAATAATCACCCACAGAGAATGACTGGCACAAATTCACAGTTCATAGGTTTTTAATACTTTTTCAGAGAAAGCACATTAATGCAAGATCGAGATACAAATCAGGGCTACACCAGTGAGAGGAATGCCCTTTTGAGGAATGGGAAAAAAGTCAGACTTTCTTTTTCCAGAATCCTTGGACTCCCATTGTTTTTGTTGTTGAATTTTTTTCCCGTTCTGATTTTTCCCCTGAGGAATGATCTCAGCTAATCAAATAACACACTTACGTTACCAAAATTGTATCCAAGAGATGCTTTCTTTTCATCTTTTAGTCTTCGAAATCAGTATCAGATCTATTTCCTAATGCTCTAATTTCTAATGCTTGTGGTTACCCCTTTCAGCTGCCTTTTAGCAGCTGTTAGGGATCTTTGTCTCACTCTAATAGTCCCAAAGGTGCTTTTTTCAAGAGGCAACTGGATTTTTCTTAAAGATGCTTCTCATCCAAGAAGAAGCTTCAACAACAACAACAACAACAACAACAACAACAACAACAAAAGTTCAATTGCTTCTTGGGGGTGGGGAGGAAGCACCTTTGGGACAAAAATGACCTGGATGACTGAGAATCTCCATAGATGTCTCATGTTGATGTTCTAAATGCCATTTATTATTGTTGTAGCTGTGTTCCCAGGTATTCTAGATAGCACACTGATGTTGCTTTGGGGAAAGGCCTGTATTAACGATGCCGTTGAGGTGATGTCCCAGTGTTTGGAAGCTGTACGGATCTGGATGGGTAGTAACAAACTCAAGCTCAACCCGTCCAAGACTGAGTGGCTGTGGTTTCCGGCACCCCGGTTCAGCCAGATTACTCCAACACTGGCCATTGGGGGCGAAACACTGGCCCCTGTGGAGAGGGCGCGCAATTTGGGTGTCCTCCTGGATTCCCGGCTGTCCATGGAGGACCATGTGGCGGCCGTGGCCAGGGGGGCGTTTCATCAGGTACACCTGATGTGCCAATTGCGCCCCTTACTGGATCGGGCTGCCCTTCGCACAGTCACTCAGGCCCTCGTGACATCTCGACTGGACTACTGCAATACTCTCTACATGGGGCTTCCCTTGAGGTGCACTCGAAAGCTACAGTTAGTGCAGAATGCAGCCGCGCGGGTGATTACGGGAGCCCCTAGATGCTCCCACATAACACCGATCCTGCGCGAGATGCACTGGCTTCCTGTGGTCTTTCGGGTGCGCTTCAAGGTCTTGAGGACCATTTTCAAAGCGCTCCATGGCTCGGGACCTAGTTATATGCGAGACCGTCTTCTGCCCCATACATCCCTTAGACCGATACGCTCCCACAGAGAGGGCCTTCTCAGGGTGCCGTCGGCTGGACAATGCCGGCTGGCGACACCCAGGGGAAGGGCCTTCTCTGTGGCGGGCCCTACCCTGTGGAACGACCTACCCCCTGAACTCTGCACCATCACCGACCTCCGCCTCTTCCGCCAGTGTTTAAAAACACTTATTTCATCAAGCCGGCCTAACATAGCCTCTGCTGCGACTAATCTTAGATAGTTTTTAATTGGGGGATTTTAATTGGTTTTAGCGCAGGTATTGCTATTTAATAGATTTTTAAATTTATATGTTTTTGTATTATTTTTGTATGTTGTTTTTAAATTCCTGTGCGCCGCCGTGGGTCCTTTTGGAGAAGGGCGGGATATAAATTGAATAAAATAAAATAAAAAATAAATAAATATTACAGCTGTTCTGTGTTAAAAGAGAGCTTCTTGGAACTATCAACTATCACATCTGGAGGGGAGTTTGTGGATGAATTAATTAGAGGTTATTGACTTTATAAGCAGGAAACTTATTTAAATTTGAAAAACAGGATTTTTCAGGGAGTCTACAATCTTTTTAAAAAGTCCCTCTTAATGTCACAGAAGAGAAAATCATACACCCAGGACATAGAGCACTGGATTTCAAATCATCATATTAAATATAATTTTATGTCATTTTTTTCTATTTTACATATTTATGTATTAAATTATATTGTATCGTATCCTATAACTATTGCATTTTACCCTACTCTTACTTTAAATTGTTTGTATAGGATTTTATTGGTGATATGTGTTTGAACCTTGTGCTTTGATATGGCTTTTAGGCTAATCGATAAAGCTATAATCATAATCAAATCATCATAAGAAAAAAATGTTGCCATAGTAATGGCTCAAAGCAGCTTAAAAGCAATAACTTAAAATTCCCTTTCCAGCCCTTTGCACACAACTATTCTTCAAGCAAGGCCAGTCAAAATTGCATTCATTCTCTCGTACAGCATAGTTTCTTCCTAATAAAAGTCCTGCAGCCAGCCATGAATTGGAACTAAGCATAGGTATTTAGATCGGGAGGAATGTGAAATTTTGACAGCAGCAACTCGCGTTAGGAATTTGATCTTTTTCCAATTCTAATAATACTTGATCTGTACCTCTCGGAATCTAATCTATGAATCAGCACTATGTTACTATCCATTGGTTCTCCGGTGTCCCCTACTCAATAACTCCAGCAAAATGAAATTCCAGTGCATACTCTACAGACAGAAGCAATATGGAATGAAAACAGAGAGATTTCTCCAACCCTAATCACACCTGACTTTTCTCATTTTTTCCCTCAGTGCTTAAACTCCTTAAACCAAAAGCCATCATTCGTTTTATGTAATTTGGAGCACATCTATTCATTTAAAAATGGTGAATAGGGGAATTGCATCCTCCCACCCACCACAAAAAAATAAAAAGAAGGAAGGAAGGAAGGAAGGAAGGAAGGAAGGAAGGAAGGAAGGAAGGAAGGAAGGAAGGAAGACCACTGAGAAGTCAATCATATATTTTTGCATAACAATTTGATATCAAATCTAAATAGGATAGGACAAAGTGGTTCTCCCTATTTTGTATAGAATCCCATATTTGGCCAAGTGTGATTAGACAAATAAGGAAATGTGTTTTCATTACAGAAGCTCCCAATGTACATGGCAAAGCAACAGAATAATATGACACCAAAAAGAGAAAGTAATAAAGACGATGATAAAGATTGTACTAATACTACAGCCATACAACATGGGTAAATATGCTTAGACATAAAACAATATTGTGAGGATTAGGTGTTCAGCAGAGTGATGGCACGAGGGAAAAAACTCTCCCCGTGTCAGGTTGTTTTGGCATGCAATGCCCGATAGCGGCGTCCTGAGAAGAGGAGTTGAAACAGATTACATCCAGGATGTGAGGGGTCTGTAGTTACTTTCTCAGCCCTCCTTTTGACCCACACAATATACAGGTGTTTAATGGAAGGCAGGCTGGTTGCAATTGTTCTTTCTGTAGTTCTAACTATCCATTGGAGTTTGTACCTGTCCTGTTTAGCTGCTGCACCAAACCAGACAGTTATTGAACTAGGGATGACAGACTCAATAATTCTATCAGTTGGTATCTATCAGAAAAGCCCACCAAGTTGGCAGTTTGTAGCAAGAGAGTCTGGGGAAATTAATCTCTATATACAAGCCTGTGGCCTTTCGGGTGCGCTTCAAGATTCTGACGACCATCTTTAAAGCGCTCCATGGCTCGGGGCCTAGTTATATGCGAGACCGTCTCCTGCCCCATACATCCCTTAGACCGATCCGCTCCCACAGAGAGGGCCTTCTCAGGGTGCCGTCGGCCGGACAATGCCGACTGGTGACACCCAGGGGAAGAGCCTTCTCTGTGGCGGGCCCCGCTCTTTGGAACGACCTACCCCCTGAACTCTGGACCATCACCGACCTCCGCCTCTTCCGCAAATGTCTAAAGACATACTTTTTCCATCAAGCCGGCCTAGCCTAACCTCCCATGGGGACTTTTAGAAAAGTTTTAAATTGGGTTTTTAACAATTGGTTTTTAGCATAGGATCGGGATCATTTAATATATATTTTAAATTATTTATCTATTTTCTATTTTGTATGTTTTTTAAATCTCCTGTGCGCCGCCCTGGGTCCTCTGTGGAGAAGGGCGGGATATAAATGTAAATTTAAAAAAAAGCCTTTATATTAATTATCTGCAATTAATTTTATACTGTAGAAAAAATTAAGTCTGGTTTTTGTAATGGTCCCTTCTTGACATGGCCATTAATTTATTATTTATTTAGAGTCAGAGAAAACTACTCTAATAATTCCCTCATAACATTACTTATGGTATTTTACATTCTGTTATAGCAGTGGAGCCATTTTAAGGGCCATTTCATAACCATGACACACACACCGCCACTCTCAGAAATTATCAACTCAGAACTAGTAGAAAATCTTAGTCATTGACCAGCCTGGTTTGGAATCAGCTGATTTCTGGTTAGCTGTGGGTGGAATGTTACTGAATGACCTTCACAAGAACAATATATGACAATCCAGGAAGCTGTCACTGAAAAGGGGCCTTTTGCATTTACACAGATCAGATAAATGGCTAGTCCTTGTAGCAGCATTGACTGAATGGAATATGTCAATATAAGGAAAGCTTGAGAGAAAAAGAAGGCATTTAATGAAGGTTTACATTATCAGCACATGCCTTTTATACTGGCTCAGTCTTATTTACCTTCTGTTAACGCTGTATTGTATTCCGAGAAGACGATAAATAGCACTTTATATTATTTTAATGCTAAACCCATTTACAGAATACCTGGCAACAAAAAAGGCATCTTATAAATATGCATTTTAGTTTTCACTCAAAAGGAAGAAAGTAGGGAAAAGAAAAGAAAAAGTTACACTTTTTTTTCCCTGCAGCTGGCTAGCAAACCAAAGTTTGAACTCTATTTTGACAGAACTGAAATAAAAAAAAATGCTCTTATACAGTTGCCTTGGTGCTTTATAAACATACACCTGTCAGTGGATGACACACGTATACCCACAGACATATTGCTAATTTGGTTATGCAGTAAGTTTCATATTAAAATCCAGATGTCATATCTTATGATTAAATTTTACTCTGTTCAGAGACAGCTCCCGTAAATACTGAATTGTAGCTTAACTTCCATCAACTGTCTATCAGTCTCTCACAGATTAATAAAAACCAGAAGGAAAAAAAAGGAGAGAAGGCGGAAGAAATAGAAAAACATCAGGCATCAGTTTTAAAATTTGTGAAATCACTCTAGGAAGGAAAGAACTGGTCTATTCACGGCTCTAAGTCAGATGACCAAAATATAACTTTGTCACATGCCTGTAATGATTCTGAAAGTTAATGCAGATAGACCTTGACTTACGACCACAACTGAGCCCAGAATTTCCATTGCTAAGCAATAGAGTTGTTAGGTGCGTTGTGTCCATTTAATGACCTTTCTTGCCACAGTTGTTAAGTGAATCAGTGCAGATGTTAAATTAGTAACATGCTTGTTAAATGAATAGGGCTTCCCTATCGATCTCAAAAGATGATTGCATGATTTTATGACAGTGTCATGAAAATGAGCTAATTGCTAAGCATCCAAATTTTGATCATGTGACCACTGGGATCCTGAGATCGTGCCATTTATTTATTTATTTATTTATTTATTTATTTATTTATTTATTTATTTATTTATTTATTTATTTATTTATTTATTTATTTATTTATTTATTTATTTATTTATTTATTTATTCGATTTATATACCGCTCCTATCTCCATCAAGATGGACTCAGGGCGTGCACTTAAATGTTATATCTCTCATCCTTTTACATTCCAAATAAAATAAGTAAAATAGGCCACACACAAGCACTCACATCCAGCAGTCAAAAACAAAAAAAAATGTCCTTGAAGGGATAAAGGGCATTCTATAGGGCCGCTTGTAGTATAATATACAATGTGTTTTATAAGCTTTGCTGAAGTAGCAAATTGAAATGAGAGGTTTCAGTTTTCCCCCTGTAGAGACAATTGCAATCTCATCATCAGCCTGATAACAGTTGATGGCCCTGTGGTCACTTCTCCAAGATTGTGGTTGTTAACTGAGAGGCTCTTTCCTGTTCGGAAACTTAACAGCCACCTTGTGTTAAGTTTTTCTGCCGCACATTGCTTATTGTTTTGTGCGTTTGTGAGTGTGAGAGAGACGGGAGTGGGAAGGAGGAGGACAGGGAGAGAGATGGTTTCTAAGTTACAAAAGATCGGAGCTGGAAAGAACATTGATTGTCTCCCCCTACTCCCCAACCTGTTTGTGTATCTGTAGGGATAGATGAAAATTGGTTTGATTTAATGCTTACTAAAAACATTTTCAGGGATGCAGTGGCTCAGTGGCTAAGACGCTGAGCTTGTTGATCAGAAGGTTGGCAGTTCAGCAGTTCAAATTCCTAGTAATGGAATGAGCTCTCGTTACCTGTCCCAGCTTCTGCCGACCTACCAGTTCAAAAGCACATAAAAATGCAAATAGAAAAATAGGAACCATCTTTGTTGGGAAGGTAACAGCGTTCCATGCGCCTTCGGTGTTTAGAGATGTTTTCGGACAGCGCTGGCTCTTTGGCTTTGAAACAGAGATGAGCACCACCCCCTAGAGTTGGGAATGACTAGCACATATGTGTGAGGGGAACCTTTACCTTTACCTTTTAAAAACATTTTCATCAATATTATTTATGATTGTTGTCAGGGTTCCAAGAAACACCCCCAACGAAACAAGACCCCAAGGCTTGAATTTCCTCAAAGTTCCATTTTATTAGAGATGTCATATTGGCACATCTGAGAAAACCCGAATCTGAAACCTTTCAGGTTTTCCCCACCCACAAAAAAGTCCTAGTCTCTGCCCAGCACCCATATGTCCATCACATGGCCCAATCAAGCACTGTCCCAATTGGAGATGACTCCCAGTGATACTCTTCCAGGTGCAGGGCAAGATGTCCTTGACTCTCTGAGAAAGGAATGTTATTATGACTATATATGTTCCTTACTTCATATAAATGTGACAGGCCTGAAGGCCCAAGCCAGAAGATGGCTTCCAGGTCTGACAATTGTGTTTTGTGTTTTTAAAAAATGAACATGGCAAAAAGAAAAATAAACCCTGCTTTTGGAGAGGAAAAGGAATGTCCCCAGATCCAGGTTATATTTTCAACAATGATAACTGGGGGGGTGGGGGGTGGAGCGGCAGACAGATGGACAGACGGACAGATGATACAACGCAGATTGAAATGCAGACTAGGATTTGAAACTATGGACACTGAAACGAACAGGAAATTGGTTTCCTTGCCCATCTAGGCAGAGAAACTGGCAGGCTACCTCGTTCCAACAGAAACATGGCAGATCCATGCTTCCACTCAATTTTTAAGGTAGATTCTGACATGTTTTTCATCCTGGGTCCAGCTTTAGGTGACCCGCTTCATTCAGAGGTGGGTTGCCAAATTTTTTACTATCAGTTCAGGAGCACTCCTGCGCGCACTCGTGCAGAAGCATCTGGGTGAGTGGGCAGAGCCTCCCACCCCCGCTACTACCAGTTCATCTGATCTGGGAGCAACCCACCTCTGACTTGATTGTTCTCCCCCCACCCACCCACCCGGCAGTTCTAAAATAACACAGCTTATAAAACAATTGAACACAGGGATAGCTCTGGAACTATCAGCGCAAATATCACATTGGGGATACCTGATTTAAGAGCTCTTTTTAAAAAAAAATGCAAAGATCATGTAACAAATACTGGTGACATCTGGAGCCATGTGTTAAATATTCAATTTGGGGTTTTTTTTTTGAAAGAGAGAAAAATTGAGCCAACAAATTAAGACACAAAAGTCTGCTAAGTGTTCTGTAATTAGTAAGCTTAGCATTCAGCATCTCTATTGAAAGTCACTCAACTGACTAGGTACCGTGAACATTTTAGCAGAAGAGCCAGGCAGTTTTCAAATAGGCCAAGCTAACTTGGTCAAGGACTAATTCTATATTACCTTGTTAAAAAAAAATATTCTCCCACAGTTCCCATGGGATACTTTTTGTGAACTTCATAAACTTTAAATCTACTTTTGACATAATCCCCAGAGATAGGTTTTTTTTATTAAAAAAAAAGCTTGATTTATGTTCTTCCTCTGATCATTTACTGCTGTTCATTTATTAGCACTCTGAAAGGGTCAGGTGCACACTCAGAGGCATCCATCAGACGCAGTTCGTATGCCAAAAAATTTGAAACACAGAAGTATTTTAAGCACTTTTCTTTTCTTACGTTAACATATTTACATTTGTACATCTTTTATGATATAGACTATATATGTAATATAGACAGAGGTGTCAAACTCAAGGCCCAGGGGCCGGATCTGGCCTGCAGGGTACTTAGATATGGCCTATGGGGCCACCCCAGAAACAGCGAAGGACTGGCCTGCCGTGCTTCTGCCAGTGAAAATGGGCTCCCAGGTTCTGTTTGCAGCTGCCACAGCCTCCTGCAACCCTCTGCCAGTGAAAGGGAGGACTGGATGTATTTTCACTGGCAGAGGGTTGCAGGAGGCGTTGGCAGCCAAAAACAGAGCCTGGGAGCCCATTTTCGCTGGCAGAGTGCTGGGGCCACCACGAGTGCCCTCAACACGAGTGATGTTGAGCTGGTCACGCCCACCATGGCCATGGCCATGCTGCCCCCCTCCCCAAGGTCAAACACAACCCTGATGCAGCCCTCAATAAAATCAACTACACCATTTGGTATTTGTCAAAAACATGCTATATATCAACCACCTTCTGTAATGCTTCACATTTCTGTATAAACTATAAGATAAATTATTTAATTTTTTTTGCAAAAAGAAAAGAAAAGCCAATAGAGGACAAAAATTTGACAATCCAATTGAGCAAGTAAGCATTGTACATTCTTAGGGAAGGTTTTTTAGGTAAGAATAGGAGAAAGGATGAGATCCTCCAATATGTCTGAGTGAAGCCAAACATTACAAATGATGTGTAATAATTTGTAATGATGTGGCCATTATTACAAAGAATTTCTATTGCGGTCGCCCTAAAGAAGGGAAGCAAAACTGTTTCTCCCACTGTTGTTCAGAGTTCAGATAGGCTGCTACCAAAATCATGAATGAAACCAGATTCTTGAATCCTACACTTGTGGTCCCTAAATTTATATGCTGCCCATAGTCACTTGATAGTGAGCTGGGTGGCATATATGTATAATAAAGAATGTGCTAAACGCAGAACAGATAGTCCTCGACTTACAAACAGTTCATTTAGTGACCATTCAAAGTTACAATTATATTTTAAAAAGTGACTTATGGCCATTTTTGATGCTTATGACCATTGCAGCATCCCTATGGTCACATGGTCAAAATTTAGATAACTGGTTCACATTTATGACGATTGCAGCATCCCAGATCATGGGATCCCTTTTGTGACCTCCTAACAAGCAACAGAGACAGATTCATGTAACAATTGTGTCACAGACAACTTACCACAGCCATCTCACCACAGGACAACTCACTTCAGAACAAGAGTTACACTAATATCAAAGAAATGGTGGAATAGAATCATTAAAGAAAGGATGCAAAAGGAGGGACAGAATGAAGTGTGAATGACAAAAATTAAAATAATTTTTATTTATTGTAAATAATTAAATAGAAATCTTACATTGTCCCATAGCAAGTTGTCCTGTGGTGAGTTGGCGATGGTGAGCTGGCCACAGCAAATTGGTTGTGGCAAGTTGTCCCATTACCACAATAATCTACTCCCTGTTAATTTATCCCTAATTGTTATAATGGATTTGTGTTGGATATTCCTCCTCGTTTCCATGTAACTATGTATTACTAATATTTATTTTACTTTGATAATTATTCTATTATTTCTCTCATTCTAACATGCAAGCCCTTTGTGTTATTTCAAGAACAGAGGTGTCATACACATTGGTAAATAAGTAATTCTGTAAGCAGAATTGTCCTCTGCCACTTAGCTTTTTTCATTCCATAACCACAGGGATTTTATGTTAGTTTGCTTTCTACTCTACCCTTTGAGCTAATGGGTGCTGTTTCAGAATCAAATTGACTGAGCAACAGGCTTGTCATTGTGCATCTAGTGAGATGGAGATTAACTTTCAAATTTTTTAGGCTGTAATACCTGCTCTTAAATAGATCAAGAGCCAAAGATCTACCGATAGAAAATTGGTTGTTTCCCCTTTAGCATCATATAAAAAGCCATCAAGTTCTTATTGAACAAAGTTTGAAAAATTGTCTTAGTAGTAGAACTATCATTTGTTCTATCTTATAGTTTTTCAGATTTCCACAGTTAGATCTGATATCTACATTTAAAACATCTATATTGCTTTAAAAACATTCTCTATTTGCAAACTACTTTTGTGGCATCAATGTTGGTTAATGATGCCAGCATATCTCTCTCTCTCTCTCTCTCTCTCTCTCTCTCTCTCTCTCTCTCTCTCTCTCTCTCTCTCTCTCTCTCTCTCTCTCTCAACTTTGTTTTGTTATTTGCTTCAACGTAATTTCCAAAGGCAGCATGTAACTTGTGAAGGAATTAAACGTAATCATGTTTTCCCTCTAAAAACAAAAGCATTTACAATTATTCCGTTTCATGGCTCATTGAGTAAAATAGTCATATCAAGAAGCAAAGCTTCTTCTGAAGATCCATTCTGAGATATTAATTAACTGGAATTTATTGCATTTGTGACAAGATCCACAGCTCAACAAGAGAAAACAGCTTTTCCATACATCTCTGACATTTCCCATTAGAAGATAGCTGGCGAGGCATATGAAGTATTTTTGCTCAGGATTCTGGAATTTTATTATTGAATCAGCTATATGATCCATATACTTCCCATGATTCTGTTAATTTCCTTGGAGATGCAGGTCTGAAATGGACATTCTTGCATTGATTTTAGCTTGATTGCATAAGGTTTTTGGATTCTTGGGAAATGATCAGACATTCAACACACCAATGCCTTTTTTCATATCTTTCCCTTTTTTAATTTGTAGCATAAACAAGATAAGAAATATTTCCTTCAGCAACGCATATTTTTAAAAAAGTTGTGCACCATTTAAACTCAATTGTTTAAACAGGTCATTCCTGCTGGTCTCCCACTTTCATATGGCAGTTTTTTGTGATACGTTGGCAGTAAAATGGTGCTTTTTATATTCAAGCATTTCCAAGTTACGTAGGGGCAAAGTAAATCTTCTTTTTCTGGTAAAGTCTATCCTATTATATGTGTACTGATTTCTACAACCTTCTTAACATTTACTGTCTTCACTGACAGCCAGAGGCCAACAATGTACAAGAAGCAGGTTACAGAAGATTAGGAATAATTCAAATTAGACACAGAGTGGTTCAGTCCCTTTAACCAGCATACAAATCAAAGCAAGAGTCCTCTAATAACAATTGCAATTGAGCAAAAGTTTGCAACATCCCTGGAAATCTTCAATGGCGAATTCAGCAAGTCAAACGAGATCATTTTCATTTCCTGCACACTGGATAAGAAGTGGGTTACGAGCTCTGCATGCCAAATGCAATGGATAGGGTGAGAAGGCAAAACACAGCCTATCCACTCAGTTGTGGAATTGGAAGAACCCAGTTTGAGTAAGGGAGAGAATGATTGTGTTACCAGCATAGACCTGTGTGGAAAGTAATCTTTGATTTCCTGCAATAGTTTCAGGTTTGTTGGATTTATATGCCGCCCTTCTCCCAAAGGACTCAGGGCGGCATACAACATAAAAAACCCATATTAAAAAAATTAAAAGGGAGATTAAATAAATATCCAAAAAACCCAATTGACATTTACAATAAAATGTTAAAAATTAAATTAACAATTAACAATTAAATTAATCATTTGTTTTATTCAGGCCAGGCCGGCTTGCTGGAAAAGCCAACAATAAGAAGCAAAATTCACATTTGGAAAGTGGTTGTACAATGACGTTGTTATAAACATGGGATAAAGTGTGATGGGAGAAGGGAGGATATGTTGCTTGTGTGACACTCTTTTCTGGGAGGATGGCTGCTGTGCAAATACCATTGACTTCTCATTGAATTTGGAAGTGTCCTCCTGTAATGATATAATTAGCTACAGAAGCCAATGAACCATAGAGGAGTCATCCAGCTTTTCCAATAGTCTCTCCTGGGGGAATTGAATGAAAAGCTGCCTTCACGTCACTGAAGGTGGCACAGAGGATCTCTCTGGGAAGGTCGGAGAATTTTTTTGGCTAGGCTTGCAGAGTGATTTCCAGATCAAAGACAGGAAAATCTGGCTTTCTCTACAAGGAAAACAATTTCTTGAAACAGCCAGTCCATCTGTTTTGTATGTAAATGCCTAGAGTGTATTTTACATCTTATGCTGATCAACCTAAGTAAAAGCATTAATTACATTTGCTTGGCAATTTCAGAGGTAGCAGGATTTGATCTTGATCAACCGCACAAGTACATATCCTTTTCGGTATCTCATCCTCCTCTTCCTCTTCCTCCCCCTCCTCTTCATTTTGGAATACTTCTTCCAGCTACCATGGCACACTTCAAAACTCTTGGATCTGCTTTGAAACAAGCTCACCTTGAATTATTTTAAAATTGCTTTATTTAAGTTTGTCAGATACCTCTTTTTTTTTCTCCTCTTCTACAAGTTTTAATCTTTCTCTTCTGGCTAGCACATCAATCCCTTTGTAAACTTTCTTCTCCCTTTCCTTGACACCAAATTTCTGTTGGTATAAAAAGTTTGATGTTGCTATTTTCCTAGCCAGTACTTAACAGAATAACAGAGTTCGAAGGGACCTTGGAGGTCTTCTAGCCCAACCCCCTGCACAAGCAGAAGACCCTATACCATTCCAGACAAATGACTGTCTTCTAGTTTCTTCTTAAAAGCCTCCAATGATGGTGCACCCACAACTTCTGAAGGCAAGCCATTCCACTCATTAATTGTTCTCAGTGTCAGGAAATTTCTCCTTAGTTCTGGATTGGGTCTTTCCTTGATTAGCTTCCATCAATTGTCTATGGAGATTCTTGGATGAGAAGCGAAACGTCTTCAAAGCAAAAACAAAAAGTCCAGTTGCCTCTTGAAAAAGCACCTTTGGGATTTCTATCAATTGCTTTTTGTCCTGCCTTCAGATGCTTTGGAGAATAGGTTGTTCCCCCCTCCCTTCTTTGTGGCAGCCCCTCAAATATTGGAACACTGCTATGTGACTCCCCTAATACTTCTTTGCATTAGACTAGATAAACCCAATTCCTGTAATCCTTGTCATAGGGTTTAGCCGCCAGTTTCCTAATCATCTTTGTTGTTCTCTACACTCTTTCCAGAGTCTCAATACCTTTTGTATATTGTGGTGGCCCAAATTGGATGCAATATCCCAAGTGTGATCTTACTACCAAGGCTTTGTAAAGTGAAAATAATGCTTCATGTGATCTTGATTCTATCCCTCTGTTATATATATATAACATATATTGTATATATACAATCTAGAATTGTATTGGGTTTTTTGGCTGTTGCTGCACACCTAGCATGGCAGAAGAACAAGTGTATATCTGGGTCAGTGGTGGGTTCCGGATCCCGGTATGGTGATCTTGGTATGGTGCAACGGGGCCCGGAGTCCACCACATGAATGTGCACAGTGCGCACATGCATCATTGCCTCCTGCGACACTACGCGACACCTCTGCAACACTCCAGCTGCTCGGTGGAGTGTCGCACAGGCGCCGTATGCTCCATGCACATGCATGGAAGTGCCAAAGAGCTCAAATACAGGTAAGGAGTGCGGGCGGGCAGGCAGGTGGGCTCTCTGGAGCACCGTACTGGAATGGTACCCAGTGCTTCCGGCAGGCACCAGTACACCCGTACCGGGGCATACCGCTTGCAACCCACCACTGATCTGGGTGGTCATGTGAACAAACAAGGCACAGTTGCTGCATTTGTTCCTCAAGATGTGGCTTTTCAAAAACAACCCTGCCACCCTCCTTCAATCAAGTTTGAATTTAATTCGTTCTATTGTTAGTTAAAATTGAAATGGTTGGTTGGACTAGACATCATAGAAAATAATGAGGGCCAGTCTAGTGTAGTGGAGAAAGTGCTGCCTAGAAATGAGGAGACCAGGGGTTCTAATCCCACCTTAGGCATGAAAACTGACTGGGTAACTTTGAGCCAGTCACTTTCCCTCCACCCAACCACCTCCCAGAACTGTTCTTGTGTGGCAAATAGGAGGAGGAGGGAGTATTATGTACATTCTCTGCATTACTTAGGAAGTAAAAAAAAGACAGGAGAAAAATCTAATAAATAAATAAGTAAATATTCTCAAAGTGCTAAATTGGGTAATGGGAGAAACGTGATTTAAAATTATGGGCGTGCTACTTCCAACTGTAGAAAATAGCGTTGAGTCAAATGCCCCAATGTATTCATTCAGTTTATGATTCAATCAGCCAAATAAATATTTGGCTTAAATGAGAGTATAGATCACATGACTGGGCAGACATTCAAGAAGTACATTTGATAGAGAGAGATGTACTTTTGATGACAGTTTGGTTAATGGATCCATTCAAAGCATTGGGAGTCCTGAATGAAAAAAGGAGAAGGGATAGCTGGTGATATGTTTTACTTACCGTGGAAGCAGAAATTCAGTCAATTCCAGCTTTATCTGTTATCACTTCCTCAACACAGTGTGGAGGCCCGCATTAAGCACTAGCTCAAATTTTCACTGGCTGAGCCAAGGTTAGCCGAAACTAATAAAACTGCAAGGACTCTAACTTATAAATCCAGTACAGCATACAAAACTGAACAAAGCTTATTGTGATGTATGATGAAGGATATACTGTAAGTTCCTGATCTTCTTTTTCAATTTCTTGGGCTTCTGAAGCATTTTGGAAGTGTGACATGCTCCCACCATAAATAAAATATTAACAAATAAATAACATTTTAAAAAAAATAAAAAATAAAAGGAATTTTAAATTGTTGAAGACGCATGCTTTTTAGTAATTGTGTCACTAAGAATCAGGCAGCATACAAGTTCAAAAAAGTATTACTATTAACATACAGGACTACTATTGCTATTACAGTAGTACTGTATTGCTACCATAATGGTAGTAGTGTATCTTAATAATAATACTTTTTGGAATGTGTATTCTGCCTGATTCTCAATGACTGACAATAACTGAACAATTATTGTTCAGTAACTGTAACTATACAAGTAACTGACAATATGATCAGCGGTGGGTTTCACGTTTTGTTAACACCGGTTCTCTGTGCACACACCTACTCATTTTGCCCCTTCCGCGCATGCACCCTGTCTCCTGTGCATGTGCTTTGCTTGCACATGCCCCTTTCATGCATGCGTCCAGCCTCAAAAATGTGCCTAAATAGGATGGCATAGAGCTGGGGCGCATGGTCCAGCCCACCTGCAATTTCCGCTACTGGTTCAGGTGAACCGGTCTGAACCGGCTGAATACCACCTCTGAATATGATTGAACAATTAGTATAATGTGAATAAAATTTTCGAATTTGACCATAAGACGCAAATAATTACTTGTGGAAAGATTTGTTTTACATTTAGGAGAAAACTAGGAGAAAAACTATTCCCCCCAACAAATCCCTGAATGCCGTGGAACTCAATTTTACTCCCCCAAAAATAAATTTACAACTACAGCTTCAGTCCTATTGAATACAATATAATGCAATATTGAGAAATCTTAATTTATAAACATATAAATATACACATGCATAATGAATATGCACACACATACAGTACATACATACATTCCTGACATGCATTAGCTTTCCAGGGGGGGGGGGAAGGTGAATGTCTAACACTCCTTCTGGACCAACTTTAGTTATGCTTGACATTTCAGAGTAAATAAAACATGACAAGGAGCATGAAAGGTGCAAATTAGAAATTGCACTAGCTCCACCAACCAATATATTTCCTAACTTTATTATTCTACACGGAACTCTCTTGAGGACGAGAGAATGAGTTTTGTAATTACACAAAATATATGCATTTTACAATTGCTTAATATGGCATGATATTTTAAAATGATCGCTCCTTGTGTGAACACTTTACGGCGAGGAGCTATCTAATTAGAAACAGTACAAGGGCAGTAAATCAAAAAGTTTATTCAATCTTCTGGAACCCCACACATGAATAAATTATGCAAAAAAAAATTAAGCAGAGCAGAAATATTATGAGGTTTGAAATGGATCCATGCGATGACTATAATTTGCAATTAATTTTTCCTTTTTATCAGTGCTTAATAATTTGGGGGGAGTCTAATGGGGAGGGGGTAATTATAGCCAACTCTTTGGTTTTTGTGGGAGGACAAAGAAGTAGGTATAAACTCTAACTACAATACTTTACTATTGATATCTCAACCATCTTGATTGCAATTTGAGTCATTTACCATTTAAGCCTGGGCTTCATAAAAGTCAAGAGACTATTTGTTGTTGTTGTTTTTTATTTCCTACTGAATTTGCCCAACAAGTAGCCCCTGTTTAGGACAGCCTGACTGGAGAAACACATCTATTTCCTGCCTTGCAAAGTAAATCTAATCTTAGGAAATGTCAGGGAAACCCAGAAAGGAATTGAATGTTACGTCCTTGTTCATGTAAGTCAATCAGAGTTGGTATTCAGCAGGTTCTGACTAGTTTTGGAGAACCGCTAGTGGAAATTTGGAGTAGTTCGGAGAACCTGTAAATGCCACCTTTGACTGGCCCTTGTGGCCTATCTATTCTCTGCCTCCTGAGTCCCAGCTGATCCAGAGGGAATGGGAATTTTGCAGTAACCTTTCCCTGGAGTGGGGAGGGGAATGGAGATTTTACAGTATCCTTCCCCTGCTATGCCCACCAAGCCACACCATGCCCACCAAGCCATGTCCACATAACTGATAGTAAAATTTTTTGAATCCCACCACTGAAGTCAATGATCAATGCATGACGGCTTCTGCAAGGAGAAATGGACATATTTGGTACTAAAGGCAGAACAACTAGGAGGGAGAGCCTGAGTTACTCTCTGTAGTAAATCATCAGCAATGCATCAGAATAATAGCCTTAGTCTTTCCATTTCAGATCCTCTGCTAGGTTTCTTAGTCAGCATGTTAGCTGGGAATCCTAGACATCCGGACTGTATCAGATCATGCTGGTTTAAAATCCTCCTTCTCTCAAGGCTGAACTAGACTTTTTAATTTTGTCTTTACCAGTTCTTTTCAGAAAAAAAGAACATTATCAAATAATTTAGAGGAGGTCTAAAATCATATTTGCTGCCTAGGATTTCCCCCCCCCCTATTTTCCCCCACACCTGGAGCATGGAATCAATATACCATATTTTTTCGGAGTATAAGACACACCTTTTTTCTTCTAAAAAGAGGGTGAAAATCTGGGTGCATCTTATACATAGAATACAGCATTTTTTGCCCCCTTCACCAAAATGGCCCTGCATAGTTTTATGGAAGGCTTTCAGAGAGCTCCTGGGGGCTGGGGAGGGCAGAAATAAGCATAAAACAGGGCGTTTTGTTTGCTGTCCCAGCCCCCAGCAGCACTCTATAAGCCTCCATAAGGCTATGCATGCAGTTTTTTTGACCAAATTTTTTTTGCTTGTTTTGCTCCCCCCCCCCCGCAGGAGCACTCTGCAAGCCCCCCCAAGGCTATTCATGCCTTTTATTTGGAAAAAAACCCTACCTACCTACTCTCTCTCCCTACCTACCTACCTACTGTATTTCTCTCTCTCCCCCCTCTATCTACCTATATACCTACCTACTCTCTCTCCCCCCCCCATCTATCTACTGTATTTCTCTCTCTCTATTTCTCTCGCTCTCTCCCTCTACCTACCAACCTACCTTCTCTTTCTCTCTCTCTCCCCCTACCTACCTACTGTATTTCTCTGTCTTTCTCTCCCTCTCTATCCCTCCATCTACCTACCTACTTTTTAAAAAAATTGCCTCTTCAAAACCTGGGTGCGTCTTATACTCTGAAAAATACGGCAGCTTGCTCTGCTTGCTTTTGCTACTATGTTGTGATGGTGTATACTATCATTCCACTAAAGAGTCCATGCTGGCCCAGGAATTCTGGGAGTTGAAGTCCATAGGTCGTAAAGGGGCCACCCTATAGTGCCCACCTCTCTTTTCTAATTTCTACAAAGGAGAAAAGCCCCATGCAGTTCATTGGGCTATAATTAAATGATTGGCCAGACTACAATTGGTGACTTTTATGATTACCAAATCAAATCTGCAGTTCCTTATTCCTTCTGTTGCAACATAGTCTAAGTGTTGTTTCATTATGCAATGTGTGGTTAAATAAATAACACCTTTTCCCCATGTTGTTCAGGAACTAAGACCTAGAGGGTTATTATAATGGAGCATGGTCTACATCTTTTTAATAGCTCAAATAATATTTGGCTCTGGTAAGATAATGAGTAAATTGGATTTCCACTTGTAACCATCTTAAAATAGAAAATGCAGATTTCAACCTAGGATTGCTTTCAGAACAAGCATGCAAATATAATTTTAGAAGAACATATGAATGATTATTTTTTTGAGTCACGTAATTAGTCCTTCTAGTCCAGGAAGATTTGCTCCTTTTGACAAGTAATTTTTAAGAATGTGAAGCATACGATTTCTCAGCTTGAAAACCTTCTCTCTGTCTTTCCCTTCATATATATATTTTTTTCTTATTATGCTTTGACCAGATAGCAGCAGGTTTTATGTCACCAGATTCCCCATACAATATAGCCAGAATAGAAAGGCAATAAAAAATGTAAATGGCCACATACAATTAAAGTATCTTCCATTGCGCCAATCTTTGTTCAAAGATACACACACACACAAACGTACTTTAATTCTGAGATAAGCAATGCATATATGAAAATTACCCCACTGTTTCTGGCACATAATGGGACTATAAAGTCATAGTTTGTGATTTAACAGTTGAAATGGTCTCATCTTATTCCTGAAACTTATGCAAAAACAAAAGCAAAAACAAAACAAAAATCCTGCAGGCACTTAAGAATACAGTATGCAGACATTAGAAGAGACAAAGCGTCTTAATGAGAACTATGCAAAATGCTAACTAAATACCCACCAGATCTCATTTGCCTGCAATGTAGCCGTTGGATTACAACCATCTATTTTGCCTTCAGAGCTATCACCTTAAAAACTAATTTGATGGTTTCTTGGAGTCCAGATGAATGGCATTTGTGAAACACTGTCAGATCTTGCTGCTTAATCAAAGTGACTCTGACAAGGATGCTTTGATTGGAAGTGCATCCAAGGGCATCAAAGGCATGAAGCCAAAACCCAATTAAACTAAACTGCATTAAATGATAACCAAATGTGTAGCAGCTTTCTAGGAATCTTTGTTTTAACTTTTTTACATTGACAGATCGTCACAATTCCAATCAACTCTTTGGCAGAATGTTGGAATGCAGTGTTTATGTATTTTGTGCAACTACAGCTGTATCCAGTAGACGGCAGTGTTTATAGGTGTGTAGTTGCATCTATGACAGTGATGGCGAACCTATGGCACACGTGCCACAGGTGGCACACAGAGCCATTTGGCAGGGCACGTGAGGCATTGCCCTGTCAGCTGGCCAGTGTGCATGTATGCGCTGGCCAGCTGATTCAGCCATATGTAAAGCCATTTTTCACCCTCCCCAGGCTTTATACGAGCCTGGGGAGGGCAAAAACACCCTGCGGAGGCTTTAGGGAAGCTCCTGAAGCCTCCGGAGGGCCTCCAGGGAGGCTGTGTTCGCCCTCCCCAGGCTCCTATAAAGCCTCTGGAGCCTGGGAATGGTGAAAAAAGCATGTAAAAATTGGGGGGGGAGCGCCTATCATGCATGCATGCACACTGGGGGGGGGCGCATTGCATTCTGGGTGTGGCACACCGGTGCACGACTCCCCCTGTGCTCCCCTCTCTTATGGCATGCGAGCCTAAAAAGCTTCGCCATCGCTGATCTATGATATACTCCATGTTTTTTCTCTGAATAAAGTTTTCCTGCTTTCTTGTTGCAGTTAAGCAGAAAAGCACATGTGGACTGTGCATTGTGCACTGTTCTGTAGGGCTATATACAGAATTTCTAACACAGAATCCTGCCCTACTGCTGACAGTAGAGACTATATCAAAATGTATTGCACTCCAAATGGGTCACCTGACAGAAAAACAACTGAAATAATAACCTACAAGTGTTGTTTTGCAGTGGAAATAAGGAAGACACTCATGTCCTTGGAGTAACCATCAAACTATTAAGGAATGAAGTCCTGGAAAATAACTTAGGAAATAGACATTTTCCATAAAAGGAGATTACAAAACTGCCATTCAACTCTCAGCAATTTGATTAGAGTACCTTTGTAGTTAAGTACAAAATGGAAACAACTAGTACAACAAGGCATGATTTGTGGTCAAGGATATTCGCAGACCAAGAACCAATCTTAGAGTATTGTTCAACTGTTTGGACTCCCTACCATATATCTGACATCAGTACAATCGCATGGGTTCAGAAGTTTTTACAAGAAAAGTTTTGCACTCTTCTGTACACAATAGAATTCCCTATGCAACTAGGTTCAAAATTCTTGGTTTGGATAACTTAGAACCGTATTGCTTGCGGTCAGACCTAGGTATTGCATACAAAATTATACGTAGTAATGCTTTATCTGTAAATGACTTTTTTTGTTTTAATCGCAATAATACACGCGTGAACAACCACTTTAAACTCAATGTATATTGTTCTAAACTTGACTGTAAAAAGTATGCTTTCTGTAATAGAGTTGTCAAAGTCTGGAATGCTCTACCTCAGGTGTCTGCAAAGTTGGCTCTTTGGTGGACTTCAACTCCCAGCGAGGCTGGCTGGGGAATTCTGGGAGTTGAAGTCCACCAGTCTTAAAAGAGCCAACTTTGCAGACCCCTGCTCTACCTGATCCAGTTGTCTCAGCTACAAATTTTTATAGTTTCAGTTGATTTCCGTGGACCTTACTTCATACTTTAAGTGGTCAGTAGAAGGAGCGTGCATAAGTGAACTAATGTGCCAATTGTCCCTGTCATTGTATTTTTCCTTTATTCTTGTCCTTGTTTTTGTTTGACAAATTCTGATAAATCAATAAATAAACATGTTGTCAACACAGTGAAGTGTTTTGTTAAAAGTTGTGAAGAATACTATGAGGGAGAGTAAGAGTAAGCCGCCCTGGGTCCTCTGCGGAGAAGGGCGGGATATAAATGTAAATAAAATAAAAAATAAAATAAATAAGAGTCAAAATAGGCATACAATCAATTTCATGCTCCTTTTTTAATAATGTTCTATGTGCAATGTAGGTTCCAAAGAGGGAGAACTTTCATCAGGTGGTCTCAGTTATCTCCTTGACTTTTCTGACCCCTTGTTGAAAGAAGATTCCATGTGTCAAAGATAGAGGTGGGACTTCAACCTTCTTATATGTCTGATGGACCAGCGGAGGACATGTCACTTTTGATTTTTTTTCTTTTAAAAAAGTTGTCCATCTATCTCTGATATTCCAATTTCCACAGGTTTCTGCTGATCTTTTGATATCACAGCATCATTAGAGCAGAAGGTACTTTGGCATTCTGACGTGAGATTGGGGCTTTTTGGGTGGGAAAAATTTAAAGCATTCTGACATTATAGATTATCCAAATGACTAGCAGTCGCAGAGTGTAGTAGTACAACCTAAGAATTAATTTCTCCTTAGGACCTTAAATGGCTCTTCAGAGCAAAAGCTCCAGGACACAGCAAAGAAATAGCAATAAGAATCTAATAGCACAATGAGGATTTTAGGGCTTGAGGTACTAATACGCTGTGCCACAGAGATCTCAGCGGTACACTGCAGGAAATCTCTGGCATCCAATATTAAATGAGATTTAAAATTGATGACAGTAACATCAATGATATCATCAAAAGTTTAAAACTTCTTTGTTTAATTTAGGACCAAAGAAATGCAAAGTGTGTTGTGGAAAGTGAGAAAATCCTGAGGGGAAAGCTTGTACAAACATTGTAAAAAAGATGTATTAATTAATACTCAACTGTCTGTAACATGAAAAGTAATGGAAAATAAATAAGAAGCGAGGTATACATCATTTGCAGTTTACTTCTAGTTAAAATACAGATATAATAGAGCTATCATGTCTAGACGATGCCTAGAAGGCAGTATCAGATTTTCAGCATCTTTCAATATGTTGCGTAACTCATTTTTTTAAACCATGTTTCATTCCACAACCCACAGTTAACGGAGCTTGCAAAATATGCAATATGTGATATACTCCCACAATTCTAGTGGGGGTGGGGAGCTGGAATGAAATGCTGCTGGTTTGGACTGGTTCACTCAAACCGGTAGTAAAAAAAATGCAACCAGTTCAGGTGAACCGGTATTTTCGATGATCAGCTGTGATGCATGATTTATACTAGCTAAAAAGCTAGCTAGAAATGATTTCCTGCTTTCTAGCTAATCTAAATTGTGTGGTACAGTGGATTTCCCCCCCCCCCGCCCCCCAGCTGTTCTACTTACCTTTGCAGGCATGAGCGGTAGCAGGCTCCGCCCACCCACTCACATGTAATCACATCTGTTTTTGACGCTCTGTGCATGTGCAGAAGGTCCTGCGTATGCATGGAGGTAGCACATGCGCTCACATTTGCGAATTGGTAGCGAAGGTAAATTGATTTCATCCCAGGGGGACAACGACGACTAAGAAACACACATTTTTGCTTAGAATGATTAGCAAAGCCAATCAGAGCTACTGTATTTTTCGCAGTATAAGACGCACCCAGGTTTTGAAGAGGCAATTTTTTTATAAAAAAGATAGAAGGATAGAGAGGGAGAGAAAGAGAGAGAAATATAGTAGGTAGTAGGGAGAGAGAGAGAGAGTAGGTAGGTAGGTAGGTAGAGGGAGGGAGAGAGAGAGAGAGAAATAACAATAGGTATGTAGGGAGAGAGAGTGTAGATACATAGGTAGGTAGAGGGATAGAGAGAGAGAAATAGAGATAGAGAGAGAAATACAGTAGATAGGTAGGTAGACAGAGAGAGGGTAGGTAGGTAGGCAGATGTTTCCAGGTGTATTTACCCATGTCCTGGAGAAGGAAATCACTGACCACCTTTGGAACAAATCTTTGTTTCTGCAGGCACAGTACTTGACCAACATAATTCTCATCAATCACTCTAACTCAGTGTTTCTCAATTATTTTCTGTCAGGCCCCCCCTAGGAAGAAGAAAACATTTCGCCCCCCCCCCGCGCGACTGTAAATAGTATCATTTGTCTATAAAATTGTTATAAGTACACCTCTGCATAACACTGTATCCTTATTAAGTATAAGAGAATAAAAAAGAAAGAAATTTCTTTCTCTTTCTCTTTCTCTCTCTCACTTTTTCTCTTTTTTCTTTCTCTCTCTTTTTTCTCTTTCCTTTCTGTCTCTCTCTTTCTCTGTCTGTCTTTCTTTCTTTCTCTCTCCCACTTTTTTCTTTCTTTCTTTTTCTTTCTCTCTATCTCTGTCTGTCTCTCCTTCGTCTGCCCATCTATCACTGTGTGTGTGTGTGTGTGTGTGTGTGTCTTGCATTCACGCACTTCCTGTGTCTCTCTCTTTCTCTCCCTGTCTCTCTCTGTCTCTCTGTGTGTGTCTGTCACTCTCTGATTCCTCCCCCCCTCCCTGTCTCTCTCTGTGTCTGTGCCTCTCTCTGTCTGTGTGTCGTCGTCCCCGCCCCGCCCCCACTCCCCGCGGAGTCTCCTCAGCCCGGCTCACCCGCCTTAGCCTGCCCCGGCCACCCGTGCTTGATCGCTCGTTCGCTCGCTCCGCTCCTTCCAGGAGCTGAGAAGCCTCCGTGTGTGTGTGTGTGTGCGTGCGTGCATGCGTGTGTGTGTGTGAGGAACGGCAGTCCCTGGAAGACGACGAGTGGCCAGCATGCCGGCTGTGGAGGGAGGGAGGAGGAGGGAGAAAGGGAATCGGCAGAGCCGATTTGCCGAGGTCAAACGCGCCCCCCTTTACAGAGCCTCGCGCCCCCCCAGGGGGGCGCGCCCCACTATTTGAGAAACGCTGCTCTAACTAAATAGCTTTCCAAAAGGGGAAAAAAACCCTTTTTGCACTTTGTAAACCTCCCCCAAATGGCCCATTTTTTGCAAAAATGGGCCCGTTTTTTGCAAATAAAAGGCATGACTAGCCTTGTGGGGGCTTGCAGAGTGCTCCGGGGGGTCAAAAATAAGCAAAAAATCAGAACATTTATCGTGAAAACGGGCCGTTTTTTAGTCAAAACAATTGCATGCATAGCCTTATGGAGGCTTTTAGAATGTTCCTGGGAGCTGGGGGGGGCAAAAACACCCTATTTTTTGCTCATTTCTGCCCTCCCCAGCCCTCAGGAGCTCTCTGGAAGCCTCCATAAGGGTATCTGCATGGCCATTTTGGTGAAGGGGCGGGGTTTCAGGAGGCAAAAAATGCTGTATTCGATGTATAAGATGCACCCAGATTTTCAGCCTCTTTTTAGAGGAAAAAAGGTGCGTCATACTCTGAAAAATATGGTATTTTACTTTTCTGTTAACAGTAATCAGTATGCAGAAGCTAATGTAATTTTTAGGTAAAAGGCAATATCTTGCCTAGGTGATATTCAATTGTATAATGTACTTAATACTTTTATGCTGGTCAAGTGAACAACTGGCTGCTGATAGGCCTGAGAAGAGATGATTGTATCTACTTTTGACAGATTAATAAAGACTTTGCTGCAGTTATTGACCAGACTTCCACTGGCAGCGCAAAATAAAAGTTTAAAACATGCAGAATGAAATAAAATGAATAAATGACTCAATGGCCATTTTTCGTCTTTGTTTGTTGACTAATGGAATATTAAGATTTGAAAAAACATAAACCATATACAATATTCCAGATAGCTTCTACTATAAATTTGTATAAAATCGTTATGATATTGGCTTGTTTTTTTAATTTCTTTCCTAATGACTCTCCCAACATGGAATTTGATTTTCTCACAATTGCTGCATGTTAAATTCAAGCTATAACTGAAATTCAACTTTAGAATTAAACAAAAGTAGATACTGTTATATGAATCGTATCAATCTAGTGTTGAAATATAAGAATAATTCATTATTCCATACAGCAAAATCACTTCTGCTTCCCATTGATTGTTTTTTTTAGGCAGTACATAATATTTTAAGGCTGAAA
This sequence comes from Rhabdophis nuchalis, assembly GCA_039707465.1. Taxonomy (NCBI): domain Eukaryota; kingdom Metazoa; phylum Chordata; class Lepidosauria; order Squamata; family Natricidae; genus Rhabdophis; species Rhabdophis nuchalis. Next base: position 268,031,583 of record CM077643.1, on the reverse strand, counting down.
ACCGGAAGGTCCAGTTCTTTTCATCATTTGGTTCCAGGGACATGCAAATACTTAGAAGTCAAAGGTGGCTACCTAGATATATCTCCCCGCCCCAGATTCAGTTGCGTCACAAAACAAACCCTGACACTGCAGTCTCTCTCTGCTTCATCCTGCTTCTCACTTATATAAATCAAATATATGGGTGTGAGAGAATTGGAGTTTATATTTTGATTCACTCACAAACTTTATTAAACTCAGGGATCAATTGAAATGTGACAATATAGACATTACTGCAAATGAGCGCACGTGTTTAATAATTAAATTGTTCAATTAAAAGCATATCTAATTGGTGTCAATTTTTTTTGTTCCCCACAACATTTTAAACCTACTACTGTAGCCCCTGTACCTGTAGCAGTGGGGCCTCCATCCTGCTGTTCCAAGTCTCCTGCTCAAGTTGAAATCATCCATTTCTGCAACGAGCTGGATGGCTATGAAGCAACGTGACCATTTTCATGAAACCTGTTTCCCACTGGCTTCTATTAGATCAGGCTTTCTTTAGCAATACTTTGGTCATCTTTAATAAGCTTTCCTTAGAACAAGTTCATTTGAGAATCACATCTTTCCAAACCTGGCTGGTGGTTTTCAATTCAGACCTGTATTGTCAGAGTGCAACATGTGTACAATGAGATTGGCTGAGCCTCCCTTCGTGCAACAACACCACCACCACCCCCGCAACACAATACAACTCAGAGTGAAAGAAAGAAAAAATCCCTAGCCCAGTGAATCCTACTAACAAACACCCAGTCCTATTGCACCATTTATATCATTTCCTTGTCAAGAACTGTCAAGTTCAGCTTTATAAATATTTAACTTAAACCAATAGCTGGAAGATGTAGCTGCTGTATACTCTCATTTTATTAATGGCTAATGAGTCTCTTTTTTACATGGCAGCAGAATCATACAACAATCAACAGGGAAAAGGGGATAAAATGTGGATAGAATGTCAATGATTTTAATATTTGGTGTATAATTCATGCCTGACCTCTAATATATCGCGTGTTGTGCCAATTTGTGCAAAATCAAAACTTGCAGTGTAATGGGCAATTTGAGGAGGTTTTCACTCGCTTGCAACAGGACAAACGTTGAAATCAATTTGACTCTAATCCAAAATCTTCTGATATGGAGTTCAGAAACATTGTGGTGGACAACACTCATGCCAGAAAAAGGAAACTCTTCTAGCATTTAGTCAAGAAAAAAGTCCCTTCAGGGAAAGAAAGAGGGGAATATTGAATTGAGAGATTCATCAGCCTGGCCGCAACATAGAGTGATCCTTCCTCTTGCCCTTTTTTAAAGAGGTGGTGAGAATGAGGGAGTATGTGAAAGAAAGAAAGTGCTATGAAAACTTTATAGACATGTCTGTCAAAATGGTTGCAGTGGTCAAATGGCAATGTATCTTACAAACTAGCACATTGGTTTCTGCAAAATATCTTTAGGTAAAGGTAATGGTTCCACTCGCACATTTGTGCTAGTCGTTCCTGACTCTAGGGGAAAGCTGAAGAGCCAGCGCTGTCTGAAGACATCTCCGTGGTCATGTGGCTGGCATGACTAAATGACGAAGGTGCACGGAACACTGTTACCTTCCCACCAAAGGTGGTTCCTATTTTTCTACTTGCACTTTTTACATGCTTTCGAACTGCTAGGTTGGCAAAAGCTTGGACAAGTAATGGGAGCTCACTCCGTTATGCAATGCTAGGTTTTGGAACTGCTGAACTGCCAACCTTCTGATTGACAAGCTCAGCATCTTAGCCACTGAGTCATCACATCCCCTAAATAAAAATATTTTTTATTTATTAAATGTACATGCTGCTCATCTCACCTGGGGATGAATATAGATGGCCTGCAATCCAAAAACACTGAAACAGTAAATAGTAGTTTTAAATTGACATAGATGGGGAGGAAGGAAGGAAGATGCACCTGGGAAGAAAGGTGGGGGGGGCCTCATCTATATTTCTTGGTACAATAAAAAAGCAAGGTATAAAATATATTAACATGAAAATGTTCCAGTTGTTTTTTTGCTTCATTATCTTTCCTTATATGTCAACCTTTCTACCCTTTTGACCTTTTAACACACAATATGGAACCAAAAGACACTTTTCATGATTGGCGTAACATTTACATCATGGCCTTTGTATCTTCTCCCCCCCCCCCCCCCATGAGCATAAATCCAGATAAATCCATTGATACTCTGTAATGAAGCAACAAATGTAGTCTCCAAACAAACCAATCAAAGTCTTAATGAATCCACCATAAATGTCAGTCTTGGTCATAAAGCATTTCTCTGAAAGCATGGCCAAGTAGAACCAGCCACCACCGCAATTGCAAAAACAACGCAACACTCAACTTTTGTGTGGCATGCAATCTGACAGTCTCCACCAGTCTCCATAGCAAAAATGGTTAATTCTTACCTATATTAGAAGACTAGGCAGGAACTGGGACAGAATGGGATCAGCAACGCAGGAGTTATAGGATGCCAAACACAAAGTGTAAATTCAAAGGATCTGAAAAGGAAAATAACCAATGCCATTTCCCCCCTCTGTAGCAATTTACTGAAAATAAGGGGAAATGTTTTTTGTTCCTTTTATTGACATCACAGCTTCTATGCTATCCACTTCGCACATATTGTATAATCAAACAATCACATTCTCAAGAAAATAATGCAACAATGCCAAAATATTTAGTTGCCAAAGACTTCAGCACAGATCTGCGAGATGTTTTTGAAGCTTTAGCAGATAGTTTGAATTGTGGAAGTTTTCTATGTGTTTTATGTGTAAGTGAGTAATGATCACTAACCACTTTTCACAACTGCTAATTTTTAATCAGTACTGGGGGGGGGGAGTATACAAATAATTGTTATATTTTTTAAAAAAGTTCCAAAAGCTGATAGAAATAAAAGCTGATAGAGATTTGCCCTTGAATTCCAGGTCAATTACCTGGTCTGGGGTCTCCAACCTCAACCCAGAATCTGGCTGAGGAACTCTGGGAGTTGAAGTCCACAAATCTTAAAGTTGCCAAGGTTGGAGACCCCTGACTAAGGCTAAAGTGACTATAAGTCCAGTCAGAGAAAACTCCAAATTGTAATCTCATAATGACAATAACTGTTGATCACTTCTTTTCCCAAAACGAAAGAGAAGTTTTCAATGGCATCTGCCAATTCTCAACTTTTTAATTTTTTTTTTAAAGGGCTAATATCTTGCCATTTTGAGAAACATCCGGCAAGAATACATGAGAATGGTGAAATTTCATCTATTTACATTTTTAAAATCCATTTAAGGTTTACTATCTATTGAGGTTGCCGACTGTTGTTCGGGTTAGGTATATAATAAGGAGGAATCTATGTTTTTCTTATCCTTAGTAGTAGAGGGACTTCATTTCAGATGGAACTAAGAACTGCAGAGTACTGACGATGGACTAAAAAAATCCTCGCCCAATTTTTATATTTAGGACTGCACTGGATATCAGCATGTGACTTCCAATAATTCTCTAGAAAATTACATTATGTGTAACAGGGAATCCTATTTTTCAATGAGTATTTTCCATTCAGTTGGTAAAGGTCAGCACTGAGATTGGATTCTAAAGCAACCAGACCATACCATACAGAATAACAGAACAACAGAATTGGAAGAGACCTTGGAGATCATTTAGTCCAATCACCTTGCTCTAGCAGGAGACCCTAAACCAGCGATGGCGAACCTTTTTTGGCTCGTGTGCCATAAGCCGCACCCATAATACAATGCGCAACTCCCCCAGTGCGCATGCATGCACTACAGATGTGCCCCCCCATTTTTTTACATGCTCTTTTTGCCCTCCCCAGGCTCCAAAGGCTTTATAGGAGCCCGGGGAGGGCGAAAAGAACCTCCCCTATCCCTCCGGAGGCTTTAGCAACCTTCAGGAGGTTTCTCTGAAGCCTCCGGAGTACTCAAAATGATGCTTCAAGCAAATCGGACGTCACTTCTGGTTTCGGCGGCACGTCAATTTGAGTGCTCCAGAGGCTTCAGGGAAGTTCATGAAGCCTCCAGAGGGTCTCTGGGGGGTAGGGTTGGTGGGGGAGGCTCTTTTCGCCCTCCCCAGGCTCCTGTAAAGCTTTTGGAGCCTAGGGAGGGTGAAAAAAGCATGCAAAAAAGGGCGAATTCAGCTGGCCAGTGATCGCATGCACGCTGGCCAGCTGACAGGGCATCGCCTCACGTGCCCTGACAAATAGCTCCGTGTGCCACCTGTGGCACGCATGCCATAGGTTCGCCATCACTGCCCTAAACCCTTTTTTTTTTTAAATGGCTGTCCAGTCCCTTCTTAAAAGTATCCAGTGTTTGAGTATCCACAATTTCTGGAGGCAAGCTGTTTGACTGATTGGTTGAAAAGATAAATTCCTAAAAAAAAAAAAGTGCAAGCTTTGTTGTCAGACTTTTGGAGTCAGGATAAGACAACCAAGCCGGGGTTGCAAAAATCCAAGCCATCAGATGAATGCCTTTTTTCTTGCCTAGACCCTGTAGGCATAGACAAGTTTTTGTATAAGTTAGTAAACATAGAAGTCAGCCTAAATAGGAAGAACCAAAAAGTAGTTGGTTTCTCTTGGTTTCACTATGTCAGCTGGGGCTGTTCAGGAGCTGAATTAATGCCTGGATTTGGTCCAGTGGTGGGTTGCAGGCCGTACACCCTGGTACTGGTGTACTGGAGCCAGCCCAGAGTACTGAATACCGTTCCAGTATGGTGCTCCAGAGGGCCCGCCCGCCTGAGCTCCTTACCGTGTTTTATGCTTTTTGTGTTTCCATGCATGCACATGGCACATACAGCACTTGCACAATGCTCCGCTGAGCAGCTGGAGCATCGCGGAGGCTTGCAAAAGCCTAGCTGACAGGTAGGACGCATGTGCATATTGCATGTGTGTGCACAGGTATTGCGCACATGCATAATAATAATTAATAATAATTTATTATATTTATAAACCGCATGTGGGTGATGCCGGGGCCATTCCAACCGTATTGGTTAGAACGGAATCTGGAACCCACCACTGATTTGGTAATTGAATGGATGAAAAGCAATGTATAGGAGCTGTATATTGTTTACATAAAATCTCACCTTCCTAGGATTTTGGTACCAACTAGATCAGGCATGTCCAGTCCATTGGGCCATGGGCCGTATGCAGCCCTGGACACCTAGTAATCTGACCTACACAAGATTCATAAAAATGTAAAGGAAGTTTGTTATTTATATACCTTAACTGTATTAATATACTTTCTATGTGGCCCAAGATAATTCCTTTTCACTTGTTGGAAGGAAAATCTGTTCGGTTCAGTTCCAAGCTGGGAGAAAGATGCAGAAAACAACATGGTGGCTGGAGGCTGATTGGAAAGGAAGCCTATTTATGGCTGAACAAAACCACCAGGTTTGTGATTCTGGATCAGCTGAACAAATGGTTGAATGAGTGGATAGATCTTTACAGGTTTCTGTGACTTTGAAGTTTGAACTGTTCTGGAGGTTTGGGCAATGCAGGGTTTTGTGTCTTTTGCTAAATGGTGTGGGTTAATCCTATTATGTCCTAAAGGGTCATGTCCTGTTCCTAGAATTTGGGTGGAGCACAATGTAAATTTTAATCCCAACCTTGGAGATGAAATTCTTCTGCTTTGTGAATAGGCTGGTCCAAGCTTTCTTAATGGGCACAAAATATCAGCTGAAGGCTATTAAGAAAAATTGAGTCTGCCTTCTGCCTCTAAAAAACATGTTTCTCCATTTCCTTTTTAGGGAAATATGGTATTCTTTTTAAATATTTCCCAAAATATTTCCTTCTTCTGGGGGTGGGGGGCTTCCCACACACTGAATGCAGCCCAGGTAAACCAAAAGATGGGACATCCATGCTCTAGATCAGTGTTGTCGAACCTTTTAGGCACCTGGTGCCCAAACCGGAAGGTGTACGTGTGTGTGTGTGCATGCCATAAACCTGACAACCAGCTGGCCGCATACATGCGCACGAACACATGCACTGTTCGGTTTGGGAACCATGTACCTAAAAGTTTCGCTATCACTGTTCTACTTTTGGAAACCCAACGACCAGCTGTCTGGCATGCATGCATGCCTCAGAAACCCAACGACCATCTGGCTGAGCTGGGGCAACAGTGCGCATGCCCACAGAGAGGGCTCTGGGTGCCACCTCTGGCATGCATGCCATAGGTTCACCTTAAGGGCTCTAGATGTTAAAATTTCCATCACTTTGGTGAAAGAATGCAGCCAGCCATTCTTACTGCTAAGAGAATGCCCAACCGCCTACCTGTGTCTCCTTCAGTTCAAATAAATTCTCCTCCACGCAGGTCATATTCACATTCATTTCACATTTTGAAATTGAGGATATTAATCTGATCTATCTATATTTTTCCCACGGTGATTTATAGCATGCTGCATACAGAAGAATGGATGGTTTGCTGATTCAGATATTAATTTTGCATCATCCCCCCACCCCCACCCCCCAAAAAAGAAAAACCAAAGTAAAAGCCCATCGCTTCCATCTAAGTCACATTTTAAGCATTCCTCCCATCCAGGCTTCAGAAGGAGAAATATTGTAATATAACAGTTAGCATGCTGAATGGGAAGGTAATCGTTGCCACTTTTCTCAAACATTGCAGATTGGGAGATTTATTTATTTTTTCCCCACTGTGTGTGGAGAACATTTTATCAGAGGGCTCAAAATCTCCTTACTTATCCACTATTAACTCTGAAGAAAATGGCCTTTTGGGCTCATAGATGGAATATGATTGGAGAGCAAAGGACAGTCCTCTGCACCACAGTCCCAATCAAAAATTGAGAACATGAATGTGAATCTGCTTTGCCTCCTGTTTAGAGTTCAACGCCATCAATGTATAGCCATCATATTCAAAAGGCAGTGTACAGCCACTGCCCAAAAAGCTTAATACAATCCTTGGTAGTATAAATACAAGCATAGACTCAAAATCATGCCAAGCATTAGTACAACTTTATAAATTCTTAGAAAGACCATACCTGGAATACTGCATCCAGTTTTGGTCACCACATTATGGGTCCTAACAAGGAGAAGGGTGGGGTATAAATTTAATAAAATAAAATAAATAAATAAATAAATAAAATAAAAAAAGATATTGAGTCTTTGGAAAAAGTGCAAAGAAGAGCAACTAAAGTAATTAAAGGCCTGGAGACAAAAACATATGAAGAACGGTTGAAGGAGTTGGGTATGGCTAGGCTAGAGAAAAGGAGGACTAGGGGTTACATGATAGCAGTATTCCAGTACTTGAAGGGGTGCCACAAAGAAGAGGAGGGGGTCAATTTATTTTCCAAAGCACCAGAAGGCAAGACAAGAAACAATGGATGGAAACTAATCAAGGAGAGAAGCAACTTGGAATTAAGGAGAAACTTCCTAACAGTGAGAACTACTAACCAATGGAACAGCTTGCCATCACAAGTTGTAGGTGCTTCATCACTTTTAAGAAAAGACTGGACAGCCACCTGTCTGAAATGGTATATGGTCTCCGGTTTGAGCAGGGATTGAACTAGAAGACTTCCAAGGTCTCTTCCAACTCTATTCTAGTGGATGGATGGATTGATGGATGGATGGATGGATGGATGGATGGATGGATGAATTTGGACTGGGCTCAGGAAGTTTAGCTTCTTTGCTGCATCACTTGATATTTGACATATGTTTTGTTTATTTATATGACTGCCAATCTCACCCAAAATGATCCTGCACATCAGACAATATTGTAAAGCCATGATAATACCCCAGCATTATATGATGGTATTCTGGAAGTCATAAAATATTTGCAGTTTGAATGCTTGTAAGTTATTTGTTATAGCATACAGCAGTGATGGGAAACTTTTTTGGCACCAAGTGCCAAAAAGTTTTCACGGAAACAGGCGTGTATACTCACCGAAGCCGTGCTCCAGAAAAGCCAAGCTTCCGGGTTCTAGTGTGCATGTGCACTTGACAATCAGCTGGCCAGCAGGCATTCACAGGCTGGTTTTTGGCACTGTCAAGGGATTGCGCTCCAGAAATGCCACTGTTTCTGGGTTCTGACGTGCAGAACCTCTGGGTTCTGGCGTGCATGCGCACCCAACAATCAGCTGGTTGGCGTGTATGTGCACACCGGTTTTTGAAACTGCCATGTGCACAAAGGACAGCTGATCATCACGCACATATGTACCCCAGAAACCCAGAAGACAAATAGGCCAAGTCGCACGTGCTAGGTAACATGGCTTCACATACCACCTTGGGCATGCATACCATAGGCTCGCCATCATGGGTATATAGTATTATATGTACTATAGTAATATATAGTGTACACAGTATACTATACTTCTATATAGTAACTGCTTGTCCAGACATAATAATCCTTTTTTACTATTTGCTATTTTAAATATAAGCCACCCAGTGATATTCTGAAGTCAGGCAGGGTCCTAGATTTATTAAATAAATAAAAATTGGGTCCTTTAATAGATCCTGATTATTACTAATAGTGTGTAGCAAGGCAGCAATGACTCCAGTGCCACTGAGATCAGTTCAAGTAGAAATTCAAAAGTAATGGAAATAATCAAATTTACAGCTTGGATTATTTAGTGGTAGCATATGGTGAGCGACACACTTTTTAGATATAGAATAAGCTTCAATCAATCAGTCAATCAAAGGCCAGCAAATCTTGCATTGTAATAACTAAATAAATTTGTTCAGTTTCCTTTTGACATTTATTATTTTATCATTGCAAGAGGTATTCAGTGAGAGCAGAAATGTTTTATTGCTTCCTATCATTTGATGGACAACACTGCTCTCCAAGAAACCTTACGTGTGTGCCTCAGAATAATACACAGGTAGGGTTTGTAGAAGAGAAATGGGAAAAGGTACTCTTTTTTAAATTATTTTATGAACCAGACTCCAAATTTCACCAGAGGCTAATAGCCTAATCCATAAACTCATTTAAAAAAAAAAAACCTGAACTGAAATTGATTGGAGGAGGTTGAGTTCAGGAGTAAAAATATCTAAAGCGTAGATATTTAAAATACTCAATTTATTACAGTGAGCAAGAACATTCTGAAACTACTGTGAAAAGAGTATCTGAAAGAGTACTACTGTACTACTGTACTACTTTTTACTACTGTAAAAAGAGTATCTCTGACAAATTGAAAGACAAAAAGGATAAATATAAAAAGTGGAAAAAGGGGGACATAACTAAGGCAAAATATCAGCAAATAGCCCGAGCCTGTAAAGACGAAGTGAGGAAAGCTAAGGCTCGCAATGAAGAAAGGCTTGCCAAAAAAGTAAAAAATAATAAAAAAAGCTTCTTCCAACATGTTAAAAATAAGAAAAAAGTTAAGGAAACAATTGGTCCACTGCTGGGAGAAAATGGCAAGAAGATGATAAGCAACAGGGAGAAAGCAGAACTATTTAACTCTTTTTTTGCATCTGTCTTTACACAAAGGGATAAAACAGTCCAACCAATCAAAAACAGCACCACAAAAATCAGATTAGGAACACAAGTTGAAATAGGGAAGAAAATGGTAAGTGAGCACCTGTCTGCCCTGGACGAGTTCAAATCACCAGGACCGGATGGATTACACCCCAGGGTTCTGAAGGAACTGGCAGACGAGATCTCAGAACCACTGAACTATATCTTTCAGAGATCCTGGAGCACCGGGGAACTGCCAGAAGACTGGAAAAGAGCTGATGTGGTTCCCATCTTCAAAAAAGGAAAAAAAAACAGATCCAGGAAACTATAGACCCATCAGCCTGACCTCAATACCAGGAAAGATTCTGGAAAAGATAATTAAACAACAAATAAGTGAACACCTAGAAGCAAACAAAGTAATAGCCAAAAGCCAACATGGGTTTGTCAAAAACAGATCATGCCAGACGAATCTAATTGCATTCTTTGACAAAGTGACAAAATCAGTGGACCAGAGGAATGCTGTTGATATAATTTACCTGGACTTCAGTAAGGCATTTGATAAAGTAGACCATAACCTACTATTAGATAAAGTAGAAAATTGTGGGTTAGACAGCACCACCAGCAAATGGATTCGCAACTGGCTGACCAACCGCACTCAACGTGTAGTCCTCAATGGAACTGCATCTACATGGAAGGAAGTATGCAGTGGAGTCCCCCAAGGCTCTGTTTTAGGCCCAGTACTCTTTAACATCTTCATCAACGATTTGGATGAGGGGATAAATGGGGAACTCATCAAATTTGCAGACGACACCAAGCTGGCAGGAATAGCCAACACTCCAGAAGATAGGCTTAAGATACAGAAGGATCTAGACAAACTTGAACATTGGGCACTATGTAATAAAATGAAATTCAATTGTGAAAAAAGTAAGGTCCTACATATAGGCAAGAAAAACAAAATGCACAAGTACAGTATAGGTGGTACCTTGCTCAATAGTAGCAACTGTGAGAGGGATCTAGGAATCCTAGTGGACAACCATTTGAATATGAGCCAGCAGTGTGCAGCAGCTGCCAAAAAAGCCAACACAGTTCTAGGCTGCATAAACAGAGGGATAGAATCTAGATCACGTGAAGTGTTAATGCCACTGTATAGTGCCTTGGTAAGGCCACACTTGGAATACTGCATACAGTTTTGGTCGCCACGATGTAGAAAAGACGTGGAGACTCTGGAAAGAGTGCAGAGAAGAGCAACCAAGATGATTAGGGAACTGGAGACTAAAGCATATGAAGAACGGCTGCAGGAGCTGGGTATGTCTAGTTTGATGAAGAGAAGGACCAGGGGAGACATGATAGCAGTGTTCCGATATCTCAGAGGGTGCCACAAAGAAGAGGGAGCCAAACTATTCTCCAAGGCACCTGGGGGTAGGACAAGAAGCAATGGGTGGAAACTAATCAAGGAGAGAAGCAACTTAGAACTAAGGAGAAATTTCCTGACAGTTAGAACAATTAACCTCTGGAACAGCTTGCCTCCAGAAGTTGTGAATGCCCCAACCCTGGAAGCCTTTAAAAAGATGTTAGATAGCCATTTGTCTGAAATGGTATAAGGTTCCTGCCCACGCAGGGGGTTGGACTAGAAGACCTACAAGGTCCCTTCCAACTCTGCTATTGTATTGTATTGTAAGGTATGCCTTATCTACAAGGTGGTGCAGTGGTTAGAATGTAGTATTGCAGTCACACGGTTGCCATCATTTGCAACTTTTATAGCCGGGTTCTGACAAGCCAAGTCATTGGGGAGGCCAGCAGGAAATTGCAAGTTGGGGGTCACATGATATCTCATTTAATGGCTGTGTCCCTTAGTGATGGAGTTGCCCATCCCAATTTTGATAGTTAAACTATGTTTACCCGTATAAGCAATCCACATGTCAGCTTACCTGCTGCTTTCTGCCATAGAAAAACGGGCGGGATCAGTGGAGAATTTTTCATTGCAGCTTTGCAACTACAGCCTGAACTCTGCTTATCTCTCCAAGGTCAGTTCTTCGAGTGTTGGTATGCAGAAGCCCTCTGGTTGCCTGGGGGGTTGGGCTGTACAGTTTGTTTCAAGTTGCTGTTTTCGCACGCTTTGCCTCAGAGCTTGCCTGTAATTTCTTGCTTTTGGTTCATTCCTAGTAAAAGTACTTTTCTCTTATTCTATAGAGCTAAGGATTTTTCTTTCCTAGGAAATGGACAGAGGCAGCCCTGACACCAAAGCAATTAAGCTATGTTCCATATTCTCACACTTTTCCAGTGCAAAAAGGAGGAAAATGTAAAAAAAATATTGTTTATTTATTTATTTATTTTTATTTTATTAAATTTATACCCCGCCCTTCTCCTTGCAAGGACCCAGGGCGGCGCACAGGCAATATTAAAAACCATACAAAATACAAAAATATTATTAAAAACTATTAAATTCTATGAAGTGAACTGCTAATATTGTAAAAATATTAGCAGTTCACTTCAACAGATTATTTTGTTAACTGCTGCAAACACATCTTATCAATGCGAGAAAATACTCCAGTGCTGAAGTATATTGATATGCCAACTAAACAGTTCAAGTGCGATCTGTAAATTTTAAATCAAGTTAAAATAAAGCATAATTTCTTTTTATTTGTCTGGTCTTGAGTTTTGGGCTAAGGGCTAAGACTTTTCAGCCAAGGAAATTGACACTCTTGCTATATATGAAGGTGCAGGAGATTGCAATTCCTGGTTGTAAAACTTAAATTCTGCGAATGGTATATATGCTAAATAGGAGCTGTAACATTTGAGAATGTGATAAGAATGGATTTGCCCTAATTGTGAAGAAATTTGCCCAACTGTGACAATTTCAGGAGCTGCATGTGCTTGTTTAACCCTTAAATGAGAAAGCTGTGAAATGCATCCTGCCATCAATTAATGACAAGGCTTTCTATTTGTGCTGTGTTGCCTAGACAGACTGTCACCATGTTTTAATCCATCTTGGTTAGTCAAAGCACACAAGGAAACTATTGATTTGTGTTCATTCTACTACAAACAGTGACTAGATTTCATTGCTGACAGAAACCTCTTCTTTGTACTTGGAACAACAATTCATATAATGAAAATCAGAACATCTGACATAAAGAGCGCAAGGAATCTTCACTGCATCTTGAAGTCAAACAAATGGAGATTAGATCATTGTGCTTCTTTAATGTATTTAATTATTTTGTTGACATATTTTTGTAATAAAATCCACGAGACTAGAAGTTGATTAGCATCCAGTCTACAATGCTTTCAATAGCCATTTCTGTCATCTTAAATTATCTAGGGGAAAAAAAGTGTTGGGGTGTATTTCATTATAATTGTATTACAACATAAATTTAGAAGGTGTTTTGATATTTTTACAATAGTGGGTCAAAAATCAGTCTTAAATTGCATTAGGGCTCATGTAGCTACAAATTTACTCAGTCTGATCCTTTTCCATTGTTAGAACTTCACCCTGTACATATTTTTGTAGGTCAAGGACTGGCAGAACCAGGGGGAGAAATGAAAAGAAGGATCAGTCCAGACCAGGGGTGTTAAACTTGCATAGTCACAGCAGCATCATGTGATGTAGTGTGACTTTTCCCCCCTTTGCTAAACCGGGCATGGGCGTGGGCAACGCTAGGCGCATCCAGCTCACGGCCGTGAGTTTGACACCCCTGGCCTAGATTTACTATGTGGCTACAAATGAATTATGTCCAACCCCTCTTCACTACATTTGACACTTATCTAACTCTAACTAGTTGCTGACCATTAGTTGAGAAGATTCTTGTACATAAGTTTTTAATAATAAACTAGTTAAATTGAACCTTCTTGTTTTTTTGCTACCCTGAAAATAAACCCTCTCCAGATAATAAGCCCAATCAGGCTTTTAAGCGCATGCGCTAAAATAAGCCCTCCCCTGAAAATAAGCCCTCCCCAAAAATATTGCAACACAGCAGCAGCCATGAGGTGACCATGCTTGCTGCCTCCTGCACCTCAAAAATAATAAGACCTCCCCAAAAATAAGGTCAAGCGCTTATTTCAGGGGTCAAAAGAAAATAAGCCCCTGTCTTATGTTTGGGGAAACACAGTTCTGTGGGCATGGTTTGGTAGAGGGGTCATGTGGCTGGGTGGGTGTGGCCAACTTTTTTCACTTTTTAAAGCATTTTTTTCCTGCCGGTTCGGGTGAATAGGCAGGGTAAAAAATACTTTAAAAAGTGTGGGGGTGGGGGTGATGGTGAAACTTCCAGTGATTGCGTGTATCAGCTGTGAGTCATGTGATCATTGGAAGCTCTCTTTTTTTCACTCTTTAAAGCATTTTTTTCTTGCCTATTTGCCCGAACTGGCAGGAAAAAATGCTTTAAAAAGCAGGAAAAATGCTTCCAATGATCACACAGCTCACAGCTGAGCCACATAATAATAATAATAATAACTTTGAATTTATTAACCGCTCCCTCTCCCCACAGGGACCCGGGGCGGTGCACAGGAGGACTAAAAACAATATAAACAATAGATACAAAAATATATACTTTAAAACACAATTAAACAATGTTATCCCGTGCTAAAAAATTAAAACCCATTAAAATACATTTAAAATCTATAGACAGAGAGACTATCCAAGGCCGGCCAGTCGAAAGAAATGGGTCTTTAATTTCGTACGGAAGGAGCGGAGGTCCTTCCGTACGAAATGATCCTCGGAAGTTTTTTTTCCACTACTGGTTCACAGAATCAATTACAATCGTTCCTACCAGTTCGGCCGAACCAAGCCGAACCAGGAGGATTTCACCCCTGGTCTAAAGGTCCAACCATAACATGCTGGTTATTAATATATCCAAAACAAAATAAAACCTTAAATCTGTCTCTCTCTATATTTTGAACTATATAGCAGATGTACAATATCATTGTAATTTTAGTACAATGACAATAAAGATTATTATTATTACAATATATGGGATGGTATTCTAAATACAATGAACTTATAATGGCAACATGTAGGATAAACTGTTCTTAGTATCAGATCAGGACTATAGTGAGCAGATACCGATATTCGTTACGACAAAATAGTAACTGAGATCAGATGTAACAAAGGTACTTAAAGATGAACAAATGAGAGAGCTCTCCATGCCTAGCCAGATCAATAAGGATTTTGCTGCTTCTAGAAACTACTGGCTTACATCCCAGGCAATATAATTTATCAATCAGCAGAGTAGAATCTTAAGCTGGTTATAAGAATATGATGGATTCATAAGGTTGATTATCTTGGTTGGGAGAAGTAATTCAGTGAGTAGTAGAAACTTGGACTTATCTGCAGAGGGAGGGGAATAAAATGTCAAAAAGCAGTACATGCACATTCCAGAGTACGCAATGCTTGGATGAAAATCACAGATTCTGCCGATGCTTTTAAGAAAACATCTCTCTTCCCACATCCTCATTAGTTTCAGAGATAACTCTGTGGGATTTATACCTTTTCTTCCAAACTAAAGGAAAAGAATTTTTTTTTTTTAGTTTCTAACTTGATTAATGCTAACAATGGAAAGTGTTGTCCAGGTAGTCCTGGACTTATGACCACTATTCTGTTGCTAAGCAAAACATGTGCTAGGTGACATTAACATTTTGCCCCCTTTTTCAACCTTTCTTGCTAAGTGAACCACTGCCGTTGTTAAGGTGGTAACACAGCTGCTAAGCGAATATGACTTTCCCCATTGAAGGTTGTAAAAGGTGATCACAAGATCCCGGGACACTGCAACCGTCATAAATATGAATCAGATGCCAAGCATCCAAACAAGGATCACATGACCCTGGGGATGCTGCAACAATTTCAACTGTGAAAAGCAGTCATGTCTCTTTTTTCAGTGTTGTTGTAACTTTGAATAGTCACTAAATGAACTGGTGTATGTCCAGGACTACGTACAGTATATAAGGACTGGCCTGATCAGCCACTGATCTCCTTTGTTTGTAGCATTTTTCCGTTATTTGTACGCTACCCAGAATCATCATGGAGCAGCTTTGAAATTTGATAAATAAGTGAGATTTATTGAAAGGGAAAATGAAAACAGTCAATTTATCTAGAATTATCATAAGGTTTGAAGCCAAAGAAAAGCGAAAGAAAAGAGCAACCTTCAGCAACCTTTCTATGATCATTAATAGATTATAATCCCTCTAGATTTGGGAGAGCTGTAAAGTCTACTCTAAGGAACAATTCTAAAATACTTCCAAAGTGCTCTTCAAAACATTAATTAGAAATAAAATTTATGGGTGTCCCTTTCTACCAGTAACTTAAATAGATTTTTCATTGTCCCATAAGTCTAACCAGGTTATCATGAGATTATAGTCAGAATTTTGATTTTCTTTTGATTGTTGTATTAATGTAGCATGTTACAAATTTAAGAAACAGAACTTATTTCAAGACACAATGATATTGGAAGCAAAACTGAAGCAACAAATTGCTTGAAGGCTTGAAAACTTCCAGCTGATGACCTGATCAATGCTGGTTAACGGGAGGGCTTTACTCTGTTGCTGTCAAGGCCATCTCTTCTTTTCTGGTGCCAATCAACTCTTTGCAAAAGGTTGGAGAGCTATTTTTAAGAGAAGAATCAGGCTGGATATTTGAAGAACGACTTGATACTCTTCCCCAAAGTCCTGGTGTAACTATTCTGCCATCCAAGAAAGACTATGATTGTTACTGTGTGTTCCTTATTTAAGATGCTGAGCTTGTTGATCAGAAAGTTCAGTGATTCGAATCTCTAGCACCATGTAATGGATTGAGCCCCCATTCATTGTCCCAGCTTCTGCCAACCTAGCAGTTTGAAAGCATGTAAAAATGCAAGTAGAAAAATAGGGACCACCTTTGGTGGGAAGGTAACAGTGTTCCATACACCTTCAGCTTTTAGTCATGCCACATGACCATGATGGATTCTTAATCAAAAAAGTGACTTAGAGATATAAGAGATAAAATCCATCAAGGAATTTAAAAACTGAGCCAAATTCACTTGATTTATACTAGAATTGGGCTCTGCCTGAAATTGAAGCACACAGGTGTTCATCTTAAAGAAGTCTAGTATAACTAGTATAATATTCACTACAGAGTGGCAAAATAGCCTTCAAAACACTCCAAAATCTAAATCATAGTATCCAAAGTTTAATGCTCCAATGTTTTGTATTGTGATGCTCATTACTTCCAGGCACCACCTTACTGTTTGAAGCCCACAGCCAACAAATCAAAGTAAACCCAAAGTTGAGAAACATCAAAATGGTAGAGGCTCATGAAGTTTGGAAAATTGAAAAGAGCAGGATCCATAACTCTGCAGTCTGCAATGGGGGAAGCTGCCTATGCCTCATAAAAAGTTATTTGAGCTATTTATTCAATCTACGTCTTCTGCTGTGATTTCAAATAGAAAAGGAAAACTTGAGATGGAGTCTTCTGTAAGTATGAAATTGCCTCCCAGTCTCAGAATTTTCAAATGCAATAAATGATAGTAGTTATTATTAACCTTTGTATGCCATTTCATTTTATTCTTCATATCAATATCCCCTCAAATGTTTTTTAACAAGCAAAATTTAAATGTTCTTCTTACTTATGGTGCAATGCAATATTTATTCAGATCACTAGGACAGGTAGATAGGAAGAGATGAGAGAGACAGAGAGGGAGGGATGGAGGGAGGGAGAAAAAGACATTTATTGGGGGGGGAAGAGATGTAAAGGTAAAATAGATAGATAGATAGATAGATAGATAGATAAATAGATAGATAGATAGATAGATAGATAGATAGATAGATAGATAGATAGATAGATAGATAGACAGACAGACAGACAGACAGACAGACAGACAGACAGACAGACAGACAGACAGACAGACAGATTGACAGATAGATGATAGACAGATGATGGATGGATGGATGGATGGATAGGCAGATGACAGACAGATAGATAGAGAGATGATAAACAGATGATAGATAGACTGACAAATGATAGACAGATGATAGAGATAGATAGGTAGGTAGGTAGATAGATAGATAGAGAGAGAGAGAGAGAGAGATAGAATGATAGAGAGAGAGAGAGATGTAGAGAGAGAGAGGTAGAGAGATGTAGAGGGATAGGTGGGTAGGTAGGTAGGTAGGTAGGTAGGTAGGTAGGTAGGTAGGTAGGTAGGTAGGTAATTAAGTAGATAGGGAGATAGGGATAGAGAGAACGAGAACGAGAGGGAGAGAGATGTAAACATAGATGGAGAGATACGTAGAGAGGTAGAGATATATTTCATACAGAAATGAAATATTGTCTCTCCCTTCCCCTTTTCCCTTTCCCTTGACTCTTGCTAACAGACTAGTGATTGAGCTGCAAATGTTATATTATCATTTGCAGGCATGAGATGGGGAGGTTTTGTCACATGCATCTGCGTACAACCTGCCATATCTTGACCTGGCATCTCCGACTTTATTCAGAGGATATCTGAATCCTTAAATGGCACCTGCCCCCCCCCCACACACACACACAAATGGGATGGGAACAGTTCCCCAAAGAAGAGGCTTTGCTTGAGCAGATAAGCATGGCAATGCTCATCTGCTCTTTAACTGGGAGGTGCCTTCCGTCACCTGGATCTGAAGAGGGCAGAACAGGGGGAGTGTCCTTTTGCAGGATTTTGTTTTTAAAAGTAAATGGCTCTGGCTTTCCCTTTACCCAAGGCTTTCAGGCTCAGGCAGCTTTGACTTCAGTGATACACGTAATATATTTTAATTTGAACCAAAAAAAGAAAAAAAGAATGTAAGAAACATGACTGGCTGCCAAAAAATAATACAAGGCTGTGTTTCTGAATTCCAGAATTAACAATTATTAACTAGCCAACAAAGAATATGATAGATAGAAAATGGGAGGTGATATGAAATTACCAAAAAAGCCACTGCAAAGAAACAAGATGTGGCTTAATTTATCTTCGTATAGTGAGAGTTTCTCATCTCCCATCTCACCTCCCCTTGGGATAATCTTAAAGTATAACATCCTGCAAAATCCAAACACCAAAATGAACTCAACTGAACAATGAAACACTGAACAGTGGGGGCACACTGGCTAGAGTGCAGTACTGCAGGCTACTTCTGCTGATCACTGCCTGACAGCAGTTTGGCAGATCAAATCTCACCAGGCTCAAGGTTGACTCAGCCTTCCATTCTTCTGAGGTGGGTAAATTGAGGACACAGATTGTTGGGGGAAATATGTTTACTCTGTAAACTGCTTAGAGAGGGCTGCAAAGCACTGTGAAGCCGCATAAAACTCTAAATGCTATTGCTATTTATTGCAACAATGAAGGTTCTTAAATTTCACCTCTCCTCGGCTCCATCTGCCCATTCCTAAGGGAGACACACCTCACAATTTGAGAAACTCTATTATGTATGCTCTCTGAGAAAATTCATCCTACCGGCTCCAGTGGTCTTAGCAATGCCGTAGCGGTGATGTGCCAGTGCCTGGAAGCCGTGCGGATCTGGATGGGAAGTAACGGACTCAGGCTCAACCCGACCAAGACCGAGTGGCTGTGGTTTCCGGCTGCCCGATTCAACCAGTTGATGCCATCTCTGGCCATAGGGGGCGAACATCTTGCCCCTGTGGATGGGGCACGCAACTTGGGTGTCCTCCTGGATACCCGGCTGTCCATGGAAGATCAAGTGACAGCCGTGGCCAGGACGGCGTTTTACCAGGTTCGCCTGGTACGCCAGTTGCGCCCCCTATTGGACCGGGATGCCCTTTGCACAGTCACTCATGCTCTCGTGACATCCCGACTGGACTATTGTAACTCTCTCTACATGGGGCTCCCCTTGAGGTGCACCCGGAGGCTTCAGTTGGTCCAGAATGCAGCCGCGCGAGCAATAATGGGAACCTCTAGGTTTACCCACGTAACACCGCTCTTGCGCGAGCTGCACTGGCTACCTGTCGTCTTTCGGGTGCGCTTCAAGGTGTTAGTCATCATCTTCAAAGCGCTCCATGGCTCGGGACCTAGCTATCTGCGGGATCGGATCCTGCCCCATACATCCTCACGGCCGATTCTCTCCCACAGAGAAGGACTTCTCCGGATGCCGTCCACTAGACTCTGTCAGCGGGCGACGCCCAGGGGAAGGGCCTTCTCTGTGGCGGGCCCAGCCCTCTGGAACGACCTTCCCCCCGACATTAGGACAACTACGGACCTCCGCTCCTTCCGTTTAAAATTAAAGACACATCTTTTTCGCCTGGCCGGCCTTGGGTAGTCTCTTTTAAGGTTAGGGGTTTTGGGGGTAGTTTTAGTTTATGGGTTTTTAGCGCAGGATTAATTTAATTCATTTTTAATTTTGTATTTTGTCTGTGGTTTTAATTGTATTTTTAAGTGCCTGTGCCCCACCTCGAGTCCCTTTGGGGAGAGAGAGCGGGATATAAAATTAAATTATTATTATTATTATTATTATTATTATTATTATTATTATTATTATTATTATTATTATTATTATTATTATTATTATTATTATTATTATTATTATTATTATTATTATTATGAAATCTATTCCAAAATGTCCTCTCTTCTTTGAGGGCAAAGAAGATTGTCTAACAAAACAAAACAAATATCTAACTCCAAATCCTCTGGAAGGGGACAATTATTGAAAATGTCATATACTGTACATCAGCTAGCCAACAGGCTAGTCATTGGTTCAGCAGCTAGTCTGTAAGTTCCTAGAGTCAATATTCATTACACTAGTATAAAGTTAATGTTCCCTTTGCACATAGGTGCTAGTCGTTTCTGACTCTAGGGGTCATCTCTGTTTAAAAGCCGAAGAGCCAACACTGTCCAAAGACATCTCCATGATCAAGTGGCTGGCATGACTAAATGCCAATGGCACACAGAACGCTATTACCGTCCCACAAAATGTGGCTCTTATTTTTCAACTTGCATTTTTACATGCTTTCGAACTGCTAAGTTGGTAGAAGCAGGGACAAGTAACGGGAGCTTACTCCCTTACGCGGCACTAGGGATTCAAACTGTCAAACTTGCAACCTTTCTGATCGACAAGCTCAACATCTTAGTCACTGAACCGCCATGTCCCTATACTCTCTAAGTAGTATAACTTAAATATTAGCTGAGATCCTTTTCTGAATAAAAAGCTATTTCCCCCCTCTCTCCCCTTCTTCTTTTTCCTATTCTTTCTCTGACTTCTTTCTTCCACTCCCTTCTCTCTTCTGTTGGTCCTCCCCCTCTTCCTCCTCCTCTTCCTCCATCATTAAATGTATAAGCCACCCATCTGACTATCCAAAGCAACTCTTCCGTAGTGACAGAATTATTCTACTGCGAAATGTTACTTTGCATGAGTGGGAGCTTCTAAGTGGCATGGGATTTATAAAATCCTGGATTATACGCTCTTATTTTCAAATTGTTGAAGATGCAGAAGAGTTTTTATGTACTCTCAAACTACATTATGATATATCATCCCATTCATTCTTAAAATATACTTATTCAAAACCTCAGAGAGAGAAGAAGCTGTCTAAAAATGGATGGGTTCTTTTTTTCCTGTTCTTTTCCCCTCTCCTCCCCATCTCATCCCACCCCTCTTCTTTAAATTGTTAATATATTCATACAGCCCCATTGCTTCACGTCATTCCTGATTCAACTGTGTATAGAAATAATATCACATCCTTTACAGCAATAAGATGAGCTGTCTTGTGAAGAACAACTACACTGGATTTTGTATTGTTTAATGCAACTCTGAAGACTTTACTGAGATTAGGATGCTGTCACAAACAGACTGAAAATGTAGGGGCTGCTGTCTAATTCTGAACTGACAGTTAATTGGTCCCTACACTTTGATAGCCCTTTCGTAGCTGGATGCAACAGAATGAAAGCCAACCACAGAGGAACTCATTTTTCCTTTATCATTCATTTCATTTTTATTTGTTTAGTAAGGAATAGCTTCTCTTCCTGTAAAGAATGTGCTGCGCTCTTTCCTAAAATTCTCACCTAATGAAACTTCATTTGCTAAAGTCATTGTTTTGTTTATTAGTTTCGGGTTATATCCGTGTTGGTCCCTAAATCCAATTCATCCAATCCATGAATAATGCTGGGAAGAAATTTCCCCAAAGTTATTAGAGAACTTCTCTTTTTTCTGCTAGCTCATGTGTTAAAGAAAGGATGAAAATGAGGAACTAATATTTGTGTCATCCTTCTGCTGACAATTCAGTATACACACAGGGTGGTATAATATTTTTTATGAAAAGAAAGAAAAATACTTACTTTGCCTTTATCACATCAAACCCATTTTCCCCCTTAAATTATCCAAGGTCAGTGTCCATAGAGAGCTAACCATTGTCTGTGATCTCTTGTTTAATTTTTCTCTAAATCCCATCCCAATAGGTTATGTACTGAAATATAATAACAGTAATTATTGTAATGGAAATTACTATAATTGCAATGCTTACCATTAACTTTATAATGCAACATTAAAAGCTGTAACATTCAACAGATGAATCACATACTAGGTAATATTTTCACTCCTAAATGTTGATTTAAATTGCTCTAACAGCATACCTCTCAGTGGGGCAGACAAAGATGTAGAAACAAATTGTTTGGGATCAGAACTGGTGGTAGATTCCTTTCCACTCATGCTTCAAATTACTGTTATGGCAACAAATGTTCATGTACTTTAGAGTACTTTAGAACACATACATGGGACATTGCTGAAAGCCGGCACTTTTAAAAAAATATATAGTTGCTTGAATATATGAGCCAGGTTCATATATTAGGTAAAGGTTCCCCTCGCCCATATGTGCTAGTTCTTCCTGACTCTAGGGGGCAACGCTCATTTCTGTTTCAAAACTGAAGAACCAGCGCTGTCCAAAGATGTCTCCGTGGTTATGTGGCTGGCATGACTAAATGCCAAAGGCACATGGAATGCTGTTACCTTCCCACCAAAGGTGGTTCCTATTTTTTCTATTTGCACTTTTACATATTTTTGAACTGCTAGATTGGCAGAAGCTGGGACAAGCAATGGGAGCTCACTCTGTTACATGACGCTAGGGATTCCAACTGCCGAACTGCTGGCCTTCTGATCGGCATGCTCAGCATCTTAGCCACTGAGATACCACCTCCCTAATTAATAAGTGTAACTAATATTACACTTAGCCAAAGACCAATGCGATGAAACCTTGATGTATTTAAGTTTGCATGCAACAAACCATATTTCCCTTACAATTTGCAACCTGTGTGGCAATACAACAAATTGCTAGGATGATACACTTCCATATTTAGCCGTCATTAAATAATAAACATTCCCTCTCTCCATTTTTCCATTAATTTGAGATTTCAACATATATCATATTATACTTGGACTACAAGGTAATAATCATCAAGCATGGTGAATGTTAACTTTCCTACTTTCATGCAGTACTTCAGGTGTAAAGTCTGACTCATCCCATCACATATGCATATATGCAGCAGACTCGGCTTTAACCACTAAGAAACCCATAATTACAGTCCTTGTCCTAAGCACCGGCATCTCGGATGAAGATGTTGTTTCGTGTTCTGTGGGGCCACATCCCTAAATTACGTGATTCTAAGCTGCATCAGTAAAATTAAGAGAACATGAAAAGGAGGAAGGAAGGATTAAGAGAAGGCAATTTACAATGGAAGAGTAAACAAAAAAAAACCTAAGGGTTTACAAACCAACCAATCAACGAAACAAAAATGTTTTCTTCTTGTCTTGTGATATCCCTCTAAAGAGAAATAGCTGATTTCCTGTGTTATCTATTCATGCAATGTCATTGCCCCATAAGGGTTTACTTCTGTGTGATTGTCAGGTCCTCTCAACAGACAAGAGACAAAATATAATCATCTCCTCCCTTGTCTAAGATACCACACTAGCTGTTAAAAACAGAGAAAAGAGGAGACAAGTGCAAAATAAGGGCACATTTCAGTTGTAAAACCTTTAAATTCATCATTTGGGGGATGGCAGCAACTACATCTTAAAAAGACACCCATTGGAGAATAAAGTTGATGCCACTTTTGCCCAAGGAACCTTGGTTTCACCTTTCTAGCATGGTGGATTTAATAAACTATGGTTGGAGAGCTTCTTCAGCAGACTAGGCCATAAATAGCCATGCACCATAATGCCCAGGTTCACAGAACAGGCTAAGCCAACATTGAACAAATGAGATTTTATTATTACAGTTACCTGATAAGTTGTTCCATGACTTTGGTGAATAAGTGGCTTCAATGGGTCACCTGTTCAGCATGAACATTGCAGGGTGGATACTGTTAATGGCATGGTGCTAATCAGCTGCAGGGTGTGCTGAACTATTTTGCTCTGTCAACAATCATATGTAAAGGATGGCCACCCAAAGTCACTCCTTTGAATGTTTTGACCCTGGAATGAAATGTCTACACACACTGCTCTTGTATTGAAAGTAAGCAAATTCTGTTCAGGTTTGGGATCTAGGAACTCAGATGGTTGATCGGTACCTTAATTAGAACTCAGAACTCTGACCATCCTTGAAGAACACCGCACCGTAGACTCCATGGCATATGCCTGCTTTAATAGACTGCCATTCCTAACATGAAATACTTAAGTATCATCTCCGTGGCCATTGGCTAATAGGTCCTTTTTTGTGTGTGTTCCTGACATATTGCTTGTTAGCACCTCATTAACACTTGCTGCTAGTGAAGAGGCTACCTTGGGGAATTCATTTCTATTGTGCACTCACCTGATGGAAAGCTAATTGCGTCACTGTGCAGTTGTTCCCATTAAAGCTGCTCAGCATCTGTGATTAATAAGGTACTAAAGCAATGAGGAAATGAACTCAGGGCTCCGAAGGGGCCACCTAGTCCCTTTAGGGCTGGTTTTCCAGACCAGGGCTTTCATTATAAGACCCTCCTGAGACAGAGACCTCTTTATGGAGCCAGCCTTCTGGAGTCTATCATGAAGTCTATGTTGAAATAGATTTTTGCATCTGTACATGGGAATGATAAGACCTTCCTTTGTGTTTCCACAATGGCCTTTTAGAGGTCAGCCAAGGCAGCAGCATCTCTCCTTCTCTCCATCTCAGCTGCCAAAAAAGGTACTCCTCAAATTATGATCACAACTGAGTCCAAAGTTTCTATTTCTAAGTTCAAGTTCAAGTTCAAGTTTATTACATTTATATACCGCCCTATCTCCCTGATGGGACTCAGGGCGGTGCACAGGAAATAATAAAAACAACAATAAATACAATAGAAATATTAAAAATAGATTAAATTTGAAACCCGTGCTAAAATTATCATTAAGAACCCTACTAAACTCACATTTAAAACTATACCAGGCCGGCCGCATGAAATAAGTGTGTTTTTAATGAGTAAGACTGTTAAGTGAATTTTGCCCCATTTTACAACTTTCCTTGCCGCTGCTGTTAAGGGAATCACTGTAGTAACATGGTTGTTAAGAGAATCTGGTTTCCCATTGACTTTGGTTGTCAGAAGGCCACAAAAGATGATAACATGACCCAGGAACACTGAAACTGTCATAAATATGAGTCACTTGCCAAGCATCTGAATTTTAATCATGTGAACTTGATGCTGCTATGGCCATAATGTGAAAAACACTAATAAGCCACCTTTTTCAGTGCCGTTGTAACTTTGAGCTGTCACTAAATGAACTGTTGTAAGTCAAAGGCTACCTGTACATTAGGTAGGTCCTTTTATTCCTTGATAAGATGGCAAACATCCCGGCTCTTTCATTTGATTGGTAGCAAATTTGAGAATTCCAATAGTGTAAATGTCAGAGAGGGAGCTGTCACGATGATGAGAATCTGTATGACTACAATTGTGTTGACAGATACATGACGCTTACTTATACTGCCATCTGCACACTTAATTTTGGAAGCAGTTGTGAACCAGTGTTGAACATGGTATGGCTTCTTTGCTGTAAATTGTACTAACAAGGTTAAACACTGCGATACAAAGCATATTGGTTCTGGATTTTAAAAATGTGTTAGTATTATTTTTTGATTGAGGCTATAAATATATTGAGTGATAAGTTGATGTTATTGCTTTCCTGACATTTCAACTGTTGTTAGCTTTTACATGTTAACCTTGATTGGGTTGGATGTGCCCTGGGGTAAAAAATATTCAGGGGTTATTTTGTTGTTTTGTTTTGCACCATACAAGAGCTAACCAGAAATCCTCTCTAACTCCACCTCCAGCTGTGACCAATTCTTCCGTCAAAGATTTCACTGTGGACAGAGATGTTGCAAGGAAGTTGAACAAAGAAATTGCCCCCACTTATCAAAAGAAGTGAAAGCATCTTCCTATCATCCCTTAGAATGGCTGAAGCCAGCGATGGGAGATTCTGGCTTCAGGAAGACCCACTGTGGCCACCAAGTAAAAGAACAAGAGAGGATGTTTATCAGGATAACCAATATCTGTATTGTTCCTTTGCTCCTTTCTGGAATAAGAACTAGAGGATCACTGGTATTCTTAAGGCTAGAGCAGTGGTAGTCAGCCTGGTCCCTACAGCCCACTAGTAGGCATTCCAGCTTTCATGGTGGGCGGTAGGGATTTTGTCCAATACTGAAGCACTTTCCTTTTTCTAATTTAATTGACTTTCCTACTTTATAAATCACCATTACTATGGAACCGGTGGGTGGTTAGAAAATTTTACTACTACCGTGTTTCCCTGAAAATAAGACAGGGTCTTTTTCGATTACACTTAAAATGGAGGCTTAAAAGTTAAATAAACTGGGGAAGCTCCCCTAGGCTTTTTTTTTTTTTTTTGGCTCTTTGGTGCATTTTAAGCCGGCTTAGCCTTATCTGATTTGGAACACTGTTTGCCCTTAGTCTTTAAGAGACCCTCTTGGCAAAGAAGTATAAATATAAAGTCTGTTTTGAACTGAAATGTCGACTCAACAGCCTTCAGAGCTGGAAAGGATCTTCGGAGCTTTGAATACAATTGGCGAAAAGTTAACCGGATTAACGGATCATGTGGCTAATTTGACATTGGAAGTTCAAAAAGCTAAAGAACAGATAAGTGAATTGAATGTTAGTTTTGTAAAGCAAAACGCGGAGGTGAAATTTATTAAAGATGAAATTGAACAAATTCATGCACACGACGCACAAATTGATCGTAAGATGGAAGGAATTTTTTATAAAAACCAGCAGCAAGATAAGAGAATTAGTCTTTTGGAGGAAGAAGCTAGAAAATTCAATATTGTTATACGTAATATTCCAGAAAATAGACCGGACGATTTGAAGCAGAGGGTGCTAAAATGGTTGAATGATTTTGGATTTGAATATACAGCAGCAAATTTAGTAAGTGTTTTTAGAATTGGTTATAAGAGGCAAGGTGGAGCGGTTAGAAATGTTTTAGTAAGATTTGCAAACCTTGGAGATAAACTAGAGGTTATGGCAAAAATAAGAGATCTGGAAGGTGTTCCTAAGTTTGAGGAGAAAGAGATTCAAGTTTTTCCGGATATTTCCAGGGAAGACAGAGCTTGGAGATATCATTTGAAACCAGTTACAAAGCTCTTGAGAGACAATGATATTAAGTACAATTGGAGGCCACTACAGCAACTTAAGTTTTTTTATAAAGGAAGGATGCATACTATTACTTCAGAAACAGATGTATTAAGATTAATTCGGGGGCTTGGGCTGATTGAGAAAGAGGAAGATTTGGTAGAAATTAAAGATTATATGCTTAAGACGGGTGGAGTACAAGAGGAATCCCCAATTTTGGAAGAAAGAGGTGCAACTGGCGGCCAGGATCCCAAGAGTTTAAAGAGAAAAGAAATTTCCCCGGCAGTCTCTGAGTATAAGAAAATTCGTGAAGATACTGAACGAACGCCAGACAAGATGGAGGATCTTAGTAAAAAGCAGGAAGCTGAGTCCGGGGTGAAGCCAGCCTTGTCTTCTTTTTTTGAAAGTGGAATTTAAAGAACAGCCCGAAGAGGTGATCCGACCATCGGCACGTCCCACTCCCCCGCACTCTTTATATAGAGGCGATATCTGATTGAGGATGTGGGGGATGAAGATTGCTTGTTATTTGTTGTGGTTGTTGTGTTTGATATTTGAGTTTTTTGCTTATGTTGTTTGTTATATATTGTTTGTGGAGTTTTATGTTTTTGTATGTCTTTTTTGTTTGGTGTTTGGTGTGCACATAAAGGAAGAGGAGGGGTCAGGCTTAAAAAAGTTACCGCTTAAATGCGGTTTATAAAAATAATGACATGGAACGTGAAAGGTACAGGCAATCATATAAAAAGGAAAAGATTGGAACTTAAATTTAAAAGGGATTCTCCAGATATATTATTTTTGCAGGAAACTCATCAAAAATCTGAGGATTTTAATAGAATGAATATTAAAGGTATGCAAATTTATGAAAAATCTTTTGGGACTTCCAAAGCTAGAGGAGTTGCGATATTGATATCAAATAGGGTACACTTCGAGAAAAAACAAGTAATTAGAGATGAGGAAGGCAGATATTTAATAATTACAGGGAATATTAACGAGCAAAAAGTGACATTGGTTAATTTATATTTACCGAATGAAAAACAAAAGGGATTTTTGGATAAAATTACTAAGATTTTGGAAATAGAAAGTGAAGGGAAAGTAATTGTGGCGGGAGATTTCAACCTAATTAGGGATAAAATTGATAGTAATAATCCTACCCGCTTTAGACAAACAAATAAAGGGGAAATTTTAAATAATTGGATGTTTCAAAACAGTGTGGCAGATGTTTGGAGAGAGTTGAAAGGCCCTGAAAGGGTGTATACATTTTGTTCTAAGGTATATAATACTTATTCAAGGATTGATTATATTTTTGTTTCTAAAGATTTGCTGAATAAAGTAGATAGAATAGATGTGGGAATTTTTAAGGATTCTGACCATGCAGAAGTCATGATGGAAATAGATTTTAATTTTGAGAAAAAGGAAAGAGGTTGGAGATATGATGAAAAATTGTATAAAAGGGAGGAGGATAAAATATGGATATTCCAAAAATGGAAGGAAAGTTGGGAATTGAATGATAATGAAGAGGTCAAATTTGAAATTGTTTGGGATACCATGAAAGCCATATTTAGAGGAGAAAGTATTAAATTGTCAAGCAGGAAATATAGAGAATACAAAGCAAAAATTGATCAGGATACAAGACAAATTAAGATATTGGAGAACCAATTCTCACTTACGAAAGATAAAAAATGTTTGGAGGAATTGACCTTATTAAAAACTAAATTGATAGAAGAAGATATTGAATTGGTTAAAAAAAATTTAAGATATTTGAATAGGGATTTTTTTGAATTTAGTAATAAAAATTCTAGGTTATTGGCAAAGACGGCGAAAAATAAAACTCAAAAGAGAGAAATTGGTTCTCTGATAGATGATAAAGGTATAAGGTGTTATAAGAGATTGGAGAAATGTGAAGTAGCTAGGAATTTTTTTCAAAAATTATACTTAAAGAAATCAATTGATTTAGAAAAATTGAAGAATCATCTTGGAAAATATGGTATGAAGATAGATCAAACATACAAAGACTTGATGGAAAGAGATATTACACAGGAGGAAATTAATGAAATAATACAAGAGTTAAAATTAGGGAAGACCCCAGGAGAAGATGGATTACCTGCTGAATTTTATAAAGATTTCAAGGAACTAATAGTACCAAAACTACAAAAATTATTCAATGGAATTTTACATGGTGGAGAAGTCCCGATGTCATGGAATAAGACAGTAATATCTATAATTCCTAAACCGGATAAAGATCTTGAGAGGATCGAGTCCTATCGACCTATTTCTTTAATCAACCAAGATGCTAAAATATTTACAGCTATTATAAGTAATAGATTAAATAGTTTTATAGATAAATATATAAGTTATAACCAAGTAGGGTTTGTTAAAGGTAGATATATGAGTGATATAATTAGAAGAGTATTGAATATTATAGATGTAGCAGAGAATAATGGAGATGAATTAGGTATAATATCGTTAGATATTTTTAAAGCTTTTGATTCTGTACAATGGGATACTATAAAAGTAATTATCGAGGCATTAGGCTTTGGTAATAAATTTATACATGTTATTTCAAAACTGTATCAAAAAAGCAGTGCAAAGGTAAAGGTGAATGGAATAATGACGGAAGAGATTAAATTGGAAGCAGGCACGAGACAAGGATGTCCCTTGTCTCCAACATTATTTTTGTTAGTTATGGAAATTTTGATTAAATTGATAGAAGCAGATGAAGAGTTGGAAGGTTATAAGGGATATAAGATAAATTTGTATGCGGATGACACTTTGATTATTTTGAAAGATATAGAGAGAGATTTAAAGAGGATAAATAAACATTTGATAGAATTTGAAGAAATGACAGGTTTAAAGGTAAATTGGTCAAAATCTGAATTACTAATGAATAAAGATGGTAAGGAGTGGGAGAGTATGCAAGAACAATTTGGGATAAGAGCTAAGAATACATTGAAATACTTGGGGATAACACTTTCACTTAAAGTTAGAGATTTAAAAAAAATTAATTATGAGGTGATGCTGAAGGAAGTAGAAAAAAAGATAGATAAATATAAAGAGATAAAGTTGTCTTGGTTTGGTAGAATTGCAATGTGTAAAATGATGTTATTACCAAAGTTTAACTTTTTATTTGAGATGCTACCATTAAATTTGACAGAGAAAGATATAGAAGAATATCAGAAGAAATTAGATAAATTTTGTAATGGTGGGAAAAGACCAAGATTAATGAAGAAATTGTGGTATCAAAATCAAAAAGAGGGTGGATTGGGAATTCCCAATCTACTTAATTATTATCGGGCATATAATATTAGAACTGTGATAAAAATACTTAAAGGTGGAGATGGTCATTGGGGAGATCTGGAGTTAAAAGATATTAAGAGATTTGGGTCTATATGGTTTTTAGATAGAGCAAAAACAAAAAAGACAATTAATAGTTATTGGTTAAAAGGGTTGAGTAAAACTTGGAATAAATTTGTTAAAAAATTGATTCCGGATATAACGTTTTTGGGAAAGACAACTGAAAGTTGGCCGATTAAAACCAATATAAGTCGGAACAAAGTAATTGAAGATGAAAATATAGGAAATATAGTAGATTGGTTAAGAGCCTTAGGAACTGAAAGTAGGAAGAAAAAAGTAATTCAAAAATTGGAGTTAAATTGGTTTGAAAAAATACAGGTAGAAAAATGGAATATGAAAGTAAGGGGAATATGTAACATAGATAGAAGTAAAACTAAGTTTGAAAGTTTAGTATCTCAAATTATTAAAGATGAAACCGGGTTAAAAGGACTCGTCAGTAAGATATACAGGATTATAAACTTTGATGGAAATCCACAAATGGTAATGAAAAAGAATTGGGAGGAAGATCTAAAGATTAAAATATTGGATTTGGATTGGAATGAGAATTGGAAGAGTCGGATTATGAGGACTTTATCTATAAGGATTAAAGAACATAATTTTAAGGTTGTTTGGAAATGGTACTGGACCCCACTAAGATTATCACTGATAGATAAAAAAATGAATGATAAATGTTGGAGATGTAATACGGAATTGGGAACTTATGAGCATATGTGGTATAAATGTGTGAAAATTAAAAAGTTTTGGCAGCAATTAGAAGGAACAATGTGTGAAATGATGAAAAGAATAATAATATTGAGACCAGAAACTATATTGTTATTGATAATTAATGAACCAGAGTTAACAAAACACGAGAAAGAACTGATTAGAATTATGATTATAATGGGTAGAATTGTAATAGCAAGATATTGGAAAATAGAGGTAAATATTAAAATAGAAGAATGGTATTGTGAAATGTGGAAATTAGCCTTAAATGATAAAATGACGTGTGATATTAAATTTAGAGAGGGGGTTTATAAAAATGATATCTTTTGGAAGACTTGGAAGCCATTTGTGGACTATGCACTTGGAACTTTGGACGTCTCGACGCCTGTACCGAGGGAACGTGGATTTTGGAGATCCTAAAGATAATAGACGACACTTGAAACCAACTCTTCCTTTTGTTTTGTACAGCACTGGGTGATATATTGTAAAAATAATAATAAAAAAAAAAAAAAAAAAAAAGAAAATAAGACAGGGTCTTATTTTCTTTTGACCCTCAAAATAAGCACTTGGCCTTATTTTGGGGAGGTCTTATTATTTTTGAGGTGCAGGAGGTGGCAAGCGTGGTCACTTCATAGCTACTGCTGCATTGCAATATTTTCGGGGAGGGCTTATTTTCAGGGGAGGGCTTATTTTAGCGCATGTGCTCAAAATCCCAATTGGGTTTATTATCTGGGGAGGTCTTATTTTCAGGGAAACAGAGATGCAAAAGTGGGTGGTAGGTATAAAAAGGTTGACTACCTCTGGGCTAGAGTTTTCATTCCTGGGGTGTACCCCAAGCTGGATCTACAGACCTATACTTACATTCATACCCAAGTAAGTTAACTTTGCACTTTATTCAATCCAGATTGCAAAAACAGTTTGAAGAAGTAAATGTATCAGTTGAAAAAAGAATGGTTCCTTTGCTTTGCTTGGGACAGATATAAACCTCTCAGGTTTGAAAAAAAGAAATGCCCCACTGATCCAAAAGGACCAATTCCATGGCTGATGATATTGAAGATCACAGAGAAGTCAGGAAGAGCAAGGATTGACGTGCTGCCTCCATCCCACTGAAGCCACAGGCCATCCTGAAAGGATGAGACATGCAGTTTCCATTCCATACCCAGGTCTGAAAGTTAACTGGAAAGGGTCCAGATAAGCCAGTGCTGCTGATTAGCTTTTATTATGTACAGTAGGAGTGTCAAACTCGTGACCCACATCATGTGTTGGCCATGCTGAAGCCCAGTTTAGCAAAGGGGTGAAAAGTCGCAATATGTCATGTGATGACGCTGTGACGATGCACATTTGACACAACTGATGTAGAACTTGGGAAAATTGGCTTATTGTCTCTCCAATTTGTTAAAATTCTGGTAAGGGCTGTTGTTTAAAAGATGCCAAACTTAACTCTTTTGTAACAGGAGACTTTATTTCTTCTAGGGATAAACAAGGATTTTTGCTGCCTAACATCAAGAGAGCTTTTCCTTGAGCCTATACGTGATGCAGTTTTATTTTCTATTGTTTATTGTTTTTAATATCCATACATTTCTATGTGTGGGAGCTGATGGAGTTATGGTTATGGTTATTTTGAGTGGCTTTACCTTCGCCATGGATGTTTTCATTTCTCTTCATAGAGCCTTGTAAGCAACCCAGAGTCACTGGATTAAGGCACAACTAGAATGTAATAAGCCAACATACATAGATTAGGCCAAACCCCACAAGTCTCACTTTACTGTTTCTAAGAATTCAACCCGTGGTTATAAGCTAGCATCTAGACCAGGCTTACATAATTTGATTCACTCTTTCACCTATAATGAGTAGGCAAATATTTCCTAAATGTGCATTGGACATCGGGCTGTGAATGGGTCAGTTGTTATCTCCAAATGGGGGACTCTTGCTGATCCATGCTTTTGCAAATGTTCTGCTTTAAGTGGTCCTTGTTATCTCTCCACATATATAACCCTGCCTTGGAAGTTGCATGTTGCTTTGGCCTTCACTGAATTCTCAACCTCTTGACTATGGCTACAGACAGCCACCGTGCTCTCACTGGGGCTAATAGAGTACAATTTGTCCATAGACAGCCACTTTCTCTACGTTCTGCCCATCTCTGACATTTGCTCTCTCTGCCAGACTATTTCTACTACCTCTAAATAATATTACTTGCTTCATTAGGACCACTGAATCCTAACAAGGCTGAGAACATTAAAGGGAGATTTCAACTTACCACCATTCTTTTAGTGACCATTCAAAGTTACAGAGGTACTGAAAAACAAGACTTGTAAAAATTTTTCACACTTACGAATGTTGCAGCCTTCCCACAATCACGGGATCAAAATTCAGATAGAAATAGCATTGGCCACTATGGGTAGCCAAGGGACAGCAAAAATTCTAGTTCTTTCCTGCCATTTAAGGTCATCCATACTGCTGCAGCATGGAAGTAGCCCTACAGAGAGATCTTTTAAAATTATTATTTTTTATTATTATTTTTTCTTTTATTCATTAAACATGAAACTCAGTCAAGTGAACATTTAAAGATGTGTCACAAGTACCACTGACTAGTGCTGATGGTTGATACGGGTTGCTGCCAGCATCCTAGGTATCAACCAAGTACCTTCTTAAGATGTATGATGTTCTAAGCAGCGCAGTTTTTTGCAGTTCCATTGGTGTTAATGCAGGAAGCTACAATTTCTTGAGGTGTTTTGTAAAATTTTTGGACATGGTACCAAGTGCTCCAAAGACAATGGGTATCACTATATTTTAATTTTGTTTTGTATTATTATTATTATTATTATTATTATTATTATTATTATTATTATTATTATTGTTGTTGTTGTTGTTGTTATTGTTATTGTTATTGTTGTTGTTGTTGTTGTTGTTGTTGTTATTATTATTATGTTACTACTACTACTACTACTACTACTACTACTACTACTACTACTACTATTTGGTTAACCTTTGGTGAGATTCACAGTCTTTGGAGCTGGTAGCTCAACAGCTCGAGTCCTAACCAAGGTCCTAGGAACTGTTAAGGTAACATCAGAGGATATAAGCTATTCCAAGTAGGGTGGTTTTTTGTAGAATCATAATGTTCAAATCTGATAAATTTTGAATTTACAAATAGCGAGGCAGCCCTTTAGGTATTTCTCCAAGGGCTCCAATAATTATCATCACCACCACCACCACCACCACCACCACCACCACCACCACCACCACCACCACCACCATCATCATCATCATCATCATCACATTTGAATGTTGAATCAGACTCCATTGAAACAAGTCATCATCAGACCTGGAATCTCAAACCTGAATCAAGCTGGACCATCTTTTAATCTCAAATTTCCAGTTCGAATTCAACCAGGGTTGATTCAAATAGACCTACCTTGCAATGCCAAATTATAGGTAGTCCTTGACTTACAACCGTTCTGTTTGAAATTATAACACTGAAAAAAATGATTTATGGCCATTGCAGCATCACCTTGGTCACATGATCAAAATTTGGACAACTGTGTGGCAAGAAAGGTTGTAAAAACTCACTGAGTTGTGCCCAATTTGATGACCTCTTTTGCCAAAGTTATTAACGTGACTCACTACAGTTATTAAGTGAATCACATACTCATGAAGCAAATCTGGCTCCCTACACTGATTTTTGTCATAAGTCAGCTGGGAAGATCACAAATGGTGATCACATGACTCTGGGAAGCCACAGTCATAAGAGTGAGGCCTGGTCATAAGTCACTTTTTTCAGTGCCCTTGTAACTTTGAACCATCGCTAAACATATGATTGTAAGCCAAGGGCTATTTTTACAATAATCTAAACTGCATTATGCAAAACATCTGGTGCAACATTAAGAAAATCACCTGCTTAGCAGAAAGCACTAAGAACTACAGTACTTGCGCTTTCTCCATTCATCTTTGTTCTTCTTTTGCCATTCTTCTCTATAAAGGGCCAAGGGTCTTGAACTGGGGAGTTTGACATTGGGACTCCAAGACCTTTCTTTCCTGCCAACTAGACAAAAGAAGACAAAAGTGCTGGTTTGATTTCAGCTGTGTTGCAGAATCCCTAAAGCAGATGACTCCAAGTGTTACTAAAGCATGTCTGGCAAGGACCAAGTAACTAAAAACAAAAAATCAGTCTCTGATCCTATAAATCTGCACCTAGTTGGCGATCTTCTCATGAACAATTTGTTACTCAGGATGAGATATCCTGGTGGATTCTTCCATTTCAGTGCAAGCAAAAAGAGCCACTTAGTACTCAAGTAACTGATTTGGAAATCTTTGCTTCTACTCTCTATGTTCCATAACGTCAAATTTCTCTTCACTTTTATTCCACTCTTTTTTCAAGCCCTTAACCTAACACAACAACTATATTCCCTGCTGTTGTTCCCATATCCACACCATTTTCTGTTCTGCCCCCACCAACAGACACAAGCTTGGCTGCTTGCCACTATCTCCCTTGACTGTGAGTCTTAATTTCTCGTAACAAAGACAAAGATTGTTCAGACGTGACTAACCAGAATTTACAAGACGTTTTGCCAATGTTGTTCCCTGCAAATGACTCCTCCTCACAGACCTCCTTATAAACTCTCTTGGGAGGGGCCATTCATTAACCAACTGAGTCCAATTCAGGGCCTCCGAGCTCGCTTCTTGCATAATTGTAGCCTCCTCTTCTCAGCCCTTTGCAATCTAGTATCAGGGACAAAGTGGCCCTGATCCTCCCCACTTCTCCAAGACCCAGGCACCTCTTGGTGGCCAACCAGGCTCTCTGCTTCCTCAAGGTCTCCCTCCTCCTCCAGAGCAGACTCATAGGACTTCTCACTAGAGGAGTCCATCAGCAGCTCATCCGGAGCCGGCTGGGCCACAACAATTTTCCCTGTCTGATTTCCCTCAAAATTTCTTCAGCGTTTTTATTCTCAACAATCCTTGGCAATACATCTCTTTAATTTCTGCAAACGTTTCCTCATTTATGTTTCCTCCACTATAACCATTTTATAAAAATTGATTACTTATATATACCAGAAATCAGGCCCCGTAGAGAGTTTATTTTATACAAATAGTCTTCGATTTACCACCACAATTCATCTTATAATTTCCATTGCTAATCTAAGCAAGACAGTTGTTAAGTGGGTTTTATCTCATTTTACGAACTTTCTTGCCACAGTTGTTAAATGAATCACTGTAGTTGTTAAGCTAGTTAACTTAGTTAACACAATTATTAAGTGAATCTGAATTTCCCATTGACTTTGCTTGTCAGAAGGTCGCAAAAGGTGATCACATCAATTTGGGACATTGCAACCGTCATAAATACATGCCATTTGCCAAGCATCTGAATTTTGATCACATGACCAGGGGAATGCTGGAACGATCAGAAGTATGAAATATTGTCATAGTTCACTTTTTTTCAGTGGCATTGTAATTTTGAACGCTCACTAAACAAATGGTTGTAAGTTGAGAACTATCTATACCTACAACTACAACAATATTATAATAACCTTGACTTCTATCATTTGTTTAGTGATTGTTTGAAGTTATAATGTTGCTGAAAAAAGTGACTTACAAGCAGTTCTTGCATGTATGAGCATAGCAGTTTCCCTATAGTCACATGATCACAATCCAAGCACTTGGCAACTAGATCGCACTTGCCACAGTTGCAGTGAACTGCAATCATATGATTGTGTTTTGTGCTAGTTCCCAGCTAGTTTCTGGCAAGCAAAGTCAATTGGGAAGCAATGGAGCTGGCAAGTCTTAGTCATGGGATGAGTTGCTTCACAACTGCGATGAACAAAGTTGTAAAATTGGGTGTAGTCACTTAACAACTGCGCAGTGTAAGGACAAATTTTACAGTCTCTATTGTATTTATAAGTCAAGGACTACTTGTATGTATGTGTACACGCAAAAACACTTTCATTCATGTCCTGCTTAAATTATTACATCATCTTTACGTCCTTCTCAGGCCATTATCTTACTCTTTCTGAAAACTGAATTAGAGCTTTAGATTGAGTCTTATTTAAGAGATTTCTGTTCTACCATGCCCATATATAATACCATGTAATGTACTATAACAATGCAAATACTTCCTTGGTCCAGACTGACTTCTGCTGATTGCACCCATGCCTTACTGAAATGGTTCATCATACAGTAAGTTTTTCCCAGAATCTTCCTACTTCTTCAGCCAGCCATCCGTTCTGGAATTCCCAAGTTCTCCATAAAATATTTCAAGGACTGATTCTATGATTATCCAGAATCAGCTAAATGCTGCGGCAACTGAGCTGTTCCATCGTATTTTCCTAGCCTTCTGTTCTCTCTGGCCTCCCACACTTCAATTAAATAGCAATGGAAGACATCATTAGGGAACTTCTCTCATTAGGCTTTTTCAAATCAAGATGCATGGGTAGTCCTGAGTGATTCAGAAATGTATAATGGTAATCATAATAAGGTCACCTCTGCCATCTTTCAACGCTAAAGAAAGCTCCAGAATACCACTAGAAAAATGTTTAAAATATTACATATCTTCTTGAGAACAAGGAAGCAAAAAAACAACAACCAAGGATTGTTTTGGGTTTTTTTTGGAAATTTGAAAGACAGCTGTAGATGGTACATTAAAAAGAATATATTTTAAAGTGAAGCACGCTGTGACAAAACATTGCATTAATTCCATGCCAGATTCCATGTTATGAACACCTGAATACTGTGTCCTGAATGCAAACCTCAAATGCACATGCACGCACCTAATCACACAATGCATTTACCCTAATCTAAACCAGGGGTCCCCAACCTTTGCAACTTTAAGTCTGAAGGACTTCAGCTCCCAGACTTCTCCAGCCAGCAAAGCTGGCTGGAGAATTATGGGAGCTGAAGTCCTTCAGACTTAAAGTTGCAAAGGTTGGGGACCCCTGATCTAAACTACTGGCCCCCCACCTTTCTGGCTTGGCAGGTGGGGGAGAGGGGATAGTTCTGCACAAGGGGCAGGTGCTTGCTGCTTCTACAAATGGAGCTTCCTGTGAGAGTGTGATTGCATGCCACTAGGGCAAATGGAGCTGCGTGCAGGCACACACTTGCCCGCTACTTGAATAGCTCAGTTCCAAACACAGCACGGTGGAGCAGCAGGCCAGGGGTTGGGGACCCCTGATCTAAATAATTGGATTTTCTATGCAACATTTGTAATCACACTTCAGATAGCATAATGCTTAAATTCCTCCTTCAGGATCTTTAGAAGATGATTAAGGATATTTTCATTTAACTGGGCCTTCAATCATATTCAAACATTATTGGAATATGTCTTAGAGCATAGTCGCTTTATTTCTAAATAACCATTACAACCCTTCCTTCCTTCTTTCCTTCCTTCCTTCCTTCCTTCCTTCCTTTACTTGTTCCCTTCCTTCCTTACTTACGTACTTACTTACTTAATTTCCATAGCCACCCACCTCAAGCAATGACTCTAGATGACTTACAGTTCCAACAGCATAAAACAATAAAACATTTTAAAAACAATAAAACTAATAAAAACATCCAAAATAAATGTCTGTGGAGATTCCCAGTCATCCAGTTGTCTCAATGGTGCTTTTTCAAAAGGCAACTGGACTGTTTTTTCCTTGAGGAAGAAGGAAATTGATGAAGCTTCTTGGATAAGAAGCAAAATGTCTTCCTAAACGGAAAAAAACCCAGTTCAGTTGCCTTTTGAAAAAGCGTCTTAGAGATCCAAAACAAATATACAGAGCAGCCAAGATACTTCACCAGTTACAGTAATACTTATTTAACAATTCATTTATAATTTTATTATTTTCCTTACATTTTAATATGTTCATTGCCTTGGCTTCCTGGTCTTTTATTAGCAGCGAGATTCCTATTCTTTTCCTTTTTTCTATTAGTGTCTTGTTATTTCTTGCATATAGTCAATTACCTCTCTAAATCAGAACTCTTAATAATATTGATACTGTTTACATATGTGCTTTTAAAATCTCAATTTATTCCTGTCTCTACTGGTTTACATATAAGAAACTCCTTAGAACTGAGCTATATTCAGATTTTGGATTCTGACAACAAATTTAATACTGAAAATTCATTTAACATGTGATTAAATGAAAATTCCTTTAAAAATAACAAACGTTCTTTAAAAGACTGACATGATATTTCTTTGTATGCAGGAGCTAAATGAATTTTTGTTTCTAAATTTCAGGTCCTGTGAAAAGATTTCTTTCTAGTATTTTGAGTACATTTTCTGTTAGATTCCAGGGCCACCTGTGGCTCCATAGTTTAATCATGAATTGCCTGAATCAATGAAAGCATACGTATAGCTTTAGTTATTGCAGTTATGTTTTGCAGCAGAATGGAATTAAACCATGAGCTGCTTTAATTGCAAAAGAGACCATCATTAAAACCTTCAGTTAAAATTATAGGCTAAAAAAACTTTAATTGATTCCTTAGTTTCTGACCAATCAAAGCTGTCCTTTAATATGATTTTTCTCTTTTCATGCCAGAGAATGTATGATTTGCCACCAATCCCAGAGATTTCTAACCATCCCATGAGAATTTATTCAACAGTGTAACATATCCCACAATATCAAGAACTGATTTGCAGTTTTCAATTTGTAATTCAATTTGTGCTAAATTCTTAGCTTTTGCATCAGTTATGTCATGCTTCTATTTGGGTGTGATGCTCTTTTCATATACATATTTCTGGGGATTAATAATCCTATGATTAAAAAAAGTCTGTGTGGATGTGGCAATATTACATTGGTCTTGTTTGTAATGATGATGTTTTAAATAAATAAAACACCACACAAGTATAATGCAAGGGAATAAATAAAGCAATAAAGCATAAAATACACACAAACAAATTAAGCAAAATATCAATAAAACATTGAAATAAATTAAAACCAAATTGGGTTTAATCTACAGCCCAGTTTAAAGGATTAAAATTTCCACTTGATGTCTTATATTGATTGGATGGAAATAGATAGATAGATAGATAGATAGATAGATAGATAGATAGATAGATAGATAGATAGATAGATAATTGCTTTCACAACTTCCTGTTAGGGCCCCATTAAGGGAGGGGACATACTGTTTCCTTCTCTGCCATTCGGCTCATCACCAGAGACCATCTAGACAGAGAACCATGAGTTCCGTTGTGTAAATTTTTTTTTTTAGATATGTGTGTTAGTTTTTATGAGCTGATCAATAAATTTAAATTTGAGAGACCAAGATAGATCTATTTCGAGCTTATTAGCTCTCATCATATACACACACACACACACACACACACACACACACACAGTATATACACAATACATAAATACATTTTATACATGCCTAATATATTAGGCATTAATGTACCTTTTCTACACCTTATACACATTTGTGATACAAAATTATTGTGAATCTTTAGACTTCAATTGTATGTTAATGCAATCAAACACTTCTGCTGCATCAATAGCTGTTAAAAATGGTACTCAAAAGTTCAGTGGTGCATTACATTGCAGCTGATAGTCTAAGACTGAGCGAATCGTTGTGTCCCAAATTCAGTTTTCTGACTGTAAAAACAGGCAGAGTTGATATTTCTGAACATACCTGGAGGCTAACAAAAAGATGGAAAAGAAAATATAAACCAGTTACATGCTGAATAAGCTGTATTTAGGAATGGTTAATATCTCTTTCAGAAAAGGTGGAAATGAAAAAAAGAAAATATCCTCAAAGTAGTTAGAAGAAGAAAATGTATATACACAATCCACACAATCTATATATAGTTCTAATTAAAATAACATGTAGTATTTCTGATTTAGTACTTTTTAGCAAAAGCATATTTTTCTACTCTGTAGAATAGGAGAAATAGGAGACTTGAAAAGAAATTTGATATATTAAAGAGACATAGTTGGATTAAATACAGTACTTGTTGACTGGACAGGTCTGACAATGCATAGAACCTATCAGTATGAATTATAAGGAAGTGACTACTGCACTCCACACCCCAAGTGCTGGTCTTTATTGAATGGGATCAGTGGAATAGATAAAGAGCTTCCTTCTTTACTTCCATTTTTGTTTGCACAAGTTGGCTTTTGTCTCATGCTGTCTGACAAATTGTGTGCTTATTTAATGATGGAATCATGTATTTCTCGCATAGTCACAAAATAAAGACATTGATTTATTGTTCCTTGTAAAATGTTAAAATCTGACCTAGTTTCTTTTATTTGGTTTGAAGACAAAATGTAGAGAAATTTGTGTAGGTTTCTAACTTCCATTAAGGGCAATATTTTCAGACTGAGGTAGGTGGGTAGGTGGGTGGGTGGGTGGGTGGGTGGGTGGGTGGGTGGGTGTGTAGGTAGGTAGGTAGGTAGGTAGGTAGGTAGGTAGGTAGGTAGATAGATAGATAGATAGATAGATAGATAGATAGATAGATAGATAGATAGATAGATAGATAGATAGATAGATAGATAGATCTCACTTGATCAAGAGCTAGTGATGCTAAGACACTAACGTGGAAAAGAGGCATTCAATTCATTGATTTATTAAAGCAGTAACAAGGAACCCCTAGCCACTTTTAAGGGTGTTTCATTCTTTACAAGCAGTTCTCTCCCTTTTATAGGTATAACAAAAGAACGGAGGAAGGAGGAAGAATTGTTGTTCCGTGCCAAGTAAACAAATAAACATGAACAACAAAGGTCTCCAGAGATGAAGGCTGTTTCTGTTAATCAAACTACACCATATAGTCATGGTACGTGGATGGGTTGGCAGCCGATGAAACCCGAATACAAGCCAAACGTTCAGAGATTTTTCTAATTAACCTAGCCGAAAACTGAGTTATCCAGACAAATGATGATCGGGTTAAAAGGGAAGCTTTCCGGATTTCAGCTCCGGCTTCGATCCGCAGTCCGTTCCGATGTTGGCTCGAGGTTGCTCCGTCCTTCTCGCTACTTCAGTACGCTGGACAGCGAGTGGATTGTCTTGTCCCGCCCCCTTCGCTCATCTGTCACAGATCTCGCCGCGCCCGCGGTTTTTCAGACGCCTGTCAGAAGACTGGGCGGGACGGGGAGCCAATCCCGCGGCCTTTTCGTCCTGTCTCTCACCGCCTTTCCCCGCGCCTTCCCCAATGAGAAGACGACGGAGGCGGGAGGAAGACTTGGTCATCCCACCTCCCTTGTTAAGGCTTCTGGTACTGTATGAGACCGTAGCTCAGTGCGGGGTGGGAGGGGGGGAAGCGCACCCAGACGGGCGAACCAACACACGCGCTTGTCAAAGGAGCGAGCGAAGAGGGAGGCGGCGGCGGCGGGGCGGCGGCGGCGGCGGGGTGCGCTGTCCAAGGTCCTGAAGCAGCGGCGCACCCGCGACCGCCACCAGGCACATGGGGAAGTGAGCCCGTCCCAACTACAAGCACAGAAGGGCAAGAGACGAATCGAAGCCAACAAAGCCTTTAGTGAGCGAGTTCCCTTTCCTTGCGCTACCTTGGGCGGGCAGCCGGTCCAAAGTGTAGGCGAAGCCAGCATGGAGCAAGAGAAATATTTACCCGAGCTGATGGCTGAGAAGGATAGCTTAGACTCGTCCTTTGTTCATGCAATGCGCCTTTTGGCGGAAGGTAAGTCTTGGCTTTCCTCTCTTCGAGTCTGGCGGATTTTTGTTGGCGGATTGCTTGTTGCCATCCCCTCTGCCGAGGTTCCCTGTTGCCACCGCTGCTGCGTTCTGCGATTCGGTGCGGGCTACACCGAGATGGGTTAAGGGCATAGAAA
The DNA here is from genome assembly GCA_039707465.1 of Rhabdophis nuchalis. Taxonomy (NCBI): domain Eukaryota; kingdom Metazoa; phylum Chordata; class Lepidosauria; order Squamata; family Natricidae; genus Rhabdophis; species Rhabdophis nuchalis. The sequence goes on along the minus strand of CM077643.1, from coordinate 267,988,851 downwards.
CAGGCAGATCTATTCCCCGTTAGGAAGGGAAAAGGAGAGCGCAGCTCGCTCGCTCGCTCTCTGTCTCTCTGGCATTCTTTCGGATCTACGCACAGGCAGAGAGGTTGCAGAGGCAGAGTCGGCTGAAACGGAAGGACTGATTGCTTTAGAAATTGCAGGGCACCAGCAAGTCAGAAAGTGCAGGAGGGAAGAGACCCGGGGAGTTCTGCCTTTTTGTGTGGCATCAGCGCACTGCTTTAGTTCTGACACTACTAAGGTCACCAGAATAGAAACCTGAGCAGGGAGGGATGCTGGATTTTGGCAGCATTTTGTCAAGTACAAGGCTAAGCAGAGCTGCTGACAGATTTCCGGAGAAACACTGTACAATAAACCGGGAATTTAAGTGTCCACAGCAGAGCCCTGGAAGAACCCTCGTTCCTTTTGTAGATTAATCAGCAACAATTAGGCATTTTGTGAAACGTGGCCGTGCCGATAGCAAGAGACATAGCTCTCAACGAACGTAGCCTTGCAGTCGTCTTTTGCAGATTTTTGGATCGACTTTCAAATATATTCTGCTAGGTCATGAATTAAAGCTTTGCATTTCAGGACGTGATGTTGCAACTTATTAAAGAATGTCAGGATGGCAAGCAAGTGTAATAATTACTTTGTTTTCCTCATGGATTTATTTAATCATTTTACATTAATGATGGATTTTCCCCCTTTATTAAAGAAACTACTAGGGTCAGGGTCAGACCTGAGTTGACAGGTGATGTTTTCACAGAAATGTACTTACACTAAGACAAAGGCAACAACCTCATTAAAGATGAATATCATGGTTTGAAAATAAAACATAACAAAATTCATTGCCATGGTTAGTTTTATATAGGAAAAGAGGGATTGTTACGGCATTTATAATTTTGCAAAACTTTAATTTTACTTTACTTCTGTTTGGATTTGTTAACTTTAACGATTATATTCTTACTTTCACCCTATCCTTATGGAATATAAAATGGAGATCGATTTCAGAAATATTTCCTGAATATTTCACTGGATAGTAGCTAATTAAAACTCTGTATAATGGTATAATTTTATTTTGAAATTTGAGATATAGAACCATTAATATTTTTTAAAAAATCTTCTTTGAACTTTTTGCCTAAGCATGAGTGCCATACAATTAAGTTTGCATAATCTACTAATAATTCTTTCCTTGTACATTAAGAATGATTATTTATTCTGTTTTGGGAACAGTGTCCTAATATTATTATTAAATTTATTTGCCACTCATCGTTTGAGGCAACTCTGAGCATCTATTACCGGAAAGGAATTCAGACAGTCACAGATGATATTGGTCAGTTGGTCATCTGAAAAACTATGATCAGATGTTCAAAAGTAAATAACTACTCACTTTTTTAAAAAAAATGTTCATATATGGACAAGCAAATATATTGCTTCAGTTGATTCGTTTTACAATTCCTTTGCCTTAAATATATTGTTTGGCTGTCATTAAGCACATTATGTTAGCTCACAAATCATCAGGTCTTCTTAAATTATACATCTATAGGAGTCAGATTTACCAAAGTGTGCCTTTATAGAGGATTTTTCTTTTAAAGCCCTGCAATCAATAAAATGTGTTTGTTTCCCTCCAATATTTTGTAGATGTAATTTGAACCTTTCCCAGCAGGGGGAAGTATCTACTGAGACACAATGTGAATCTCAAGAGAAGTGAAGAGAGAGGGGGGGGGGGCAGTGAAAAATGTAAGGAATTAAAATATACAAGTAATTCAATACTAGAAATAACAGGAAGGCCATGAAAGTAAGTTCTCATGTGACTGTCCTCTTAAAGGCTAGAGTTTCACTCTGAATGAATTAGAAGCTTTAATAAATTAATACCATACTATTTTTGCCCCCCCCTCAAGTGTAACTGTAGGTGAGCATATGTGAATATTAAAAAGAGACTAAGGTGAGCTGCCTCTGAAAGCCAGAGTGAATGCTAATGTGGGATTCACACCAGCTATCTGGCAACATCCTTCAAAACACCATCTGTCTAGGTTTCTGGAGTTCTGTAGGTTTCTACAGAACAAATGACAATCGGTGCAAACTTTCATTAAAGTGAGCATACAAAGAGCAGTATGAAATAGAGATACTGCAATGAAAATTACTCTGGTTGCAAACTGTTCTTTGGAAAGCAGATTATTTCTTTTAAAGTACCATTCATTTACTGTCTGTCTAGCAATTATATCAGCTCTAAAAATGACACCTCTTAATATAATTGTTGTATTGATATTGATTATTTGCTGTTATTGGTTGATAGACAGAAGAAGTAGGGCTTTAACTGAAACTTCTTGCTGTAATGTGTTTGATTAAACTTTTCAAGAAAGTCCTCCTTGTTTTCAAGATTTAGCATTTGCTTCAGTTTAAAAAAAAAAATTTGTCTTACTTCTTAATGCTTAGAAGTGAAAGTCAGACTGGATTATACTGAATTCTTAAGGAAATAAATCTTGGAATAAAGGGGAGAGAGAGGGGGAATAACTTTTTCAATACTATAGTTTCCTAAGGCTTCCAAATTTTGGAAGATATACTTTATCTTTTATGAATTGCATGGAATTAAATGTTAGTGATTAGATTTGCATAAAAACCTATAAAATGTATTTGGCTGTCACTAAGGTAGCATCAACATTTATGTAAATAAAGTTCAGAGTATTTCAGCAGGTAGCCTGTTACGTTAATTATCATTCCTTTGGTGCCATAAAACCCTTCAGCATTCTCTCACATCCATCATAGTTTCACAAGTTTTGAGATTTTCTTGTGTCTGACATATTGTAGGTATACATTGAAATAAAATCTAAGGTAAACTACTAAGCTTATAAACCAGTACATTTCCCCTTGCACAATTCCCATTGAACTCATTGGACAAGCTTCCGAATAACCGCACATTTAATTGAGCAATCATAACAATAAAAAGTAGACATGGGAAATAATATGCCTATTCTAATTCTATGACCAAAATGCCATAGGTCCTTAATGAAAGAATCAGCAGTATTCTGAGTGTTAATGATGCAGACTGCTACACATCCTATTGAGAAAAGATCAAATGACTTGGTTGATGTATTTTTGAATAAAGAAGGTTGGAGTTTGAACATTGTTGTGATTCACAAAGAGCAAGCTCCATGTCATCTTTCATCTACTGGATAGGCTCTTGTTTAATATCCTGATAACAAAAGCAGTCCCTCCCAAGTCTCCAATTAGAAACCTAGTAGTGTCACTATTGTCCAATCACAGTTGAGCAGAAGTAATAAAATATCCAGAGGTTCTAAATTCCACTCTAAAAGAACTCCTCCAGCTGATTAAGCTGCCTTGTGCAATTTTAAAGTGGCCCTTTTAAAGTTCATTGTTTAACACAATTAATGTACAACCTTTCCACCTGGCAGGTTAAGAGATTATTCAGCCAAGTAGCTTCCAATAGCTATAACAAGTCTGAAGTATCTAGCAATATTTAAATGTCTTTCTTTATGTGCAATATTTTATTATTATAGCGCTTAGGGATACTAATCAAAGGCCAGCTTTTTTTTTTTTTTGTGCTTTAGAAACATGCCTGGTATCGCACAAAAGAGGTGGGATAAAAGGGGGAGGAACTAATCTGAGAATTGAATGGAATGGAAAATGTGTTTGGGGATTCATTAAAATGTGTGGTTAATGTAGGACAGTGGTGGTTTAATTAACTGTATTTTTATTGTGTGGGCTTTTTTGTCTGACGAATCTCTTTAAGGAAGGAAGGTGAAATGCAAAATTGTGGGAGAGGTGTGGGAATCTTGGGGTTTCCTATGCCCACTGTTGGATTGTGATTTTTTTTCTGAATTTGGAGGGTGAAAAAGGCTGAATAGTGATGAAGAAAATATTTTCAAATCCATCCTCCCAACAAACAATCTACTCTTTGCCATGTGTTTTTCTTTGAAGGAATATCACACATATTTACAGAAACATGCATGTAGGTAGTTTTTGACTTGCAATCATTTGTTTAGTGACTGAAGTTACAACAGCACTGAAAAAAGTGACTTATGACCTTTTTTTACACTTACAACTGTTGCAGCGCCCCCATGGTCACGTGATCAAAAATCAGATGCTTGGCAACCAGTATATACTGCATATTTATGATGGTGGCCATGTCCAAGGGTCATGTGATCACTTTTTCCAATCTTCTGACCAGTAAAGTCAATGGGAAATCCAGATTCACTTTACAGCTGTTATGTGTAACTTGACAACTGTAGCCGTTTGCTTAACAATTGTGACAAGAAAGTTTGTAAAATAGGACAATACTCACTTAACTGTCTCAGTTAGCAATAGACATTTTGGGACATTTTGGGCTCAATTGTGGATTACCTATATATGAATATATATTGTAGATATATATATATATATATGAAGTGGATATATTGTTACAGCTTCCTGTTAGGCCTATTAAGGGAGGAGACAAACTTGTCATCCTTCTCTGTCCTTCGACTCAACCTAGAGACCATCCAGACAGAGACCTATTAAATTGCTGCTGTCTTTTTAGATATGTGTTAAATTTCTTTTAAGGGATGATTAGTAATAATTAATTAAGAGACCAGGATGGATCCATTTTGGGCTCCTTAGCCCTCGTCAGCTGGCCATACTTCCCTACAGGGATTTGAACTGGTGCTCTCCAGCATTCGAAGCAGGCTTCTCTATGCCTTGAGCTAACCAGTTTCCCTGATTACATCATCCTTTCTACAGGACTTTATTGATGAAGTGGATATATTGTTACAGCTTCCTGTTAGGCCTATTAAGGGAGGAGACAAACTTGTCATCCTTCTCTGTCCTTCGACTCAACCTAGAGACCATCCAGACAGAGACCTATTAAATTGCTGCTGTCTTTTTAGATATGTGTTAAATTTCTTTTAAGAGATGATTAGTAATAATTAATTAAGAGACCAGGATGGATCCATTTCGGGCTCCTTAGCCCTCGTCAGCTGGCCATACTTCCCTACAGGGATTTGAACTGGTGCTCTCCAGCATTCGAAGCAGGCTTCTCTATGCCTTGAGCTAACCAGTTTCCCTGATTACATCATCCTTTCTACAGGACTTTATTGATGAAGTGGATATATTGTTACAGCTTCCTGTTAGGCCTATTAAGGGAGGAGACAAACTTGTCATCCTTCTCTGTCCTTCGACTCAACCTAGAGACCATCCAGACAGAGACCTATTAAATTGCTGCTGTCTTTTTAGATATGTGTTAAATTTCTTTTAAGGGATGATTAGTAATAATTAATTAAGAGACCAGGATGGATCCATTTCGGGCTCCTTAGCCCTCGTCAGCTGGCCATACTTCCCTACAGGGATTTGAACTGGTGCTCTCCAGCATTCGAAGCAGGCTTCTCTATGCCTTGAGCTAACCAGTTTCCCTGATTACATCATCCTTTCTACAGGACTTTATTGATGAAGTGGATATATTGTTATATATATTGTAATCAGGGAATTTAATTTATTGATCAGCTCATAAAACTAACACACACACACACACACACACACACACACACACACACACACACACACACACACACACACATATATATATATATATATATATATATATATATATATTGCTGGCATTGCTGGCTTCGGGGATTTTCCTGTGTATATAGCATGGAGATGTTATTGCAACGTTTCGGCAAGATCTCACTTGCCATCATCAGGCAGGCTTTTGTTTCGCCAAGATCTCACCTGCCTGATGATGGCAAGTGAGATCTTGCTGAAAGGTTGCAATAACATCTCCATGCTATATACACGGGAAAATCCCCGAAGCCAGCAATGCCAGCATACCTACACCCGTGAAAATCTACGAAAATATATATATATATCATCATATATATACATACGTATATATATACATATATATATACATCATATATATACATACATATATATACATCTTATATATACATCAGCTTAGACAGGGTATATTAGTATAGGTAATTGTTTCACAACAATCTGTTATTATTAGGTCCCAATTAAGGGAGGAGACATACTGTTTCCCTTACTGCCTATCAGCTCATCACTAGAGACCATCCAGACAGCAAGCCACGAATTACGTTGTATAATATTTTAGATATGTGTGTTAGTTTTATGAGCTGATCAATAAATTAAATTAGAGAGAGACCAGGATAGATCTATTTCGAGCTTATTAGCTCTCATCAGCTGGCCATACCCCTTACTGGGATTCGAACCAGGGCTTTGTTGCATGCTAAGCAAGTAGCCTTGCACTGTAGCCAAGCCGGTTCTCCTTATTGCATCAGCTTAGACAGGGTATATTAGTATAGGTAATTGTTTCACAACAACCTGTTATTATTAGGCCCCAATTAAGGGAGGAGACATACTGTTTCCCTTACTGCCTATCGGCTCATCACTAGAGACCATCCAGACAGCAAGCCAAGAATTACGTTGTACGTAATTACGTTAGATTTTTAAGGGCTGAAAATAAAGAGGCCAGGATGGATCCATTTCAGGCTTATTAGCCTTCTTCAGCTGGCCATACTCCTTCTACTGGGATTTGAACCGGTGCTTTCCAGCATTTGAGGCAAGGCTCTCTATGCCTTGAGCTATCCGGTATCCCTGATACATCAGCCAATTTACAGGACTCTTAAATGAGAGAATATTATCACTTAAAAATCTAACACATATCTAAAAAATGTCACACAGCAGTAATCTATTTGGTTCCCTGTCTGGATGATCTCTAGGTTGAGTCGAAGGGCAGAGAGGGATGACGTTAAGTCTCCTCCCCTTAAAGGGACCTCTGAACAGGAGCTGTGATAATATTCTCTCATTTAAGAGTCCTGTAAATTGGCTGATGTATCAGGAATACCGGATAGCTCAAGGCATAGAGAGCCTTGCCTCAAATGCTGGAAAGCACCGGTTCAAATCCCAGTAGAAGGAGTATGGCCAGCTGAAGAAGGCTAATAAGCCTGAAATGGATCCATCCTGGTCTCTTTATTTTCAGCCCTTAAAAATCTAACACATATCTAAAAAATGTCACACAGCAGTAATCTATTTGGTTCTCTGTCTGGATGATCTCTAGGTTGAGTCGAAGGGCAGAGAGGGATGACGTTAAGTCTCCTCCCCTTAAAGGGACCTCTGAACAGGAGCTGTGATAATATTCTCTCATTTAAGAGTCCTGTAAATTGGCTGATGTATCAGGGATACCGGATAGCTCAAGGCATAGAGAGCCTTGCCTCAAATGCTGGAAAGCACCGGTTCAAATCCCAGTAGAAGGAGTATGGCCAGCTGAAGAAGGCTAATAAGCCTGAAATGGATCCATCCTGGTCTCTTATTTATTAAATCAGCCCTGGTCTCTTATTTATTAAATCTAACACATATCTAAAAAATTTCACACAGCAGCAATCTTAATGGTTCTCTGTCTAGATGATCTCTGGGTTGAGTCGAAAGGCAGAGAAGGACGACAGTTTGTCTCCTCCTTTAAATGGGCCTCATAACAGGAGCTGTGAAAATATTCTCTCATGTATGTATGTATGTATGTATGTATGTATGTATGTATGTATGTATGTATGTAATTGTTTCTCAACAACTTGTTATTAGGCTCCAATTAAGGGAGAAGACATACTGTTTCCTTTCCTGCCTTTCGACTCATCACCACAGATCATCTAGACAGCAAGCCAAGAATTACGATGTGTGATTTTTTTTAGATATGTGTGTTAGTTTTATGAGCTGATCAATAAATTAAATTAGAGAGAGACCAGGATAGATCTATTTCGAGCTTATTAGCTCTCATCAGTTGGCCATACCGGTTCGAATCCCAGTAAGGGGTATGGCCAGCTGATGAGAGCTAATAAGCTCAAAATAGATCTATCCTGGTCTCTCTCTAATTTAATTTATTGATCAGCTCATAAAACTAACATATACATACATACATACATACATACATACATACATACATACATACATACATCTATAAAGGTGACATGTTGCATGTTTAGTTTGGAAGTTTTCAACAGGTAGGGTTACCTGTTTACCAATGAGTCATTAGGTGATAGTCTACTAAGTGAAGAAATGTAATATTTGGATTACGTGGAGCACAAGAATGGTCTTATTTTGATTATATTAATCCTGGATAATTTATTCATTCAGAGGAGTTGCTTTTGAACCAAACTTAACAAATGATGGATCAATTTACAAACTTGTATGTATCAGTTTATGTTGCATTAGTATAATTATAGCCTAATCAAGGATTAAACTATTTTTAGCTTGCTTATTGTAATGGTTATTAAGCAAATATCTTTTCATGTGTTTGGAATGTACAGAGGGAGAGACTAGTCGTAAAGATTAAGGCATATGCAACTTGTATGAAATAATATGATCTGTATACTCAGGCTTACAAAAAGTCTTGAAAGAGGATTAGCTAAGGGCAAATGATAGGTTCCAGTGATGACTCACTAGATTATTAGCCAATTTAGGGAACAAATATATCCTAATTGTATAATGGTCCACACGTCAATTTTACTGATGTTATTGGACCTAATGGGAGAAAATCTGTTGCAAAGCTAGGATCCCATTTTCCTTGATAAATGTTTAAAACCATATTAGACACTTTTTTAAAAAAAATAGAGATATATTTGGAAAGTTGAGGACATTTGATTTACTTAATTTAATTTAGTATCTCCATTTCAGACTGATTCTGGGTGACTTACAAATAAAAAAGTTTTAAAAAAGAAAGCCATGTATATAAAAGGAAAGGGCATACAACCAATTCTGAAAATCAACGCCATTAACACCTAAGACCAGAAGCATACCCCCCCCCCCAATAAGATAAAATCTGCAAAGGAACTTCACCATCATCCTAATAAAACGCCTGGAAGAAAAGCCAGTTTTTAAATTTTTTCAAAAAAAATTAACAGTATGGATCTCTCTGGGGATATCATTAGCAGCATTTCTTCTGCCCTGTCTCTCAAGGTCTTCCTTACATATCATTATACATCACCAAGGAGGCATACTTTAGGGGATCCACAAGATGGCATTGCTTAATTTATGGGACCTGAAGTATGGCCCTTTCGCTGACCTCATCCCTGGAAACACACAGAGATAGGCAGCCCTTCACGACAGACACATGGTGAATAAATTACAAAATAGGTACCATGGAAATTTTGTCTTTTCACATAGCAACTAGAACAGTGGATCAACCTGTCATAAAATAACTATTCCCCAATGAGATTAACACATTAAAGAAGTTGCTATAAACTGATGGCCCCTGGAGTTTTTTCTTGGTTTGTACACCTCCTGACGTCACTCAAAACAAATGATTTGCTCTGATCTCACTGGTTAAAAAAAAAATCAGATGGACCTGCGTTATTGTTGTTGAGAAAGTAGATTATTGCCCAAATGTAGGAGGTCAGAAAAGCAGCATGAGTCAATGCTTCTGCTTGAAGAA